>CM072896.1:22907443-23507443 GCA_037013685.1 Acridotheres tristis
GGGCTTGGCAGTCAGCAGTGCCTGACTGATGAAACAGGTCCAGGGATGAGACACCTGTGGGGCCACCCTGAAACCATGCTCTGGAATATTGTCTAAATTTCCTTAGGCCTTTGTTTAATTTCATAAAAGTACATTGTGCTCTCTAGAGAAAAAATTACAATGTTGCACCAAGTCTCTTCATTATCCAGGTAATTAGAAAGCTTTCCATCATTATTTGTCACACTCGAGCCCCTAAAGCAGAGTCAGTGTAATTCTCCATGTGTTTATTTGTTTAAGGACCCTCTTTAGGCATAAAACTTTTAGTGGTGATGAGATGATGTAGTGATTAATAATTCTATAATGAACAAATAATAATAAATAATTATATACTAGTAGCTATCTGCAGTTATATCGCCTGAAGTGATAAAGACCCTTAAAATTAATGTCTGTTTATTTAAAGTTGAGGAAAGTTGTGCTACCCTCTCTTCTTGAATATCATCTGTGTTAAATGTCAAAAAGGTAAAAAAAGAGTTTCTACTTAAAACTCCATCGAGTGAGTGGATAAAATGATATTCCTTTGAAACTGTGTGTGATGTTTATAAACACCAAGGTATTTTGGCATCTCAAAGTAAGCAATTTTCTGTGCTTTCAGGGCAAGGCTGCGTTCCTGCAGATCCCTGTAAGCTCTGGGTTTAATGAAGCTGAAAATAACCTTCAAATCTGAGGATCAGCCTCATTGCAGTTGCTCCCTGCTTTAAATCTGCTTTAACTCACAATTGCATCCTATTTAGGATTGTTTCATTCTAAAAGTGATGGCTGATGGCAGCTCAAGCCACTTCCAAGTCTGATGCATTTGCCAAGTAGAAATATTCAAAATGTACGAGGAAAATGAACATTATGAATTATAAAAGGAGTGAAATGCAGTATTTTGATTGGAAGGTTCATGCTGGAAGAGCAGGAATAGGATAAAAATTGCTGTGCTCAGCCTCCTCCTCTGGAAAATGGATATTCCTGGCTCTGCTGGTGGACTCTCCACAGGATCTGAACCTCCTGGTTCTTGTCTAGATCCAGCTGGAGTCAGGACAATTGTTATTCTAAATTAGCCCCGTGTGTCACTGCACTAAACACACACGTCCCACACACCCCACTCCTGCTCCTCGTGCCTCCTTCTACCTGTGCCTTGTTTTATTTTTTATTTTCTTTGCACATTCGATGGCTGTGGGGGAATTCGACTGGAGACACTAATTATGCTCTGTCAGGATATAATTACTAAAGAAGGCAATGCAGAGCATGATTTGGCCCAGTGAAACATCATGAAGTTAATTTGGTTTTCAGGACTAAAATCGGAATTAGCTCACATATTTCTCACGGTAAACAAGCTCTGTTGTAGAAATAATCACATTTATTTCCTGGCTTTACTGATTATTCCTCCTATCAGCTGCCTCATCTTAACAACGAGTACGTTGAGGTTTGAAGACCTTTTGAAACGCAAAGTGTGAGCGCAAAGCTTTGCTTTGAAGCATTTCTTTTCCCAGTTCCAAGGCCAATGCCATTATCTGTCCCTCTGAATTGTCCCCAGCCTGCTTTAGATAACGCTGATCTCGTGATAACAGAGCTGGGCTCTTCCATTTACAATTCAGCCAGTGAGCAAGGAGCAGGTTTCCTGTACAGCTCTTAACGACCCTAAAGCCCTTGGTAACTTTGATATTACCATAAAGAGAGAAAATATCAGGGCTGTTTGCATTTGTGAGAGGATGCTCCACTGGCAGCGTGCCAGTGCAGCCCTGCCAGCCAAGGCAGGGGTGAAATTGCTGCCAGGACAGGAGGGAATGTCTGATCCCTGTGCTGTCAGCCCAGCCTGATTTGGGATTTGGGCATTTCAAGTGGGAAATAATTTAACTTTAAAAGGAATATTAACACCTTTGCTGTGTGTTATGTGTGAACTGAAATGCAGTGAAAAACTTCCTCCTGTTTGCAGAGGTGCCCTAACAGAAATCACTGTGCTGAATTACACAGCTTGTACAGATATCCTTGCACTTAAATTTTCTAGAAAAATGTGAATTTTGAAAAAATGTCTATGTGCCAGCTCCCAAGTTATTCTTTGCTGCCAGCTGAAGAAGCACTTGTGCAAACGAAGACACGTTGTAATAATAATTTATTCTGGTAGTAAACCTTCCAAGCAGGAAGACCTTTTGTATGCAAAACACATAAAAGCCTGTAACTGAAAAGTGAGCATCAATATTTTATATAACCTGGTGTCACTTCATTCCTCCATCCATTCGACACAGAAACTTTGGGATATTGCCTTGATGCTGCTCTTTTGAAATGAGGTTTTTGCATAGCCAGAACTCTGAATACAGCAACTGTTTGGAGGTAAATTCAAGATTTTTTACATGAATATTTTGGTGCAGTCCTAGAGCAGAGGGCTGCCACCTCAACAGCAAAACACTTGAGCTGTGCTCATCCCTGAGCACATGACACTCACTGTCTTCACTTCTGGAATTTTAGCTGCCACTTCCAAAGCATTATTGACACAGAGAAGGCAAACAGAGGCTGGAAATGCTGGGTGGCATCTTGCACGGGAATAAAGGATCCCAGAAAAGTTACTGTTTGTCTTGGAGGAAATAATTGTGGCACATTAGTCTGGTTTAATTGCTGTGGTAATTGAAGTGACTGGTGTGTCTTTGCTGTAATTATGGTGTCACTAAAGCTGCAAATCCTATAGAAAAATAAGGAAATAGTGCCTTATTGAAGCAGCAGTTTAGGCAATTATAGTGGAGCTCACATTGGAGAGCAGTGGGATTTAATCAGGGTAAGTTTCTGACATGTTTTGTGTTTGGTTTTTGCTGTAGTGATTCAGGGTGCAAAGGGATTGTTCCAAGGAAGTGGAGCAGAAGGGCATCCACACCAGTCAGAAAAAGGTGTTTGTGTCTCTGGTGGAGCAACCAGGAAGCAAAAACTTCCATGAATTGAGTAATATATTTAATAATTTGAGAAACTGAGTTAATTGTTGAATCTGCATCATCTATGTGACCATCAGCACACCAAAGGGAGGGAAAATACAGGGAATTATTTTTCCTTCCAGGTGTGAGGGAGTTCAGTCTCTTTGGAATATCTCAAAAGGTAACGAGTCATTATCTTCCACTGATTTACCTTGATTCTGTTGTACATGATTTTATTCCAGTCAGAGAATTTTTAAACTTTCAGAGTGGAGTTGATATCTGGGCTTCATCAAAGACTCAGAGTGTGAGCTCTGTCTTCCCTGGATGTTTTACCCACATTCCAGGAGACACAACCAGGAAAAAACAAGAGTGAGTCCCTGTTATGATTTTGTGCCCACAGAGGGGCTGCTCTGGGGTTTGGACACTTGAAGGAAGCAAGTTCTAACTCTGCTTTCACTGAATTAGACTCTACACATTTTCCTCTCTGTGCCATTTGGATTTCAATGAGCTACAGCAAGGCTAAAATGGAGATTTTATGGCAAACACACTTCAAGAAACAGACCTGACCTCGGTGCTCTCAGCCCTAATTGCCCATAATTATACAACAAATGAGAAAACGGGCCAGTGTAATAAGATGCTGGAGTGAGACTCAGGAATTTCTGTGCTCTGCACGTTTGTCACCATCAGATATTGTATTTCTGCTAAAAGGAAAGGGAAATAATTGCCTAAATGTAGGCTAAGGACTGGAGTGGAGAAAGCTGTAAAACAAGATAACTGGGAAAATTTAAAAGAGGGAAACAGCACTTCTGTTCCAGAGAAAGCTTCAGGTCTAGCAGAGTGGAGCTATTTAGGTGGCAAATATCTAATGGATTAAAGTCTCCTTTTCAAAGGCAGCTGCTTTATCTGGCAGCACACACCTTCCACAGGCCTGTGCAAGCCTTCAAAATGCAGATTCAGGGTTATCGTGGTGCTTCCAGTCTCAGCCAATTTGCCAAGGTATTGTTCCATACATTTAATAAAGATTTGAGGCTCTGCTGACACCAGTGCTGGGTGCCTCGGGCTCCTGCTGCCAGTCTGGGAGCAGAGAGCAGATGGGTGATGGAGCCTGGGACGTGCCACGCCCTGGGGACACCCTGCCTTCAACATTTTTACTGTGCTTCCCTTGGGATTTTATCAGCTTCTCCCTTTTTAGTTCCCTTCTTATTGTTTTTAGTGTTGCTCTCTCCGTGATGGAAGAACTAATAAATGGAGGAGTTTCAATAATTTGTTGAAGCGACATTTCTGTGGTCTCGGTCCCAAATCTCTCCATGAATTTCCACCCTCATGGTTTGAGCCTGGCCAGGGCATCTCCATGATCAAGGACTCCTAAAGGCAGCTGAAATTAATGTATCTAAGTGCTTTTATATAAATTAATGTGTACAAATATTGAGGAGGTGTCACTCCTGTGGAGAACCTTCCAGGTAGGAGCAGAACTGCCAAGGTGGGATGAACACCCACAGCCTTGCTGGCCCCCAAGGCTTTGTTCAAATCTGGCACTGTTTGATGCTTTCATTCCCACTCCCACTTGAATTACAAGAGACTGCAAAAATATCATTAAAAACCCCCAAACAAATTCATCTTCCAGCTGTTGTGTCTGGAGAGAAAAGCTTGGAGCCAGTGTGGTCAGAATCTGTAAGGATTTGTGTAAAACAGAGGCAACCAATGGCATGGTTTAAGATTTTTTCCTGAAGGATTGGAATCTTTCATCCCAGTGATGCAAAAATTACCCCTGGGTGCAAGTTCAGAGGTCGCTAGAAGTTGAAATTCCATGGAAGTGACAGTGGCAATGAAGGTCAAAGCTGTGAGCTTTGAGTTTTCCCACATTTTGGATGGTTTTGGGATGAGCTGCTGGGCTCTGCCTCAGGAGTGTCCTTACCCAGAGCAGTGTTCTCTGAATTACCACACACAAACAGGTGTAAGCAAATCACTTTCTTGGCACTGATGCTGTTTGCATCTCTCAGTTGTTATTACAAATATCTGAATATTAAACATTCACCCAAAGCTCCTAAGCCTTTAATCCTTTTGTTTTCCTACAATAGCCACTATTGGTTTTTTAAATTTTTTTTTTTTTTTTTACTGGTAAGAAATGCAAAGCTGAATAATATCCAGAAGTATCATGTCTAAATAAGCAAAAAGCTGGCAAGGAATCAAGAGATAATAACGGTGGCTTTGCTTTGTTTCCTGCTCAGGAGCAGCAAGGAACACAGGAATTGGCTGTTGGACCATCTGCAGCAAGGACAGGCAAAGTCATGGGAGCAGCAGAAAAGCTCTGACAAAAAAAACTGCAAAGGGTCAAAGCCCTGATTTCATTAAGCAGCTCCTTTCAAAATTATCTTTTCCTCTCTCCAAAAGCTGGGGCATAATCTGTAATTTCAGCTGTTGTGCAGTAAAAACATGAAAAATCCCAATGGAATAGGGTAGGAAGAGTGAATAATGAAGTTAGGATTTCATAAGGTGCATTTTGAGTGTTATTTACCAACTGGAGGTTTTTATTCCTTTTAGGTTGTCATCATTATTGCAGATCTGTAATTTCACCTTAAAATGCTTTCTGTTTATTATTATTGTAATTATTAACCAAGATATTAAAAAAAAAAAAAAAAACCTAAAATTTTTGGTCTTTCTGGTCACAAAACTATGCAAATTTACAAGCCAAGAAAGTAAGAGTCCCCAGTTTATTGGGTTTTTTTTTTTTTCTTAATTAGCATTACAAAATCCATCCAAGGCTATTTTGGACCTGCCTGATGTATGACTCAAGGATCTTTGGAGCTGGCAGAGTCCTGGGCATCCTGGTGGTGTGTGCATATGTGTCTCCAAACTGGCATGAGGGGGTGGTTGTGTCAGTGTTTATTTTATGTTAGGGAGTCTTTGGCCAGCCTGAATGCTGAGGGGTGATTTGGGCTCTTAAATCCATATTTGAATTATTGAAGAGTATCTGCTTTACTTAAGCACATCACATTTGAATTTATCCTTTTCTAGACGGCACAAAATTAATGACGTGCCTTGGGAGGTTTAAGAATTTTCCCTGGTTTTAAGGAATTAAAGGAGAAGGAAGGACAGTTTTAAAGGGAATTTAAAACCTGATACATCCTTTCTTAACCAGTTCTTCAACTTTTCAACACTTAGGTTTCATAGGAAGCAATACCCAATTTTTTTTTATTCAAAACTTTATTCAAATTTCAATTGAATATTAACCTTGATATGTCCCCGTGCAGAAAACATCTCTGATGTTTCTAGGTCTGCCAGCAGGAGTGAAAATTCCTTTCTGCTGGTGCATTCCAGGTAGGAAGGAAAATGGAAAAAATTTCATATAAAGGTGAAGAAGTTGAGAAAAGGAAGATTTGAGAGTAAAACCTGACAGTTGTTCCCAGCAAAAGGACCCCAAAACCAGCACCCACAGCGGGCTTGGTCTGAAAAATCAACAAATTGTGAATTCAGATATCTGAGGAGGAAGGATAATTACTAATGAATTAAACTTCTTTCTGCTTGTTTGGAATTTTTCAGCTTTTCTGTGGTTGGTGTTTTCATCCAACTGCAAATGAAGAATTCCTTTCCCTCCATTTTGCCCAAAGCAGAGCTGGGGGATGCAGCTGAGAGTCACTTTCAACTTGGTGCATCATCAGGAGCCAGCAATTAGCTGGAAGCAAATATTAATTGTCCTTTTCCCCTTCATTTACAGGCAGGGAACTCTATCCTGGAGTGAACACTGTCAGCTACAAATGCCAGCTTCAAATCTCTTGGTTGTAGGATATTTCCATTTTGGAATATCCCTGATGTTCTCTTATTACAGCTTAAAAAAAAAAAAAATCAAAAAGCAGATGATAGATTTTGATCGAGTAATAATGTCAGACACATTTTGATTTTTTCCATCTATTTATGCATGAATAGCCAAAGGAAAAATATTCTCTTTTTTCGTGCATTCTTGTAATTTCTTTGTCAGTTGAGAAGGTAGATAATAAATATTGGCAATACATAAGACTTGGCTCTACTACGAGCTCCCCTTTGCTATCTTGAGCAGCAGCAGTTATTAATTTTCAGACATAATCAAGTGATTTATATTCATGATTATGGTTCAAACCATCCTGACACTTGTTCCTTCTACATCAGACGCCTTCTCGCTTCGTGCTTTTTGTGTTCAGCAGCGATTAAAATAAGAATGAGAGGCTTTGGGGTTTTTCAGGAGTATTGTTATAACATTTCTCCTCTGATTTCAGGTCTTACCCACTGAGTCATCACCTGAGCAATGTGTTCTGCACAGACTCTCAGTAATTATTTTTGTGTTTTAGAGACTCCCAGCGAGTCATTTCCTCATTTGCACTGAGAATTACAAAATTTATTCCTCTTTCTGTACGCCACAGATCCATTGGAATTCTTATCTTTGTCATCATTATCATGATCACCGATCTCTAATTATCACTGATCTCTAATTTGACCTAATAAAAATTCATAAATAACACTGGCATTCAGTTTTAATGTTCATCGCCTCTGCCATACTTTGTTGGATCAAAAGTGGTATTGGAATGAGGATAAAGATCCATTGTTAAGATGCAAAGAAACATATTTATCTAGAAAAATTGTTTCTATACAATGTCTATTTGCATTTCTTTGAGAACTGCACATACTTTGAAAATGAACTTCAAATATGTTCTGCTACAAAATGACTCAGTTGATATTATTTCTCCGTCTGTTTGGTAAACAAAATCAAAATATTTTGGTTGTCAATTACTATAAAATGAAAACTGCTTTTGTCTGAGATGGAGCTCACAGCATCTGATCTTGAATTGTGATGTGCTTTGGGAAAATGACACAACATGGGATGAATCCAAATTCGTTCTCTCCAGAGTCTCTTTGGGGGAAAATCTGTTTTCAATGCATTGGTGAGGTTTCACAGCTCCTTGCCTGGCTCAGTTGAATGTCTGGAGGAGACTCTGAAAACAGCTCAGCCTTTTTCCTTTTTTTTTCCTTTTTTCTTTGTCCTTGCTTGGATGTGGCCAGAGGTTCCCTGGAGAGCTCCCGGTTTGGAGAGCTGGGATTGCAGGGTGGGCCCAGCCATGCGAAGGAGGAATTGTGGGGATTACAGGAGGGTGTTCCCCCTGGATCTGTGCCAGACATCCTTCCATAACAACAATTCTGAGAATGTGCCAACAGATTCTTGCAGAAATTAAGATATGAACTCTAACTTATATTAAATGTTTGACACCAAAAGAGTAAAAAACCAAATCTTATTAAACTGGCATAACCCATTTCTAATTCCTAGCATGGTCCTGTAGCTAAAACCCCAATTTTTAGGTGACTGAAGGAAAGCCAGGGAGCTCTGCCCAGCTAACGAGCTTTGCAAGTTGTGTGTGATTTAATTAAAAATGGAACTGTTCAAAGCAAAGAGATAAATGTCTCTTTTTCAATCACTGCATTTTTAACAGTACCTCATTTCCTAGATTGCTTTCCTGCACCATTTTCTCCACCCTAGCCCATACCCCTGGGGTTCTAAAAATTCTTCTTCCCAGCTTTTTGTCAGAAAGGAATCAGCTCTGAATTCCTGGAAACCAAAGCAGGAGCCAGCAGAGACCAGGCTGCTCCAGCTCTTCCCTTAATGGAATTCTTGTTGTTTTAATGGCCTCTCAGTGTCCCTGATGAGGAGCCTTCCCCATTCCTCCTCCTTGGAGTTTGATCTCACACCTTGCCCTGGGATGTCTGATCTCCTTTGTGGAGCGATGAAAGCACACTCAGCTGGGAATCCTGCTGGAAAACCCTCCCTGGAGAGCTTTGTGCTGCCTGATTTGTGCTCTGGAGCAGCAGGGAAAGCGTTCCCTGGGTGATGGATAACAGAGCTCTGTGGCACTGCCAGTTCAGGGAAGCACTTAAGCAAATGGTTTTATTGATGGCAAGGAGATTGTTAAATAGAACCCGTGGAATATGCTGTGCTGGGCCCAGGGCTTTCCTGGAACAGTCAAATGAAATAAATAAACTTTGGAAAACAAATATCCATCAAACAAACCCTTCAGGCTTCCCCAACCATTATCATCCTCATAATCCACACTAAACCATCTTGGTCTTTTAATAGACACTCATAAAGCAGCAGATTTAGCAATTTTTAGCAATTTTTCCAGAGTTTTTTTGGACATGGGTGTGGTTCCCATGGAAAGGAGGGGTGAGGTTTGTTTGGAAACAAACCTGCCTGTTGTTCACCTGAGCCCTTGGGAGTGGTGCATTGATCTGAGGGGAGATGGATGGAGGAATGGATGGATGGATGGATGGACAGGGAAGGAAGGAAGGAAGGAAGGAAGGAAGGAAGGAAGGAAGGAAGGAAGGAAGGAAGGAAGGAAGGAAGGAAGGAAGGAAGGAAGGAAGGAAGGAAGGAAGGAAGGAAGGAAGGAAGGAAGGAAGGAAGGAAGGAAGGAAGGAAGGAAGGAAGGAAGGAAGGAAGGAAGGAAGGAAGGAAGGAAGGAAGGAAGGAAGGAAGGAAGGAAGGAAGGAAGGAAGGAAGGAAGGAAGGAAGGAAGGAAGGAAGGAAGGAAGGAAGGAAGGAAAACCCCGTACTCTGTGTGTGTAGTTGATTTTCTTTCCTTAAATTGCTGACTGAGGAAAAGGGGCCCATCCCCTCTGTGATTCATCAGGGAATATTGAAAATTTCTCATTCCTGTGTCTCTACAGCAGAGCTGAGGGATGGAGGAATTGGAGTAAATTCCTGAGCATTACAAAAAATACAAGTGGCACTTCTCAGCCATTCATTTATTATTGAAAAATACTTGTAAATGCTTTAATATGAATTGAAAGATTTCCTTTGGAAAATACAGATTTAATGTTAGAATCCCATCTATCATTTGTGAGAAAAAGACAAAAACCAGCTAGGTGTGAAGGATTCTTATAAAGGTTATGATTGAAGCCTCTTTGCTATAATATTTTAACATTTCTGTGTTAATCTTTCATCTTTTTCATCTGCTTTTGACATTTATTAGTAATATCCCCTGAAATCTGTTTATATTGATTTAAGATTAATATTTTATAGTTAATTCCAATAAAAATTTTAATGGTCATAAATTTGATTCTCCCCTGCAATGTGTTCAACAGCTCTTTCCCTCATTTGGGAGTGTTTAACAACTTCTTGTGCTGATTAATAATACAGAAATAATACACGAGGAACATGAGAGCTCAATGAAAGTTAAAGTAACAAAGATATGGAGAAATAAGAGATTAAAAAAACCCCAGTCACGCAAGTGGATGAGCTGATTGGCATTTCACAGCTGCTTTTCTTTTGTTTGCAGAACCTGATGCTTCATATTGAAGCAAAATATTATCAATTAACCAGCAATCCCTGGACTGCAATAATCCCAGTGTTTAGTCCAAAGAGTGTCTGTAATCTGCCTGTAATTCTGGCTGTGCCTGCCATTGGCCCAGGGCTTTGCAAACACAGCTGAGAACTGATAAGAGCAGCTCATAAAGCCCCAGGTTTGATGCTGAACTTCAGGTCAGGAGCAGCAGATGAAGGAACCACAGAAACTTTAAGGTAAGGTTTTCATTTTCTTGATTCTGAGGTTCTGGAGTGCTTTGCCTTGCTGGTGAATGCTCATCGCACAACAAAATTTAGATTTATACGTTATAAGGATTTATTTCCAATGTTTTAGGGTTTGGAGGGAGACCAGGAGAAGAAAGAACTGACATTCAATGAGCTAGGAGGCTTTAATGACAAGAACTTGAATAAAATCCCACTTTTCAGAAAAATTAACATTAGCTTTGTTAAGTTTTGGGAGGATATCATTTGGGGCAAGACAGCAAAAGGGGATGTAAGGGTTGTGATGGGTTAAAAATGGCAGCAGGAGCATACAATGATTTAAACTGTTATTTCCCACACAGAATAGATCATTCTAAAGTATTTTTCACTCCTGTGGATCATCACTAAAACATGTAAAAGTGTTCTGATATGCCAATCCAATGCACAGATATTCCCACACTTCCTTAACTAAAAAGAACCAATTTCTCTGTATTTAACCCTTTTTTATGAGGTTAAATGCCCTTAACCAAAAGCTAAATGCAGTGGTAGCTGCCAGTGTGTATTGATCTGGCTGCTGAGATTAGTTTTAATGAGTTTTAATCAGTTTGATTGCTGGTGCACAGTTCAGTGTTGATGGTTCAGGGTTCTCTGAGCCAGCACAGTGTGCCTTTCTTACCAAAAAAATTCAGAAGCAATTTGGGAAAACCTCGTGTTTTTCACGGGTTTTTAAGACATTGACTCCATTGAGTTATTTCCCACATTTCAGTTGTGATTCCAGCAGCAACCACTGTGCCATGAGCTTGTACACAATCTGTTCTCCCACTGTCTAAATAAGCAATTTATCTCTGTCTTGCCTTTCCCATGTGCCCTGGACACCCTCAGAGTTTATTCCAGCTTTTCTCAGGTATATTTTTAACAAATCAGGTTCCTCCTTTTTAAATAAATACACTTATGTTTGCTCTAAAGGAGAAAAAAGAGTTTAGAAAGGGAAAAAAAGAGGAAGAGGATTTAATTTGTTTTCTGTTTCAGTAATTTTAGTAACCTGTGGGAAACTCCATGGTTAATCTCAGGATAAGTTTTTCTGTGTTAAGTGATTTTCAGGGAGAAAAATACATTTCTCATCAATTATTAGAGTAGTAGTATATAGTAAATATTATAATAGCAGTATAATAAAGTAGTAGTAAGTACTAATAAGTACTTGCTAAGTCTTTAATAAGTAGTAAATAGTATAATAGTAGTAAATAGTAAATATTAGAATATATTATACATATTTAATAGTAGTATATATTATACATATATAATAGTAGTATATATACCATATTATAATAGTAGCATATATACTATTATTATAATAGTATAATAATTTCATAATCTGCATTGGGTGAATTATCCTGAACTGGAGACTTATTGCTTGTAGTCTTTAAGGAGCATTTTATTTAAGCTTCAGGATTAGGTGATGTGGCTTAAAACTGGAATGATTTCCAAATGTTGCTAATTTAATAAACTGGAAATGTAGTTTATAGAGGCTCCCTGTGTTTGACTCTGCCTGATGGAGTTTCTCTGGGTTCCTAGATGGGCAGGAAGTTCAGTGGGCTGGAGCTCAGCCTGATTGCCCTGGTCACCGTGGTGACTGTGGTGGCCTGTGTCCTCATTGGGCTGCTGGCCACGGGACAACCCGGAGTCAAATCTCCAGGTGAGTGTTTCCCATGGCTGCTGCAGGAGCCCACACCTGCTCAGCTCTGACCCGGGGCTCCTGCTCTTATCATTGCCCGAAGGTGAATCGTGGCCAGTCCTTCCTGTGGATGGCACAATCAAAGTTACCCGTTGTGAAGGCAATAAATAGCATGAGTTGGGGTTTATCGTCGTGGAAAATCTTTTATCTCTCCCTCCGCTAATTGGACTTTCTTTAGGAACACGGAGCTCAGATAATTTCAATTTTCTGACTATATAAAATGATAACACTGGGAAAAAAAAATCTCCCTCGTCCCTATGTGGGAGTGGCCAAATTGTATGGAGCATTATTATAATGTTAAAATCCCAAAGTGTTTCTTGCTAGTGCACTGATAAATCAGGAAACCCTTGTGTTCCAGGGCTGTGATGCAGAGCATCTGATTTACTTCCAGCTCCATTTTGTCTGAGTAATTCCATTCACACACAGGGACTGAGGCAAAAATATTGGAGGTGAAGAGGGCAGAAAAATAAAAATTCTTGCTTGTACAAGGCAAACACCTCGGTGTTTTAGTAAAACTGCCCATCCAGACTCATATCTGCATATTTTTTTTCCTGTATCTGTCAAGAGCTGGAGTTTCCCTGAGCAAAAAGCACAAGTGCAGCTGATGCAAAGAGGCAAATCTGGGGCTGTGTGTCCATCCCAGCCCAGGGCACATCCCTGCACTGCACAGTCCTTGTTCCAGACATAAACAAAATTCTCAAATACAGAAATGAACCTCCAGTGTTCCCGTTAATAAACTAAAGCTGCCCACCTTAAATTCAGTCCCACAAACCTGAAATCTAAAGGAGCATTTTAATGTAGCTTTAAGGTGCTTTTCCCTGATGCTCCAATTCCAGCTCCTGTGGAAAACTCTGGTTCAGGGGGTGGAGCACCATGAAAGCCCAGTTTAAGAAGATAAAAGTTCTTCCAATTTTAATTTTGCACAAATTTTCATTGAAGCACTGCACATTGACCCACAGGAGTCACTGAAAAGTGGACTAATGAAATGAAATTATGAAAACTTAGCTGTAAATGTTTGAACACGTAGGTAATTCTGATATCTGAAATAATTGTGTGCCATTTTCCAAAGGTAAAAATAAATCACAGAAGCAATGGTTGCTTTGAATGTCTGTTATTGTTGGGGAAGCAGGTGCTGAGTTCAGAGGGAATCAAGTTATTCCTGGTGCTAACCCATTCCTTTATTTCCCTGACAGAATTTTACCCACAATGTCAGAAGATTCCACTAGCAGAGAGAATTGACTGCATCCCAGATCAATTGGCAACACAGGTCTGGTAACATTCTGGAAAAATATTAGAAAATAGATTTCATCCCATAAAACCTCCTGCTTATTTATGATAGAGTAATTTGTCTCTACTAGTTTAAATCTGTGATTGCCCCAGTGTTTGCAGGGGAGTTCAACTCCTGCACAACCATTTCAGAGGTGGAAGAAATGTTGGTCAGACATCAAGCAGTTAAAAGAGTCACTCTTGGTTTTTAACAACTTTTTCTGAACAGTTTCATTTGGTGTGATGGTCAAAAACTGGTGTTTATAATAATTCAGAAGTGATGGGCTTTACTGAGATGTGCAATTTAAAAATGTACAAGATGTGGTCAGAGTTTCCTTTCAGACCCAGTTTGGATCTCAGTGCCTTCCTCTCCTGGCTGGGGTGTCTGAGATAGCAGAGTACGGGAAAAACCTTTTGGCTTAAGAATCTTTGAGTTCAAATTCCCAGTGAAAAGCATCATGTCAGGCTGGATGAGGCTTGGAGCAGCCTGGGAAGGTTCCCTGCCCATGGAAGGAATTGGAATGAGAGGAGCTTTGAGGTCCCTTCCAACCCAAACCCTTCCATGATTTTATGATGTCCTTTCTTTTTCAGTGCTTTCACATTGAGAACCTTTCTGTGATAGTTACTCTTGAAAGACTATTTTTATTATAAATATTATTTTTCATCTTTATTATGGATTTTCTGGTGGAAGCTGGTGGATGCCTGGTATCTTTTTTTTATCTTGAGAGGGGCAGCTATGGAGAAAAAAAAAACAAACAGTGTGATGTGGGTTACTTCTGTCATTCACAGAGGTATAAAAATTGTGAACCAGCTGTCTGAACCTCAGAGGAAATTCCCACCTAATTCCAGAGCTGGCTGTTGTTAAAGCCTCTCAGGCCATGGGATTTGTCATGATTTGTAGTTCAATAAAGTCCTGCAGGGGATGGGTTAGGAAAGGTTCAAATCACAGCCTGCTCCTCCACTCCTCAGGTTCCTTCCCTGCCCCAGGAACAGGCTCAGCTCTGCAGGAGAAGCCACGCAGATCATTTAAATCTGTAATTACTGCCTTTGAACCATCACCCCACGTGAAGGGAGGGAAGCAGTGGTGCTCTGCTTGCAGCTGCAAGGCTGCTGGTAGGAGAGAATTAAAAACAATCAAATCTCAGCTCCCAGCAGAAAAGTAGATGCAGATTGCAACGCTGAGGGTGCCTGATCTGGAGTTAGAGGTAAAAGAAATGATTCCTGAATATTAGTGAAGACCAGGCAGCAGATTTGACAGGGTTAGAGGTAAATCTCACCTTTACTCCACGAGGAAAGCCAGAATCCCACCCCAGTGATTCCCTTCACTCCTGTGCACGTTTTTCCCTGGAAGTGGTTTGGGTGTGTCAGGCTGCACTAATGCAGCAACCTGTAAAACTGCAGGTACCTGCATCACTCTCCTGCAGTGGTTTGTGTTAATGGTTTTCAGAATAAACAGCAGCTGGGAAAAATGATTTGGCTAAGCTGGTCTAGAAGTATCTGGCTTGATTAATCACTGAAAATGTCCAGGATGGAGCCAGAAAATGAGTGAAATTGCAGAAAATAGAAGAAAGAAAATGAATGAAAGAGAAAGAAGGAAAGAAGAAGAGGAAGGCAGGAAGACATGAAGAAAGAAAATAAATAGTTGGGGTTTTTTTTTATCTGATCATATGGCTGGTGAGGATAGAGATGATGGAAGAAGGAAGATATTTAGGAACTATTCACTGCTGTAGAAAACTGCCAGGAGGTCTGATCAGACAAGCAGAACACACCAATAAAACAAGAATTCCACTGAGCAGAGCTCGTGTAGGCCAGGCTGACACCTCTGAAAGCTCAGGGAAGGGGGGAATTGTTGGCTTGGGCTTGGCTTCTGTGCTTTTCTTCCCCAAACACCCTGCTGGTAGAGGCCTGTGTGGATGCCCAGAGCAGCACATTCCATTTCAGCACGTGGCCACGCTCTTCTTTGAGCCCTTGGTGCTCAGCTCATGCTGTACCCAGGGTAAACAGCCCCCTCGTATCCAGGCTTATTCCTAATTAAGCTTTGGATGCTGGTATCTATTGTGCTGCTTTTACAGCTCACAGGTTGGCATCACATCTTTATTTATAGCAGATGATTGCTTTTACAACAGGCTCCCCAGTGTCTCTGGTGAACTCTGCTCCTTCCCCTGTGCCAGGGTAACCAATTCTCAACTCCTGGGTTTACTTCCTTGTGCAGAAAGCTCAATGTGCCACAAAAATCCAAATCTGCCAGGATAATGTCCAGCTGGAAAAATATCACTTTGCTGTGAAGGGACTGCTGAAAATAGTAGAGAAGTATCCAGGAGAAATAGCTGGGGAAAAGAAAAAGATGCTTAGGGAGCTGGGAATGTGGATGCCTGAACTTCCAGGTTTTAGGGAAATCAGTTTATTCTGCTTTTTATGGGATGGTCACTGGTGTGGGAAGGGATAAGAAGATGGAAGTAGCAAATCTGTTCTTTTATTTAGGATATTCCCCTGTACATGAAGGAAATTAAGTAAGTGAATAAAGCTGTGATCTCTGCAGTCTTGGAGGGCTTGGTGCTTCCTCTCCTTTACTCTGCAATAGTTCCTAAATGGGAAATGAGGAATTCTCCTGGTGGGGTCTGGGGAGGTGAGAGGTGAGCCTGGGCTTTTCACAGCCTTACAAAGGGCTTTGTGTATCAAAGAAGGGAAATGGATCCCTACATCTCTCCTCCAACCTTTTATTATTGGCTTGGAACCTGATGGCAATGACAGCAAATATTTTCTGGTGAGATGAATCCACGACAGAGAGAAAACCATTTCTCTGTGTGTTGAATCTGGGGTTGATTTTGGGTGGTTTTGAGTGATTTCAGTGCTCTGTAAAACCACTATCAAATAAATGCTCCAAGACTTCCCCAGCCAGTGGCTTTGTGAGCTCCTTCAGTGCTTCCTTCAGCACCTGCCTGATTGCTGGGCTGGAGCTTTCTTATTTTTTATCTGTCCAGAGCCTCTGAAAATAATTTGACCTGCACTGACCAGTTTGGGCTCCCTGACCCCAAAACAAGGACAGTAGCAATGAAGGGTTTGGGTCATGTCCACCTACTTCAAGCTGCAGAATATTTTAAATATTTATTACAAACACCAAAAGCATTTCAGCACAACGAGATGAAGGCAGAAAGAGCTCCTGGTAGAGGACAGGTGGAAAGTGAGGATTTGAAATTGTCCCTTTTGGAATTGGATACCTGAGATCGCTGATGGACATCACTCTTTGCCCTCAGTGAGAGTTTTGTCACAGTCCTTTGCCCTAAGTAATGAATGGGAGTTTAAGGAAAGAAAATGGGTGGAAACTTAGTGATTAATTGCTCCAATCTTATCTCTAAACATAAACTTCACACACAGCAAGTTAATTTCTAACAGCAGAGCAAAGGAATTTCAGCTTTTTAGTGAATGAGTGTGTAAAGGTTGGTGCCACTACACTGAGCCAGTGGCTTGAAACAATAGTTGTTTGTTGTTTTGGGTTTTTTTAATTATCTCAATTTGAGGTTATGCAGAAGCAATCTGAATATTTCTGATACTGGAAAATTACACTAAAATTATTAAATACAATATTCAATTATGCACATATAGATGTTTATTCGATGCTAATCCCACAATAAACTTTGCACCCTCTCCAGTGTGCGACTTTTGGTCAGACTCTGCTGTATCTGTCACAGCTCAAAAGTTTCAATAATCTTTTTAATTTTTTTTTTTTTTGATCTTGTGATCTTAAGAAAGAATGCACATCCAATAAGCAAGATTACTCTGAATCCAGAAAAATCCTCTTTAGTGCTTTCTGTGCTACTGAATTCACTCAATAGAGTTTTTCAAGGGAGTATTTGACCTGAGTACAGAAATTAACCAGGATTTCTGGTGATTGTGGTGAAATGTGCACTTTAACTGGTTTGGAATGGATTTATTTGTGTCAGCCCAGCTGATTTTTTTTTTTTTTTTGCCCCTCCTGTCCTTGCTCAGAGCACCTGCTCCCGCCGTGGCTGCTGCTGGAGCCCCCAGAGTGACACCAGCGTGCCCTGGTGCTTCTTCTCTCCCAACCATGGCTACCAAGTGCAGGGCTCCCAGAGATCCACCCAGGCAGGTGAGCTCTGGCCTAGCAGGCTCCTGAATAGCTGGGACATCATCTCGTGTCTCTAATATAAAAGTTATTATATATAATAGACCTTAACACCAAGTGTGTACTGTGTTTATTATGGTCCATGTTACTGGGCAATCTATGTCTGTAACTTTGTGAAGAGCAGGTAAAGAGGGAGGCAGGCTCTTTTCAGTGGTGTCCATCTTATCAGGATTTAAGGGGGGGGATTCTTTAGGATTTTGGGGGGATTTTGGGGGGGGGATGGGATTGGGAAAAATGGGAATTTTAGTGTATTTGGGGGGGGTGGCTTTTTTGGGATATATGGGATTTTTGGGGGAGAGGGCTAAGGGACAGAATTAAGGACCTGTCCCTTGTCCCATATTCCTGTTCCATGTCTCTTATCCCTCTCCTGCCCATGTCACTTATCCCTGTCCCTTTTCCCTGTCCCATATCCCTGGGTCCCCCATTCCCACCTGATGCTGGGAATGTCCCATTCATTGCACCCAACACCTCCTGCTTGTCTCCCAAGGGTTTGAGGCCACGTTGAAGAGGCTGCCATCCCCTTCCCTCTTTGGGAATGACATCCAGACCGTGCTGCTCACCGGGGAGTATCAGACACAGAACCGATTCCGATTCAAGGTCAGCCTTTGTCCCCTTCTGCCCCAAGGTCTGATTTCTCTGTGAGAGGTGGGGCTGCCTGTGTGGGAAATGGGTTTGTAGAGAGTTCTCAGGGCTGACAGAAGGCTCACACATCTGTATGCAAATCTGGAGATAAGAAATGTTGATTTAGAAATGTCATGGAATAGGACAGATGTTGTTGAGAGGGAAATGGAGCTGGGAAAAAAGTTTTAAAGGATGGCCCTGCAAATAAGACTGGATACTTTGGAGAAATAGACCTATGAAAGGTGCATAGTTATAGAACCCATGAGGTGTGATTCTAGATTATTTGCTTTAAGACATTTTACAGCATGATGTGACAAAAGCTGATAGGCCAAGAAATGCTTATAGTGTATTGTAATTAGGAAATAATCAGCTTCTGATTTCATCTGTGTTGTCTCACCCTTCATATGAGACTGAAAACAGAATAAAAGTTTTTTAAAACACCTCTCAGCTGCCCCATCTCTGGGCCAGAAAAAGGCAAAACCCGACAGCCTGTGCAGGGAGTGTAGGATTGATGCCTCTGGAGCACTCTCACGATTCCCACTGAAGTTCTTTCAATGTTCTCCCTGCTGTTGCAATGCCTCAGGTTAACAGGCACGGTGGGAATTCTGCATGAAAAATCACTGAGACCTTTGAAAATCTCAGCTTTTCTACTATCTACCATTTGTCCTCATCACAGGAAGATTTGGGGGATAAGTGTATTTATTTACTTTTTGTTTATGGCCCGGTTACATCACTCAGTCATTTTGACAGACAGTATTAGCTTTTCCAATGGTTTGTGTTTCCTATGGAGAGCTCAAGAGTCTGTGCCATGGATGTGGGGTGCCAGTGGTTTGTGGGATTGGGAGACTTTGTCCTGTGGTGGGTTCCTGCTGAGCCAGGGAAACACAGAGCCAAATATTCTGAAGAAAATAGCTGAAAATGAGCAATTAAACTTGGAAGTGAATAACAATAAAAGCAGAAGACCGGGATAGAACTGAGTCAGGACTGTGGATAGTGGTGGCAAATGCGTGCATCGGGGATTAATCTGCCAAGGGCCAACACTTGTGTGAATGTGTGCAGATCACTGACCCTGCAGCACCCAGGTTCGAGGTCCAGCACGAGCACGTGAAGCCGTTCCAGGGCTCGGCAGCCTCCGGCCTCGGCTACAAGGTGGAGCTGAAGCAGAGCCCCTTCGGCCTGGTGGTGACCAGACAGAGCAATGGCAGAGTGCTGTAAGTCGTGCTGGGGCTTCCCCAGTGACACAGGTGTCCCTAAAGCCACCCCAGGGGCCGCCTGTCAGGTGTGTCCTCTTGGATGTGGACTCTACTTCTTCCCTTTTCTTGGCTGGGGGATGTCCCTCGTGCTTGGGTGGCTTTGGGAGCAAAGTCTGAGATGGGGAGCTGTGTCTGAAAGCTTCCAGGTGTGGCTCTCTGATCACGTTCCCCCAGCGCTGGAGAAATCTCTTTATGAGGAATTTTTTATTATCTGAGGGATTCTTTGCCAGTGCTCCAAACCATGTGTGATTGCACCTTTTATTTTCTTTACTACACTGGTGCTGAACCACCAAAATCAGGCTGCCCTTTAGACCTGTGATATCCAAGGGCAGCTGGTCATGTAAGGCTGTGTGTAAAATATTTCATGAACTTGAGCATTGAATTCTCTCACCACATTTATTTTAATTTTTAATATTTATTTTAAATATTAAATTTAAATGTAAATTTACAAATAAATACTTTACTTTTACAAATTAATACTTTATATTAAATAAATAATTTAAAAAATAAATAATTCAAACCAAACCCACCAACCCACAGGTGTCCAAGAGCCCTCAGACAGGGGCAGTGCCAGGATGAAGTTGCTCATTAAACCAGCCAGGAATGATTACCTGTCACAGGGCTGGGCTTGAGTTTCATTAATTAAGGGTTGTTTTTGCTCCTATTAGTATTGTTGTCTTGCCTGGAATGCTGTGTAATGATTGATTTGCAATTAGAGAGGGCACAGAAGATGGGCTTGGCAGTCAGCAGTGCCTGACTGATGAAACAGGTCCAGGGATGAGACACCTGTGGGGCCTCCCTGAAACCATGCTCTGGAATATTGTCTAAATTTCCTTAGGCCTTTGTTTAATTTAAAAGTGTCTGCATTTGGGTCCCTAAAGAAAAAGTGACAGTGATGTTAGACTATGAGTCTGAGATCTCAAAGGAAGCTGCTGCTACTATGGGATAAGGGAAGCCCCTCACAGACAAATCCCTGATAAATTTATTTGCACAAGATCATCATTTTCCCCAACTCTTACACAGTCCCACAAAACAGAGACCTCTTCATAAAAGGACAATGTGTTAAAGTTCATTGCCAAAATCCTGGTTATTCCGATAAAGTCCACCATCATTTATTCCACTTGAGGCCCCAAAAGAGAATTCTGATCCTAACAACAAATTGGAAGAAAACCTGAAAGATCTGGGTGCAAACCTGACTCTGCCATCCAGCTCCAGCTGAAAGGAGCAGAAACAGTTCTTGTGACAACTCTTGGTGAAATTCTTCCTTTTTTCTCTTCTTTTTTGGGCACTTTTCCCCCAGGTTTGACACCACCATAGGGCCCCTGCAGTATGCTGACCAGTTCCTGCAGCTCTCCATCAAACTGCCCAGCAGCAACATCTACGGCGTGGGGGAGCACGTGCACAAGCAGTACAGGCACGATGTCAACTGGAAAACCTGGCCCATTTTCAGCAGGGACACTGGCCCCTCTGCAGTGAGTCCGGGGTGATTCCCCCTCATCCTTTTGCATTTCTGTGACCCAAACCTCTGGGGCAGTGAGCACGTCCATGTATCCCCTGAGTTTTCCCTTTCCAGGCACTGCGGGTTGTTACTAAAAGCTCCGTGGTACTGATGGATGCTCCCTGATTTTTGTGGTGGTGCTCAGTGGAAAGCCAGTGGATAATCCTTTATAGATGAGCTTTCAGATCTACTGATAATCAGAATAAATAACATCCTGATAAACAACAACATGCTTTGCTATGTGCGGGGTTCAGTTCAGGTGGCCCAGGCTGCTTCAGCAACATCCTTGGAGCTCAAATTATGGACAAATTCTCCTCAACAGCTGCTTCTTTCCAAGATAAAAACATGTCTGTCAACTGTTATTTGTTTCTAGAGGTTTCTGTCTCTCCCTTTATGTAATAATTCTGTGACACTCATCTTTTGATAAAATTATTTTCACCATTACATCACCTTCATAAAGCAACTCCCTGCTTTAAGAGAGAACTTTTGTTCTGCTGCAATAGGAGATACATGAAGTGAAACCTGAGGGTGAGGTATTAACTACATACCTGGCTGCATGTAGTTAATGAATAATCTGGAATTTGTACCCATTCAGATTCCTTCCTACTCTTTTCTCTGGTTTGAAGCACATTCTTAACTGAATGGTTCCACTGAGTGTGAGACTCATGAAGATAAAATAACACTGAGCAGCACCAAGTTAGGCTGATTTCAAATTGCTCAGGTTCTGGATCTTGTTCATTTGAACTGAATGTGCTTTTTCAGAAGAAAAAGCACAACTATTGCAACAAGTGTTAGCATTCCTGAGGGGTTGTGTTGCTAATAATATCAGAAATAAGAAAGGAAATGATAAAGCAGCAAGGTGCTCTGCTATTTCCATAGATTATACATCAAAATTATTGCCTTGTAGGATGAATAGAAATATAGATTAGATGTAAAACCTAATCTATGGTGAAAGGGGATGGAAACACCTCTCAAGTTCTCCTTGATGAGCACATTTATTCCCCAGGAATAGAGCTGCAATAGCTGCCAGCATTCCTGGAGATCCATCAGACCTGTTATCTATTTATTGGGCAAATTCTTGTTTTAATGGAAAATAGAGGAGAATAACACCAGGAAAAAAAGAACATATAAAACAGGGAAGTGGTTTTAAAGACTTAAATTTCTGCCATTTGCCCCATTTTGAGACGTTTCAAGTTCTACCTGTGATGTATTTTGAAATATTCCAGAACAGATCCTGTTATTAGGTGTTAATCAGCTTGCCTGTTCTCTTTATTTTTTTAGGCAATGGATAACTTATATGGAGCCCAGACTTTCTTCCTGTGTTTGGAAGACAACACTGGGGCCTCCTTTGGTGTTTTCCTGATGAACAGCAATGCCATGGGTAAGAAACCTTTCTCTGTGGCTCTGAGCAGTGCAGTTGAATTTCTTTTGAGCTGATCTTTCAGACTGCAATAAAAACTGAGCTGATGTAAGTGTCCCTTTCTAAAAACATCCCCAATATCTGAGGGCAGTCATTGCCTTGTGTCTAATATTATTTCAAATACAAGCAGTGAGTAGCTCCATTTAACTGGAGGATTTTGATGGAAATGGGAGGGAATTTATCCAAAGGTCAGGTCTGCACTGGAATAAGAGACTAAATTTGCAGTGAACAACACTTGGAAGTAAATGTCCTTTGGTCCCTTTCAGATAAATATGTTTATATTTATGTTTACTGAGCTCTGCACCTCTTTGGGCTGGGAGGTTGTACTAAAAATTCAGAGATAAAAGGTGGAACCATTGGATTTCTTCTGATTCTCTTGTCTGTAGGATGTAAAGGAATGGAAATAGGGACACATAAAGAGTTGATTTTCCCCTTCTTTGCAAGTGCAATTAATGATTTAGGCCTCTTTAGGCATTTTGTGGTTTTTACTTCAGTAAATTCTCTACTCATCAATTAGGAAATGGCAAAGTTATTGTAGAATTTCCCATCCTTCAGAGCTGTTTTTGTGCACTCTTGTCTGGCAGAGTTTGTGGTGCAGCCTGCTCCAGCAGTGACCTATAGAACCATTGGAGGCATCCTGGATTTCTACATCTTCCTGGGGGACACTCCAGAGCAAGTAGTCCAGGAGTACCTGCAGGTACCTTTGCCTACAGGGATTATGCGTTGAACAGATTTTTTCAAAGTGCTGGGGATTTATTTTATATTTTTTTTTCTCTGAGTGCTGGAGAGGAGACCATGCTTCAGGCCCAAGAGCTCCAAAATTCATTAATCTGTGATTTACATCGTTAGGGCTGGAGATTGTCTTCATAACAGGAGCAAGGAAACACAAATTATTCTAGAGACTAATTCTTGTTCATATGGCAATATTATGGGATAGAGACTGTGTTTACAGGATGTGTGGATTTTATGATCACAAGACATCACTGAGTGTCTTTTGCACTTCTTGACATCTGCCTGGGTTCCAGTGACACCCTAAAGAAAGGGCATTGTCCCAAAATACCAGTATCTATTAAAATAAATAAATAATAGGGAAAAAAATATTGTCTTTAGGAGTGGGCTGCCATTTAATGTGTGCTATTGGAGTAGATTTGAGATGCCTTTTGGGGCTACCTGAAAACAGAGGCCAGACAGAGTTAAGGGAATAAAAAGCAGTTCTATTTATTGAATTATTCAGGTACATTTAGGGCAGACAAAGCCCAAAATGGACCACGGGTCACAGGTTTGCTCACTTTTATCAGTTTGCTCCATTTGCACATTGGGGGTTCATGTCCCAATTCCAGCTCCAGGTAATGAAGTCATTTACCCCAAGTTTGCTGCCCCCAATCCCTTTTGTTTCCATCTCTGGGGCCTGAGGCAGGGAGGGGTCCTTGATTGCCAGCCTGGAGAGGAATTGTTGTGTGTGCCCAAAATGGGAGAGCAGCAGCTGACACGGGATGGAGTTTGGAGTTACACACTAAAGACCTGCAGGGTTACAAATGTATGGAAATATAAAAATGAAATGCTCAGGCATCAGTGGATGCAGAGAAAGGGGCTGAGGTGGCACAGGGTGTCCAGCAGCACGTGGGGTTTTTGTTTTCCCCTGCAGCTCGTGGGATTGCCAGCCCTGCCCTCCTACTGGAGCCTGGGATTCCAGCTCAGCCGCTACGGTTACAGCTCCCTGGACGAGGTGAAGGAAATCGTGGAGAGGAACAGAGCCATTGGGCTGCCCTATGTGAGTATGGGCAGGACACAGATCCCACAGCCAGCCCCTCTTCCATGGCCTTGGGTTAGGAAACCGAAGGTTTTTGTGATTTTTGTGCATTTCCATGTTTGTCCCATTATCAGAATGCTGGATGAGGGGATGGGTTAACTGCAGTTAGATTTATTAAAACACTCTAGTCTAACACTTTATTTTATTCTTTATTGTAATAGATTTATTAAAACACTTTCTTTTCTTCTATTCTTTCCAACTCTATCCATTTTTCATCTCTTGAAACTTTTTTTCATTGTCTTGTGGAACCATATATTATTCTTAATTGACAGTCAAAGGCAAAGTGCAATTAACTTTTAAAACTAGGTTTTAGGAGACATGAACCTGATGTCTTCAACAGAATAAAAATACCCTAATATTAAGCTAATATTTGGGAAGAAAATGGACTAAATAATAAAAATCTTTGCCTATCACTTCTCATGGAAAAGCTGAACTCCCTTCTCTTTCAGGATGCCCAAGTCATTGATATTGATTGTATGGAGGAAAGGAAAGATTTTACTTATGACAAAGAGAAGTTTAGAGATCTCCCTCAATTTGCAGCTTATTTGCATGAATACGGACAAAAATATATCATCATATTGGTGAGCATTTCATTACTCCTTTTTTCCCTCGTGAACACTTTGATTGCAGTTATTTATTATTATCCTTTACTTATTCTATTTAATTATTGCATTTACAGCATGTAATAATGGATGGAATATCCGGGTTTCTTCTTTTCTTTGTCGTTTTCTAATTTCTTTAGGATGCTGCTATTGGCACCCAAAATATGATTGATGGAAGTCCTTATGGAAGTTATGTCAGGGGATCAGAGAGGAAAATCTGGGTGAATGAGTCAGATGGAACAACACCATTGTTTGGGGAGGTAAGTGTGCTTTTCCACTCCTGAATTTGATCCCTTGTCACTCTTATGATTTAATTCAGCTCAGGGGACTTAGCTACCAATGAGAGCAAAGTTTGTAAGGTCTCTTGTAGGCTGTGGTAATTCTCAGCCTTTCTTAACTTTTTTTTTTTTATTCAAAAGGTATTTTTTCATTAATTCTACATCAAAATGAATATTTTTTTTAATTTTAATTTTTAAAGAAACATAGAACTAGAATAGCAGTTAAAATTCACATTAACCCTATTTTTTTTTTTTTACATTGACACTAATTTTTTTTTTTTACATTAAAAGGCTCAAGGGACATTTCATCAGCCATCTCCTGTTTATTCCAGTAGCAACTGACGAGCCAGATCTCACATTATCCTTCTTATTTATAATCTTAACTTCTATTGAGAATTTTCTCAGCTGTATTGCTCCATGTGGGACACACAAGAAAAGCAATTGAAAAATTCAAAGTTCAGAAATTCATACTCTTTGTGTTCTTCAAGCTCCCATCCAACCTGAGCGGGTCTGTGACCCTGTGAACCCTTTTTAATCTCATTCAATGTTTCATTAATTATTTTCCTTTGGATATTCCAGGTGTGGCCAGGGGAAACTGTGTTCCCAGACTTCACCAACCCCGAGTGCACAGACTGGTGGGTGAACGAGTGCCAATTGTTCTATGATGTGGTGCCCTATGATGGAATATGGATTGTGAGTAATTCAGGATTTTTATTTTTAATTTTTAAAATATTCAAATTAGCAGATGTTTATTACATGGAATTTTTATTGGATTGAAAGGTATTTTTGCAATCAGGAGATGCTGAAGAATAGCTACTAATGATTCCTTAAAGAATGACAGAATAGAGTGGAAGACGTTTTTTAGGAAAATGGACTAGTGCAGGTTGTAATAAAGTTGCCTTTTTCCTTTCCAGGATATGAATGAAGTGTGCAACTTTGTTCAAGGCTCAAAAAGTGGTTGTGCACAGAATGATTTAAACTACCCTCCTTACACTCCCAGTAAGTCCAGTTACTTCAATCAGGATAATAAAATATCAAATAAAATGTTTAATTGCCTTCAAGGATACAACGTGATTATACAGTAGTTCTTATGGGTGGGGTTTGGACATTCATATTGACAGAAAATAATATTTATGTGCTTGTATTTGTATAGTTCAGGTGTGGTTTATAGAACTGCCTCTTTTATTGTGTCAAATAATTTCAGGGAATTGTCATTGCCTTGATTATGTCTGATAATGTAACGGTCCTCTTGCACTGTCAGTGGTTTTTCAGCTCTTTGCAGAACGAAAATGTTCATAGTTTCTGTTAATAGCAGATTTAAGTAACCTTTGCCAGCCTGCTGTCAGATGGTGATTCAGGAATTTAGAGCACAGTCCCTTGGATGGGTGCAAAGCTCAGGGAGTGGAAACATCACAGAGCAAAGATGAACCAAACCAACAGCCAAGAGCAGCATTTTGGCTTTGGAGTGATTAAACTGCCTGAGAGAAAAAAATAAAGAGAAAAAAAAAGGGGCTTGGATATCATAAATGTGCATTAAAGATTGGAAATATTAATAACAAAAATGTACTTTACCGGTGCTCTTTGTATTCCTTTCTCCAAGGGATTCTCGACAGACTCATGTACTCCAAGACACTTTGCCTGGATGCAGTGCAGGCCTGGGGGAAGCAATATGATGTCCACAGCCTTTATGGATATTCCATGACCATATCCACTAGGAAGTAAGGAATGCATCCTGAAACCCTGCAGAGAGGTTTCAGAGCAGGGAATGAGCTTTATTTCCCAAAGCACCACGAGATTTGCCTGCTAAAGGAACGAGATTCCTGGAAAATGCTGTGTTAACGTTTGAGCCAATGTAGCCAAGGCAAAATCCACAGCCTGGAATTGGTGGGAAAAGCCACAAATTGGATGTCAGAGCTGTGTGAAGAGATCATTTCAAATGAATATCTTGAACTTTACTAAAACACACCTGCAAAGGGGTCTCCATTCTTGGGATGAATAATCAGTGGAAATGAGTATAAATTTGCTTTGCTCAGAATTTTCAGTGTCCGAGTTGTCTTTTCCTGTGTGTAATTCCAGTCTCTTTCCTTTCCAGAGCCATCGAGAAGGTGTTTCCAGGAAAGAGAAGCTTCCTCATCTCAAGGTCTACCTTTGCAGGATCAGGAAAGCACGGGGGCCACTGGCTGGGGGACAATGCAGCCACGTGGGAGCAGCTGAGATGGGCAATCCCTGGAATGCTGGAGTTTAACCTCTTTGGAATTCCTTATGTAGGACACCAGTTCCTGCCATCCTTTCAAAACAGAGCACAGATTATCTAACCAAGCACTGTCTAAATAATCACTTACATTGGCACCTCAGAATTAATCCTTTCAGGGCATCTCCTTTGAACATCTATTTTCCATTATTGATTTTTGATTTAGGCCATTTATTTTGATTTTGGTGGCTGTGGTGTGACATAAGTGGGTAACAAACTTATTATCTTATATATCCTAATCTAACTCTTATTTTAGTAATTTTTAAACAATATTGAGGCATGTGAAACAATTCCTGCTTTTCTTATCATTTCAAATTAGAGACATAACGTAGAAGGGAAATAGCCAAAATCCTTTTTGTGATTTAAATTTTTCCCATTCAGGGCATATGATCACCAAACAGGAAGGTAAAATTTAGAAGAAGCAGAATGATGGGCAGTGTTTAGTGAGGGGTCAGTTTAATTTTTTGGACAGCATAGATGGATTTGGGAAAGTTACAAATGTGTTGTACATTTCGAGGTGCAGAACGCTGTACATTCAACGTGCTCTGAATTTTTTTTTTCTTTTAAAGGTTGGAGCAGATATTTGTGGTTTCAGTGAAGACACCACAGAGGAGCTGTGCAGACGATGGATGCAAGTGGGAGCATTTTATCCATTTTCCAGGAACCACAATGGTGAATTTGTCAAAGTAAGTTGTGCTTTCTGTTCAAAACTGCTTTGTGCTACATGACCACACTTGATTCAACATCACTTCTAATCCTCACCATCAGTTTGAAAACAGAGCCTTAAGCTGTCTTTATGAAATTATAGATGGGAGAGGTTGGATTTCATAAGGGTTTATTGAGATTAAACAGTTATTTGGCAGCAGTTTTATAAATATTTGTTGCTCCTACCACCAAGGAACACTGAGGTCTGTGTGAGCCACCAGGAAGACCCCTGGGAGCTCCTTGGCATGAACCAGGATGAATCCTGGAATAATCCTGATGGACAAGGAGGGATGGGCAGTGCAAGCAGCACAGAGGGGCAGGACACCAGGTCACAGCACCAGAAAGGAGAGCCCAGCACAGAGCCCCAACCTCTCTGAAACAGCTTTCCACACTTTTGGCAAAGTGTTTTTGAGAACCTGGAAATATAACAGTGGGTATTTGTTTCCAGCATCAAGACCCAGCTGCCTTTGGAGCCGACTCCTTGCTGGTGAACAGCTCCAAGCATTACCTGAGCATTCGCTACACCTTGCTGCCCTACCTGTACACGCTGCTCTACAAAGCTCACACCCGCGGGGACACGGTGGTGAGGCCACTGCTGCACGAGTGAGTTTGGGGGTTTTATCACCCGTAAGGAAAGCTGACACGTTTCATACAGCTAGGGGTCTTTCTAAACCTCTGTCCTGTGGAAATGCACATTGGGATACCTGCAGGTGACTTCCCGATCTGTGAAACCCCATTGTGGTGTCATCAGGAGGTGATTTTTATATGGCATCCTTTAGTCGTGATTGTGGACAATCAGTACCCTGAAACCTTGGGGTTGCTGCTGATATAAATCACCAAAAAACTCCAGTTTCTGCTCTGTCCTTCACATTTATTCAGGTTCTACTCTGATGAAACAACATGGGACATCGACAGGCAGTTCCTGTGGGGCCCTGGGCTGCTCATTTCCCCCGTTCTTGAGCCGGTAGGTTTGGCTGGTTTGGGATCTCAGAGTCACCAGCTCCCTCTCCTTCATGTATTGCTTCCAGTGAGAGAGCCCACAGCACATTTTTACCCCTGCTGAAATGGAAAATCTTGCTCCTGTTGTATCCTACTCCTGTTTTCCAGTCTTCTGTGGAGGCAAGGATATCTGGTCTGATATTCTGCTTTGCCTCATCTTCACACCATCTCTGAATTTCCTTTGGAGTCAGCTTCTCTTGCTGCATTTCAGCTTCTCTGTGGTACAACAAGAAAACAAAAAGGCTGTGGCTTTTTCTGTGGCAGAATCTTGTAAATAATGATTTCTCCTGCCAGCAACACATTTGCCACAGAGAAACGTAAAACATTTGTTAAATACAGAAAGGGAAAGGGAGAATCTGAAAGGTGCCAGCCCCGAAATACATGGAAATAAAGAAGATAGAGAGATACCTGTGGGTAGGATCTGATTCACTGGGTTTGAAGCATTGTGGCTTTGGGTGGCTTTCAAGGAGCTGCCACTTTTCAGAGCAGCAATTCAGTTACAGCCCAGCAGCTTTGCAGAAATCCTGCTTGGATTTCCCTTCCCCCTGTCTGGACACCATCCTGAACACCAGGAAACAGCAAAGTGTACAAATATCAATGATTTTCTCATAGTGAAATTCAGCTTTATTGGAAAATTAAGTTGGAATATGAAAGTTGTTTCTTTATTTACTTTCAGGGTGTGGAGTCCACTCGTGTGTACTTTCCTGATGCAGAGTGGTATGATTATGACACGGTAAGGAAATGCAGGGGATATTATGGGATATCAGATCATTTTCTAAATGGGAATGGGATGAAATAGGATTGTCAGCTCTGATTTGGGGACAGAGACCAGAAGGAAAGACTTTGGGGTTAGCTGGGAGGCAAGGGATGAAGGGTGGTGGGATAAGCACAAGAACTGGCACCTCAAGAAAGGGCTCAGATTATGACATTAAATCCTAGTGATATGAAATTATTTTATGTGTCCATTAACCCATAGATATTTACATAACTTAAGCATTTTGTATAAGGAACAATTTGATGAAACTCAGCACTTAAGAAAACACTCCCAGCAGTGGGTAATACAAAATTCCACTTCTCTTTCCAATCCCTGTCCATTAGGGTGAACCAACCTCTATTAGGAAAGTGTGGCACGATTTAGATACCCCAGCAGAGAAAATGGGGCTGCACCTGAGAGGAGGATACATTTTCCCTACTCAGGAACCAAACACCACCACAGTGGCAAGGTAGGATCCTAAATGAAACACTTTAAACTTTTTTTTTTCCACCCCATAACGGGGCTGAGGACTTCTAGGTTACAAATAATAGCAGCCCGTTGTATTTAGGATTTTCACCTTGAAATGTAGGAATAGCTGTGAGCCAAACCTCGCTTCCACACCTTCAGTGATGAATTATTTACAAAGGAATTTGTAAAACTCACCGGGTATTTTCATGCATTTGCATGAAAATGAAAGGAAACCAAGGATTAAAATTAAGGCACTTCTCCAAGGATTGTGACCCTGTTGGGTGTTTCACTCTTACATGAGCATGGAGGATGCACCAAGAATGTTCAGATGTTTGTTGTACACACAAATCTCTTTCCACAGCCGCCAGAATCCAATGGGGCTCATAATTGCCCTGGATCTCAACAACGAAGCTTCTGGGGATTTGTTCTGGGATGATGGAGAATCTACAGGTGAGCAGTCATCAACAGTGAAATAAATATGGGTAACAAAGATTTAATATGCTCCAATTTCAATGCTCCTGCTGAAAAGAAGGCATTGTAACACACTGCTGCTTCTTGCTTCATAAATCAAATTGTTTTCATCACTTTTAAGGAGAAAACTGTGACTATTATTAATGTAAGCTTGAAGTCACAACCTAATTCGACACAAGTAAAGAAAAAAGACACAAGGCTCTACTTTAAGGTCAAACCTCTGATTTTCAGGAGAAATCTTTACCCTGTCAGGAGGTGACAGGGTTTTCCCATGGGATTTAGGCAAACCTCTCCAATCCAGAGCGGTATCTGAACATCAATATTGCAAAACTTTCAACATTCCACCAGTACAACTCCCTTTTCTTGTGGGCTGTGCCAATCACATCTCCCAGGAAAACTCTGCTTTTTGGAATTTAGTGAAAGTTGGGGATGCTTTTAAGAAATAGAGCAGTGGTTCAGCTGATTATTGCTGCCATAAATCCAGCAGGCCTTGGGTGGCTGCTGTGCATGGGGGTGACAGCTCCATGTGCTCCTCTGGCCTGAAATAACAAAGCCATTACTGCCCTCACTGCTGCTGCCAAACAAAGCAATAAAACATTTCACCATTTTATGGCCTGCCCAAAACTTACAGGTTGCAGTTTTACGGAGGAGCTGTTTGCAATTTGCTTGTGATGACAGGATTTGTCTTTCTGTATGTTGAAAATTAAAAAAAACAAAACAAAAAAACCAAACAAACAAAAAAAAAAACCCAAAACAAAACAAAAAAAACCCAAAACCACCAGATTGACCACACTTTGTATTTCTTTTTCCTGGTCATGTTTGATTTAGGCTGTTTATTTTGATATTTGATAATTCCTCTCTTATGGTTCCATATTTATCATTATTATCATCACCACCATTATTTTTGTACGAAGAACCCATATTTAGGTTCTGTTAAAGGATTAGCTTTGATCAAAGCTTTTATATTTAAGACAAACTAAGAAGAAATAGCAGTAGAATTTAAAAAGCACTACATTTTACAAGAGCTGATTTCAATGAATTTTTGTGGAAAAAATTAGATTTCCTGGGAGACTGGCCAAAGGAAAAAGAAAAAGGCACATTTCAGTTCCTCAAAGAAACATTAGTAAATATTTGAGTTGCTTAGTGCAGTTTTAAATGCAGTTCTGATAACTAACAGTTTATTGGTTGCTAGCAGTGGCACAGCCCTACTTTAATTTTATTCTTTTCTGCACTCCAAGTGTAACTTTTTTCTTTACCTTTCAGGTTCAATTGACAATAAAGCCTACATTTACTATGAGTTTAAAGTTTCCAATGTAAGTATTTTATTTTCAATGAACTTATTTTTATTTCTGATTTTTACCCAGTATCTCTCAAGAGCATTCTTTTCTCTCCTTATTCTCCTAAGAATTGTAAGTTTTGCTGGAGAACAAAAGATTTGCCAAAGCCAAGAGGAATCATGTTCAAAATACTCTCATTTAACTGGGCTGAAATCTGTTGGTTTTTTTTTTGCCTAGTTAATACAAATATCTAAATAACTCCTATTTCCCTCCACGTAATAAACTCAGCAGCAATATTTACTAAACAGGAGAACTCTAAAGCATAAAAGACATTTAAAACAGAGTCAAAAAGGAGAAGCACAGAGTGTTTGTGATTCTCATAATAGTGATACTGTAAAAAAAATATATTTTTATAGTGTGAAAATACAGCTGAATGTCTCCAAAGAGTGAAGGAGACCCACACCTTGCCTGAACCCTCAGAAACTACATCAGAGTTAGGTTTTATTGTGTTATTTTAAGCTGAAAGTGCCTTTGCAGGGTCAATTGACATCAGAGTGGAGTCCTGATAGATATTTCTATCCAATATTTACAGTAACTGTTACATAACAAGGATTGCAAATAGCATGATAACATATTATGAGTACAATAATAATAATGATGATAATAATAATATTGATATATTATTATAGGGTAAAGGTATTCATTCCTTTGCCATGGTGGAAGAGCATAAACCAAGTGAGAGAGCACAGAGGAGCATGCGTGAAGCACATAAATTAGTAATTTTTCAGATCACAATTAATCAAAAAATCATTTGTAGCTAAGAAACCCTGGCTGCTGTTGGAATTGGAATCCCCAGCAGCCAAATCATGACTTGACTGTGATGACATTTGAATTAACAATTAACCTCGATGCTGCCATGGGGGGCAATAAGGAAGTTCCACACGTGTGTGTGACAGCCATGGTGCAGTTCCTCTGCTCGGACTCCTAATCTAAAAATAATGAATGGCATGCAACAGGAAATGATGTTTTTATATCAAGAGAAGTGAGAACCTTTGGTTGTTGGAACCCAGCGAGATCCCAGACACGTGGAGTTTGTCTGCCCTGTCACAGACCCGCCCCAGCAAGGAAAAAAAAACCTGAAACACAACTCTGAAGATTATTTTATACGTGGCAGTAAAGCTTTATTGTGATAACAACAAGCAGAGCAGTAATTAATGTGTGTGGGGGAAAATACATTGGTTTATTTATGCCACAACATGGAAATCTTCACAGAAAAAAATTAAGTCAGGAGGATTGTTGGCAGATTTTTAAAATAAGAATATGACCACTATATTATTTTTCAGAATACTCTACAAATGACTGCCACACACAGCAATTACGCTGATCCAAACAACCTGAAATTTGAGGAAATCAAGATATTGGGATTGTACCAGGAAATATCATCAGTGTCTGTGTCTCAGAACAACGTTGTGCAAGATTATATCTCTAATACCACCTATGATCCTTTGACAAAGGTAAAGCAATAACAGGAAAGTGGAAAGTAAACATATTTAAAATCACATCACCTTTATTTTATGTATTGTAAAGGACAGTATCCAGTGCCAATGTTCCTTCAATGAAATACAATGTGAATTTTATTACAGAATAAAAGTACAATTGCATTTAACTCTGCTGCATAAAAGTGCATCTAAGTTATGCCTGCAGTGCAGCAGAGAGCTTATTTCATGTATTTATTCCAGTTTGCTTCCAAGGAAGCTGTGGGATTAACTCTGTATTTTTAGAGTCTTAATTCTTCAGATTTTATTGGTAAAAATATCAGTGTGTGTTTGTGAGACTGTATCAAATCTTACAAGATGGGATTTTGTGAATTTTCAATTTTTAAGTGTATTATTCTTAAGGACCAGCACCTCTTCTGACCGAAGGAAAGCTGATGGGATGTGACATTTAATAACTGTTTATTGTTTCATACTTCTAAGGTTGCTGTTATAAGAGGACTTCAGCTTGAACTGGGAAAATCTTACACGATCACATGGACTCTAAGCACCCCTATCAATGAAAGATTTGATTGTTATCCCGGCCAAGATGTAACAGAAGAAAAATGTAAACAACTTGGCTGTTTCTGGGAAGTAAGTCATTATTTCTCTAAATTAATTAGAAAAAAAAAAATAATCCAGAATAAAAGGTTTTCCTTTGGGGATGTTATAGAATAAAAGTGGCCTGGGAAATTTGTCAGGTTTAAATAAAATGGGAGCATGGGCCTCAGCTGGCCTGTACTGATGGATTTTATTTACCTCAGTAGCTGACAACCATTTAAATTCTACCAAATTATAACAGGACTTGAGGAAAAATGAGGTATTTTTGGAAAAATGAACAGAAATAATATTAGAGTTATGAAAAAGTAGAAGAGCACCTTCAGTGTCACAGTGGCTTGCAAGGCTCAGCCCCTTTGTGTCACCTTCATGGTCATTTTAAGTCAAATTAACTCCTCTGGATCTCAGTTTGAGAGGAAATCCTTGAATTCCACAAAAATCTTGATTCATTTGTTTATATTTACATCAAGGAGCTCTTTCCAAACCTTAATCTCCAACATGAAGTTCTTTATCACGTGGTTTTATGCATTAGTATTATTAATTATTAATAAACATGTGGGAGTAACATGACCTGGCAGGGTTGAACTTCAGAGGGTGCCTCCAATTAAAATATTCCCTGTTCTTCTAAATCTAAAATTCCCATTTTGGGCCTTTCCTCTGGAATGAAATCCAAAATCCTGTGCTGGCTGCAACCTGCTGAAGCAGTTGATGGACTGCTCTGGTTTTGTTGCACTACTAAAAGAATTTTTTTCTAATTTCAGACATTTGGAAATGTCAGGAGATCTCAGATTAGTAGGATGTAATTTTCACTGGGTACATTAAGGATAATTTGTGTGAATAAAGCCAGTGGAAAGATCTGCTCTGATGTTGCCTGAGTATGAAATGGATTTTGGGCACATCTCCTTGAAGGCAGCCAGACAGCAATGGGATCAAAAGGGACAAAGCTTTAGGAATTTCCACAAGCCAAGATTAAACCATGTTGAGGGATTGATCTGAAGATCACAGAGATGAAGAAATTAAATCCTTGTTCATGGCACGAGGATTCATTTTCCTGACTGAACTATTTGTACAGCCTTCACTGGATGGCTTTACTGCACCTGAGTCAGTGTAGAGATTATTCTGTCTTATTTCTTTATTCAGGATTCCATTAATTTCCCCCCCCAAATTCTACATTTGACATAGACCTGATTAAAAAACAGGATTCCATGTTAATACCTAATAAAAATTCCAGCTGACTCTCTAACCTGAAACCCCTTTCTGTTTGCACCAGCTGGCAGCAAATTCAAATGTTCCTGCCTGCTACTACACCTCCAGAAATCCTTACTCCATAGAGAGCCTCAATTATTCCTCCTCTGGAATTGTGGCCACCCTCAACGTGGACAGCTCCAGGGTCAGAGCTAATGAGAATTCCACTGCCCCCATCAGCACCCTGCGCCTGGAGGTGAAATATCATCTCAACAACATGCTGCAGTTTAAGGTAACACCATCCCAGAATTCCTCAAATGTTTTATTTATGGAAATTCAAAGGGCTTTTTATAGCCAAATTTATATTTCACAGACAGGAGCAGCCTTGTGTAAATATATTTCTCCTTCTAGCTGGTTATTATTGCTCTTAGCTTGCATTTTTTTTCTGGTCCCAGAATCCTAGCACTCAATTTTAAAAAGAAATTACATGAATCAAAGGTATAATGTCAGTCTGTGTGTGTAATGTCAACCAGGAACTTTGAAACGGAAAAATTTATCTGCATATTAACAAAATACTATCTGTAAGTGCTCTCACAACTCTCCAGTTTATTTTTAGATCCATTATTGCACTTCTTTTCTAAAATTCTCTATGCACTGTTGTTTAACTGTAATTTATTGCCATGTGTTTAATAATATTGAGCTAAGAGGTCAGGCATCAAAAACTAACTTCTATCAGCTTTCAAAAAAACCTAACTTTCTTAAAAGCTAACTGACTTTCAAAAAACTAACTTCTATCAACTTACAGAAAACTTGAAAAAGAATCTTAAAAGTTGAGTAAAAGATGAACTAGAAAATTATTTATTACATGTGCAAAGCATATACATGTATATTTTAAATATAAGTATGTTCTTTAAATTCATGTAGATAATTAGATGAGCTGTTCCTGATCCAAAATAAACTTTAAGGTTCGTTGGTTGGGATTCTCTTCCCCCCAAAACAAAATCCTGTGTAAGAACCGGTTCAACAACATGAAAGAAAATACTCACAAGTGTTTTAAAACCTGGACCCAGCTTTCAAACAGCTGACTTGCTGCAATAAAGTGATGTTTGCTTCACAGATCTACGATTACCAAAAGCCACGGTACGAGGTCCCCGTGCCCCTGAACCTGCCCAGCTCCCCCACGAGCTCGAGCCAGGAGCGGCTCTACGAGGTCTCGCTCCACACCAAACCCTTTGGGATCCAAATCCGCCGCAAGAGCACGGGCACGCTCATGTAAGGCACTGCCCCGCCCTGGTGGTCCATGGAAATGGGGAATCTGCACCACCTTGTCTTCATTCCTTTCTGTCTTCACTCGGGGTCAGGATTTAAAACACAAAGGAGATGAATTTCCTCGTGTTTGGGCTGGGTTGTTTATTAAATCTGCAGCACTTCCAGCCACCAGCTAAAAGTGAGCAAAGTGGAGCTGGATCCAGCTGGTTCCAAGGTCTTTGAAAGCCAAACAGTCCAATAGAGAATTAACACCTCTATTATTGATACTTTTGACCCAATAACCAAACTCCTGTGACCCTCAGTGCAGCACTGACTGTCCAACCAAAAACTGCCTGAAATCGTGGAGAAGAGGGAAGAAGACAGAGACAACCCCCAAGAACTTCTATCTTGTCCCATACCTATTACTATAGTCTAAAAATCCCAAATTCTAAACCCATCACCATGTGAAATTACACATTTCTATTCACACCCATGACTCTAACTTTATTACTCAAATTTGGAAGCTTCTCCACGGCCTCAGGTCAAAAGCAGTTTTCTCCTGGGGATCAGTGTCAGAAAGCACAGAAAGCTCAAAACTCCCAGGCTCCTGGGTTCCAACAATTTTATTTCACGTGGTTTTGGTCACTTTTTTTCATGCCAAACCTTCTCTCTGTGCACGTGTTGGAGTGAAGAACACTGGCAGCTCTGAAGGCTTCCCAAATTTCTGGGAGCCACAATGATTTTTCCACACTTCCTAAAAATATTCCTTAGGTGACCACAGCACTGCTTGTTAAGGATTGGCCATTTAGTTTTGGGGAATGGTTAGGGGAAAAATAGAAGGAAGTAGCATCCCAACGAACTTGAGATGGGTTTTGGTAACATGACAGATGAGTCTGGCAGGAGCTTCATTTTTCCTTGATTAAGTCAGAGTTAGAAGACAGGGAACAGTTGAGTGTGTTGTTTTGTATTCAAAAAACCAATTTTATTTAATTTTTTTAAAGTACTCAAAACTTAATTGCAAGTTGACTTCCCTTTTGCCAAGCAGAATAATAATTCAACCTGCAACTGAAGCTCCTGGAACAATGAAATTCTCTGGCAGAGCCCACCAGGCTGCAGTTTGATTTCAAACTGGAAAGATGCTGATTTATAACAAATGTGACCTGTGAATGCAATTTTAGTGTAATCTGCACAGAAAGTTCAGTGAACTGTAAAAAGCACTTTATTTACTGCATTCCTTGTGGCTCCAGTGCTCGGTCTGAGAGGAAAATAGGATTGTTGTGTGCTGAAATGCATTTTCTCACTAAATTGCTAAAAAGACACAACTTGCAGTGCACGATGCCTGTGCTGATTCCTCTCTGAGAGACACAGAGGATTTTGTGACCCTAAACTTCAGCAATTCTTACACAGCCCCATTTCATGTCCTTTAACTTTCCTTGACAACCACAGCAGTTTCCTTCCACTTTTACTGAAGAGTGAGATTTCCAGAGAAAAAGAGCGACCCAAAAGGAAGTGTCTGCCAGAAACACAGCCCTGAGGATTCATTTATTCTGATTTTCCTTTTCCTCTTCCCTCTTCAGCTGGAATTCAGCCTTGCCCACCTTCACCTTCAGTGACATGTTCATTCAGATTTCCACCCGCCTGCCATCCCAGTACATTTATGGGTTTGGGGAAGCTGAGCACCCCACGTTCCGACAAGACTTGAACTGGCACACCTGGGGAATGTTCACCAGGGACCAGCCTCCAGGTGTAAGTAGGCAAAGAAGAAGAAGAAAATGTGATTTTTTTTTTAACCAAAGACTGCAGGAAATGGATGAAAATATGTTAAAATATTAAAATCCAGTGGATGTCTGCTGGTAGTGGGCATTGGCTCTGACCATATTGATCAGTTTACAATTTAGATGGTGTCTCCATGGCAAAGGTCTTCTGTAAATCCTTTATTTGTGACCTGCAAGAACAAAGTGAGGAGCTCAGGCCTTCAGTCAGATGTTGGGAGGTGACACATGGCTTAGGAGTAACGTTCCTCCTTTTTTATTATTCTTCTCAGCTCATTGTTTTGAAAATTAGACATGAGTCAGTACAATTCCTGCTGCTTGGGGATTAATTTAGTACTTACACAGGTAAAGCAGAAATCTTATCTCTGTTTATTTGTCTTATTTCCTACAAGATAGCAAATTTCCAATTATCAGGGAATGGCCAAAAAAATAGCAGCAGCTAATTATAACTTTAACTTCCAGTTCAATCTGGAACACATTTTGAGAAAATTAAATATAATGTCACCAGCACCTCCTGAGCACATAGACACCTGGTTCTGTTGGCAAAAAAGGGAAATTTTTGTCCTGAGGAAGCACCTTCTCATGAGTGAAATTTAAGTGCAGCAATACCTTTGCTTTCCTTCCTGCCTCAGCAGTCTGGACAAGCCTGACAAATTGTCAAGTTCCAAGTAAGGTTTGTTTTGGGGTTAAGTAGGGTTTAGGTGTACAAATTTAAAGTTTATTTGCTATGTTTGGCAATTGCCTCATCTTTTATTAAACTTATTGCTAAATGTTAATAAGCAAATGTCTGCAATGTTACCCCAGTAAAAAGTATTTTATTTTATTTGCAGTACAAGTTGAATTCCTATGGTTTTCAGCCGTTTTATATGGCTCTTGAAGAAGATGGCAATGCCCACGGAGTTTTCTTGCTTAACAGCAATGCAATGGGTTAGAAAACTTTCATTTTATCTCATAAAATCATTAAATGGTTTGGATTGGAAGGGGTATTAAAGCTCATCCTCTTCCACCTCCCTGCAGGGACACCTTCCATTGTCCCAGGCTGCTCCAAACCCCATCCAGCCTGGCCTTGGATACTTCCAGAGATCCAGGGGCAGCCACAGCTCCTCTGGGAATTCCATCCCCACCCTCACATTATAATTCCTGCCCCATATCCCCTCTAAGCCTCTTCCCTGCCAGTTTGAAGCCATTCCCCCTTGTCCGGTCCCTCTAGCCCTTTGTAAATTGTCCCTCTCCGTCCTCCTCCGTGTGCTCCATTTTCACAGGCAGTGTTTTGCACTGGTGGCAAACCCAGTCATCCTTTTCTCACTTCCTTCCCTCCCTTTCCAGATGTGACTTTCCAGCCCACCCCTGCCCTGACCTACCGCACCACCGGCGGGATCCTCGACTTCTACGTGGTCTTGGGCCCGACGCCCGAGCTCGTGGTTCAGGAATACACTGAGGTAGGAGCCTGAATAATGCTGGGCTTTGCTGGGCTGGTTTGATTTCTCTTCCCCTCCTCACCACCAGCACCTTTTCCTGTTTTTCAGCTGATTGGGCGCCCAGTCCTGCCAGCCTACTGGTCCTTGGGCTTCCAGCTGTGCCGCTACGGATACGCGAACGACTCGGAGATCGCCCAGGTGGTGGAGGAAATGAAGGCAGCTCGGATTCCCTATGTACGTTGGGAGCAAAGAACATCTGAGCTTTTGGCTTCCTAGCATTGATTAAATCCATTTCGACACTAAAGAAGCATCAAAACACCAAAAAAATCCCACTGCGGTACAGAGGGGTTTGTGCCACGGGCTCTGGGCTGTGTTAAAAGCTGCTTAATTTTCTTTATTGTTCACACCAAAGAAGGAGAAGTGATTAAGAAAAACCAGCAGGGGAAAAAAATGGAGCAGCATCATTTCATTGCCATAATGCTCTGTGTCAAGTCAGCTGTGATTTGGCCCAGGTTGTTGCTGGGATAGTAGGAAAAGCACCTAGATCTAACAAAATTATGCTATAAATCGAATGTGGCTTCATTTTAAATATAATAATATCAATGTTTCAATGGAGAGCAACTATTTCCATTGTTTCCCTATAGCTGTGGAAATATAGGTGTGGTGCCTGTGTACATTCCAGTGGAAAAATCCATTTTTTTCTCTATTTTGTATCAATTTTCCCCCTCAGTTTAGATGCAGCAATGAAAGGCTTATTTTGCTTTGGTCCTGCTCATGGATTGTGTAATATTCATTTAACAACTTCAGCCTGAAATTATCACTCCCTCCAGTTTTCCACATCAAAAGTTCCATATTTTACTTATTTTTGCCAATTTTCAATATTTGCCAAAAAAAAAAGGGGAGAAAATAATTTAAAACTAATTTGGGTTTTTTTTTTTTTCCAACTGCAGGATGTCCAATATACAGATATTGATTACATGGAAAGGAACCTGGATTTCACCATCTCCCCAAAATTTGCTGGATTACCAGATCTTATCAACAAAATCAAAGCAGAAGGAATGAGATTTATCATTATCCTGGTCAGTTTGGAATATTCTAATATAGCATGACAAAATGGAAAACACATTCAATGTGAGTTTTGAGCATAAGGGTAAAAGTGTTTCTAATTGTAGGATCCAGGCATTTCTGGGAATGAAACTGATTATCCTGCCTTCTCCAGAGGTGTGGACAAGGATGTCTTCATAAAACGGCCTGATACCAACGAAATTTTGTATTCCAAGGTACTTCAGTCTAGGGCTGAGCATTTAAACCTGTGTGTTGTTGATGCTCAGTTTGTATTTCCTGGGGTTTGATCATTTTAAATGTTCTTTGTCCTATTAGGTCTGGTCATTTCTTCCCAATATCGAAATCGATGAGTCACTGCCTCATGAAGAAGTAGTAGAGGTAAATACTGACATGGTTTGGTTCTGGACTCAAATATAGACATGAATCAATTAAAATAGCAGCAAACTCTTTGATAAATCTCATGGCAAGAATAAATTGCAGAAACTGGTTAAGCCTTCCTAAAAGCAGAAGAACTTTAGTAAACAAGCAATTCTTTTTTGTCTTCATTATCTTTTTTTTTAATTCCAGCATTTTAACTACTGAATACCTTCAATCCCCTGATCTGTCTTGTTTTCCTTCTGTTTTTGCAGAAATTTGCAGCACATTGTGCTTTCCCAGACTTCTTCCGCAATTCCACAGCGGAGTGGTGGAAGAATGAAATCCTGGAGGTCTACAACAACCCCAACGCCTCAAAAAGCCTCAAGTTTGATGGCCTGTGGATTGTAAGTGAGGAAGTGCATCTGATTTCTGGACTGTTTTTTCTCTGCCAGACACTGGTGGAGAGGTCCCCAATTCCTAATTCCCAGTAGCTGCACTGCTCTGGCAGAAGTATCCCGTGTTTCATTCCCATTAAGGAAATGTTGGACTTGACGATCTTGGAGGTTGTTCCCCTTGAAACAAAGAATTGCTGAATCACAGAATAGTCTGGGTTGGAAGAGATATTAAAAATCTTCTATTCCCACCCCCTGCCATGTCAGGGACATCTTCCACCATCCCAGGCTGCTCCAAGCCCTGTCCAGCCTGGCTTTGGACACTTCCAGGGATCCAGGGGCAGCCACAGCTGCTCTGGGCACCCTGTGCCAGCCCTGCCCACCCTCCCAGGGAACAATTCCTTCCCAAGATCCCATCCAATCTTGCCCTCCTTCAGCTCAAAGCCATCCCCCTTTTTTCTGTCACTCCATGCCCTCGTGGAAAATCCTTTTCTTGCTTTTTTGTCTGCCCCTTTATGGAAGGAACATGGGATGTCCAACTGAGACTGCAGCTGCAGGGGCTCCTGAGGAGCCCTGCAATGCTGCTTGTGTGTAATTCAGAATTTGTGGTGTTCTGTAGCAAACCAAGGGGTTTTTTGCTCTGTGTTTTTAGGACATGAATGAACCAGCAGTTTTTATACATGGCGCCATGGGTGGCTGCAGGAACGACCTCCTAAATAATCCCCCCTACATGCCTCGTAAGTCTGATGCCTCCTTAAAACAGTTTTAGGTTTTTCTGGTTCCTACATAAATTCTTCTCTGGTATATGGGGCATAAAAGCCAAAATAAAGATGGGTTTATAAACCCACAGATCCTCACTGAACGTGGCCCTTTATTCCTGAGATTATGGGTCCACTGCAAGCCCAGATATTTCAGCAGGAGCTGTACAGCACTTTGTAAAAATAAAGTTCTTTCCAGCTCCTTGCTGCATACGGATTTTGATCCCTATTTTGTGCCTAAGTGCTTTGCTTGAGGCATGGCAGAGAATTGAGCTCTCTGTTTTGCAGTTTTCTCAGATGAATAATGCAATTAATTAAATATTTAGAAAATATCCATGTGTCTCCTCTCATTACCATTTATGTGAGCAGTCAAATGCTTGAAATGCTTCGCTTTCTTAGCTCAGCTTTCCTGAAGTACTGGTGTAATGTAGTACTAATTAGCAATTATTTATTAATGGTTTATTAGCATACTCTCGCTGCTTACTGTTGTATTCAGGTTTCATGAGTGGTTTCTCAGGAATTTCCAGGAAATTAATATTCAGACACAGATCATACCCCCACCACACTCATTTTTCTGTTTATGTGCTTAGTGTGACAGTGTTTAAAAATATTTGAGATATTTTCTGATATACTCTGTTTATTCTTTGAGCCTCTGTAGTACAAGCATCTGTAACTGAACTATTAAAACATTCACGGACCCAGATACCTGAATAGGAATATTGGAAATATTCCATTTTGGAAATGCTATTTTTATAATTATAAATAAATAAGTGACAGCATAAAGAGGCTGAATGCCTAACAGATGATGAAAATTAAGAAAAAGTAACTCAAGTGATTAATACATGCTTATTATTAATAATAAATATTTCTTCCCTTTCCACAAGATTTGGGATCTAGGTCAGAAGGATTAGCCTACAAATCTCTGTGCATGGAAGCTCAACAGTACCTGGCAGATGGGACCCCGGTCAGACACTTCGATGTCCACAACCTTTATGGATGGTCCCAAACCAAAATCAGCCTGGAGTAAGTGCTCTGCATATTCCATATTCCAAATGGATATTCCATGTCTACATTCCTAGGGCCAAAACTTCCACGGGTAATTTAAGATGCCTGAGCAATTTCTCTCTTCACTCTGATGAAGGAAAGAAAAAAAAAAATTTCTTCTGAAAATCTGGTTTTTCAATCCAGCTCCAAGAGGAGTTGGATGCTCCAAGGGCTGGGCAGCTGCTGGATTTGTTCCAGTCAGGAATCTCCCCTGTGGTGCAGGAAGGGTGGTGGGAGCAGAGCTGCAGGAGAAGGTGAGGAGGGGTCTGGGCAGGGCTGAGCTGAGCTTTGCTTCCATGGTTCCACTGCAATAAATCCCTTCTGCCCGTAATTACTGTAATTAAAACATCGCTTACTTCTTGTTTCTGGGTGTTGCTGGGCTTGCCTGGTTTACTCTGGTTTTCCTCACACTTCACATCCAGTGAGGGAAAATGAAGACAGTTTTTCAATCGTATGGATTTCAGAAGAACTCCACTATGTTCTCTATTTAAAATGAAGTGAAAAGGGGGAATGGTGACTTTTAAAATGCAAAGTGTGAGCGCAAAGCTTTGCTTTGAAGCATTTCTTTTCCCAGTTCCAAGGCCAATGCCATTATCTGTCCCTCTGAATTGTCCCCAGCCTGCTTTAGATAACGCTGATCTCGTGATAACAGAGCTGGGCTCTTCCATTTACAATTCAGCCAGCGAGCAAGGAGCAGGTTTCCTGTACAGCTCTTAACGACCCTAAAGCCCTTGGTAACTTTGATATTACCATAAAGAGAGAAAATACCAGGGCTGTTTGCATTTGTGAGAGGATGCTCCACTGGCAGCGTGCCAGTGCAGCCCTGCCAGCCAAGGCAGGGGTGAAATTGCTGCCAGGACAGGAGGGAATGTCTGATCCCTGTGCTGTCAGCCCAGCCTGATTTGGGATTTGGGCATCACAAAACGGGGTGGGTTGGGCCCTGGCTGAGCTCCATGTGCCCACCAAAGCCCCTCCAACTCTCCCCTCCTCAGCTGGGAAGAGGAGGGAAGGTATAAAGAAAGATTCAAGGACAGGGAGAGACCACTCACCAATTACTGCCACGGGCAAAACAGCTCAGTTGTGGAAATCAGTTTAATTTACAATCAAATCAGAGAGGATAATGACAATTAAAACCAAATCTTAATCCCCCCAAGTCTTCACTTTTTTTCCTCATTCACTCCCTATTTTCTATCTGTTCCCCAGCAGAGGCAGAGGGAACATGGAGCAGGAGTTGCATTAATTCATCCCACGCTGTCTCTGCTGCTCTTTCCTCCCTCCTCCTCTCTCCAGAGCTCCAGAGTTTCCTGCCAGGATCCAGCTCCAGCACAGGCGTCCCACGGGATCACAACTTCCTTTGGGCATCCCCTGCTCAGGTGTGGGCTCCTCCAGGGGCTGCAGGTGGATTTCTGTTCCCCCATGGAGGGAAACCCCAGTCCCAGAGCCTGGAGCATCTCCTGCCCCTTCTGCCCTGACCTGAGGGTCTGCAGGGCTGCTGCTCCCACATTCCTCACCCCTCTCTCCAGCTCCAGTTGCTGTTGGGAGCAGCATTTTCCCTTTTTTATTCCTGTTATCCCCAGGTCACTCAGTGCTGCTGATGGGCTCAGCCAGGGGCAGATTCCTCTTGGCTCTATCAGAAACGAGGAAGCTTCAGAAGTTTCTCACTGGAGCCACCCCTACCCAAACCTTTCTGTGCAAACCCAGTGGAGCAGACAAGAATCTGATAGGAAAAGGAATATTGCCATCGTTTCTGTGTTTTAAGCACGAACTGAAATATTCTCCTCTCTTTTGCGAGGCACTGCAACAGAAATCACCACAATAAATCTCACAGCTCACACAGATATTCTCACACTGGAAATTTAGAGCAAATGTTATCTACAAAATATATATACACATATATTTCAGTATCAAATTTATTTTTTGGCAGTAACTGAAGGAGTGCTTGTGAAACTGAAGAAATGCAATGATTTATTTTGATACTAAACCATCCAAACAGAAAGATTATTTGCACACAAAAGACTGTAACTGAAAAGCGAACATCAACATTTTATGTAACCTGGTGTCATTTCAGTTCTCTAGCCATTAGACACAAACTTCAGGATATTGCCTTGATGCTGTTCTTTTCTAATGAGGTTTTTGCATAGCCAGAGCCCTTATTAGTGAATACAGGAACTGTTTGGAGGTGAATTAAGCCTTTGTGCCCTGAATAATTGTTTTTCATGGACAGAGCTATGGAGCTGCAGGCCTGACCCTCCAGCCACAGAACACTCAGGTCCTGAGCAGTTCTACACGTGACACTCACTGTCTTCACTTCTGGAATTTTAGCTGCCACTTCCAAAGCATTATTGACACAGAGAAGGCAAACAGAGGCTGGAAATGCTGGATGTCATCTTGCACGGGAATAAAGGATCCTAGAAAAGTTACTGTTTGTCTTGGGGGAAATAATTGTAGTCTGGTTTAATTGCTGCAGTAATTGAACTGACTGGTATATCTTTGCTGTAATTATGGTGTCACTAAAGCTGCAAATCCTATAGAAAAATAAGGAAATAGTGCCTTACTGAAGCAGCAGTTTAGGTAATTATGGTGGAGCTCCCACTGGAGAGCAGTGGGATTTAATCAGGGTGATTTTCTGACTAATATTCATATTGATATCCAGTCACCTTCGCCTTTTGGAAGGGACTACAGATCCCAGACTTTTTTTTTTTTTTCCCTTTTTTCTTTTTTTTTTTTTTCCAGCACCTGTTAGTCAACTAAACTTATCCTGAGAGGTCCAAATGTTCATCTTGTGAGCCTTTTGCTTTGATTTTTGCTAAAACATTTCCAACTGTTGCTTCAAGTTTTCGGGTACTTTAAGTAAGGAACAACGTGCCCTCAAACACATTGTGGAGCCCTTAGAAAAGTTTTGCTACGTTCCTATTTTCCTGCATAGGAATTAGCCTGAGCTTGAAAACTCCTTTTTAATCCCTTGTTTGCCAGTTCTCTTTTCAGCTGCAGGCTGGCCAGCTTTGCTGGGATTGTGTCTGGATTGTATTGACTTGCCATAAAAAGCACGAATGGATGGGATGTAGATGATGCAGCCCTTCACTGTGATAACACAAACCCATATATTTCTTTCCAGGGGCTCTTATGCAATAAATCCTCGTGCAATATTTCTCCTGTGACTTGTTTCTGTGCCTGTTTCCAACGCAGGGCTCTGCAGGCTGCCACCAACGAGCGCGGGATCGTCGTCACCCGCTCCACGTACCCCAGCAGTGGGAGATGGGCAGGGCACTGGCTGGGGGACAACACAGCAGCCTGGAACCAGCTGCACAAATCTATTATTGGTACGTGCCAGGAAAAAAGAGGTTGCAATCCTGGGACCATGGAATGGTTTGGGTTGGGAGGGACCTTGTCACTGTCGGGTCGGATGTGACATATACGTGCACACTTGAACAGAATAACAACGGTGAATGGAAAATCTTTATTATGTGTGTTCTCCAGTTTATATACTCTTGAAAAAGCTGATCTTAAATCACTGATCACACCACAGTAAGTTATTATATTCATTGGTTCAAAGCAATTGGTGTCAAAGTATTTGACAAGTTTGGCTAAAGTTAATAAGGCACATATACACATTTACATATGCACGTAGTCTAGCCACAGAAATCCTTCATGGATCTGTTTTAATCACTTTCCATGATAAAAGCCTTGTCTTCTTCCTTGCTATAGATACATTCTGAATTCATCAATTGCTTCTTCTGCTAACTCAGTTTGGCTTCCAGGCCAGCTGCCAAGCCCTTAAAGCCCATCTGTCAGGACCTTAAAGCCCATCCAGCTCCACCCCTGCCATGGCAGGGGCACCTTCCACAGACCAGGCTCCTCCAAGCATTGTCCAACCTGGCTTTGCTTCTCCTCCACCTCCTTGCATCTTTGTATTCCTGTGATTTTTTTCAAACTGGTTCAGCAACCAGAATTTGGGGTCAATTCCTTTTTTATTTTTTCTTCTTACTTCCTTCTATACCAGGTGCTGGGAACCCCTTTAATTCCCTTGGGACCAGACCCTTCCATGCCCTGTGTCCTGCCACTCATTTTTTTTCTTTACTCCTGTCCACCCACATCCCATCTCCTTCTGTAGCAGGAAAAAAAAGACACATTAAAGAAACTGTGGGGCTTGTATTTGTTTTTTTCTCTTCTGATTCAGTAGTATAACAAACATTGTCTATGTAACCATAATTTTTAAAAAAACCCAGCCAGTAACTCCAATTTATTTCTCTTTTCAGGCATGATGGAGTTCAGTCTCTTTGGAATATCTTATGTAAGCTAATGAGTTATTAACTTATATTTAATTACTGTGATGCTGTATATGATAATAGAGTTTTCCATTTGGTTTATTCTGAAAATTTCAGACAGGAGCTGATATCTGTGGCTTCTTCCAAGAGGCAGAGTATCAGATGTGTGCCCGCTGGATGCAGCTGGGTGCATTTTACCCATTTTCAAGGAACCACAACGGGAAAGGAACACCGGTGAGTTATAATTCTTTAATAGTTCTTAGCAGCTAGGCCTTTGCAAGACACAGGCAAAACCAGCCAGAATAATGCACAATTGCTCTGGCTTAAAAAAAGAAAAAAAAAGTACATTCCAAGTAAAATGGAAAAGAAAAGAATGCTTTTGGCTCTTTATCAAATGAAAATTGCCATTATTTCTATTCTGGCTCTGCTGTGAGCCTCCTCATCACCTGGGAGGTTTTGTGCCCACAAAGGGGCTGCTCTGGGGTTTGGACACTTGAAGGAAGCAAGTTCTAACTCTGCTTTCACTGAATTAGACTCTACACATTTTCCTCTCTGTGCCATTTGGATTTCAATGAGCTACAGAAAGGCTAAAATGGAGATTTTATGGCAAACACACTTCAAGAAACAGACCTGACCTCGGTGCTCTCAGCCCTAATTGCCCATAATTATACAACAAATGAGAAAATGGGCCAGTGTAATAAGATGCTGGAGTGAGACTCAGGAATTTCTGTGCTCTGCACGTTTGTCACCATCAGATATTGTATTTCTGCTAAAAGGAAAGGGAAATAATTGCCTAAATGTAGGCTAAGGACTGGAGTGGAGAAAGCTGTAAAACAAGATAACTGGGAAAATTTAAAAGAGGGAAACAGCACTTCTGTTCCAGAGAAAGCTTCAGGTCTAGCAGAGTGGAGCTATTTAGGTGGCAAATATCTAATGGATTAAAGTCTCCTTTTCAAAGGCAGCTGCTTTATCTGGCAGCACACACCTTCCACAGGCCTGTGCAAGCCTTCAAAATGCAGATTCAGGGTTATCGTGGTGCTTCCAGTCTCAGCCAATTTGCCAAGGTATTGTTCCATACGTTTAATAAAGATTTGAGGCTCTGCTGACACCAGTGCTGGGTGCCTCGGGCTCCTGCTGCCAGTCTGGGAGCAGAGAGCTGCTGGGTGATGGAGCCTGGGACGTGCCACGCCCTGGGGACACCCTGCCTTCAACATTTTTACTGTGCTTCCCTTGGGATTTTATCAGCTTCTCCCTTTCTACTTCCCCTCCTGGGGCTGACAGTGACATCCACGGTTTTCACTTGCTCCCGAGTTAAAGAATAAATAAAGAAGATGCTCTGCTTCAGAGGAGAAATCTCTTTGGTTTGTTTTGCTCCGTTGACTTGGTGTTTTCACCTTTCTCAGGCACTCCAACCCAGCTTCTCTAACAACACTCTTCTCTTTCAGAGGCAAGATCCTGCTGTCTGGGATGAAAGATTTCATGAGATTTCCAGGAATGTGCTGAACATCAGATACACCCTGTTACCTTATCTCTACACCTTGCTGTTCGACGCCCACGCCCACGGCAGCACCGTGGTCCGCCCCCTTCTCCACGAGTAAGTGCCATGCCCCTGCTCTCCTCACCAAGAATTCCCAAATATAACTCCTCTAGCTGTCACCCCCTAACATCAGAATTCTCTCTTTGCTACAGCATTTCCCCCTTCAATAAAATAATAATAAAAAACCCCAAATCTTAGCTGGGAAAAACAAGGTTTTTTCGCATGTCGTGGTTCGCTTTTTTCAAAGAAACTCAGAAGTGGCTCAAATTAAAAAGTCTGTCCAAGATTTTATTATTGTAAATAATAAGCATAAGACCTTTAGAATTTTGCTGTCCCAAGGTACTGAAAAGCAAAAGCAAATAAAATGGACAAAAAGCCCTACAGGGAAGCAGTAACTTGCATTTCTCTAATGAGTGTCACATCAGGATCTTTGTGCAACCATTAATTGATCTCTGAATTATTACCAGCAATAACGAGGAAATAGGTACTATAAAGAGTGGGTGAAATTAGTGACAGAAAGGTCTTCAAGGAGGAACAATTTGGGGAAGTTGAGCTCTGGCTCTCATCCTGACAGGTTTGTGGAAGACAGGGAAACGTGGGACATGGACGAGCAGTTCCTCTGGGGTCCTGCCCTGCTCATCAGCCCTGTATTGAAACAGGTGAGCTTTTAAGCCTTTCTTACTAAAATCACTTTAATTAAGCTTCACTTTCTGACTTGAGGTGCCTAAAATTTGTGTGTTTTAATTGCAGGATGATCAGAGTGTGATCGCTTATTTCCCCAACGCCCGCTGGTATGATTACCACACAGTAAGTCAGCCTAAAAAATTGTATTTTAAAACTTGTATTTTCTGTCTTTTCACAGACAGGGAGGTGGGGACACTCTCCTGCCTAATTTGCATTTAATATAAGTTCTTAGAAACATAAAATCTACTCAGCTGATTAGAGAAATAATAAAAATCCTCGATTCCTTTATAATAATGAATAATAACATGACCAGAGTTATGATAAATGAACAAGTGAAGTAATACCTTTAATTTAGACTTCTTTTCACTTTTTGTAACCCTCAAATGATACACAGAAGGTTTTTGTAATGGAATGCTCTAATAAAGAAAGAAAAAAACGGGTTTAGCTGCATCATTTTTCCCAGAAAATAATAAAAGATTTGGAAATAGGAAGAGCAGGATCACAACTCCCTTCATTCATCACAGCTTTGGTTCAGCTGCCATCACTCATCAGGCCAGGCTTTCATAGAGCCAAAATTTCAGGATTTCTCTTAATTAATAGTTGCTCCTGCAGTAACAACTCCTAATTAACCTGTCTAGAGAAATATTATAATTTCATTCCGAAGGAAAACCCTATAAAATCAATTTTTTTTTTTTTTTTTTTCATAGGACACAGATACTGGATTTAGGGGACAATTCCAAAATTTGTCAGCTCCTTTGGAGCACATCAACCTGCACGTCCGAGGTGGATACATCCTGCCTTGGCAAACACCTGCTAATACAACTGCTTTCAGGTAGGAAGAGGTGACAATTTCAAATTTAATTCAGCTGTTTGGTGAGTTGTTTTGTTTTTTTTTTCCCTAATGGTCTTTAGTACTATGGGATGGGAAGATGGCTATTCAGCTGGGTGGTACACCACTTTCCTGTAAAGGAATTACAATTTGGGGAAAATGCAATGGGATTAGCTGAGGAAATTGAGAGAAAATTGTGTTTTCCACAGCCGGAAAAACCCGATGGGACTGACGGTGGCCCTGGATGATGCTCTGTCTGCAGAAGGACACCTTTATTGGGATGATGGGGTTCGCATTGGTACGTCCAGGGCTTCTTCCCTTCCCAAAACCCTTTTTAGTTTTAATATGAGAATGGTTGGATACTGCCAAGTGAGGCTGAAATCCCTCCATTCAAAGCCCAAATTCAAGCGGACAAAACCAAACCCAAGGATGTGAAGTGGGGAGAGATGGAACGAACTCTGGGGTGTCTGAGGAGGAGCAGAGGGAAGGGACTTGTGCCAAATTCCCCCCATTTCTGGGGGACAGATCTGAACTCACCTTCAGAGGCAAAATTAAACTTCCAACATTAGAGAAACATGATTCCCCCTGATTGAAGGCACACAACGCTGTGATTTATAGAATTAATATGTGTATAAATGAAATCCTGAGGCAAGGCAGATAACAAAGATTCCTCCTCAAACCTGGGGGAGCCATAACCACAGATCATGTGAGAGCTCTCACTAATCCCCTCAGCGTGGCTAAATTTAAATTGTCTGCAGATAACAGACACTGGGCTGCCATTTCTCCTCCCCACCCAGCGTGCACTACCCTGGTAATAACGAGGAGATTCCCATCAGGAATGCAGGAAAAATTCTTTGTGGGGTCACCTGGGGGAGGTTTGCAGGAGGGGGATCTGGAGGTGCTCCACTGTCAGCACTGGAACCCAGAAATGATGGGCACACCCAGGGAAATCTGATGCTAAATGGAATGGATCACAAGGAGGAGATGTGACAAGGTGACAGCCCCAGGAAGCCCAGTGCCCCGAGAGGCTGGGCAAACACCAGCAGTGATTTCAGCCTCCAGCACCAGCAGGTGCCACCTGTAACTGCACAGGGAGTGCAGGGGGATGTGGGAAATGACTCTGCAGCGAGAAACAAACATTTTCCTCCTCAGCTAAACTCTCCTGGTCTTCCTAGTGCTCTTCCTTTGCCTGCTTTTCTATCTTACCCCTAAAATGTTCTCCTTCTATCCTCATTTCAACTTTATATACACTAAAAGTATTTTATTCATCTTCTGGAAATGCACAATTTCTCTTTATTTACATATAAATACATCCCTTATATTTGTAAGTTGTCTATGGACACAACCCTTGAGCACAAATTTTGATAATGTGTTAAATAAGGTGGATAGCAAAGACATTTAATTCAATTTCTTTAATTCTTTCTTTTTAACAGATGCATATGAAGATGGTGTTTACCTGCTGACATCATTTACTGCTAATCAGGTAATCATATTAGCTCATATTTATTTTACAGTCACTTTAGGTGTTTTTTTGTATTTTTAGCTCTGGGTATTTAAATTTGTCTACGTATCCCAACCTTACATTAAATTGTGCTCACAGATGATTAGGCTACAAGGAATGTGATTAAACTGTGTTAAGAATGAATTTAGGAGTGAATCTGAAGAGTATTGCTAATTACAATAGTCAGATTTCACTTCTTACCATAACCAGTGGAGTATCTGGAAATAAATTAGGCTCTAATTATAGGGACTTTTGGTTTAAAAGAAAAGCTCTTTTTATTGTAGGAGAAAACACACTTTCTTATTTCATTATTTTCCAGTGTGCCACAATGTCTTCTAATTTTATGCACACTGTTCTTTCTTCTCATTTAATTCTGTCTTTGTCAAATAAAAGGGTGTTAATTGCTAAGGAAGGGAGTTTGTTTTGCTAACACTCAATATTTGCCGTTGTAAGGAGATTATAAAATAAAAGCACCTTTCCCTGCTCTTACAAAAACTGAGTAAGGAAAAGCCTAATTAAAGAGGTCTTGAATCAACCAACAATGAAAACACTCACCCTGTGAGCACGGAATACATGGAATTATGTCACAGCACATTTGTGGGGGATCTGGGCACCTCCTAAAGAAATCCAAAATCTACTTAAAAATCAGAGTAAGTGAGTGAGAGGGGGGCTGTGAGTGCTGAGCGAGGGGATGGGGAGGCAGGAGCTGTTCTGGGAGGGCAAAAAGCAGGAGGAGAAGAGCCTGGAGCAGCTCTCCCAGCAGCTGGAAGGTGAGGCTGGGGCAGGGAAGGAGGGGCTGCTCCTGCAGCTCTTGCTGCCCCACCCAGGGATGGAGAAATTCTTGTTCCTTCACTCCTCACATCAATCACTGAGTGGCAACGGAAGGCACAGCAGAGCCCAGGATCTGGCCAGGTTTACAAAGTGGAGAAAAGCTTTCAGGATTTGAAAAATAAGTAACAACACACAGGTATTAGGAAACAAAAATTGGGGGGAAAAAAAAAACCAACCTGGAGTGAAGGCAGCAAATAAAAATCTCGAGTGGACTTTACAGAATTACAGAATGGTTTGGGTTGGGAGGGACATTAAAAATCATCTCATTCCATGGCAGGGACACCTCCCACTGTCCCAGGCTGCTCCCAGTCCCTTCCAGCCACAGCTGCTCTGGATTTGCACCAGTCTAACCCCAATCTCTGATATTTGTCTTTTCCCACTTCCTTTCAGACTGTTTTGGAGATCACAGTTACTCACCACAATTACACTGACCCAAACAAGCTGATGTTCACTGACATCAAAGTCCTGGGGGTGCCCACCAGGTACACTCAGGTGACAGTGACACAGAACGGGGGGACAATCCCATCCAACCACAGACTCACCTATGAGGAGAACAAGAAGGTGAGATGCTGCTTGGAGGGTTAAAAAAAAGATTTCCCACCTGCATTTGTGCTCTTAAACCTGCGGAGATTCAGCTGTGATACTGTATTTAAAATAATTTTATTTTTAGAATATTTAAAATCTTTATATCTTCATGGTCAATATATTTTAGTTTAATATTTAATATTCAATATTCTAAAGCATTTTATTTACCATATTTTAAATATTTGTATATTTACCGTATTTAAAGTATATCTAAATTTTTCTATTAGCATATTTAAAATATTTGCATATTTACCATATTTAAAATATCTATATATTTATTATCTTTTTAAAATTATATTACCATATTTACCGTATTTTATTTAATTACCATATTTCAAACATTTGTATATTCGCCATTTTTAAAATATACCATATTTCAGAACGATGCCACAAGCATCATCAGGTAATGATTCTTTAATACTATTTAATGCCACTTTTTGTTCCCTAACATTCTCTCTGCAACCTGGGAGGTGTGACAGGAGGAAAAGCATCTCTGAGCTTTCCCTGAGATTCTGCTGTTGACTTTTTGATGGGGAAAAAAAAATCATATTGCACTGTTGAGTTGTAGTATATTCAAAAAATTCATATTGCACTGTTGAGTTGTAGTATATTCAAAAAATTCATATTGCACTGTTGAGTTGTAGTATATTCAAAAAATTCACATTGCACTGTTGAGTTGTAGTATATTCAAAAAATTCATATTGCACTGTTGAGTTGCAGTGTATCCCAAGTTTTGCTGTCTTTTAAAAATTCCTTTATTATTGAAACAAAAGAACCTCAGCTCTTACAAGAGCCTGTGGATGAAGGAAGGGATGAGAGTCATGGTCAGACTCCCAGATCTGTGCTGGTTAAACTCTGCAGTGATACAAACACAAATACAGAAAAAAAATATAAATAAATTCTTGCCGTTTAAAACGAGAAGCCAATTTCTCATTTGAAGGAACGCAGAAGACCCCGTGGATCTTTGGGGCTCAGTTACTAAATGTGATTTTGTGTGTTTTATTCCCAGCTCCTGACCATCAGCAGTCTGCAGCTGGAGCTGGGCCAGAACTACACCGTGCAATGGAGCTGAAGTGGGAAACAAGCTCAGGCACACACCCTGCACTGTCCCCTATTTTTATAACTAGTTTTCCATTTTCAAAGGGCTTTTTTTTGTCACCTTGAATCCTTTTTCCCTTACAGCCACACCAGGACAGTGAGTTCTCAGCCAGGTATTTTGTGTACAAAGCAGTCCTGTTCCAGCAGTGGCACTTTAGGATAAGTTCATCTCTCAAAAAACTCTGGTTTTTTTCAGAGTAGAATTCCTGTCTGACTTCATATCTGATAAATTTTGTAAAAAAAGATGCACTGAAGTGGATTTGAAGCCATAATTTTGCCTATATTTAACTTCCATCTTAATTTTAATTACACCCATGCAAGCCATTATTATGGAGAAGAATTTAAGGCCGGATAAAGTAGAAGCAAATGTTTTCAGATGACTGCTTTAGCATGAAATAATGTTTCAAGCTGTTGGTCTATAAAATATTCAGATACTTGAAAAAATAATTTGAAGTTGGGAGGGTTGGATGACTTCAGCCAAATTTGTGTTTCTTATGTTTTAACCTGAAGTTGTAAAATTAAACCTGAAATTTTAAGGTTAATTAATGAATGTTAGTCTCTGTTTCTTTCATGGAAAGAAATGTTGTTGTTGTTGTGTGTCTACCATAATAATAATAATAATTCATGTTAAAGCCTCATTTTTTTCCCAAGAGTGCAACATATGATCTAAAGAGGCTGGAAAAACATATTTACAATTAAATTTGTCAGTACCTCCTGCAGCAGTTTATTCCTATCAATCTCCAGTGACTGTGCCTCACATTCATTTAAAGAATTGTTCTTTGCTTTAAAATTTTGGGCTACAAAACTCGAATAGCCAGCATCTCACAGGTGGGTTAATGCAATTATGGGGGTGAATTTATTGAGATTTCACTGTGAAGTGATAATGAAGTTGGAAAGAAAATTATTTTTTAGGAGTAATTTTATACTTTATAATATTGGGACAAATAAAACTTCCCCGTTTCTCCAGAGCTGGCAATGGCCAGCTGGTGAAGATGTGTCCCTGCACAGAGGGGTGAGGGGGTACAGAACCTTCAACCCATTCCCTCACTTTCTCCCACCCTTCTGCACCTCTCATCTGACATTGGAAACATCAGGGACAGCCAAAGGCTTCCAAAAAACCAATTTTTCCTTATTTACTTGGGGAACCTTGTTATTGGCTTTTTTTCACCTTTTTTGAGAACCTTCCAAAAAAAAAAAAAAAATCCTTATTTATTTGGGGAACCTCATTCCTGTCTGGTTTTCAGCACTGAGAGTCCCATGTTTCAGCCCCAGGGGAAGGTTTTACTGAGTTCCCAGGACAAGAATTTCTGAGGAACTCACCCAGGCTGAGAAATCCCAGCTTCAAACTCCTGGTCACCCTTGGGGTTGCTCCCTTGGGGTCTGTCCCAGCCCACATTCCCTCAGCCACCCTGGATCCAGCCCCAACCTGTCCCATTTGCAGGAAATCCCACGAAAACCTGAGCAGGGGGGAAACTTCCACCAGAATTAAACATCCTGTTTGTGCTGGGATGGGATTTTTTTAACTCTCACTCTCCTCATGGTTTGACTTCCCAGCACTTGTAAAACAACAACACCCAGAGGGGTTTGACACAGTCCTGCTCTCCATCCCACCAGAAAATCCTCACTGAAGGCAAAAAGAGCCATAAAATTCTGCATTCCCCATCTTTTTTCTGAGCTTAACTTCCTGGAACTCTTGGAACTTTGGAATTCCTGTGGTTTGACAGCAGCTGAAGAGAAATGTTCACTTGTGGCAGGAAGGGAAAACACCACTAATCAGTGTGGGGAGAAAACGATGGAAAATCAGCTCTCATTCCATCAGAGTGATTCCAAAAAGTTCCCAAATACTCCGTGCCCTGAAAAGGCTCCTCCTGGATCCAAATTTGGGGCGTGGCAGGGTGGGGTGGGGTAGCTGTGGAGAACAGGAGCAGATGTTGCTGCACTAAAGAGACGCGGCTGGCCCTGGAATTGCAATTCCACTCCTGGAAAAGATAAAACCGTGTCACACTTGGCTGGGCTTCCTCTAATGAAGCTGCCACACATGCACAGATAATTGGATTTTTCCTTGGAGCTGGAAGGAGCAGCTGGACGGCAACATCTGGCAGCACAGCTGGAGCGTGGTGGGCTGGGAAAAGAGAGGGTTTGGCACCTTTGGGGATTTTTGCTTTTCCTTTCCTTTTTTCCTTTCCTTTTTTCCTTCCCTTTCTTTTCCCCTTCCCACAAAAAAATCACTTTTGTGATTTTTGTCCTCTCAGCTGAGGAACTTTTGGAGTTTTTTTTTTCAGCTAAACCAAGAAATCTTTGATAAATGATGCAGACTTGGAAGATCCTCTACATTTCCTGGAAATACCAACCTCCCACGATTCCAAGGATTCAGTCAAGCTTGGTGGTATTTTCAATCACCACTACAAATCTATTGCAATATGAATTTTTGAATTATGATTATTTGCAAGTAAAATATAAAAAATTAATCCACTGCAACGAACTTCAAATTAGCCCATGTAAAAGTTTAAGTGTTTAAATACACATTTGGTGTGTGCTGTATTTACATATATAATTCATAATGGCATGGTTAAGTGTACACACTTAAACACACATTATGTATATTACTTACATTGTTAATATTTTAAATTGTTATGTAAAATAAGGGCTTTTCTTCCTTTATTATATGGTTGCTCTCCAATTCAGAGCCATTTCAGATGAATGTTTAATGCATATGAGGCATTGTGCACATTATAATAATTATGGAATGAGAGATTCAGAAATGCTCCCTGACCAGCGGGGCCCTTTCAATAATCTCAGGAGACCTTTTGGGTGGGTGTAGAGCCCCATTTCCTCCCCCTGATATAAAACCCACACTCAGGGTCAGCCCAGAAAGCAGCTGATACTGAAATATTCCAGCTCTTTTTAAAAATGGATACAATTTGCATTGAGTACCCAGTGCACAAAAGGCAAATAAAAGTGACATTTAAGCAGAATGTCCGAAAAGTACCTGTTAAAAATGTTATTTGCCATTAAGTGAGTCTTGAAAGTACCACAGGGGGCGAGGAGAGTGAAGAATCTGATCAAGAGGATCCCCCCAGATTTGTGGTTTTCTTTGCCTGCATGGGAACAACTGGAACAATGTTCTGTGTAGAAGAGAAAATATTCAGAAATCCAAACCACCTCATCAGATCAGAGCCACAGCAGCTGGAATGAAATCAGGTGTGCTCAGCAGCTGAGGGAAGAGCTTCCCAATGGATATCCTGCATCCATGGGCTAAAATATCCTCAGAGTGGTTTTTATAGAATCATGGAAGGGTTTGGGTTGGGACTTAAAGCTCGTTTTGTTCCACCTTCCACTGTCCCAGGGTGCTCCAAGCCCTGGCCAGCCTTGGAATCTCGGTTTTGATAACTGGATAAAAATCTGGGATTGAGGACTTTTGCATTTGGGTGGAATCCAAAAGAGCTGCTGCCTAAGATTGACCGAACTTGGCAGCTTTGTGTTATTTTCTCCTGAATTAGAATGTACTGGACAGTAACAAACTGGGATATGTTTGAATAAAGTTAGCAAAGGGAAACCTGCAAAGAATTGGGCTCTGCTTCAAGTCTAACTTCTTGTTATTGCTTTCACTAATAGATTTAATTCTATTGGTTATTAACAGATTAATGAGAAATTAGAAGCAGTTTTTATCAGTGTTTACAATGTCAGATAAATATTTAATGAATGTTCTCTGTAGTGACAACTTTTCTTTCCATTTTTCCTGCCACCTTTGGCTCTGCTCAGTGCTCTGAGCTGGGAGCAGGCTGGAGAAAATGCTTTTCCAGGCTCTGCTATTCCATCTCTACATCAGAACAGGAAATATTTCCATGCCAACTCTGCAATCCTAAATGGATCTCATCGGTTCTGCCCTTCATAACCAGAAACATTTTGGAGTGAAAATAAGAGATATCCCATCCTTTGGAGTGCCTAATCTCTTCCCACACATCTTTCCAAGCAAGAAAAACAAAGTTTGCCTGACTTTGAGAACTTCCCCTCAGCACAAAAGCATTTTCCAAGGGTTTTAATTGAAGCCAAGCACCTATTTGGGTTACAATGTCCTATATTTAACTTGAATGGAATAATTTCTTTTCTTGTATTTAACCTTTGATCAGCTGCCTACCTTTGAACTCTGGATATCGATCCCCTCCTTGTTCTCCTTGTCCCACTTCTCCTGGAGCTCTTGCATAACCTCAGAAATCAAAATAAGATTCTTTCTTTGCTGAAATAACTTTTTTTTTTTTTTTTTTTTGTTCACAGGGATGGCTTCACTTTGTTCTTTTGTTTTTTAATGTAAGCACCACGGAGATGTGGAATACAATAATGAAGATGTTTGTATAGTTTTAAATCAAATTCAACACTGGGGAAATGTGTTGTTGCATAAACAATCAAAATTAAAGAAAAACTCAAAACTCAGCATAAATTTTAAAGATTATGTTAAAAATCCTGTCATGGTCTGAATTTTACTCTTTTTTTTTTTTTTTTTTTTTTTTTTAGTATGACTTCGAATGTTCTAAATTATGTAATTACCTCATTTCAAGTGCTTGCATTAAATGATTTGGTGCTTCAGAGTGATGCAGGTAAAAATCTTCCTTATTGGCACTTGTTTCTAAATGAATTCCAGAGAGAGAAGTGAATTTCTGCACTCAGAGTGCACAGATAAACAAACTCTCATCAACCCCCTCATCCCCAAATCATTTCACTTTTTAAAGTGATTTATAAATCCTGTGCCACTTGCAGGCTTGGGGTACATCCAAAGTTGGTTTTTTCCCTTTTTTTTTTTCCTTTTTCTTTGGAAATATCCTTTCATCCCACATCCCACCCCACTTCTTTCACTCTCATATCCCAGATGGAAAGGAAATATTTTCTCACCTAGGGACACACAGAGAAATAAAACTGGTTTTAGTAAGACCAGCAAAAAGCAAATCCTACACTGAGCAGTAGCAGCAGCTCTGCATTTCCTCAGACCTGGATTTTCCCAGATTTTATTCCAGGCAGGTCAGCACTGAAATCTCTGGAATTACCTGGATAAACCCACCAGAAGAGAATTTCCATTTCTTTTCCAGCAGGAGATTTTCCTGGCCGTTTCTCAGAGTTTGCTGCTCCTCCTCTCTACCCCAAAAACTCTTCAGCCCAACATTCCCATTCCTGGGCATCACCTCAGCCCTTCTTGTGCTGACCTTCCACAAACTGAAATTTTGGTCACTTCTTCACCTTTTTTATGCTTTCCTGCCATTCAAGAAGTGAGAGATGCCACTGGCAGTGTCCCATGCACCAGAGCCTCCCTGAGTCCCTTCCAACTTCAGATATTCCATGATTTAAATACTCAGTACCTAGAAAACAGAACCACTCATTAATATCGTATGAAAATAATTTTGGGTCAGGCTTTTTGCCTCTTATAATGCATTTTAATCCACTCCTTGTTGAGTCTTCCATTAGAGCTCTGCAGAGGTAATTCAGATTTTCCTTTTATTCAGTATTTCCTTGCAAAGGAGTAACAAAAGCTGGAATTCTCCACATCCTGTGAGATAATTCCTGTGAGATTTTTGTTTTTATTGCTTCTAGATGTCAGACAGGGAACTCACTTCCCATCACGCCATAAAGCAGATTTATGAGAATACAAATGCATACATGGGTCAAAATGAAGTAATTTTTTTTTTCTTTTGTCCTTAAATAAAGGGAGAGCAAAACTAAAAGAAGCTTTTAAAATAATGACAAGGCAGTGAAAATGTCCAATTTCAAATTATCCATTTCCAACATTCAAAGTTCTATCCTGGGGAATGAATAAGAACTTTTTGTTGTTGTTGTTCTGGTGTAGAAAGAGCACATGAGACAGGAAATATTTTCAGCTGCTGGAAATGTGGTTTTCACCCTCATCTATAGCATCAACCTATAGAGGATGTGTTTGTTGTGATAAATATTTACATGTGCAAACAGAAATTTCCATACCCTGTAGAATTGATTGTGTCAAAAGAAAATATTTGGGTAAGATTTTTTGACAAAAAAATCCCACTTTTCATTTTTCTTTCCTTTTTCTCTCATTTTTTTCTTTGTCAATGAAAAAAATATATCATGCATATAAAATATATTTTAATATTAATTCCTGCATCTTTGAAGGGTATAATCTTCATACTATGGAGACTCTGTAAAAAGTCACCATGTTCAGAGATTTTTTAAATTTATATTTTATATTATTGTTTTTATTCATATTTATTTATATTTATGCTTCATCTACATGCCCTCTATTCACATATGTTTACCTGTGTAGGATGGATATAAGCAGTCTGCTTCCTCAAATTTTTTTGAGATAACTTTAAATAATAATGGAAATCCCTAAATAAAATAGCATATAAGACATCTAAAGATAAAATAAATAAAGTAAGATAAAATGAAATTCGATAAAATGAAAGAAAAGAGAAAAGAAAATAAAAGAGAAAAAAGAAAAGAGAAAAGAAAAGAAAAGAGAAAAGAAAAGAAAAAAGAAAAGAAAAGAAAAGAAAAGAAAAGAAAAGAAAAGAAAAGAAAAGAAAAGAAAAGAAAAGAAAAGAAAAGAAAAAAGAAAAGAAAAGAGAAAAGAAAAGAGAAAAGGTAACACAGGTGCAGTAGCAGGGTTAAAAACTCTTCATTCTGAATATCTGGGTAATTACCTTCAAGAATGATAATAAGATAAGTACTTATTTTCCTGCAACGTGATTTTTTTAAACATTAAAAAAAAAACCTGAAAGCCCTCAGTTTTTTTTTTTTTTTAGTATCCTGGAAAAGTAAAAGTAGCTGCTGTGGACTTATTACAAACTGAGTATGAGAGCACCTTACAGATGTTTTTATTCCAAACTGAGTATGAGAGCACCTTACAGATGTTTTTATTATGGGGTATGAGAGCACCTTACAGATGTTTTTATTACAAACTGAGTATGAGAGCACCTCCAGGTGCTCACCAGAGGCTGCACTGAGAATCTGCTGCAACTGCAAACGTGATTGTGCTGCAGCAAATCCACAGAATTTGCCAACCCAACTGCAGCAGGAAATGTTTTACAAGGAGAGGAAAAGCCAGGTGGGTCCCTCTCCTGCAAGGATCACACTCCTGCTCTGATTTACTTTGTAGGTACCTGATAAATATTTAATTTGAGCAGCGCCCCTGGAACACAACAAGGTGGCTTTTTTTAATTGTAAGGACAATTAAAGGTTTATTTCCAAGCTACTGGAAGAGCAGGCACAGGGAAATGTGGAATTCTAGACTTTGTAATGTTGGAAAAGACTTTTAAAATCATCAGGTCCAACCACGACCGGGCATCACCACCACGCTCCTACTGAGTCCTTGAGTGCCACATCCAGAGATTTTCTGAACAATTCCAGGGATGGGGACTCCACCACTGCTCTGAGCAGCCCCTTCCAACTCCTTACAACTCTTTCCAGAAAGGAATTTTCCCAAAATCCCAATCTAAACCTCCCCTGGCCCAGCTTGAGGCCGTTCCCTCTCCTCCTGTCTCTGTTCCCTGGGATAAGATCCCAAATCCCCCCGGCTGTCCCCTCCTGTCAGAGCCTGTTCCCCCTTTTCCCCAGGCTGAGCCCCTTCCCAGTTCCCCAGGAATTCTCCAGCCCCTTTCCCAACCCCATTCCCTTCCCTGAACACGCTCCAGCAAGAGAAAAGGTGGGACAGCCCAGGTAGAGCCTCCCAAAATCCCAAACTCTACATCCCTGAATCCCAAGGGCCCCCTGCAGCCCTAAATCCCTGCAGCTCCTCAGCAGGAAAGATGGGATGAGGCTGGGAGTGCATCCCCTAAGCAGGGGAGCAGCATTAAGATTTGCAAATGTGGGGAATAAAAGTTTGCTTGTAGTATGTGAAAAGCATAAAAACTGGGAAAACTTCTTTTTTTTTTTTCTTCTTTTTTAAATGCTAAGTCACAGATTTTAACAACAAGGAGGGGGGAAAGAACATTGTTGTTGAAACCAAAGAATTTCAACTTCCCTGCCTTCTTTATAGTTGTCAACTTCAGAAATTTCCAAAGCCTAACAACATCACTTCAAAAGCACTTGGTCTAAACGAACACCAGATAATGAAAGAACATCTTTTAAGAATATTTCCAGAGACATAAAAACCCCCAGCAAGCTTCCAGGAGTGACACTTTGACAAATAATACTCCAAAAAAAAAAAAAAAAAAAAAAAAGGCAAAAATTTGGGCACAGAACTAGAGCTGCTGGAGAGAGTGACACTTTCCCTCCTGCTAATTGACAACTCGGGGAAACAAAGCCACAAAAAGAGACACGCTGTGCTGTTCCTCTGCTGCCTGGAGCCTGGCAGGAGCTGGGATCTGCCTGCACAAAGAGCTCAGAGAGGCAGCCAAGGTGTGTTTGAAGGCCCATGAAGAGCAGCCAGGGAGGCTGAAAAGACAGAATTTTTTCAGTATTTTTAGTGCTCTGTGGCTGCTTGTTTAACAGATTAGCAGGGTTGAGTCGATTACAGCCCAGTGGGGAATAACTTCAAGGTGGGAAGTTGGGAGGGTGAGATGTTGGAGGCATCACTGAGCCACTCTGGACTCAGGACAGTGAACCACATCCAGGAGTTCTGCTCAGAAAAATCCAAATAAAAGCGCTCAAGGCCAGGCTGGATGGAGCTCTGAGCAGCCTGGGCTATGGGAAGGGTCCCTGTCCATGGGTGGAACCAGAACAGCCTCAAGGTCCCTTTCCAGCCCAAACCATCCCATGGTTCTGTGACTCTGCTGACTCACGGGTTTTAAATAAATCCTAATTTGTTTTTAGCAATAAATGCTAAATTTTCTCCTAAAAATGGGCATTTTCCTTCCTCTCAGCGTTCTGAGATCAGTAATTATTTGATATGCTTGCTATAGAGCTCTCTCTGTATTACATAGATTTATAGATATAAATCCCACTATTATACCTGCCAATAGGTTTTGTCTTGTGCAAAAAAAATCCGAGAAACAGTGAGCATTTTATTAACCCTTTTAAAATTCATTCTCTAAGCAATCATGAACCAGCCTTATGTTTTATACTGGAAATTGCAGCTGAAATGATTACAAATCACATGAAAAGAAATTTAGGATTTAACAGTTTCTTATCAGATATTTTTATTATAATCAGAGATCCTATAGCATCGGGATTAGATGCTTGGCTGCTTTTTTCTCCTTTAACTTAGTAATAATCCTGTGCTTATCTGTACCAAGAGGGCTCTTAAAATTCTACCTTTACATGCAAGAGCACTGCTCCAATGGCTTTTTCCCCCCCCACACACACATTTTTATTTCTCTCTCACACAAAAACCAATCCTCCATGAAGTTACCACCAGTGAGGCCAATAATAAAAACCAAAATGCACTGATGGAGATTTTAGTGCCGAGTTTCATGCTACAACCCACCTTCATGGCTTGGTTAGAAGGGCAATAAATTCTGGTTTTTTGAGGGGAAATATACACTTCCTTTCTATCTCTGAATCTCCAAAAGCTGGGCTGAGGAGTTTGGATGATTTTGCCATGACAATGATGAGAAATTTTAAGGAAAAAGGCCAGCAGATGTTATATTTTGCATTAAAAAATAACGTACAGAGCATTCAGGTTTGTTATTTGGAATAGTGATCATGCAATGTAGCAAACTATTAAAAATAATGATAACTGCACACCAAAGTCTGGGCATTTCCTCTGCAGGCTCAATGCTGGATTTTATTTCACTTTGCAGAGAATTGTGTTTGGTCTCCTGCAGAAAGATTAGCATCAAATATTAATAGTTTTTCCCTATGCAGAGTCAGAAGATGGGAAGTGTTTGACTGTTTTCCATCATTCTAATAAACTGTTCTGAAAGGAAAGACTGATGGAGTGTCTGAGGTGGTGAAAACATCGCTGTGACAGTTAAAAAACGAGTCCCAATTCTGAACATCACAGCAGAGAGCAAGCCCCGAGGACTGATGGAGAAATGCTGGGGCTCTCCAGGTACAAATGCACCTTGTCAATCTTTGTACTCTCCTCAATACCACAACACTCCTGACATTTTTTTTACCCTTTCACCCATTTCAGAAGTTCTGTGGGAGGCAATTAACAGGAATGAAAGCCACCTTGAGGTTTGAGCACATTGTTTTGAAACGCCACCCACAGAAGTTCACGGGTGATCTCGAATAAATGAGGTGAATAAAATCCTGTCTTCAAAAAAATGGGCACAGCCTATCATTCACCAGAAACCTGTTTGCCTTCCCTGCAAATCCATGATGTTGCTCTTTTGGCAGGAATTATTGACTTTGAGAAGGTGAACACATCAGGTCCAGACTCATTTCTCATGCACAATATGGGCAGGAAGGAATTCAGCCTCCAGATCCACCTGGAACTCTGGGGATAACTCTGTGTCACCTCTAGATCTCATCACCTCTTTCCTTTTTTGGATGCATCTAAAGGCATCCATAACAAAGTTCAAACAGCTCAAATTCCTCAGAAATGTGCATTTCCTTCCTGAAAGGCTTTTAAACAAGAGCTGACGGCAGGGAAAAAAAAAAAAAAAAAAAAAACAACGGCTCCGTTAAAAACGAAGCCGTTCCCTCCATAACATGTTAGATCAAATTAATGATTTAGTGAGTACAAGTATTGCTGCTATCAGGCTTCCACAGCACTTCCAAAAGAGAAGTAGATGGCTGGAAAAATCCTGTGGAGAATTATTGCTCACACAGACGTGGCAGAACAGAGTTACAGCTCTCGCCAGCGACGAGAGCAATAAAGTCTGACGAAGATAATGCAACAAACATAATGGTTTGCTTTGCATCTTAAATAGATAATGAAGCAACCAGAAGCAATAGATCCAGCAGTTACTGTGCTCAGAGCTCCATAAATAACAGCTCGGAGCAGCAGGATTTACTGTGCTAATAAACTTAACAGACGACCGAATTCCGGCGCTTTTACTCACCCCACCGGAGATGTGAAGTTGGGGGGGGGGGTCACTCCCAGGAGAAAGGCAGCGCCAAAGTTTGGAACAGTGCAGCCAAATGTGAGTTAAAATTGTGTTTTGTGGATGGGGAGAGGTCATCCTTAGAGACTGTGAATCAAATGTTCCCAGAGCAGGTCCCTTGGGAGCGTTCCTTCTCCCTGCACAGCTCCAACCCACAGGAGAAGGCTCCAGACACTTCTCCCAGTCCTGATCCACATCAGCCTCAAAGATTCAGAGATTCCACTCCGTGTTTCTGTTGGAGTAACCCATTCTGGGGTTCCCCTCACCTCCTTTTAGCTGCTCACACAGCTTCAGGCAGAACGAAGCTCCCCAGCTTCTCCAGCTGCAAGAAATCAGCCAGAATCAGAGCATTAGAGCAAAAATAATTTCTCCCAATTTAGGAAAGTGTCTCAGGAGGAGAAGGGAAGCAGAAGGGTTGCCCAGAAGTTGGAGATTCATTATTCCAAGTGTCCCAGGCCAGGCTGGATGGGGCTTGGTGTGACCTGAGCTCGTGGAAGGCGTCCCTGCCCACGGGACTGGAGGATCCTTGAGATCCCTCCCAACCCAAACCATCTCAGGATTCGGTTCTGGAGAGGGACGAGCTCTCACAACAACGAGGTGGAGATAAACAACCACCCAACAGCAGCTGAGGCACAGGCTGAAATTAAACAATCTTGTACCTAAATGCTCCCTTTCTATTCCCACCAAGAAAATCCTCTTGACATAATTTAATTACACCTAAGAGGACATTACACCTCAGCAGAGGCAGGGAATTCTGAGAGCGCTGTGTCAGAGCTGAAGACATTATCTGAGCCACTTTTGATGGGATTAACGTTGTTTAAGGGAGCTGAGGAGAATTTTGCTGCATGAGATAGAGCAGCAACAGAACAACAGGTCCAGAGGGTGAACACGACTCTTCCAGGCAGTGGCGGGTAATTATGAAATGTAATTATCCTTGGAGTTTCTCAGGGAAAAGAGCAAGGCTTGATAAACATTTTAGCACATTCTTGCTGTTAGGAGGGAAAGAAAGGGGAAGAAAAGGACATCTCAAGGAAATTAAAAACCTACGGCAGCAGTTTTGAAATACTGAATGCTGGGGTTTGACAGGTCATTTAAATACGTGAAAATGTTATTTAATTCAGGTAACCTAAAACTGTACAAATAAAAGTAAATAAGAGGGAAGAGGATTATCTTAGAGATGTGTGGGTGTGCAGGTAGGATGGGAATTTTAAAATCTAGATCTAAACCCAACACAGAGCCCCCCCTCTCCTTGCTGGTGGCTTCTCCCCATCCCTCAGATCCATCCCATTCCAGCAGCTCTAGTACGGAGTGGATCCAACCTGGGTGCAATTTTCTAAACTTTTTATAATATTCTGAACAAAAATATATAAAAAACCCCGCATGGGAAAGGAATAAGCCCAAAAATTCTATTTATTCCCTCCCCTGTTACTTTTGCACTAAATTGTGAGCAGCTCACACTGACATTGTCCAAATCGATTTAAAATTCCTTTTCTATTATTAATTGTGAAAAAGAATAAAATAATAGAAAACAGTGGCTGTGACTGCCAAAATCACCAAAGTGGATAAAGCAGCAAAATGTTTGTCCACTCCTTACAATTCACCTTGAAATACATTTTTTGCACATGGCAAAGAATAAATAATATGAACAATGTGTTCCCTATATATCCTCTCCACTTCTACATCCAGAAAAAATAGGATGGGCTTTGCTGAGGACCCTGAAAGCACAAAGAAAGCTGTAAAGGAAAATATTTTACAGGAAATATTTTTTAATCACTCAATTTTAAAATTAAATTTTAGAGTATTATTTTAAAATAGCTACCATTTGGATACAGCTCCATTCCAGAAAAGTTGATTCCTCAAGATTGTTGCCAGACACGGTCTCAAATTATAAAATCCTGCTCCTTGGTGTCATCCCAGCACTGGGACTCCACTTTATCCTTCTTCAATCTAGGACAGGTGTTGTGGGGCCAGAAATGTGTGATGCTGCAGAAACAGATGTGCTCCAAAATGTGCAAAAATCTGGAGCTGCCTGAGCTGGCATCCCTCGCCTTTTGTCACTTCAAATCAACATTTTCACGTGTGCTTCTGCATGGCTGGGGCTATTCTGATCGATCTGTTCCTGACACGATTTTGCATGTATGGAAAAGAATATATGGAACTTTGATTCCAGCAGATCAAAATCCCACAATGCAATCAAGGAGAGATTAAAAAAAAAAAACTCTTTGTGAGGTTCATCAGGAGTGACTGGGGGAAATGTCCCATTTTTGTCCTCTGGTGTCCCCCTAAAGAATAAAACCCTGCCAGTTGTCAGAGTGTCAAGGTGTGTTGGCTTCACAACGAGCAAGGGAAGGCAAAACCTTCTGGAAGAGCCCAGGAATAGAAATGCTGCAAGAGAAAAGAAAACTTTGGCTTACCAGACGTTTTTCAACATTTACTCAGATCAAGCCTCTAAAAATAAAGATGTCTGCCTTTCCCACTAAATTAGCCTCAGCCAGGGATTCTTGTCAGATACATACATTACATAAAGGCAAAAAGAGTCTTAGAAATAGAATAAAAATAAATAAGCCAAAAAAATAGAAAGCCAGCAAATCTCTTGCTTTGAAAGGAGAGATTTGCTTTCATATACATAAATACAAATGAGTCTTTTATCCTGGCATGTGTAGCCTTAATTAGAGCTGGATGTACAGGAATTTCCAGACACTACAGAGGAAATGTCAATACAGATCACAAAGTACATCTGAATGGGTGCACAAAACCCCTGGGTGCAGCAATTCCTGCTGCAGAACAAATATTTGCTCCCTTGTTTATACTCGTTGTTCTTTAAAAAACAAAAAATCCAAAATGAAAGATCAACCAATCCTACACTGAGTATTTAATGGAGAGATAATTTAAAATAAGAATATTCTCTATATGGTGTTTTTTTTTATCCCCTATAAATTTATTTATTCTACTAAAAATAATTTTGAAGCCTGTTTGACTTAGTGCAGCATTAAAGTGGAATAATTTTTACCATCCTGGTAGATTTCTACCCCCTGGTACATTGCTATCCTCATTATCCATGGAGCTGCTTGCTTCTTTTGTCCTGGGAAAACTCAGGCACAAACTGAACATCCTGGACTGATCTCCATGGGAATGGCAGAAGGGAAAGGGAGAAAAAGGAAGGACAGACAGACAGAGGAATTGCTACAGGAATTGATTTCAGAACTGCAACCTTTCAGAAAGGAAATCCCCAGCAAAGGAAAAATTTGGGGGCAAAATATCCTAGAAAATGATTAGAAATTTCTGGAAATCCAGCAGGTTTTTTTTTTCCATTATTAAAAAGTATTGTGAAAACACAATTGATGAAGACTATTTTTTTTTTGAACGTTCAAAAATTTTCAGAGATCTCACCCAAAAAACTTCAAATTCAAAGCTTAAACAAATTTAAACCCGGTAGGAAACCCAATTCATGAGAAGTGAACACGAAGATTCAGTGCTTTAGATCTATTCAGATAATACAAAGGGATATTTAAAGATCTGTTCCATTAGCAGCAATATTTGTAATCTCATGAACTTTTGTGCCATTCCCTCTGGGTGGGATGGCATTTTTAACCCTGCTGAACACAGACAAAATGCAGAAGAAATGTGTAAGAACATATTTGTGGAAAAATGCAGATTCAGGTCACCAGAACTATTTATATCTAATTCACAAGATTGTCTCATCTGAGGGGGGAAAAAAAAGTTTTGAGCAGACATCAAAGGTTTTTCTTTCTTTTTTTTTTTTGCTTCAACATTTCAAAGCAAAATTGGTGCTATTTTTTACTTCCCATGTTTCATTTCAAAGTACTCCTCTCTTAAAGAGTAAAACATGAAGACATTTTGAAGATTTTTGTTTTGTTACAGGAGCTAATGAAAATAGTTTAGACTGACAGAAAACAAGCCAGGAGCTGTCTCAGGCATTTTGGGCTCACCTGGCAAAACAAGCAGTATTTAGTGATTTATTTCAGAACTTCTCAAGTTATATATAAATTATAAAATATGAGAAAATACAGCACATCACTTGAGAGTAATGTAAAATAAGTAAAATACACTCAAATGGTCATAAAGTTTTATTATGTGTGTGACCCCTGTCCTCAAATTGTATTTTAATAAAGTTTTGTTTTAATTGTCTTCGTTTTTATGGAATTAATATCAAATAACAGGAATCCATGCAAACACCTACTGGTCCATGCTGACACTTCAGGTTCTGCTATTATGCATGAGTAGTAAAATTATATTTATATATTATATTTAAATATTTATTATGCACCTTTTAGGTTATATACTCATGTTAAACTCTGTAATACATATTTGCTAAGCATATTTATTTGTGTGTAACTACAGACACTCCACACCAACATCTTTATAGAACACCACTGAAATGTGGAGTTTAAATCTGCATTTCTGAAGTTCCCACTCACTTCCCTGCCTTGGCCACAGAGATGGACACGGCACAGTTGAGGAGCTGAAATGGTTTTTTTTCTTTCTTTTCCCTTTCCTTCCGAGATCTTTTTTTCCTTTTAAGCTTCCATGACCCATTTGCTGAGGAATTTGCTGTTTGTTGGGAAGGAGCTGCCTCTGCCTGTCTGGTTCCAACAAAGGCAGCTTGATCACAGCTGCTGTTCTCAGCCAGAAAACTCCCAAAAAACATCATTCCTCAACACCTTCCTTGGAGGCACAAACCCCAGCAATCCCTGCTTCTAACCACACACCACAAACCCAAGAATATTTGGGAATTCTGCCCCTGGGGCCCAGCATGGAAAGGAGCAAATCCAGAAGAGGCACCAAGATGCTCAGAGGGATGGAGCAAATTCCAGGGTGGGTGGATTCCTTTGAAAACCCAAAATGAAAGAAAAATCAAGTTTACAGAGTGCACTCCAGAAGAAGAATGAAGGAACAGACTCAAAGTCTGTGAGAGTCAGTCTAATATGGGAATTAGACCCTAAATAAAGGACTGGGTTGTCACAGCAGGACAAAGATTCAAATTAAATTTCAGGCTCGGATAGTTCCTTAAAGCTCCCTGGGAGAAGCAGCACTCCAAACCTAACAGAAAGGAAACAAAACTGAATTTCTCAATTGTATTTACACTGAGAAGGAAAAACAAACCAGCAGGATGAGTTTCCTTCTCCTTAGGATGAGTTTCCACAGAGGCACCAACCCCCCCATGCAACAGCAGGAATCCAACAAGAGCTCACAGTCCCCATTCCATACCTGAATCTTTGCTTTTTGATGCTGCTCTGAGTCAGTATCTCAACTCACTGGGACAGATTTCTTTGGGGATCTCACAAAGATCATTTTGTAAATTGCTGTGGGATCATTTCATGCAGATGACGGAGCTGAAAGCCAAAAAATAAAGAATTAAAGAGGCTGGGTTGTAGAGAGTGAAGCGTGCATGCACATACATATGTGTACATAGAAATATCACACTTCAGCTCTCTCCCAAATGCCGTGAGAACCAAAATAATTACAGTTCACAACTTTAATTAAAAGACTCCAGATTTGCAACTTTTCAATCCTTTTTAAAATGTTGAGGGGAAAGTGGAGCATCTGATGCAGTGAACTCTTTCGACTTAGGCGGTTCTGGAAATCTCAAGAATTAATTTGAATTGGTGCTTTTAATGTTTTCTGTAGCTTTCTTCGAGGCTGGTAATGAAAATCTGGACCATGGATTGCACAGAACACATTTCCTGAGGGCTCCTGCTCTGCTGGCCTGGCAGTAAATCTCACTCCTGCAGAAATACAAGGAATTTTTCTCTTTTCAATACCCACCAGGAAAGCCAGTTGAATCTTTTTACTTCAGAAACTCAGCCCCTCAACTTTTAAACTTCTCTCAGAGATGCAGGGTGATACCACAACTCGTCCAGAAGCCTATTTGGATTTAGGAAATTAATTTTCTTGGGCTGTCCTCAAATCCAGGCCATCCACATTAGGCTTACAGGGTATCTGCTCAGAGGAAAGCACAGAATTGTATTTACCACACAAGTTATTCCTCCTGCAAAGCAAAAGGAGAGAGAAACAGACAGAAATTGTCTGAAGGAAATGTCTTTATAGCCACTGTCACCCACAACATATTCCTACAATTAAAATTAAAAAAAGAAAGGAATTGGGAAATTTCTCATGCCAGGGACTGTCACCAGCGTCCCATGGAGTAATGCCACATGCAAAGAAATGTAGGGAAAGAGCATTTTGGGAGACACTGCCAGTCATGTAAAACACACTAAAAGCTGAATTTCAAAGGCCTGGAGATTGCTGAGGAGATTTTTGAAGAACTGGAATTTCCAGGATTCCATCCATACCCCCAGTTCCCAGCACACACATTCCCTGGGCTGAGGAAAGCCCCACACTCTCAGGATTCCTGCCCCACCATTCCTTTATTATCCAGTGAGAAATGGCCTCCACTGTGCCAGGTTGGATATTTGGGAAGATTTCTTCCCTAAAAGAGTGACCAAGCACTGGGAAAGGCTGCCCAGGGCAGGGGTGGAGTCACCACCCTGGGGCTGCCCAAAAACCAGTCCAGGTGGCACTTTGGGATTTGGTTTAGGGGGCACCGTGGGGTTCAGTTAAAAGCTGGATAATCTTGGGGGCCTTTTCCAACCTTAACAACTCCAGGATTCTTTCCCACTTAAAGTAAGAGCAGTGAAATAACCTCAGTGACACATTTAGGATTGTGACACAAGCATCCCTACATTCCATACAGACTGAGCATCCTCAGGGAATGTCAGCACAGCCTTGGAGTGCTGTGCCAAACCAGCCAATAAAACAACAGACAGGGGGAAAAAATCCTGGATTTTATTTACTTTGAAACAAATCAAGCCTTTCACCATCACAAATATTACCAGAGAAGTGTAGGGACTGGGAGTGAAGCTTTTGACAGCACAGATTTATTTGCAAATTCAAACAACTCTGTTGTGATATTTTCCCTTTAGATTTGTTGTTTCCCTCTTGGTTCTGATCAGAGACATCTCTTAAAGAAAAAGGGAAAATATGCATAAATATCATATTTGAAAAATGTAATAAAAATCAATTTGCCACTTTTCCCCCTCAAAAAGCAGCAAACCATTTGCAAAGCAATGCCCAGGCCGTGTTTTCCCCTCCCCACGGGCTCTGACACCACAGAAACACAAAGAACAGAATAAAAATCGGTCCCTGCTTCCATGACATCCCCTGATTTCAGCTGAGAGCAATTTCCCTGAGATGGATTTCTCCAGCTGGGAATACTCAGCACGGTTCTCCTCCTCATCCTGGACATTTCACCCACTAAACCATTCCTCTGCTCTGAGGACAGCAGCAAATAGCACCATTTGTTCTCCCAGGAGACTGGCTGCTCCTGAAATGTGAAGAAGCTCGTGGCAAATGGGCAGAACGTCAGGAATAAATAAGAAAATAGGGGCAGCAGAAATAAATATCCCATGATGACTTTTCTCATTCATTTAAAATGGGAAACAGCCTTTGCCGGGCTCACAGACACAGCAAATTTGCAATTTGCAGGGGAAAAAATGGGTTATCTGCTGTTTGAAATATCAACTGGAAAGCAAAATGTAAAGACACAGGCTCCCACAAACAGCCAGCAATTTGAGGAAATTATATCAGCCAGGGGACAAGAGATGTTTGCTACAGCCATTTAAACAATAAATTGCTTTAAATTTGTAAGTGAACCAATGAAACACTAAATTTCACCCTGTTTTTCAGGAAGCTGCTGCTGCACCCCAGCAGGGATTAAATAACACACATTGTGCTCGATTTTACAAACAAGTTTAATCTCAGTGCCACTTCCTCAGTGTCTCAAACTCCATCTGCCCAGGGATTCACCTTTCCCAGGGTTATTTCGTGCTCTCCCCTCGCCTACAGCAGAGTTTTCCCTCTGCAGTTCGATCTGAGGCTCCTCAGGTGCTCAGGAGAGTTAAATGAAGTGAAAAGTCCTGACTTGGAGCCGAGTCTCTCTTGCTGCTCCTCAAACCACCAGGAAGGTTCAGTGCAAAGTGCAGGTGACAAAGCTGCCCCAGCCAGATTTCAGTGGGGATTTCCTGAGTAAGAGCAGAAGAAATCTCACTTGCCTGAATTCTTTGTGAATTTTCAGACCACACAGTGACCTGGACAGCTTTCCCCAGAAGAATTTCATCCTTGCTGGGACAGCACAAAGAGGAGCTTCCATCCCCACTGCAGCAGCCAGAAAGAAGAAGATGAATTAAACAAACAGAACTTGGATTGGAAACACTTTCTGAGGTATTTCCAGTTTTCACCTTCAGGAGGTGGTTCAGATGGCAACACCAATCCCTGACCTGAGTGAAAGCCTTATCCAAAAGGGTCCTTTAATTCTGGTTTTTCCTCTCTTTTCAGGCCAGAGACGAATTCCAAGAAACTTTCACTACCAAATGTGTCCAAAGAAGGTCCCTCAGAACTGTTTCATTTCAGTAACGAAAGCCCATGAGTTTGTTGAATAATTTCTTATTTGTTCTCCTCAACATTTCACTTCCTAATCAGCATTTTCATTCCCAGCCTGACAAGCTGATTGATTATTTTTGTTATCTGTCTCAGAGCTTCATCACAGAATTTTGAAGAGAAGTTACAGGGTGAATAAATGCAAAAGATGAAGTGGTTTAAATTAGAAATGTTCAGATTCAAGACCAAATTGCAAAACTTCAGCTGTTTCTGTAACTTTAAACCATCATCTAGGAGCTGAAGTGCCAGGACTTGTATTTTGTAGAGCACAGCAAGGCCCAAGTGAGTTAAAAAGAACCTGTTTGAATTTCCAAAGCATTTCACACCCACATCGAATGCCTGAACAACTCTGCTCCTTCCTTTTATCTCCAAGAAGAGTAAATGGAGATTTTTTTGGGCTAGGAGGGCAAACAGGTGACTGGAAATGTGGTTCTGTGCTGGTGAGGTTGAGTCCCCACCTCTCAGGAGAGGGGAGGTGACAAGGCAGGAGTCAGGAACTGCTTCTGTCTGGATCCCCCTGAGCACAGACACATTTAGGAATTCACTCCATCAACTTTCACCATTTTCCAGTTAACTTTTCTGGTCAAGTGCCTGCCTGGCAGCAGCTCCAGTAAATCTGTGCAACCAGGAAAGCAATGTCCCATCACCACTGCAGCTCTCCAAAGTGCTCTGAAATGGAGCCTCATCACTAACACAGCTTTGCAAACCTCCAGCAGGGGAACACACAAGATTTTCCTATCCCTACATATGAAAACGTTGCTTTTCTAGAGTTTTCTAGACAAAAAATGTTGGGACCAGCAGTGGTCCCCAGCCACAGGTGATCCCTGCATTGGGTGAAGACACACAGCAATAAACAGGTTGTTCACTCACAGTCAGAGAAACCTGGACAGCAGCACCTCGAGGAATCCCTGGGAGAAATCTGGGAAAAGATGGAGCAGGAACGATGGAGAACACTGGTTCCCTAAATGTGAATAAATTCAGCTTTCAAATACTTCAGGTAGAGCGAGACAGGATCCAATCAGCCTAAAAAAAAAAAAAAAAAAAAAAAAAAAAACTTCATCTACTTCTCTACAATCTGGTAAGAAGAGCAGAAGCAGCTTTGTGATGAGATCCTGGCAGATGTGGGGCTGGAAGAGGTTGAAGCTGGAATGAGCCATTTCCACCAAAAACCCCAGTGAAGCAGAGTTTGGTGGTGCTTCAGATGGGGTGAGTCTGTGAGATGGCTTCAAACATTTAATTTTACCAGCCCAACACCCCAAAATTCCCCACAAAACAACCAGGAAAGGTTGGTCTCACACCCAGCCTTGGGGCTCCCCCCTCTCCAAGGCCAGAGGTGCTGCTGTTCTGATAAAAGTGATTTCTATTATTTTCAGAGAGATGTGTTAGCACCAAAACATTACCAGAATCGTTATTTCATAAAGAAACACCTAAAATGCCTTTGGCCAGCAAAGAGGAAATCAGGTTGTTCAAACAAGGCAGAACCCCTTTTATATGAGAGTGTTTTCCTACCAAACCAAAAGCACAGAACAGAGGATGCAACAGACAAATGCAGGATGAACTCAACTTCATAACAATTTTTTCCCTGCACGAATAAAACCTCTGTCCACACAGAATGTTTGCAGTGCTCCACATCAACTCAGAGCTCACAAACGTGGCAAGCTCAAAAATAGCTGCCTGAAAACTTTAATCTCCTTTCTGGAGTTATGTTTTTATCAGCAGGCTGTGGTTTCCGAAGCAAGCTGTGTAGCCAAACAGGAACGGATTTTATCCAGGACTTTCCCTCAAGAATGCACGCTGCAAACTGTTTAATTTAAATGTCAGGGAGGGAGAGGATTTCACCTGAGCAATATCCAAAGGTTAGGACAATATGGCAGTGGAGATACTTCCTTAATGCCACCACAATGCCTGTGGAACCACCCACAGCTGAGAATCACCGAAAGCAGCTTTAATCAATAGAAAACTCTGTTAGAAGGTGTTCATAAAATGCATTAAATTTCTCTGTGAGTTACTCAGCAGAGTGAGGGAATGTGCTCTAGGAGTGGAAAGCCCATGGAGATGTTGGAAACAGCTACTTTGAAATCCCAGCCAACACTCAGGCTCCATGCAAAGCCTCTGCTATAGAAAATTTCGGTCTTGAGCATTAATTTTCATGCCTGAGAAGTAGTCTTGCATATTTTCCCCTCATTTAGCACACCTGAGAACAAAGAACATCAAAAAAAAGGAGCGGATGCTTTTGTAAGTTCAGCGAGGTGATGAATACCTCAACTTCACGGCAACAATAGGACACGTCTGACCTGCACCACTGAAAGGAATGATGAGCAGACATGCAAATCTTCCTTAATTACCTCTCTTTGTAAAAAAATGGGCAAAAAAACGGGTGGCAACTTGAGGGAGAAGCAATCAGTCAGTCAAACCACAAAGCAGCGGAAAGGTCAGATTCTTACAGCCCAAACATCGTGAATTACAAGAAATATAAAGCATTAAAATTCCAAATGGCTGCTTCAGACAGAGGCTTTAATGAGAATGAGAAAAGACACAGCAATCTGTCCTCTCGACAAAAATTGTAATGAGAATGTTCTCCTCTCAGTCTCTTCAGTGAGGGAAAAGATGTTTCTGTGCCAGGACCATGAAGGACTCAGCTCCTCTGTTTGCACATTACACAGTTCAGCAAACTCACGTGGATCCATCGATTCGTCCTTTACTCCTTCAAAAAAAAAAATGCTGAGAGGTCTGGCCTGGCTTCCAGCCATCCTCAGCCACAATTCCTGGCTCCCACCGGGTTTGTGGAACATCCCAGCTCTGCAGTGGGCAAGGAGCAATCAGGAAAGATGCAGGAAAAATTACAAATAAAGAGTTAAACAAGCCTGGTTCAATGCTGAGACTTTAACCCACCCGTTAAATCACGCCCACCAGCGAGACCAGAAGATGGGCACGGTGTAATTTTTCCTCTGGAACACTCCAAAACCCTTTGGAAGAAGCTCCCAGAGCTCCAGCCCTTCCCAGGCAGCACAGATGGGCTCTGTGCTGCTCCAGCGGTCACGGCCGCTCGCTGCCCACCCAAAAACCACCCCGGTGACCCCTGCAGCTCCCTGCTCCCCTCTCTGAGCTCCAGCAAGGACTCCCAGAGTCCCAGCTGCCATTTCTGGATTTAGTGACCCTTGTTAGGAACGTGCCTGATGATTTCCATTCCATGTTGAAACCACATTTTCAACCTTGCCAGCGTTCCCGCGCCAATGTCCCTCAAACGCGCTCAGGAGAGCAGCAGCTCCCGAGTGTGGAAGTGTCTGACTGCTCCTGGCTCCTCTTCTGTGCCTTTCAAGGATTTCAGAGCAAGTCTGGCTTTTTCTAAGAACAAGAAAATAGAAAATTTTTTTGCCTGTTTTGTTGCGGGGTGTTTTTTTTGTATTTTAAAAAATCTATCACAAACCATTACCAGTTTTTGGCAAGAGGCAAATAAACAACATGCCTTGCTCCGAAGTGATTACACCTTTAATGATCCCATCACCACCACCCCAAGCAGATATAACAAGTCCTCCTTTCCATTTTTAAAAAATAATCAGGATATCATGGTGTTTTACCGTTGCCTTCCCTCTTTTTTTCCCCCCTCTCTCACTACCTCCAGCCCCACAGGAAACAATCATTTCTATGCAAATGCTGGCTAATAGAAACATAACTTCTCCATACCCTGCCTTTCCTTGGGGAAACCAATCTGCTGGCTCTGTTTGGAGAGGCACAGAAAGCACTGAGCTGCAGAATTTATCTGATATTAACGTTTTCTGCATCATTTACATATTCATGGCTCGCTTCTTGTGCACTCTTTATTCTGGAGGAGCAGGAATCACCTCGTTTCCAACAGTCAGGAAAAATGGGAGGTGACTGCTGCAAACCCAGTTCAGTTCAGGAACCACTCAGAAAACCTCTTGAAATTCCATTTAATGGCAAAATTGCTCCAAATTCCTGTTCTCCATGGGCTGAAGCACTCAGTGACCATTTTTGGGCTGAAACACGAGGAACTGACTGCTCACAGGCATGCAAGAGGTCACCTGGTCACAAGGGAAACGTGGCAGATAATTATGAACAAGAATTATCAGCAGAGAGGGTTTCTGTCATCTTCACCACTCAGCAAAGCACCTGCTGGTGCCTTGAGCAGGGAAAATCCTGCTGTATATATATATATATATATATATATATATATATATATATATATGTATGTATGTATATATATATATGTATGTATTTGCTGTATATATATATTTGCTGTAGCAAATCTCTCACATCCTCTGGACAGCAGGACAGGCTGCCAGCTTTAGGCTCCAAAATCCTATTTTTTTCCTATTTTGTCCCCTTTACTTTGTGATCCAAAATGCCCCCCTGGGGTTCCTGCTGTAGGAAGGAAGAAGAGGCTCTGCCCAGCATCCCCCAAAGCCTTCAATGCTCCTCCTGAATGCACCAGCCAGGCTGGGTTCATTACAGCCCAGCTGCCAAAAATCTGTCCTCCTAAAAGAATTCGACTTCTGGGAAAATGATAAACAGGGAGGACATTTATTTGTGAGAATCTCTGGATTAATACAGGGGGTACTGATCTCAGCACACACTCCAGAGTGTCAGACATTAAAACTGAGCTGTACTTTGCAGCTTTTTCATATTTCTGCCAAAATACCGAAATAAATAAATAAATAAACAGCCTGAAGCCTTTGTGTAAGAACAAATGTCTCAATCAGTGTTTCCAGGGAGTCTGCTCTGTGCTTTTGCACATCCTACAGTCACACAGGTCCTCGATCCCCTCTCATTTTCAAAACTCAGCAAGAAGCAGCTCCAAAATCTCCAAGGGAAGCTCCAGGAGTTTTGTCTCTCCAAACACCTCTGGCATTGCAAATCCTCCCACTGAAAAATCCTCTGCTGGGAGGTTGGTGAGGCCATGGAATAGAATATTCCCAGAGCAGCTGTGGCTGCCTCTGGATCCCTGGAATTGTCCAAGGCCAGGCTGGGCAGGGCTTGGAGCACCCGGGATAGTGGAAGGTGTCCCTGCCCATGGCAGGGAAATTGTTAAGTCAGAAATTAAAGAGTAAAATCCTTCACCTTTTAAAATAAGGAATACAAGTAGAAAAACAAATCTCTGTCTGAAAAATAAATTTTTCTTCAAGCAAAAAGTGCCCACAGTTGTTTACATAGGAATTCCTATTTCTAATAGTTTCTACATGAAAACTGATAACTGCATGCAAGTTAATAAATTAAGAGATGTTTCTTAAAATAACTCCTAAAGATCTAAAAATATCTTCATATTAAATTTAGCAGATTTTTTTTTCTTTCTTTTCATCAAAGCCCTTGGTTGTACTGCACCTGAACTTGCTCATCTCTCTCCTCCATGGGGAGTGAAATGAAACCAAACTCATTGTTTGGGGTTGATGAAGCACCTCAGCTTCCCTCACCAGCCTCATACTTCCATTAATAAATCAGCCCTACCTCTAACAGAAGATCAAATTTTCAAAAGAGAAAACAAAGAAGAAAAAAAAAAATCAATGCAGCAGTGTCATTATCTGAGGAAATGAATAGAATAAAAAAAAAACCGAAAACCTTTTTGCAAATCAAGAAGAAATAAAGTGAAGCAATGCCTGAGTCAGCAGTTTGGAGCCAACCTCCCTCCTCCCTCTCTGGCTTCTGGCTCCACAGGTGTCCCTTGGATTTTATTCCTCCTGTCTTCACTGCTTTGGTTTGGGCTCATGTTGGTGCCAGATGTGCTAAGTCAGCAAATTCTTCCATAGACCTGGAAATTCCAGTTTTCCTGCAGCTGGAGAAGCACAGCCCCTTATTTTGGGAAGAGCTGTGACCCCTGCCTGGTGCTGGAATCCCACCTCTCATTCCAGCTGGGGAGAGCTGAGCCCTGCCCCAGCTGTTTGGAACCTTGTGGGAGCCCAGGTTCATCAGGCTAATTAAAACTGTTGTTGTATTTGTTTAGCCAGGCTCTCCCTTTTATCTGCACCCATCATGGTTTTGCCTCATCACTTCAAGAAGAGTCTGTGGGTGGGAACAGTGAGTGATAGATTCAAATAATGAGGCTCTAAACGACTACAAAAGACTTTACACTGCTGTGAATCATCCATCTCCAGTGCTGCATTATTCAGAAATTAATGCAAGCCTATAAATGAATAATGATTTAAATGTACTTTTAAAAATTGTTAATGCTCCAGCACTTTTTCCTTCTCTACATAATCAGAAAATTGATTATGACTACGACTAGACCTATGTTCTTAATTTAACTTATGTAATGGGGATGTAGAAAAAGCTTTGCAACAACAGTGGAAATGGAAAGATTTCCAGGAGACTGGAAATGGGTTTCTAACCTTCAGAACTCCCTAGCCAAACTCAGAGGGAATTAACACCAAAAAAAGCCTCCTGGAAAGCTGCAGGCTCTAGAGAAAACTGAAGTATTGCCAAAGCTGAGGGAAAAGATCCAAAATAGACCAGAATATGTGTCAAATAGTAAGGATAAAGGACCATAAGGAAAGTATGAGTACAGAAGATTTTTTTGCTCATTATTTGTTTTCCCTCATTACTCTTATTTTTAAAAACCAAGCTGTTAGGAGAATCCTAAAGCCAGGAGATGAATGAACAGCAGAAACAACACAAACTGATTTCCAGGTATTTGTGTCTGAGGATGATTCCCATCAGGATTGTCTGATGAACAGCAGAGGGTGAGCACAACACAGTGGGATTTATGAAAGGATCTGTTTCCCAGAGGAGCTGTGGCTGCCCCTGGCAGTGCCCAAGGCCAGGCTGGATGAAGCTTGGAGCACCCTGGGATAGTGGAAGGTGTCCCTGCCCATGGAAGAGGCTGGCGCTCGAGGATTTTAAGGTCCTTTCCAACCCAAACCTTTCAGGGACTTTTAAGATTTCACTCCTCTCTCTGGGTTTTCATTTTTAGCAATAAGGATCCCTTCACCTCTCTTTGAAACCACCTTGATAAAGAGATCCCAAACTGGTGAAGGCAGGGAGTTCACACAGGGGGAGAGACAAAAGCCACAGAGAATGGTTATTGATCCTTCAGGAATCAAGGGTGATGTGACAACTTCGGTCCTGCCCAGTTAATCTTATTAAAATCAGAATTATTCTGGTTTCAGGAGGATGTGAGTGAAATTCAAACTGGGTCTGTGCATTTTTACTGAACCCTATCTGAGCAACGCATCAGCTCTTCTTTAGGCACACGTTTTAAAATAGATATTATGTAAATTATTAAATGCTTTTCTGTTCAATTCACGCTGGGAATTTTTCAGGAGCAGACCAGAGATGAGAAATCCTTCTCTTCACACAAAAGCAAGTGAAATGTAACAACTCCCTCCGCCAAAAGACTGGTGAACAAGGTTTTCTTTTGTGCAGCAATAAAAGTATAATGGATACATTATTTAGAGCTCTGCTCAAACCAGACACTTCAAAGCCTCTTCAGCCCCAGAAGATGCTTTCAATAAAGTCATCTTCCACCAGGACTGGTTTATATTTGCAGGTCCCCATTAAATAATCATAATTAACTGATGCCATAAAGGACATGAACTCTGCTGAGGCTACAGCCACAGATGTCCCCTCATTAAAGCCTTGTAAAAATCAAAGTCACTGCAGGATTGTCCCAAAGCCTCAGTGAAATGGTGTCACCAACCCTGCTCCTCCCCATCACTTGGAGTTGGATAAACTCCCCACTCCCACTCCCATTTAACCTGCTGAGAAACTGGGAGCTCCCATTTCCTGCCCTCCCCATTCACCACGATGAAAACATTCCCTGTCTTAGTTCCTCCTTGGCTGAAGGGCTGCAGGAACACTGGCAATGCCAGCTGATCCCTCAGGAATGGGAATCCTTGCAGGAATAACCCACAGGACCCTGGCACTCACCCAGCACTGGTGACTCTTCCAGCTGTGCAGTGGCTCTGGGTCACGTTTAATTCTGCAGGTGAGGCTCAGGCAAACAAATAATAACCAAACAAATAAAAAATAATAACCAAACCTGCTCCTTTCTCTGTTAAATGCCAATTAAGATTTCCAAGTCTTAAACCTGACTGCTTGTATTGAGTCAGACAAAACTACTTAAGTTTAATTTAATCAAGATTACATTTTTCAAAGGTGGTGAAGAGGAGAGGTTAAATTTTTTATTTTTTTATAGCTTTAAAGGCAGATCTGTGACTCTTAAGAGCTCCCCCCTGACAAGCTGAGAATCTTGATCTTAAGATTTTTCCCACTTACAGGAAGAAAAATCTTGATCTCAATGATAAATATTGGCCAGCTAAAGAAAAACAAGTGTCTCATCTCAATATTGGAAAGGATCTTTGGTGTTTCCTCTCACAGCTGAGATAGAAAAACCAATACCACCAAATTCATGGTGCCTGCAATTTCACAGTTGATTCAATTTCAATTTTTTGGTGCCTTTTTTTTCTCCCCACAATGTTTCTTTGTCTGTTTTTAAAACTATCTGCAGTAATTTCTGACTCTCTTGAATGAGCTCATTCATTAGGAAAACAGCAAATTCTTACCAGTGTACAGGAATTGTTTGCATCTGACTCCAAAATCAAAATGGAAACTGATTCTGGTGGTGTTCAGTAGGAAGGAATTCAGGAAAAAAATCCTGAAGAACCTCTTATCTCCCAAATCCATGTGCATTCTGCATCCTAAATAAAGTCAGTCCATGAATTAAGCTAGGGGATGCTCAATTTTACACAATTAACCTTAAAGATTCATATCTAAAACATATAAAACCTTGCTCTCCTATATTTTCAGGATAAATGGGAATGTGGTTATTACTTTATACACTCACACAGGAAGAGTTGAGCAATAAACAACAAATCCAACTCATTGAGGGCCTCCTGGACAGTGACACCAATGGAATGGATTTGTCCTGATCTCTCTCACTGCCAACCTTAAAACAACTTTGTGTTCCTGGTTTTTACTAATTCCAGCTCTTAGTTCTGAAGATCTGACCTCGAAATGTGCAGGGAATGCTTTAGCTGAGCCTTGTACCATTAAACAGGGATTTCCACGAGTCATAAATTATTCTCTTTTCAATGCTCCAGACTGACAAAGGTGCCAGCTTTTCAATTTAATTAGGGAAATTCTCTGTAAGAGATGTATTTTAGTCAAGTTCTGTCCTCTCAGCTTCACCTTAGGTTTCATCTTTTCCATCAGCCAAACAAATGCTCTCAAGTTGTTATCTCAGAAATCATCTCGTGGAGATAAAACAAATTATTCCATTTTGCATACTTACATTTATCTTGAGAGATGCCTTCAAATCCTCCTCTGGCTGCCTGGGACACCCATTGTTTTCCTGAGTTTCCTAAAGGAAAAGCTTCCCAAAGCAGAGGAATTGAAGGACATCAACCCCCATCCCCAACCACTTCATCTTCCACCTCAATTCCCCAAATTCTGCCACTACAGAAAGGAAATCATCTGTGGAAAAGCTGCTCAAAGCAGGAGCAGAGAATTCCATCAGGGAGCAACAAAAAAATTCATTACATTGAGGGTTTAAAGTAAAACATTCTGTAGATAATTTCTGTGTTAATCACAGGTTTTGACAAGAAACAGAAATTATCTTCTCATTGGAAGGATTCAGACATTAAACTTTGATTATTCCTTCTCTGCATTTTTCTCCAGGCCCTGGAGAAGTCACTGAAACCTTATGCAAGTTCCACTCTTAACTATGGATTTGCTCCCATTGATTTGTAAGAGTGTAACTGAGGAGAAATACATCAACTTGATTAAAATGACCCATTTTTATTGACTTTGTCTGTAATGAATTTTCCTGCAGCTGAACTAAAAGCACATTTGTACAACCTGAACTCCTCCCGTAGTGCAGAATCAGAAGCAGCAAAATGCACAAATAACTTTGAATTTAACAAGCTCTGTTCTAATCTCAGCCACAGCTGCAAAAATGACGTTTTTCTTAAATTATTTTCCCTAGTTTGAATGTAGGTATTGCTGTTAAAGCAAAATCCAATAAAGTAAATGAGAATATTATTTAAAATTATGAACCTTACAGTTCATGGTTACACCTGGAAAGTGATTTTAGTGAGTCATGAAACAGGCAGGGCCTGGGATTCTTAGATTTGAAAAGTAGTGCTTAAGGTTAGTTCAAGAATTGAAAAAAAATCAGAACCTCCACAAGTTATTAACACAGGAAAACATCATAATACAGAATTCATAACATAGAATTCTATGAAAGGCTATAAAAAACTTAAGAACAAACACACACAAATGCCATTGCTTTTCCTGTCTGTGTGAAATGAGACATGTTAACTTCATTCCCAGGAACTGGACTGGCCCTGAATTCCCCTTTTCTTGGTTATCACTTTTTTTTTTTTTAAACTATTTGAATAGTTTGAATTTTCTAAAGCTTAATGAGTGGACATGACATTTAAACTGTGATTTATTATATTCCTGAATGACACATGCATTACTTTCACAAAGACTGAATGAAGTTTTTGCCAGGTTATCAGTGCCTTTTCTAGGACGTATAAATTTGGGTGAAATTCCTTTGTGACACGTACAGAATTCTGCACACTTTAAACACAATTAGCTGACTGATTATGCACATATGAGAAATCAATCAAAATCAGAGCTTATAAAAATCCTCCTGCTGAAGAAATGAATGCAATTACTCAAAATAAAGCATCTCCAACATTGAGGCAGTGACCTGGAGGCACAAAGTCATGGAATGGTTTGGGTTGGAAGAGCTCCATAAAATCCAGGAGCTCTTTCCCTGTGAATGTTGGGGAGCTCAGAGAAAAGATGACCTCAAATCCTACTCTTAAGCACACCTATTTCCCAGAGGTTTATAAAATATAGGTTGTGTAAAAATAAAAGTGTGGTACTCTCGCCCAAATCCTTGATCTGACTCCCACCAATTTTTTCTTGATCTGACTCCCACCAATTTTGGCTTAGTCATAAACATTTTCCTCCTAATGCTGTTATCCTTTCAGCAGTTTGCAAGATTGCTCTGTGATTGTTTCTTTTTATTCTCACAGGCCTGTGAATTATCCTGAACAGCCTACTCTTTATTTCACTTTTTTTTTGATCTTATTTTACAAAATCAGGGTTTATCAAGCTCATAACCACATCCCTGTGCTTTTCCCCAGCGAAAGGCAGCAGTAAAAGATGCAAAGAAAAACCTAAACGGTTTCAATTTTCTAAAGCCAGGGGGTGAGGTAAAAGGGAAAGCAGGTTTTGAACAATTTTGTCCTAATAACTATTGATCCTACCGGGGAATTTTTGCAGCAAGCAGCACGGAACTGCCAAAATATGCAGCAGGAAGGGATTATAGGTATATGCAGAGATAACATAATCTCCTCATAAATCAGTTAAATAGTCAATCAAGCACAAGACACAAATCCAGAGGAATCCTGGCTTCAGCAGCTCACAGAACTCCCCGGATTTTTTTGAAAGGTGCTCGAATCCTGTTAAGATTTCAGAGACTGAGCTTGAATCTCCTCCTGCTCCTGCATCATTAAGCAAGGCCCGAGTGAATTAATTACATCTGATCACCCCCCAAGGCAATGAGGGCACGCAAGGTGCGAGCCAGGGGCTGCACAACATTTATTACTGACGACAGGGCAGCAGCAGCAGCAGAACCCTCTGACTTCCACATCCGAGAGTGAGCAGAGCTGGGTTTGCTGAAATAAATCCTTCAATCCACTCAGCTGCTGCAGGTGAAGTGGGGAAACGGGATACTGAGTGCTGTGACATTGTTTTCATTATTCCAGAGCCATTCTTGAGCGTGATGCTGCAATTTCACTGTGCTGCTTCAGGACTCACCTCAGTTCCTGTCCTTGGGGTCAAAAGGAGAATCCTGGCAGGATCCCAGGAGCCCAAATCCACCTGGAGGATGATCCACAAAGTTCCTCCTGGACAGGAGAGGCTTCAGGGACGTTTGCTGTCACTGTGAGAACCCAAAGCTCAGAGATAACTGCTGCTCTCCCCATCTCTGCACACATTCCTATTGGAATTCACATTTTTTAGCATAAATGGATGGTATTTAAATTAAATTTAACTACTGGCCCAGACTATAATTTGAATTAATACTCTCACTGCACACCTGCACAAAGACGAGGTGAGGTGGCCCTCACACAGTGACATCTCTATTTTATAACCCCTCAGATGCACCATCTAATTCTCTTTTCTGACTGCAAAGTGGGCAGGAAAAATTATCATGAAGCAACTTTGTCAGGGCGTCCTGAGCTCTGTTACAGGGAGGGACTTCAGGGTGGTTGATGCTGGCAGAGTTCACACAGCAATTTCTCCACCCAGCTGTTCTCACCTGGATCCAGCCCACGAGGATCTCCACAGCCTGGGGCTTGTTCAGTTCACAGAAACAGCCACACTTCAATATAAGAATATTCTGTGAAAAAAACCCAAAATATTCTGGCTCTAGCAAGTTCTTATGATAATATCTGTGACCCACTAAAAGATGTGACACTCACCAGTCCTTCCACCTAAACCACCTCAGTTTATAGAGAAAATCTACTTTATTTGTCAATAATTCTTATGTATTCTGCCAAAACTTTTTTAAAACACTGATATTGACAACCTTTTTCTCAGCAATTAAGAAAATCTCTACCAAAGAAAAGCTCAATTTTTTTAACAGTGTTGCAGAATTAACAGATCCTTTTCCTTTCTTCCTCCCCATCTCTGTCATAAATGAATTTTAACAAGCTGAGCTCGTTAAACATATTTAGCACAAGTACCTGAAGCAGATTTTAATAGTTTCAGTATTCCTAAAATATCTCTTGTGAAAAACACGCAGCTAGAAGAACACATGAACATGCTGCAGGGGTTTTGGGGCCGATTTTTCAAGGAGGCATCACTCCGGATCACCTTTGTTAGGAAGGATGGTGCAAACCTTTGGAATTCTGCTCCAGAGGACACCTCACAGCACATCCCCTGGCTCTGAGCACCACCCTGCAGGCCCCCCAAAACTGCCCTTCCCCGGGCAGAACTGATGGTTTGGCATTTTTATACCCCTCAGGAAATATCTGGGGGAAGGATTGCAATTATTCCACGGTTCTGTGCCATCATTTAGGTGGAATCAGCCAGGTTTGGGTTCTTCCAAGATCCCCCTCGTGGCCATCCTGGTTTTTTTTTGGAATTGTGGAGGGAAATTTGTGCAACTGGTGTGAGACCACTGGGAAAGATCCCCAATCCGACTTCCAGGATTCCCAGTCAGTGGCCACCTTATCTTGGATTTTAAACATTCCTCCCTTTTAAAAATATTCCCCAAACTTTCTGTAAATAAAGCACTTTCCCTTTTCCCAAGGCGTGTTTTCCTAAAGTTTCACAGCTCTAGTTATTATGAGCAGTATCTTCATGGTCTGCTACATTGCTCAAAAATATAACCCAAAAAAAGGCCTATTTTGGAAGTTGCTTTGAACTTCCTAAGTCGATGATTTCTTACATAACTGCAATAAGAACCTCTGGGAAAGAATCTATTACAAGCACTGTGTCAGCAATTTTAGCTCATTACAGATGGCTCTCCCCCCTTTCCACAGAACTATTTAATGAATTAAAACTCAGGATTGGATCATTCCAGAGCTGAGAGCAGCCAGAGATTTTCCTGGGAGGTTCTTAATCTGAGACTAAGGGCTAATTAAGGAAAGGGATTTAATGAAGGAGGTGATTCTTCAGTGGGGCTGAGCTCAGCCCTCTCAGAGGCATCTCAGCACCACCAAAAATCTGCCCATTGCAAACCTTGGTGTCCTCTGGCAATTCCCCATGATCATGGGGAGATTTCAGGGAAAATCAAGGGATAAATCAAGCCAGACTCATTGATTTAAGTCAAAAAAAGAGATAAATAAGAGATCTCACTACACATCACTTACTGTGGGGCCTCAGATCTGCTCTGTTCAACACAACTCCTTCCCAGGAATTCTTCACCTCCTTCCCCAGGAATTCTTCACCTCCTTCCCCAGGAATTCTTCACCTCCTTCCCCAGGAATTCTTCACCTCCTTCCCCAGGAATTCTTCAGCTCCTTCCCAGGAATTCTTCAGCTCCTTCCCCAGGAATTCTTTAGCTCCTTTCCCAGGAATTCTTCAGCTCCTTTCCCAGGAATTCTTCACCTCCTTCCCCAGGAATTCTTCAGCTCCTTCCTCAGGAATTCTTTAGCTCCTTCCCCAGGAATTCTTCAGCTCCTTCCCCAGGAATTCTTCAGCTCCTTCCCCAGGAATTCTTCAGCTCCTTTCCCAGGAATTCTTCAGCTCCTTTCCCAGGAATTCTTCCATCTGTTGCACTCACAATATCAGGAGGACAAAATTAGTCACAGGTAGCCCAGTGCCATCTGTTCCCAGGCTGGGAATGAGCAGCCAGCACAGAATTCCCTTCCCTGAGTGCAGTTTTCCTTCTGGAGGAGAGCTGCAGGAATTGGTGAAGGTTCTGCCACCCTCAATGGCAAACTCTGCTCATTCTGCATTTCCCAAAGCCCCCCTCCATGGCTTTTTATTGTTTGATTCTGTTTTGTTTTGCCTGAAAAAATGGAACCCCAAAGCCAAAAGGAAGAATTGTTTGGAATCTCCTTTCCTTTTGAGGCTGGTCCTGCCAGCTCAGGTTTATTCCAGGTCTGAAAAATTTGGTCTCTACCCAAAAAACCTCATCCTGACTGAGGTGAATTTGAATGTGGCAAAAAAAAAAAAAAAAAAAAAAAAGAAATTGCTTTTTACTGTCTGGTATCTTCCACATTAATTATCCACCAGGAACCACGTGAAAACACACTTGACACCTCCTTATTAATTCTAGTCCTTGCTTCCACTTTGTCCTTTTGCAATTTAAGTGGTAACACCTCACCTACAGGTAAAGTTATTAATACATAATTCAAGAAATAATCCTACAGCACCCATAAAAGCAATATTTTTTTTTTTACTTTTTTAATTTCTAGGCAAAGTTATGCAACAGCAGCAGAACAATATGGCCAAATTCCAATATTACTGCAAGCAGATAACTAAAAGTAAACAAATAAATCCATAAACATTAACATTTCCATTACTTACATCCTAAACACCATGATATCAACCAGATAAAAAGCACAGCAGAGATTTCTCCAGCTTTGGCATTATGAGCTGCAAAAATTGCTACAGTAAATCAACAGGCAAAGTTTTTTATGGCTAAATATATAATTAAAAAAGAAAACATTCTGTTCACCCAGGAAAACCTGAGCTCATTTGAAACAGAACATCTTGGTTTGAATCAACATGTCAGAATGCAAGAGGAAGTGATGTGAGCTTCAACTCAACATTTGGATTTGTCTATTTTTTATTATTCTATAGTCCTTCCACAGTGGAAAACTAGATTAATTTGAGCCAAAAGAGAGCAAAATTATTTCCATAGTAGTAGCCCTAAAAAAAATCCCGAACACCTTAGGACTATCAGGTGCAGGATGAAACAGAAACTCCAATTAACAGATTGGTTTTTGGCAGTTTTTCAACATTTTGTGAATAAAATACTGCTCTATTTTCCAGCATTTTTGCAAAGCTGGTGTAACTTCATCTAGTAATCCCTACACTTGAATTTCCAAAAACTCACGGCTTAAATGAACAATTCTTTTTAGAAGATTCTCAAATAGCAAGGGAGCCTTTGTATTTTATATTTTACTGAACTGGGACATCACTGGAACTTAATCCAGTGCTATAATCACTGTGAGGGACAGATCCATTACTAAGAAGATACTCTTAGGTCTGGCTTTTTTCTCATTTCATGGCATCTTTCACACCCTTTGTTAGCAGAGACCTCAGAGCCAACAAATCTCCTTTAAGGTACTGAAGTGAGGCTAAAAACGAGGTAGGACAAGAAAATGAGAGAAGAAAAATAAAATTTTATGCAGTTTCCCAATTCAGCTGATCTTTATAAATGGTTTCACCATTCCAGCTGATTTTGTCATGGCCTGAAAATACCTATTTAGACATAATTGCATTATGCTCCAATGACAGAACTGCATTGATTAGACATCAGGGAGGGAATTCAGGCCCACATCAGGGGGTGAGATAAAGAGATAAATTGCTTTACTTATTGAATGTTTAGTGCAATAATTAGTGTGGAAAAGATCCCATGGAAAGCCGTGTCAGCAAGCATCTATCACCTCTCCAGGAACAGGCCAGAAAATTGGGATGATCTGGTGCTTAACCTGTACCTGCACCACTGCAAACATTCATCTTTTCCATGGCAAGTGGCAGCTGAGTGCCCAGTTCTAAAATGTTGCTTTCCTAATTTTAAAAATACCACTGCAAACATTATTTTTGTATCAGTTCCCTGCCAGCTTGGGCAGAGATCCTTCACCATGATGCCTGCTGGGATAATTTTTTGCTGGATGTCTCCCTGCTGTGAAATTTTGTGGTTATTCCTCACTTTGTCTCAGATTCTGCTCCTTCCCCTTCCTGTTTCAAGCTGTTTCTGGCTCTGTCTGCTCCTTCCCTGCTCTGCCCTGCTGAGGCACACCTGGAACATCACTTTTAATTCCAGGCTCCAGAGCTCAGCAAAGACAAGGAGCTGCTGGAGAGGGTCCAGTGGGGGCCACAGGGATGGTTTGGGGTCTGGAGCATCATTGGGGGCCACAGGGATGTTTTGGGGTCTGGAGCATCAGTGGGGGCCACAGGGATGGTTTGGGGTCTGGAGCATCATTGGGGGCCACAGGGATGGTTTGGGGTCTGGAGCATCAGTGGGGGCCACAGGGATGGTTTGGGGTCTGGAGCATCATTGGGGGCCACAGGGATGGTTTGGGGTCTGGAGCATCATTGGGGGCCACAGGGATGGTTTGGGGTCTGGAATATCAGTGGGGGCCACAGGGATGGTGTGGGGTCTGGAATATCAGTGGGGGCACAGGGATGGTGTGGGGTCTGGAATATCAGTGGGGGCCACAGGGATGGTTTGGGGTCTGGAGCATCAGTGGGGGCCACAGGGATGGTTTGGGGTCTGGAATATCAGTGGGGGCACAGGGATGGTGTGGGGTCTGGAATATCAGTGGGGGCACAGGGATGGTGTGGGGTCTGGAATATCAGTGGGGGCCACAGGGATGGTTTGGGGTCTGGAATATCAGTGGGGGCCACAGGGATGGTTTGGGGTCTGGAATATCAGTGGGGGCCACAGGGATGGTTTGGGGTCTGGAGCATCAGTGGGGGCCACAGGGATGGTTTGGGGTCTGGAGCATCTCTGATGAGGAGCTGCAGGAGCTGGGCTTGGTTATCCTGAAGAAGGGAAGACTGAGAGGGAATCCCAACAATCCATGCCAGTATCTCTAAGGAATGTCAAGAGGATTTCTTGTCAGTGGTGTGCAGCCACAGGACGAGGAGCAACAGCCATAAATTAAACCCCAACTCATCCTGAGGAAGAATCTCCCATGGAGTGTGGCACAGCACTGGAACAGCTGCCCAGGCAGGGCCTGGAGTCTCCCTCTCTGGAGATATTCCAAACCCACCTGGACTCATTTCTGTGTCACCTGCTCCAGGTGATGCCTTTTGGGGCTACCTGAAAACAGAGGCCAGACAGAGTTAAGGGAATAAAAAGCAGTTCTATTTGTTGAATTATTCAGGTACATTTAGGGCAGACAAAGCCCAAAATGGACCACGGGTCACAGGTTTTCTCACTTTTATCAGTTTGCTCCATTTGCACATTGGGGGTTCATGTCCCAATTCCAGCTCCAGGTAATGAAGTCATTTACCCCAAGTTTGCTGCCCCCAATCCCTTTTGTTTCCATCTCTGGGGCCTGAGGCAGGGAGGGGTCCTTGATTGCCAGCCTGGAGAGGAATTGTTGTGTGTGCCCAAAATGGGAGAGCAGCAGCTGACACGGGATGGAGTTTAGAGTTACACACTAAAGACCTGCAGGGTTACAAATGTATGGAAATATAACAGCTAAAATCCTAAAGCATCACAGGTGACTCTGCCTTGGCAGTGGGGCTGGACTGGGTGATCTCCAGAGGTCCCTCCCAACCCAAATTATTCCAAGGTTGTGCCCAGTGCCCACCCATGAGGATGCTGCATGCCCAGCCCCTCTCTCAGGGCCCTTCCCTGCCCAGAGCTGTGCTGCTGGGAAGGAGTGGGAAAGAGCCCTGCTGGAAAAGGATCTCAGAATAACACCAGTGCACAAAGACTCATGAAAATACATGAAGGATTTCCCCTGGTATCCATTCAGCTCCAGGTTGTGTTTACCTCGCTGAGATATGGAGCTGATTATTCATGAGGAGCATAAGTCTCCGTTTCCACCCGTGCAAATGATCCTAAGATCACATCAGCGTATTTAATTATTGTTGTGACATCAACCCACCCTCCCCAGGTACGTGTAAACACCTTTTTTTTTTTGTTCCACTAGGACAGCTCACTGGGTGGCCTCCTCACAAAATAATGAGGAATAAAGGTGTTCAGAGAGATTTGTGTAAAAAAACTACTCATCCATCCAAGGAACAGAACAGAACAGCCTCTCTGCACACCTGTAATAAAAGCTGCATGGCTGTTTTGATAGCACTGAGTCTCTAATCAAATAAAAAGGAGCTTGCATCATTAAACAGAAGCATCCTGAGAGGCACTGATAGAACATCTTCACCCCCCGTTCAACCCTCGCAGATACAAACACAACTCCACAAAATATCAAACAGGAGCTCAGCCTGTCCAACATTAAACTTGAAAAGATCCACGAGCCTGAGAAGCACCTTCGAAGCTACAACAAAAATCAATAATTTGCGGAGTTTAACACAGTGGAGGAATCCTTTCCATACTAATGACAAAACCAACACTTGCAGCTTGGTAAAGTCACCGAGGTCCAGCCCAAACCATTCCTTTACAATGATCCAAGCCCCAGAGGAGCCTGGAGGAGCAGGGGTGTGACACTGCAGGTCTATAAACAAAGAAGGGGTTTAGGAGATTCTGAGGATTAAAATGGAGTTGGAGCAGCTCATCGTGGAACTGAAATTCATAAACCTGGAGTGCCCTGACAGCAGAAAATCAGACAGGTATCACTGCCCCAGAGCACTCCTGCCTCTTCTGATAACCCTCAAAGCCAACCTTCCAACCACTCCCTGTGCTGAACTGTCTCCCTAATTAACATAATTGAGATTAAATCCCGAGACATTGCTCTGGATGAAACCAGCCCTGCTGCTGCTCCTGCCTCAGGGATGTTTGCTTGGCTCTGACAATCTGCAGTGAAGATGCTGCTTCACTGTCAATAAAACCATTCCCCATCAGCATCTTCATCCACTGTCAGTAAAACCATTCCCCATCAGCATCTTCATCCACTGTCAGTAAAACCATTCCCCATCAGCATCTTCATCCACTGTCAATAAAACCATTCCCCATCAGCATCTTCATCCACTGTCAGTAAAAACATTCCCCATCAGCATCTTCATCCACTGTCAGTAAAACCATTCCCCATCAGCATCTTCATCCACTGTCAGTAAAAACATTCCCCATCAGCATCTTCATCCACTGTCAGTAAAACCATTCCCCATCAGCATCAGCATCTTCATCCACTGTCAATAAAACCATTCCCCATCAGCATCTTCATCCACTGTCAATAAAACCATTCCCCATCAGCATCTTCATCCACTGTCAATAAAACCATTCCCCATCAGCATCTTCATCCACTGTCAGTAAAACCATTCCCCATCAGCATCTTCATCCACTGTCAGTAAAACCATTCCCCATCTCTCATGCTCTGCTTTAGATGCTTTTTTCCCCTCAATACTCACCAAAAATGCTTTTTCTGGAAGACTCCTCTCCCTCACTGCACTGTTGCCTGTTTTTATCCCTCTGACAGCTGCCCTGCAATTTCCCCAGGACGAGGCAGCCCTTGGAATGTGCATCCAAGGCAGGAAACGCCTTCTGCCCACCGCCCCCCGTGTGTGCACACGCTTGCATTCTCAGCCTGCAGTCGGAAAAAGGGAGCAAACCTCGGGATGTGCAGCATCTCCTCGTGTTCAGACCAGGGCAAAGATTCCTTTGGTGCCCTTCCAGATCGTTCCAAGAGCTCCAGTGTGACCAAGCTCCCAATATCTCCCATATTTGGGAGAACCAAGCTCGTTAAATGCTCGACGTTGTCACTTACAAGCTCCACAAAATGCACAAAGCAGAGAATTTTCTGTTTGGACAAGAACATAACTCCATGATCTGCCATAAATAATTTTTTTTCCCCCATAAAAATTGTGATTTTTTTTAATTATATGTTTGTATCCAAATGTAAATTCCTTATTACACCAGCTGTCATCCTAATACTAAAATCAAATAAATTAAGATGGTTTTTGTACACTGGAGCACTGTAAACTGCAGACTTGAAAATATTCTCCATCAATCAGGTAATAAAAACTTTCCCCTTCTACAGCAATTTAGATTTTCTGGGAATGACAGTTATTGGTAATTGAGTAAAGCTGCTAAAAAACAAAATGAGGAGTTGCTTTTGATTGATAGCAAGGACCTTTCACTGCCCAGTTATCTGAATCCTGAGTGCAAAAATAACAATACATCACCCAAGCCATAAACTTCCATCAGACACTAAAGCAGAATTAAGTCTTCAGCCCAGTCTCAAACTTGCTAATCCCATTTATTCCATTCTTTGTTTCCTTCCTTAAGCAGCTTCCAGGCCATGAAAGTTCATTAAGACCTGCCCTGTAATTACTCCAAGTTTTCTTAATAGGCACTTGAGCTTTTTAAAACCCCAAATAAATTATATGTATCACTTCTCAGTTATTTGTTATTTTGCTGAAAATTTTCCTTTTGGGATTGCTGCAATATATCCTTAGAAAAATCATGCTCATTATTACTCTACAGTTATTTTTCAGTTAATTTACTAAATACTGAGCCATGGGCTCATAATTCCTGAGCTCCACCACAGTGTTTCAAAAATACAGAAAACATCATTTTCCCTCTAGATGTCCAGATTTTCACAAAATATTTTAAGTTCATGAAAGTCATTCTTAAAATAAAAACGTTATTTTAAAAAATATTTTTAACCAAGTGTTTTGACTTCAGAAAATTCCTTCTTTAGTTTTGGAGATCCTTTGTGAGGGAACTGCCTCCATTTCAGAGACTCCACTTTGATAATTTCCCCAGTTGTCTTCTGTGATTTTTCATCTATGGAATCCCTTGGTGTGCCACCAGCTCAGAGCACATGCAGCAGCCCCAGATTCCTGGGAAGGAATGTGATTCTGACAAAATGATGGCAAATAGATTATCTGCATCTTTAATCAATAGTTTAAATGCATATGGAGTGCTGAAACATGGTGTTTACTGCACTATCCCTTGTGGAGTATAATTATGTTTTCTATACATGAAAGCAATTTAATTTGTTTGCATCAAGAGAGACACTCGTGTAATATTCAAAATAATAATAATGTGCACAATGATCCAAGCAGGATTTAATTTTTTTTGAACAATTCTGTACTAAACAACACAACCCTTTATTACTTTAACAGACTATCTGCAGCCAGCATTAAAAAAAGAGAATCAGAAGTGAGCTCAAGCAGAAATGAGAGATGGTTTGATTAAACCCTGTGTTGTTCCACTCTTCCTCTGGACTCAATCTGCTCATTTCAGTGAGAGAGAATAAATCAAATAAGTGATAAATTAACTTCGTGTCTCTCCCATGCTCTAAGCACAGCATTTGAACTCCTCCTGACCTAGAAGTGCTTCTTTAAAGAGGGAACTGGTTGTGCCTGCACCAAAAGCTGACACATTCTGCTGGTTTTGTGGTTATTTTACAGCAGTGTCACCTTTGGTTCGGGTACAAGGGACAAGAAATCCAACACCAGAGATCCAACTTCCACTCCTTGAACTCATGGACCCCATTGTGGTTCTGAGCCTCAGGTCTGCAGCAGAAAACTGTCAGAATCAAAGAATCCTGGAATACCCTGAGCTGGAAGGGACCCCCCAGGATCATCCAGCCCAACTGCTGGCCCTGCACAGACACCCCAAAAATCCCACCCTGAGCAAACATTCCTGGAGCTCTGGCAGCCCCTGGGCAATCAATCCCCTGCTGGATGGCTGTAATGGAGTTAAATCTATGGCTGGGGTTGGTTTTTAATGATCTTCCTGCCAATTTTGTAGTTCACAGAGAATTAAAATATTTCGCGTTCATGCAATTGGCAAGAAAAGCAGAATTCAGCGCTGAATTGTCCCTCTGCACACCTCAGTGTCCCTGCTGCAGGACAGGCACTGCTTCCATCCCCTCTCCCCACCTCTCCTCAGGTGTGGAAATCCAAAGACTGAAAGCAGCCACTGTCTTCGTGGAATTTTGGTAACAGAGCTCCATCGGGAGCAAGTGATCAGTTTTGACGTGCGATGCAAATCTGAAGTTAAAAATATCGTTTTCCCTCAAAGTTAATTATGAATCATTAGGAAGACTGAAATAAAATCTTCTACCACGTTCCTCACAGCTTTTCTGAGCAAATATGGAAAACACGGATCACTTTAGAGGGCTGCTCCAAGGTAGCAGACACTTGGTAACTTTGGGGTTTATTTAAAGCATCCTCATGTCTAAATCGTGTGGTTTAGTGGTTGCATCTGGAAGTGCTGCAATTAACGGATGAAAATCACCTCAGAGATAAAACTGGAGTGCATTAAAGTGAACAGGTACATGGACAGACATTCACGAGTGCTGAAAATGTGATCCTCACATTGCAAAAGCACCACTCAAACCAAAAGAGGAACACAGAGTATTTGTGCCAGAAAGCAGCCCTTGGCAAATTTAAATTAGACAACTCTTGATGCTCCATCCTCTCCTTGGGCTGGAAAGGGAATTATCAATACTGCTGAAGTTGCAGAAATTCCATTATTTCATTTTCACAGCGAGATTATTGTTCTCCTCTCCTCCCTTTTAAGCCACTCCAGAAAGAAAGAAAGGTGTTTCAACACAACCAGAGGTTGTTTTGGTGGTGAATTTTTAAAGATAGAGCACAAGAAGGCAGAAATAGCAACGTGTTCTTCCCTCTTTTCTTGTCACCATACCTCGACCTCTGAGGAATGCCCTCAGCCCTACCCCCTAATGCTTGAACATTTCATTAAATCTCACTGTGGGTGGAGGGCAGGGAACTGAGAGAACGAGGGGAAGAGAAGTCAGAGGGATGTGAAGTGCCAGGAAGGCTGAATTGATCCCTGTGCACACAGGGGGACACCTGTGACATCCTGAGCCACAAATATCACAGAGACCAGGGAATTGCAGGGATTAGGGGCAGGCAAACAATTCCTGAGCACAGCCACGGGCACAGGGAGTGGATGGTGACAGACCCTGCCCCAAACTGTGAGTTCATTCTGGCAGGGCTGGGCATTGATCCCAAAATATTCCTGGGAGAAGGCAACAGGTTTTTTTTTTCATGGACGGGACAGTGCACACACACAGCTGGGAGCTCACAGAACAAATGCACTGGTAAAGGAGGTACTTACAGCATTTCTTTTCTATATTTATGGCAAAAGACACGACTCCCTGCCCAAACATATTTACGACAAAATCCACCCCTATTTGCCTATTATTTACATGGCAAAAAAATTCCATTTGCCTGCAATGTCTGCAAGCTGTCATTTCCCAGAGCACTGTGAGCAGGAGGAGCTGGGCAAGCACATTTCCACTCTGCTCCCTGAGCTTCAGGGGCTGCTCCAGAAGCAGCTCCCACCGAAAATCCCACGATGATTTTTGGGTGGGGAAGGTGCCCCGAGGTCAGTGCTGGGTATGGCTGCTGTGGGCTGGCACAGGCAGAAAACCTGTCCCTGCTTCTTTTCCTTCCAGCATTTGGGATTTCCAGCATTAGGACTTCATATCCAGGCTTCCCTAATCCAACCTGTACCCCTCAAGTGCTGCCACGAGCACAGAATGTGGGGAGATTTCCCTCACCTCACCCCATCAAATGTGCTCCACTAAGTGCCTGCCCCACTCCCAGGATAAAACACCCTTTAAAAAAAAAAACCTCAGCAGGAAACACAACCCCCCTGCACACAGGATGAAGGGATGCTCCAGAATCCTGGGATTGTTCCACCAGCCCTGCTGGAAGTTTGGGAAAGAGGCGGCTCAAAAAAAAAAAAAAAATTAAATTAAGTTTACTCACCTGAGCTTCCCCTTCTCCTCATCCTCAGGAATTTCAGATGTCTTCCCTGGAAACACCATTCCCTTCCACCAGCCCAAACCCCAGACACCTGCAAAAAAAAAACCCTTTGAGAAGTTCTGAGGCAACAACAGAGATCTGATTTTATTTCATCTGCAGCTCAATAATTTGTGTTTATCACATTGGGCTCTGCTATGCCACAAATTTTTGTTTTTCCAGTTTATTTATTTAATTTTTACCTCTTTGTGGGCCCGTTTCCCTATTTTGTTTTTGCCCTGTGCAATTCCTTTGATTTTAGCAGGATTCTTGCAATGCAATGCCAAAATCAGGATAAATTCGTGTTTTATTTACCTTGAAATGAAGACATTATTCCTTTTTTGAGGACACTATTCCATAAAAATAATAACATATTTATGCTTCTAGTGCAGGCCTTGAGATTGCACCAACCCAATATTTCAAGTGAAGATACTTAAAAAGCTGATTTTCATAGAATCATGAAATTCTGGAGTGGTTTGGGTTGAAGGAGCCTTAGAGATCATCACCACCATGGGCAGGGACACCATCCCAGGCTGCTCCAAGCCCTGCCCCACCTGGCCTTGGGCACTGCCAGGGATGAGGCAGCCACTGCTGGTCCATTCCAAATAAAAAAAAAAAAAAAAAAAATTCCTGTTTTCCAGTATTTTCATTCTTTCCTCACAGGATTGTCTACCTTTTTGATACTTTTCTTTCCCACTGTCATTTCACATGTAGTATTTTATAAGAAACAGTTTGTCTTTATTTAAATGGAAATTACCTGCCTCAAAAAGCAGCTTCAGGGTGAGTTAAAATCTGCTGCAGTTCCAGCAAAATTAAGATCATTTCATCTGCATTGTTGCTCCTATACATTTTTCCTTGATATTGTGGTCAAGTGCACTTTTATTTAAAATAAGAAATCCCAAACCTTGGCTGCCACGCCAAGCCCTGGGAATACAAGAGTGGCCTGAAAGAGGAAACCGGATTTTACAGAAATTTCACTTCATCGTGTTCTAACACCACCTTTTTTTCTCTGGAGTAAATTACCTGCAAAGATTGTAGTAAAGAATTTCTGGGCACTGTATTGAAGAATAATAATGGCAATTTCATAGTGATTTCACAGGATTAACCACACACCACACAAGAAAACTATCCCAGCAAAATCCAATTTGTTACTTTTCCAATACTGAATTTTCCTTCTCTTTGGCTGGCAATTAGTTATTACAAAAGTTTAATCAAAGACTCAAAATGCAGCTCAGTTAGAGTAAGATTTAACCAATAATTAAATAAATTGGACTTGGCTTAGTACACAGGAAGTTGAGGATAATTCAGAAACATTATCCATTAACAACTTGCATATTCACACAGTGCTTGAGACATTTTTTAGAACTGATAATATTAAAATATGCCATGAGAAAATAAAAGTATTTTGTAAGTCTATTAGAACGATAAATTGTTTTACCTGCCTGGAAAGTGGGAAGCTGCTGTTCCAATAAGGAGAGACTGACCTGAAAGAGAGAAATGGAAATGGGGAAAACATTCCGAAATCCCAGCAGGAAGGGATGATGCAGAACCTTTCCAAAAGAGGAAAACACATCATGGATACAGTGAGAAGGGAAAGAGGAATCCCTCAAAAACAGGGAATTTAAAGAAAGATTTGGGCCTTGCAGACAGTAGGGAGAGAATAAGAAGACTGAAAGGAATATTTTAAATAAATTTGATGCAGAGAATGCTCAGCAATGTCTGGCTGGTTGCAGTTCCAACCTTTGCAAAGAGGGTCAGCAGCCACAAAACGATGCTGCAAATGCTGTTCAATCGATTCCAATCCTGTCCTGCATGTAGAGAATTCAAAAACTGAGGTGGAACTTTGAAACCTGTGAGACTTTTACCAGGCAGAATAAGAGGTGGAAACACAGAGGGGCTGCGTGGGGTGTTGAGCCAGGAAAAGGTGCCAGAGTCTGAACTGCTGCCCTGGTCTCAGGTGAAAGAACCCAAAATCCAGAAGGGAAATGTGGGACCTGGAAAGTTCTCCTGAAGATGGAAACTGGCACAAGTCCTACAAACTCAGCAAGTCCAACACTGTGACAATGCTTTGATGGAAAGCAGAGAAGTAAAGGTGAAAAACTGCCCAGATTTGCTGAGGCTGCCCCTGGATCCCTGCAGTGCCCAAGGCCAGGCTGGACATTGGGATTGGGACAGCCTGGGATGGTGGAAGGGGTCCCTGCCATGGCAGGGGTTGAAAGGAAAAGATCTTTGAGGTCTCCTCCACCCCAAACCATTCTGTGATTCCCAGAGCTGCAACTTCTCCCACTCCTCAATTATGATATTATACTGCAAACCAGTGGTTGGAGCAGGAGTGAGGAAATAGAGGGCTGAGTTAAAATACTTCCTCAACCACAGGAAGTGTGAAGGATTATGCCCCCAAAACCCCAAAGTCTCCACAAACCACTGAATCCCCTCCACAGGTCCCAAACCATAAGGTATTTGGAGTAAAAATTGGGACTGGTGCATTTTGGGGCCAGCAATTTTTTGACTTGAACACTTGAATTCCACCTTAGCTCTGCTTTAGGTGTCAGGTTTTTCCATTGACTGGAAATACACTAAATTGTGCTTCCCAGAATGTTCACTCCATCACTGAGGAGTGGCCCTCTGTGGATAAACCCCAGAAATATTTCATTACCATCTCCATAAAGAGTGTTTGGTGTGCTCTGCCTTTGCTGCTCCTGCAATTAGAGCTGCTAAGCTGGATGTCTGTTTGCTCAATAAATATGAAACCAGGCTGATCATTATGGAGTTCTGCTATTTCAGTGCAATTCATCCCCATTTTCTCTTTGATTTCTCCTCTTTCTTCAATAGATTGGTATTTAGCTGAATGAGTCTGAGTTGTCACTTGGAGTTTCACTGCCACACCTTTGATTCATGTGATTAAACAATAATTGCAGCCAGCAGCATCAGGAACTGTCTGTGGAAATGCTGATTTACTACTGCATTGCTTTGTTCTGAAAAAGACACTGAAATAATGAATCTGTGGCACAGAAAAAATACCCCTGGACTGGATTTTCAAAAAAATCAAAGCTTGGTTTACAACACAGTTAATGAATTTTCATCTTTAAGTACATAGACACACAGGATTTCTTTAAAAAGAGGTAAATTCCAAGCTACTGCTGGCCAAAATCTAATAAATGATGGGATGTTGTGGCTGTACTTCCCTGGATGAACACTCTGCAATGAGCACTGCAAACTAAATTCCTGTACCTGTTATTAAAACCATGAACTGAATTTTGAGCATTCTGTGAAGTTATAAAAATAACAAATTCATCAGTATGCCTATTATGTGTTATGATCCTCTGTTTTAACACAAAAAATAGAACTTACTATTTATCCTCAATGCATGAGAGTTCCAGGACTATATTTAAGCCTCCACACATCAAACTTTAACAGCAGTGAGACAAAAATTAATTGTGCTGTGGCACAAAGTCACACCTCATGGTCCCTTCACTGCATTACCTATTCAGTCTAAGGGTAAAATTAATTAAGATGGCATTAGATACACAGCAAATACATGAAAAAATAAGTGGCCTGAGCAGATTTCATTAAGTTCTAATGTGGTTTAAAATTGCTTTAATAGGTAAGTTCATGACACAGCACTTTCAGTGCTTCTGGAAGGTCAAGGAGAGAAACAGTCAGGAGTCCAAAAGTTGAGTTTTGTGGCTTTGGATGTTGATTTTCTTCCGATTTTTGTGACACTGACTATTCCTTTATTTCACATGGAAAAAACAGGTAGGGTTTAATCATCAGGGTTACCCCAGAAAGGGAATACTCACTTAAATAAGGAAATTATTCTGCTTTGCTTGGTCAGCCGAGTTCCTGGTGTGGGAGGATTCGGAGTGAAGGCAAGAAGCAAACACTGAGAGGAGAGGGAGAGTCTCCAGTGTGAGTCCCTGCCCTGCACACCAATAAAAGGGACATCAAAATGTGACACTGCAGCACCTCCAAGGTGCTCAACACATCCACACCGAGAGCTTTTCCCCAGGAATCACAAACAGCATTTTGACTTCTCCAGGCTAACAATAACTGACTGAAATATCAGAGCTATTCAAATTTCACTCTGATGGTTTGAGGGCTATTTTCCACAAAAATCTAATTGTAAGAACCCAAATTGGTAGTGACAGTGACACCAGTACACGCACATCTCATCTCTTGCCACTGGAATCCATAAAAAAAATGGAGATAAATGCTTTATTAGCTAACAGAGACTCTCTGTTTATAAAGTCTTCTTACACTGCTATAAAAAACCTCCACAAATATTTGCTACCAACAGTCTGCACCTATGGGATCCTGTGCTCACACAATGTAAGAGGTGATCACTGGGGCACACCGTGTGGGCTTTGTTTTCAGTTCCTGCTCTACAGCAATAAAACACTGAGTGTCCCTTAGAAGGGGAATTTTCCAAGGAAATCTTTCCTGTTCCATAGCATCACCCACAGCTCTCTCCGTTTTACAGGGTATTACTGCTGTCTCCTCCACTGTGGGGCACAAGCAGGAGGGGGGGAAAAAAAAGACAAAGTATCCCCTTAAAATAAGACTGCCAAGGGACACTAAAAAGCCATTTTCTCCTCAATGTGGATCGTCACTCAAGCGACTCTGGGAGTCCAGAATTTACGTAGCCCAAATCTGGCTGTACACAAGCATTAAAAACCAAGTTACAAGCGCTTGGAAAAGCTGTAAAGTTGTGGGGTTTTTTTGAAGTTTCAGAGTCAGCAGCAGTGGGTCAGAGCATGGCTGCAGAGAGGGACAGGGACACAGAGCAGCACAAGGGGGAGGCAAACACAAAGTGCCCTGGCACATGTGGGAGCTCAGCCTTTGATGTCAAACAAACTCATGTTTGAGGCTTCTCTTTTCCCTGCCAGTCCCTTGGACTGCCTGGATTTCTGGGGGGGTTGAAAGCCTGACTGAAGCCAAGCTGACAAGATATTTTGGGAGGAGGCTGGGATTGTTCCCACCACCCCCAGGAATCACAGCCTTCCCTCTGCTGAGGCTTTGATCAACTTGTTGCCTGAACCTGGAGTGATTTGTCATTGATTTGTCATTCCTTTCCTGCAGGAATCTCGGAGAGAGTGAGTCTGCAGCTTGTCAGCACTGTGGCTGATGAACAAAGGATGCTGAGCAGCGCCTGGAAGAGGCTCCTTTTCCTTGGCAGCTCTGCTGCAGGTGGGTCACTCTGGAGATGTCCTGTCCCCTTCCTTTCCTTCCTTCCCTGTGCAGAAGGGACAGGGACAGACCTGCATGGAGCAAGGCAGCCCAGGGACATTCTCAGGGCTCTGCTTCGTGGATGAAACCTTAACCTAAGCTACACCTGTGATTCACTTGCTGAAGTTACGAGTGTCCCCAGCAATAAAGAAAATCGGCCACAGCAGAAAAACACAATAAAATCTACAAAAATGACATGGAGAGAATCTTGGGAAGCAAAACCAGCTGGACAGCATCCGTGGCTGTGAGAAGAAATTGGTAACCAGTATCATGAAGATGAAGCAGAAGCTGAAATAATGGAAAATTGATAGGGAAGGGTCAGAGAATGAAGCTTTTCACCATCTGCTTCAAAAAAACCTTTGAGGTAAAACTACAACATCTTTCCTGAACTTCAGAAAGCTCAGCAATGCATAGCAATTAATTCTGGAATCTTCAAATCACATGTGGAATAGAGCTGCCAAAATCTTTCTTTATCCAAACTCTGAAGTATGAGATAAAGTTTGAGAATTTGAGCTGTTTCTCTGTTGTTTCTGCTCCATATTTTATGTCACAGGATGGATCCTAACAATGGGGGAAATTAACCCAAATAAATTCACTGTGTAGTCACTTACCTGTCATTTTGCCAAGAAAACAAGTGGTTTATTCTGTTTGTGGGATGATGAGTTAACTTTCTTTTCAAAAAAACATTGAAGGTGCCAAGCACAGCTGTTAAAAAGAGGCATCATAAATGAGGAAGGTCAAAACAGGCTCCTTCCACAGGCTTCCAACAAGGTTTTTATGGCCATTGACTTGTTTTTATTCCTGGGTCTTCAAGAGCCAGGAATTTTCTGGATTAGTAAAGAAATGGAAGGTTTTGTCAACACAGAAAAGAGATAAACAGCATGACAAAATAATGATATAATTATCAGCCTGACAATGATCCCAGGCCAAGGAACAGAACGACTGAGGCAGAGCTCATTAGGCACAGAAGTTAAAAAAAAGTGTAATTAACAGCAATCAAACTCAGGTTTATAAAGATTAGATCATTGGCCAGCTAATGAGGTTTCCCTTTTTAAGATTAGGGGTTGATTAATGAAAGGTGAAAACATAAGAAACATTTAGTTTGGGTCCTGGGTGGTTCATTTAAAAAAGTTAGGACTGAAGATGGAGAAAAATGGGATGAGCTCAACCACGTCCCAAAACTAAAACCTCTGGACAATTTTTTGGGCTGGGATTGTCCAGGGTTCGTGTCTGAGGGGGATTTTGTGGGTTACACAAGGTTTGAACCAACACTGCAACCAAGCAGAGAAAAAAGGAAATCCATGGGCACATTCCTAACCTGCTGAAAGGCAATGTATGAAACCCCAATAAATTGATCTATTCCCCATCTCCTTTTATTTAAAATCCCTCCTAATTTATCTCCAACCCTGGCCCAGTTTGAGGGATGCTTCCACATGTTTATCCAGCATGTGCACCTGATAAAACCTCTCCAGGTGTTTATTTTTAAATTGTTCATCCTTCAATGCATTCACTGCACTTCATCCTCCCAGGTGTTAAACACTTGTGTGATTTTTATCCATCAAATATCACTGCAGAGTTTCTCTGTGCTGTTGCCACCCTTCTCTGCTCCCCACAGATCCCATTTTTCCAACCAGTCCCATCAGCATCCTCTCATTTTTCTCCAGAGGGCCAAAGAAAACATCAAATGAGAACAGTTCTGAGCTTGATCCTTCAGAAATTCCACATTGGAGTCGCAGAGTTCCTTGCAGTGCAAATCAAAACAAACTTAAAAGCCTCGTGGAAAGAACAGAGTGAACAAGACTGAAAAAGTGTTATCCAGGCCAGCTGAAAGGGATAAGATCCAATTTTTGGACACTGGGATAGAAAAATATACTAAAATAAATATACTAAATAGACTAAATAAATATAAATAATATACTAATATAATATAATAAATATACTAAATATACTAAAATAAAGGGAAGATATATTTTAGAGCAGTGATTAGAATTGATCACAATGTTTCGGTGATTATTTAAAACTGAAAATATTCTAATCCAGAGTGTATTTTCTAAATGATTAAATTAATGTTGAGCATAAACTAAAGCCATGGCTGCTGGATTACATGATAAAAATTGGGGTTTTTTTTTCATGTCCTTCTGGCAGGAATTTGTGGCTGAAAGTATCACCCATAGCTCTTGTCTTGATTTCACAACTGTTCAGATAATTCAGCAAGAAATATTTTTGCATAAAACTCTTTTTGGAGGAAAAAACCTTCATTTAAGCCTTATTTTCTTTTTTTCCCCCCCTTATTCATTGTAATAAATTATTCTGTAAATCCCAATTTTTCCCCACATCAGAGCCTTTATTCAGAATCATACAATTATGGGATCATAAAATTATAGAATAATAAAATTATAGAATCATTAAGCCCAACCTTTAAGACATATTTGTATATATTCACATACATCTGTATATAAACACAAGGCCTTAACAGGGAAGGCACAAATATTTACCATAAACTGCTGTAAAATCCTACAAAAATAATCCTAAGAACTTCAGCAATGCTGATCTGGGATTATTTGTTGAAATTAAAATTATTGAGCTAAATTCTTCTTTTTATTCAAAATACAGAAGCTAAAGAGAAGAACACACTTCCTATTTTCAAGCACTTACATCAAGTAAGTAATGAAAACAACCTTTTCCCTCAGTTTAAAAAATGAAGTCACTTAATATTTAAAAATATGAGTTTTCCCACGGGTTTTTACCCATCATGGCTTAACTCTGAATTTGGGTGGAATTTGCCATCTGTTTCCTCTTGCATCACACCCTGAGTCAAACTTCCGGGCCTTTCTTTTGGCAGATGATGCACAAAAATTGGATAAAAATAAAAATTAAAAAAAAAAAAAAAAAAATCTGAATCGAGACTGCCAACGATGCCCTTGACTTGTGCTCTTTCCCAGGGATAAATCACATTTATAAAGCACGTGTCATGCAAGGTGCCATCCATTTTTAATTCACGTTTTGCTGACTCTCAGAGCTCCTGACAGAGCCACCAGCACAAGCCCAGCTGGAAACGTTTCACCACGGCCATGGCAACTGAAGGGCAGGGAGAATTTGGGAGAAAAATTGATTTTATTTAATTTATTTTTTCATCTCTGGAGGAGCCTCATCACCACGAGCTCCACGTTCCAGGAGGTGCCAGCAGAGCACCTGAGCTGCCTCTGGCTGCCTGAGCATCCCTTTGGGACAAATAAAAATCCAGCTATTACAAATTATTATTAATTTTTTAATCATTATTATTATTAATCACAGTTATTTTAATGTCGGGCAGTTTGTAATCACTTTTTAGTTTTGCTACAATGTCATTTCTCAGCTTTTGTGGCCAATGCCCTGGCCATGTGTAGCTTATATATAATTTTATATATGTAAGATTAAATAGAGTAAGATAAAATATAAATGTTTATCTTATATATCAATGTGTATCTTATACACATCTTATAATGTGTGTGTATATATATATTTTATAATGTGCATATATATACATATATATATTTTTTATTATGTCCATATATATAATGTGTATATATACATCTTATAATGTGTATATATATATATTAAAAAAATGTGTATATATATATTAAAAGTGTATATATATTTTATAATGTGTGTATATATATCTTATAATGTGTATATGTATATATATATATAATGTGTGTATATATATTAAAAAATGTGTATATATATATAATGTGTGTATATATATGTATGTATAATTCTAAATATTAGCATAATAAACATACATTGTAATTTAGGCTTTCACAAAATAGAGATATAATGTTAACTTTTGCAAAATGCTTTTATTTTTGTAACTAGCAATAGTAAAAATAACTCGTGTAAATTTATACCAATAGCTAAAACTAATTAGATAGCATTGAAGGAACCATACAGGTAACATCAAAAGGAAGGATGTGAAAAGGATTTCTACCACTGATCCTGCAGTTATCAATAATTCCCCAATTTGTCATTATAAAAAAATAGGATACATGTTGTCATCAGAAAATGGCATATACATTGTCAATAAATAAGATACTCCACTCCCAAAAATCAAATCTACGCTACTACATGACAAATCAAAGGTCAAAAAAAGCTAAAAAATGCCAAAAACATGTAAAAAAAACCTTAAAAAAATAAATATATAATGTTCATAAATATACATTTAAACGGTTCAATAAAAAAATATATCAGAAAAAATTGTTATAGCTAACTGACGTGCTTTTGGCAATTTGCCAAGCACCCCAGCACTAAATACTGTCCCTTTTATCCCTTAATAAACTTTTAAAAGTTTTAAAGAGCAAGCCTTATTTTTCACCCCCAAAAATCTCAGAGCTCCAATTCCTTTGGCTGAGGCTCCCTGGGCCCCCTCCACGGGGCTGATGTCAGCTATGAAATTGTCACCAGATCTTCTTTTTTATTTTTTATTTTTGAGCACACACACATCAACCCATCCCGAGGACTGCATGGAGCATCCACCAGCCAAGGCCTAAATCTGGGAGCATAATTAAATCATTTCTGTTAATTACAAACGCTCTACAATTATTTTTGTGTCTCTAAAATAGCCTTTTATAGGTATCTCAACAGCCACCCACGCACACTGCCAAAGGTTCCTTCTCCTTTTACAAAAGCACTCATTAGTATTTAGAAACAGATCCTTTCCACCTTCACTGTTGGCCTTAAAATTGATCAAGGGAGGACACAAAAAAATCTGAATTTTATTTTGAAGTAAAAAGGTCTTAGAAGCTCGTATACAAAAGCTATAAAAATCCCTAATTAAAACCCCAGAGAGCCCAGAGATCTCTAAAAATCACTTATCTTCTCAGAAGGCACAGCTTTGTTCCCAGTCTGTCTGTGCTCATAAACTGAAAATAGGTGAACACACTTCTGGCTGGATAAATTATTGTCTAATATCCCATGCAACATGTACAGATTCATCTCATTACAAAGGGGTTTCTTTTATCTTTTTTTTATTTTATTTTTAAGAATCATTTCCTGGCTCTCCAAAGAAAAAAAAAAATTTCAATGTTATCTTCTTGAAGAACATAAATATTTCTTGGATGCAAGAGATGCTTCATGGTGGCAAAAGCTATCGATATTTTTTCCATCTGTTTACCACACTTGCTCTGAAACCAAATTAGCTGAAAATTCAATAAATAAAATTACAGGTGAGAAAAATCAAAGCAAGAAGAGAACTGCTTTAAACAAAGGGGGAAATCACAGCCTCCTGGTTTTTTGTGGAGGTGCAAATCTCCTACATCACAAGGACTTTTTGAACTCCATTTCTACGGATGCTGCTGGGAAGTCAGCTCATTTCTCCCGTGTATTAAGGAGAATAATTTATTTTCCACAAGAAAAAAACTTATGAGTGCATATGCAAATATCACTTCCAAGGAAACCCATTCTTTTCAAATTCCCATTTGTGAATGAGGTAAATGTTGTGTGGCACACAGTCAACAGCTTTTGTACGAGCAAAATGCAGAATAACAGGTTCCAAATGATCGCTGCTTCATTCCATCCTGCCTCTTCTGGGATGGCAGCACAATAAAATCATGTATTTTTCTCAAATATGTGTATTTTGCCATTATTTCATTTCCTGGCACGTCAGGCTACACCGATTTCCTCATCTCTTTGTTTCTTCAGAGTTTTAGAAGCAGATTAATGAATTTATTTCTGCCAAACCCTGCCAGCTTCCTTTTCACTTCATTCCTCCAGAAGCAACAGCTATGAACTGAAACAAAGTGAAAATATGATTTAATTGAGATGTCTGTGTGGCACTTCTTTGTTGGGATTTGGGTTTTTTGGGTTTTTTTGTTTGTTTGTTTTTGTTTTGTTTTTTGTTGTTTCTTTGGGGTTTTTTTTTGTTTTATTTTGTTTTGTTTTGTTTTTTTGCTGGTTAGTGAAAAAATGCTGCTTGGCAACTCATCCCCCCCCCCCAATTCCTGGAGGTTTCCAAAATTCAACCAGACAGGAACCTGAGCTTGTGATGGTCCAAGAAGTGCTCAGGGAGCAGGATGGGGTCAGGGACTCAGCATTCCCATAATCGTTTTTAATTTAAACACCTGTAACAAGATTACTACTAAAAACTAAAAACATCTGAATTTCTGGACTTTGTAAAGGTGGGGGTGATGGTGGGGTTTGGCTGAACAATTCAAGTGAAGGTTCAGTCCTTCCTGACTGAATTCTGAGAGAGATTTTGAAGTTAAATTTCATCACTGGACCTTTATTTCCAAGCCCACATCCCCCAGCAGCTCTTGGGTCACTGCAGATCTTCTCAGCACCTCCGGCTGTCCCATTCCCAACCCCATTCCCAAACTGGGAAACTGCTCCCTGCAGATGGCAATGGGAGGCCTGGATTACAGGAAATCATTCAGATTAAAAAGTTATTTTCAAAAACATTTGCACCAACCCACGTTTTTAATGCTGTGCCTAATTTACTTTCCAAACTGCAGCCTGGGCTACATTTATATTTCAGGGTTTGGGAAAAAAAGGAAAAAAAAGGTCACAGTAAGATCTGTGTTGACTGCAATATTATTTCAGCATTCCCCTTGATAATATCTGCTGGAATTGTTTGTTCAGAGAGGAGCCAGCACGAATATCCAGAATGAACATCCAGCACAAATATCGAGGATGAATATCCAGGATGAATATCTAGGATGAATATCCAGCAGGAATTTGCAGTATGAATATCCAGGATGAATATCCAATATGAATACCTAGCACAAATATCCAGCAGGAGTATCCAGTATGAATATCCAGAATATATCCAGCACAAATATCCAGTATGAATATCCAGGATGAATATCCAGGGTGAATATCCAGCAGGAATATCCACTATGAATATCCAATATGAATATCTAGCACAAATACCCAGAAGGAATACCCAGTATGAATATCTAGTATGGATATCCAGTGTGAGTATCCAGATTATATCCAGCAAAAATATCCAATATGAAAATCCAGTAGGAATATCCAGTACAAATATCCAGAATATATCCAGCACAAATATCCAGGATGAACATCCAGCAGGAATATCCACTAGAAATATCCAGAATGAATATCCAGTAGGAATATCCAGCAGGAATATCTAGGATGAACATCCAAAATATATCCAGTACAAATATCCAGGATGAATATCCAATATAAATATCCAGCACAAATATCCAGGATGAATATCCAATATAAATATCCAGCACAAATATCCAGGATGAATATCCAATATAAATATCCAGCACAAATATCCAGCAGTAGCTCCGAGGTGAATTTGCAATTGCTGCCACTCATGAGGCAGAATTTTAAGAGCTGCTCCAGGTTTGTTCTCCCTGCAGGAGCTGCAGCTCCATCTAGGAATTTTCTAGAAGTACCTGATGGCAATGGCTGGAAGGACCAAAAATGCTGATATTTGGGGTTTTGTGTCATGTAATTCAACCCTAATTAAGCAGCAGCCCTTTAGGCGAGTTCTAAAGGGTGCAAATAATTGAAGCTCTCAATAAAGCAGTGAAAATGAACTCAGAAGTCCAGAGAGAGAAAAAAAAAGGTTGAACCCAAAAGGCAAACTTGATTAAATGCTGCAAATCCACCCAGTCCTTCAGAAAAGTAACACTGAACCCAAAAGGCAAACTTGATTAAATGCTTCAAATCCACCCAGCCCTTCTGCGTCATCACACAGGTAAGAAACTGTCAGATTCATATACACTAATTAACTAATTATATACACTAATTAACTTTTAATCTTCACGTTATCAAGGGACCAAACTCTCTCTCTGTGAACTTCTCACGTAACACTGACGTTTTAAACGATTTCTTTTTCTCACACAACGCTGAAAGTAAAGTTATTCACAATAAATGTATGAAAGTTCATTTTTAGCTCCCGTTGCCATCTGGGTAAAAGTTCTCTTCCCAAAGCCCTTGGGTAAATCCTTGCCTTTCCCACCACAGGAGGCTGCCCCATTTGCATCCCTCAAAAGTGAGACAGCCACCAGGATTATTAATGGCTTTCCCCTCAGCCAAATTTACAAATTGTCACAGAACTTACACTTATTTTGCATGAAATTCCAAGTAAGTGAGCCGTGCACTTTTTAAGATGCTCAAAATCCAATTTTACACTTGTCTTAATCACTGCAGATCAGTTCATCACACGTTGGAGCTGCCATCTGCTCAGCCATTTATCAAAATCCCCACCCAGAAACTCCTTTGGCTGCTGCTGCTCACACACAGGGGGCTGTGAGTGCCAGGAATTCAGCCCTGGCTCCACCACGATCCAATCTTTATCCCCAAATCCAAATCCTGCAGGGGCACTGGGAGGTCTCAGCCACCCCAGGCAGTGGTGACACTCCCAGAGTGCCTTCACAAATGATGGGGACAAAGGACAGTGACAGTGATGTTGTGTCACACCCTCTAATGGCAAAACCATCCCTAAAACACACCCAAATTCCCATTAATTCTGGGGTTTTTTCCTAATCAATCCATTTAAAATTCATATTAATCCTGGTTTTTTTTCACCTCTCACAAATCATCCCACAACCCAAGGCCAGGGATTGAAAGGACTGGCATTAAAATCCAGATGAAGTTGCCTCTTCTCCACATGCCGGAAATTCACACAGGAATTGAAGAAGCAATGGGAATGAACATCTGGCCAGATGTTCAGGGCAGAAGAAACCACACCAGGCAAGCTCTTCTGCCAAATCATTCAAAATATGTGCATTTATAAATGCTTGATTTCTAAGAATAGGAAAATTCTTATTAGAACTAAAATGGTAGGTGATCATAATTCTATTCATCAGGTAAAAATTCTCTTTAAATAATTTTTTTTAAATGATAAATAATGCATTACTGCTAAAACGAACTTCTTTACACACTTTAAGTATTTCTGTAGTAGAGAAAAAGAAAAAAAAAAACCAAAAGAAAAAAGGGGAAAAAAGGGAAAATGGAAAAAATGCAAAGTAAGAGCCTATTTTATCTTCTGGATCTGCTTTGCTACAGATATCGAGACAGAAGATTCATTAATCTTTTTGGAAAGTCAAGAATTGCCTTTGAGGATAAATCCACTCCCTTTTCTTGCCTGGTTTAGGACTAGGAAATGGGTTTGCTTCCATTGCACAAGTTTGGAACACCAAAGCAGAAAAAGGAATGTTCATTTTAAACATATTTAGGCCCAAATGAGGCACTGGGCAGTAAAATGAAGAAGGAAAAGTCAGATTTTTTAAATTAAGTGTCTGCATAAAGGAACAGGTTTATGTACATTTGGTCTGTATTTTAAATTTAGAAACGATTTTACCATGGTCAGCTGCCCTTGTGGGGACACACATCTCTGCATCCAGGCTAATTTTGTTTCCTAAAATCATATTATAATTAAGCTTTCATTCTTTTGTTTTTCCATCCAAAGTCTTTGGATTCTAAATTAAAATGCTTGACTGAAATGAGATGCCAGCTAAAAATGACCAATTCATGCCTGGGTTAATATTTAGCAGGGTTACACTCCCCTCACCCCTGTAACTGTAGGATTGATTTATTTTACACCACATTCCCCATTTCCTGTTCCCTCCTGAGGCTTTTTCCTGAGCTATTTTCAGAGGTTTACAAACTGAGAAATGCACGGACAAAAATACAGGAATGATTGGAGATGCTCGTGTCATTAACTGGACATTGGCAGAGCAATTCAAATAATTCTACCTTAAAGATGGCCAAAGCTAAAAATACAAATGCCCAGCTCTGAAGGGCAGTGCTGGCTTCAATTCTCCCCCCAAAAATTAGAAAATAGACACAAGATCAGAAATCCACAAAGAATTTCGTGGAGCTCTTTGACCAAACTTTTATTATTTGCTTTTTGACTGAAGTGCTAAAGGATCTGTCTGATAAACTACAAAATATATTGAAATAAGGAAATTGAATGAAAGAAAAATATGCAGAAAGTGAGAAAATATCCATGGTCAGTCAGGGAACCCAGAAACCCAATTTGTACCTGAGCTTTTGGGGCTGGGCAGGACCAGCAGGGAATATTCCTGCTTTGATTATTCCACTTCAATCTTTAACACTTGTAGAGAACATTATGAGCACCCCTAAACTGGTTTTCTCTATGCAAACCCAAAACTAAAGAATTTAAAAGAATTTTTAAAGAAGCAACAAGCTCAGAACGTTGTGACACATCTTCGTGCTGGGCTTTTTTTTTTAATGGTGAATTGGTGTTTTTTGATTCAAAATTCTGGTGTTAACACCTTTAAGATCTTTACAGGGAACTGATCTTTTCAGAATAAATTTTCAGCAGCACTACCTGTGCTTATTAATTTAATAATTATATTCGAACCATAAAGACATGAGGAGGGGAGGCCAAGGAAATCTACCTCAGTTCTTATAAAAGGCCTTAAAAAAAAGACAATTAATGGGACATCTGATATGGAAATGAGCGATAATAAATTGAATTAGCAAAAATTCGCGTTGTAACATATTGTCACAGCTCAAAAACCTCTGCCCAGATGATTTTCCACCCAGTACCAAACTCAAAGCCAGAGATTCTCTCTCTGAGGAACCCCATTAATGCCCTGCTGGAACAAATCTGAATTTAATTCTGACTCCGTGGGTAACAATGCTGGTTGCTTCCCTCTTTTACTGCCACGCCATAAAACCCCAGGAATTAGATTTAGGAGCAGCCACCTGCTTTCTCTACACACTGCCAACACCTGATACTTTTTTATTACCCTTTTTGAGGCTTGTTATGGTTGCAGACAGAATTTCCTGAAACTTTGGGGCTTAGGTGAAAGGCAGAGAATAATAACAGGGAAAACTCAACTTCTTCTCCAGCCACGTGATCATTTTTGATTTCCCCTCCCAAACCACTTTTCTATTTATCAATCCTGTATTATTTAGTCGGTGAAGACCAAAGGTGCTACAAATAAACGATGCCCCCAATTTCAAGTGTGATTAAAATGTGAGGGAGAAACACAGACCAGAGCCAGGAGGGATCAGAGAGGGATTTGCTTTCCTTTTCCTTATTCCAGAGAGGGATTTGCTTTCCTTTTCCTTATTCCATGGGTCATCAATCCTTCCCTCCCCCTGCTGCTGTTTCATTTCCACCCACACTGCCCTCAAGATAGACCTGAAGAAGCAGGTGGAAGTCATTCCAGATGTAATTTTGTTTAAAAAAAAAAAAAAAAAACAAACAGATAAACAATGCTGGAATTAGCCCCCAAAGGAGAATTTTAGCAGGAAAGCAAGTTGCTAAATGAAAATTGAAATTCAACACCCAAAATCATGTCACTTTAGTAGTCCACCTTTACTCACTGGTTAGTAAAAAGTGCTGAAATTAAATTTTCTTTGGACACATCCATGAATCTGAAACACTATGCCAAACTCCTAATTACAAACAAAAAACAGTAACAATCATGTGTGCAAGCAGGAAAGTTGATTATATTAAGATTAGAGACATATTCAGATGGAATAACAAAGCATCAAAATGTTTGTTCTGATTATCTGATAGTCTGCAGCTCAGGGCTTTAAAGCAGAATTTCCAAGACTTTTGGTGACTTTCTCCCTGCAATGCTATAGAAGAAAATGCTGAAGATTTTCAGGATAAATCAGAGTTAAATCAACAGTAAAGAGAGGTCCATCAGGAATATGACTTCTTACAATGTGGAAGAGATTTCTAAGCACTGAAAGGGCATCAGCACAGGAATATGAAAGGCAGAAGATTAAAAAAAAAATAATTATGCTTCATTTTGCAGCCAGGACTGAGTAAACCATGCCTTAACCTCTCCTCCCAATCCCATTCAATCACAACTTTGTCCCAGAAAAAAATATGTCCAAGTCCCAAGAGTGAAAAGTGATGGATGCACTACTAAAAAGGAATGAAAATAAAATAAAAATAGAGTCTGATAGCATAAAAACGATCCACTGAATTGCATCGAATCACAGAATGGCTTGCTTTGGAAGGGACCTAATATCACCTAATTCCAACCCCCACAGTGTGATTTTAGGGATTAAAATCCTCTCTCCTCCAAAAAGGGAGGAAAAAGCAGCAGCAGCCCAGCCAAGTTCCATTTGGGATCTGGTATTGCAGAACTCATTGTGCTGAGCAGAGCTGCTCCTCACCTCTGGCTGGCCCCATTCCTCAAATCCATAAATCCCCAAGAATCTGCAGCATCCAGCTCAGCCCAGGCATTCACAGCATTTATCCCAAATCTCTGGCTGATGCCCAGGAGCCCCCGGATCCTTCTCTCAAGGGTCAAACATTTGCTTTGTGCCTGATCTGTCTCACCCCGACCTCTCCCTGCCCAGGACATCCTCATCCTGTGGAGGTGATGAGGCACAAATCCTCATTAATTGTTTGAGCAAATCTCTGAAGATATAAAAAAAAATGTGATTGCACCTGCTCCTGTTTGATTCAGCACTGCACTGGCTGCAGCTCCCAGGTGTGAGCCCACGGTTCAGCGGCTGAGCTGCACATCTCCTCTCCTCAGAGCCAACAGGGCTGGGAAATGAATTTATAAACCAGCGAGCCCATTTCTGGTGAACCCCCACAGCATTCCAACTGGGTGGATTCTCATTTCATTCCCTTGTTATTTTGGGAAGATACAACTGGAGGAAGAGCAACGTCCACAGCAAGCTCCCAGTGTAACAGCACAGATTGCTCCACTCCTCTGCCTCAAACTCCAACTCTGCTGATTTTGTCAGACTACCTGAAGGCTTCTGCACCAACTTTTTTCTTTTTTTTTTTTTTTTTTTACTGGAGATAAAACCACTTTCCTATTCAAAGGAAGCAGATAACCTCTGGCATTCACTCCATGACCAGTTTTTCCCCCTCTTTTAAATGAACAGCCTGTACTAAAAAGAGGCAATAAAATGTTGACTACAAAACAGTAAACAAATGGTTTGGCTTGGCTGTGAAACTCTTGCAACACTTTCTACTCCAATAAAAAGCTGTGATTCTACCATGGCTACCTCCACTGCGATTTCTATTGAATTAAAATCTGGCTCAGGATTGCAAATCCTATTTGCAAGCAGGCAGAATTCATGCAAACAAAACTGAAATGATAACTGAGAGAGAGTTCTGGAATAAATGCTGGATTTGTCCTAGACAACACCCCTGTGTCCTTGCCATTCTGTTTGTCCAAAGGGAGGATTATTTCCTGAACGTGCAAATTGTGCAGCCTGTGAATGCTCAAGTGGGCACACAGACAGAGAATCCCTCACCAGGAATTGTTTCTCTCCATTAAGAGACTATGGAGAGTCAAAATTCCATTCTAAAAATATTCCTTACTAAAGCACAGATCGTTTGCACAAGCTACACAAAATTATTGGTAGAGAGAAAAGGAAGTACTGCTTCCCTCAATCCATGTGCTCCTTGCATGAAATGGAAAAAAAAGAGAAGAACTCTCCTTTTAAACCCAGAATTGTGGCTGTTATTGCCCCAAATGTCCTGAGAATTGACATGAACAGAGCCAGGCTGCAGTTTGGGGCTGGCAGATATGGAAGGAGCACCCACCCTGTCAGTGCTGCTGGACCAGCTGCATCCCTCACTCTTAAAGAACATTTAGATATTTAGATATCAAATTAGCCCATTTAATTTTAGTGGAATCTAGGACAAATCCAGTTCAGCTTCCTTAAATCACACTAACCAAGCTTTGTTTCACCTACTCATAACTTCTGTCATTTTTAAGAATCAGGATCCAGCTACCTGCGCTCAGTGGAGCCTCCCATTATCCACCAGGTCTAACTCTGCTGGTTTTATCATTCCAGAGGAATGGGACAAAGCAAAATAAACTGCCAAAACACGATCCCTGCCTCCTTTACGCTGCCCATCCTATTGCAGTGGTGGAGAATTTAAATCAGCGTGGTCTATCGCTCACCAAGTGCCAGCAACCTCAGGAAAAATGGAAAAGGAAATAAAATGAAAATGTAACTTCCAAAATGGAGCCACTCTCTGAGTTGGTCTTGGGTTGGTTTCAATGTGTTTCTGTTCGTGCTCCCAGTGATTTACACTGAATATTTCATATCTTATCTAGACCAAAAGCCACACCCATCTCCTTCCTAAATTGAATTTAGCTAGCTTAGCATGAAGGGCAGTAGTCAGAAAATGCTTTTGATAGTTGGAAGTGGAAGAAAAGGAGTTTCCACATGCAGAGCCCTGGGGTGAAGGATGCTGAGGCTTTCCTGGAGGAGATGCTGCAAGAACAAAGAGCAGCTCATGCAGAATCTCTGTCTGAGCTGGACTGTCACCTGGAAAGCTGTTTATAAATAATAAGAGTTTCCTGTTCACAGAAAAAAAAAAAAAAGTATTCACATCCCAGGCTTGCAGCATTTGGTATCCAGGGAAGGGAACTTTTGATCTTGCTCAGCTTTATCACGAATGCCAAGGCAGGACTCCTGGCACAGCCTCACAACGTGTTCCTGTATTTTTGACACTCCACTCAGCCACAGGGATGGGCAAACTGGTGAGGAAAAGAAGCCCAGCAGCAGAAATTGAACTTCTGAAGGCTGAAAATATTGACAGAGTTGATTCCTGAGGTATCTACACAACTTCCTCCAGCCCTGTGTTGAAAGTTGGAGAACAAGCTAATAAAAAAAGGAATTTTCTTGAAGGCTGCTTACAAGTCTGAGGCAGCAGAAAGTGAAGCTTCCATGAGGCTGGGAATGTGTAAAATCCCTGGTATCACACAGTGGGATATGTCTGTATCCTTTGGAAAAATCGAGTTTTCCAGTCTGTAATAAACTCTGATTTTTAGGCTAAGAATTAAAGGCCGAGTTTCACCCCACTGTGCCCTCAAGAGAGTAAATGCAGAAGAAAAACAAGTTCTGTCCTCAAGATTTCATGTATTGAGGCATTTTATACCTCAACGAATTGCAAACAATTAAACAGGAGCCCACAGACTGCAGGCAGTTTGTAATTTACCATGCTCTGAAGTCTTGGTGAGACTGGATCATTATTCAGTAAAATAATACCCCCAGAAGTGGTAAATACACATTCAAACAGAAGCAAGTTTTCTTGCTGGCTGCTCCTTAAGAGCAGCAGTGCTCCTGCAAACCATCAGATCTTTGTGATTAGATTAAAAAAAAAAAAAAAATCCCAGCTGGGAACTGGGAGGCACAAGAGATGTGAAATCACAACTGAACAAAAGCAGGAAGAAATGGAGAGATTGTGTCCAGCAGACAACACAGGGCGAAATAAAACATAAAAACTAACACAGGGCGAAATAAAACATAAAAACTAACACAGCACCTTTGAAATGCAGGGAATGTGGTGATAAGATTCAAGTGAAAATCCTGGGAAATCTCTCATAAAAAGTAATATCTGAGCCATTTATCTCACAGTCAAGGCTGGTAAAATCTTTCGCTTTGCCCTTAGACAAAAAGCATTAAATGAGGTTTGTAAGAGCTGCTTAGCTGGAAACCTGACCAGTGTGGAAGAGGCTGTTAAGCCAAGATTACAATAAACTGAGCTTCAAACTGTGTGAAATCATAGGAGGTAATCAAAGCACGGATTCCAGGAAGAACTCACAGAAAAAAAAAAAAATTCCTCTCCACAGAAAGAAATTCCCCAGAGATCCCTGCTGGAATGGTGGGTGAGGGCACAGAGAAGAAGCAGGAGCTGCCCCAAAACCACTGATTCCCAAAAATCTGCTCCAAAATCAACATTCTGCTTGCCAAAGCTGGTCCTGGCACTGCTGTTTTTAGCTGGGAGGGAGATCCCTGTGCAATGCAGCAGATGTGATGCCCTGCTCAGCCCAGGGCACTGGGATCAGGGCAGCACCACCACTCCTGGAGGACTTTTTGTCATGTTAAAATTATCAACCTGGCAGATTTAAAACTGGGAAATAAATCCAAGTAATCAAATTTCTTCCAAGAAATCAAATTTATTCCTCTAACCACAGGATGCGAGAGAGAACTTTCCATTTACTCAAAAAAAAAAAATCAAAACAAGCAAACAAACAAAACCCAACCAAGCAAAGCAAAACAAAAACAAACAAAAAAAAACCCACAAAAAAACACAAACAAAAAAAATCACACACACACAAAAAAAACACAAACAAAAAAACCCACAAAAAACACAAAAAAACCCAAACAAAAAAAAAACCAACAAAAAAAAAACCCACAAAAAAAAAACCAAACAAACAAACAAACAAAAAAAACCCCACAAAAAACCAAAAAAAAACCAGGCCAAACTCAGTGTTGTTAATTTAGAGGAAAATCTAACCAGGAGGATGAGCACTGCAAAATCATAGGGCACAAAAAAAATCTTTCAGGAGAAATTACAGTGCAGGAAAACAGCAGAATAATGGTACTAAACACAGGCTTTTATTTTAAAGTTTAAATAATAATGTTTGTCTTGGGATTGGTTTTCAATTTAAGCCCCGTCCAGCCACGTTGTTTGTTATGTATTTAGCCTTCAGTATGAATTGTAGGTAATTATGAGTTTGGATTAAATGAAGAATTTGGGAATGCTCTGCACTACTGGGCACTCCACTGCTTGAATCTCCACTAACAAAAAAAAACAAAAAAAAAAAAAAACAAATTAAAAAGCTGTAGCTACACCATGATTAACACCAAAATGGAACTTTTTGGCTCTCAGAGATAATCTTAATGCTGAACTAGTTAATTAACTGAGGGTGTGTTTTAAATCAGCCAGGCTGGGTATTAAAATGGACAGTAAATGGAAGAACTGGTGTGCACCTCACACTGCACTGATAATGGAGTTATAACTTAGCACTTACAGCAAGCACTGACAAACCTACAATGAAATTTGGCCCTTAACACTCCTGATTTATTTTTATTATCCCATAACAATCCAGGCTTTCTCATCAATAGTAACTTTCCCTATATTTTAGTGGGTAATAGAGAGCTTTTTTTTTTTTTTTTTTACATACACAATGACTGCTCTGAGTTTCCTCAGTGATATTTAACAGAGTCTCTCCATCAGTTTAATTTCACTTCTACTTATGCTTTCTCCAAAATATGTTGGGCTTTTTTACCACAGGGCTTAGGATGCTGTGGAACATTTTCCTTCGAGGAAATACAATATCTGTCCATAAGTGCCATGTTTTCCAGTTCCTCCTGCATTATCTCCGTGTGGAATTATGTAAAAGTTCTCTGTTCTTCCTGCCCTCGAGCCTCTCTGAAGGAATTGAGATGAAACATCTCAATCTCAGGGATTTTTTTCTGCTGCCCTCTTCCCAAAATTCCTATCAGATTTTAGAGGGATTGTTTTGTGTTGATGCTTAAAATTGTGGTTACTTAGCCGAGCAGTTTAATGTTGAAATTTATTTTGCCCCCACATGCATATGATCACAGTTTGCTAATATATATAAAAAAGACTATTAATTTTTTCCATTCCCATGCTACTATTTTTTAATGCAGTGCTTCATGCAGAGCCTCCTTTATGGAAAACAATAAACAAGGAGCATCCTCAAGTAGAAATTCTGGACATCAAATGATTGCTCACCACTTTAAAAATTCATCTTGTGTGAAAATTGCTCCTTCCCCCAGTACTGGCAGTAACTGAACTGAGAGTATCAACATCCCATAGTGGCCAAAAGTTACATAATGGGGTAAATAAAATCCCTTAATATTCACAGATATTGGTTATATTTAGCACAACAGTTTGAAAGGAATGGTGGCTCTCTAATTACATATTTTGTCTAATTATATCTTTTGTCATTTTTATATTTGGGGATAGATTTTCTAAGGAAAAACCCTATATATATATATATAGACATACATGTGTGTGTGTGTATTTTATATATATATTTATTATATATTTATATCTTTTTGTTGCTATATATTTCTATGTATTTGTATATATAAATATTACCTAGAAATGCAAATTTGAACAAGTTATGCACTGAGAAGGATTTGATTCCCTACTAAAAGAAAAAATTCCAAGACACACTGCAAAGCATCATTTCCCTGCCAGCCTGCACCCTGAGTGTTAAGCAGATGGACTACAGAAATCAAATATTTCATGTCCCTTTTTTGCAAAAAATAATTTTTTTTAAAAAAATCGATTAGTGACTTAAAAGCAAATTCTGAAGTCTCATGCAAATCACCTGAGTTTTATTTACACCCCAAGAGCTTGTCTTGCTCACCTGCCTTTCTCAGGACTAAATTCCAAGAGAAATTCCATGGTTTTGCAAGCTGCCTTCTGCTCTAGTTCCCAGCCAACACTCACCTACATTTATTGACTCTGAAAAAAACATATCTGATTACTCACAGCTTAATTGCTCAAAATTCATCTTCTGCAACCCTTAAAAGATGTTGATAGTCTGAATCTCTTTGGATTTCAGAGAAGACAGAGTTAATTTCCATGGCATTTAGTAACGTTTATATTCCCTGACCTTTCCTCACTCCTGGGGAAATCAACAGGAGAAAAAAATCACTTGGCTGGGTTTGAGAAATGAAGGGCCCAGCAGAGTTATTCCAGAAAAATTCCTGGAAGGGGCTGAGTTTTCGAAGCTTTCAGGAATATTTTATCTTTTCCCCTCATATCCCTCAATAATGACAGGAGGGAAAAGGAGCTGGGGAGCCCAAGGAGGACCTGGAGCAGGATGAGGCAGAGGAAGGAGCTCCAAGGAACACACCAAGGTTTGTGCTCATCCCACAATCCACCCCTAAATCCCATCAAGAATGACAGACAGCACCATAAAATAACAGCAAGGTGGTGCAGCAGTGTTTGATCACAGGGCTGGCTTCTGAGAGCACTGAAACCATCAGAGGGAGGAGAAAAAACTGCCGAGTTTGGGGTTGGGATATGAAAACCACACACACAGAGCACCTTCACCCCTAAAATGGATTAACAAGTGCAGTGACCCAGGTGAGGGCTAAATCCTCAATTATCCCAGTCCATTTGCAAAGAGAATCACTGGAAGTATGAGAACATTCACTGCTTCCATGGGAATTCTCCAAACATTCAAAGCTAAATCAACTGGAGGATAGAAAATATTTGGGTCAAATCTAATCCATTTGCCCAAAACGTGTGAGAAGAGAAGAGTTGGTTTTCCTCAGCCTCCAGTGATGAGGAGCTGAGGTTGCTCAGTGTTCTCAGTATCAGCTGCACATTTAAAGCAGGGACATCGTGGGCAGTGCAAAACTTCAGAGCAGATATTTTCCATCCATTTTCCTTATGGGTTGAGATCAATTCTGCTTCCTGTTAAGAGCCAGACTCAGCTCTCAGTTAGCATTTTTAGAGGATAAGAAGTACAGTGACAGTCCAAGCATGCCTTTTAGTAGGAAAAAAAAAACCAAAACAAAACAGTTTTGGGTTTTTCCTTAGTTGCTGACAGGGAGAAAACCTTGAAAAATAATCCAGAGCATAAAAGAAAGGAGGTACTGATGGCTTTGCCCATTTGTATGCAAAATACAGCCAGAACATCTTTTTCATTTTGTAGCATCCTTAGGTTTAATGGTTCTAAAACCTGTATCAAACAATGAATTTAAAATTTAAAAAAACTGGAATTAAAATGGATAGGCAGAGAAAATCCAAACCAGGAAGGATTTCCTAGAGAAATATTTTCTCCTTTTTCCTAGAAAGGAGTGACCACACTTGGATGTCTCTGTTTCCACTCCCAAACCCCAACGATCCAAGCAGGCAAAAGCTAAGGACCCAAATGAGCTGTAAATCCACTCAACCTCCTGGTGAAAGAGTTTTCCTGCCTGAGAAATCCAGGGGAACTTTGCTGCTCCTCCTCCTCATGCCCTCCCTGTTCTGTCAGTGGGATTATAACTCCTGAGGAAGTTACACCTGAGTTCCTGAGGATTGTCATCAGTTCTAACCCTCAGAGCTCCTGAGGATTTATCCCAGTTGAGCATTTATCCCATCCCAGCACGGCTTCTCTGCCCTGTCTTTAGTCTGAATCTCTGCAGAAAATAAAACTCCTTGGAAAGCAGCTCCAGCTCAGCACTACAAAGCATTTCCTGCCCTTTGACACAGAGTTCTTCACGCTCACCCTGCAACTCCTGCAAAGTGTTGCAAGTCCTAAGAAATGGGGAAGAAGAAAGAAGTTTATCTGCAAGAACAAATAATGTGCTGGACAAATGGGTAAAAGGAGCAGCTTTAAGATACAAAAGGTGCTTGAACCTTGAGCTGAAAGCCCAGCTCCACTCTGTTTATGCCCATGGCGAGTGCTGGGATAAAAAAGTGAGATCAGTAACAACCGTAAAGCACTGCAGCTGATCACACATAAAACACCAAATACACTTAAAAACTCAGTGTGAATAAAGAAAATAAAAGTTGCAGTCCTCTTCTGCTCCTCATAGGGCCCGCAGAAGGATTAATTTCTGCTTTTGGTGCTCTGGGGGTGCTGACAATGAGGGTGAGTGCAGTGACACAGCAAAGGCAGAAATCATTCACAGCCCTGTCAAGGGGACAGCAAAAAACAAAAGGGCAAAAAATTGTAACCCAAATGGTGCAGAGGGTGGAATGGTAACACCAAAATCCTGCTTTTATTCAGAGAATTACAGAATGGCCTGGGTTGGAAGGGACCCAGAAGATTGTCTGGTTCCAAAGCCCTGCCATGGGGACACCTTCCCCTATCCCAGGCTGCTCCAAGCCCCATCCAACCTGGCCTTGGACCTCACCACATCCCCAATCCTCCCCTCAATCCCTTCCAGCTTCCTCTCCCCATCCAAACAATTTCCCTGTTTATGCACAGAATTCTCCCTGACATTCGTGTCCAAAGGAGCCCAGGGTGTGGAAGGCAGAGATAAAAAGGGAAATGCTGCTGTGGGGACACAGCTCAGCCTGCCCAAAAAGTCCCAGTTTTTCCCAAGCACAGCCTGTCTCCCTCTAAAAATACTGTTCCATTATAACATAAACCAAACCACAAGAGCTTTTGTTTGCTTGTTTGCTGCTTTTTAAAAGTGTATTATCCTTTTTCTTTCCACTTTGAAAATTCTTTTTTTGTACAGATAATAAAATTTAAGTGCTGCTCCATTAAAACTTTGGGTCACATTCCCTTCACCACACCTCTCTGCATTAGGAAGGAAGAGATGAATTTTTAATCTTTTATTTTTAATGAAGATTAAAGAACAAGTTCTGCTTGGCTTGCCTTGGCTCCCCATACATTTTAATGCATATTGATTTGTATAAATGTCTCATTTAAAGCATATTTTTGTGAGTATTAATGGGCCTTGGACAGGTAAGATTATTCCTCCTGTCCCATTGCCAATCTCTTTGGTCAAAGTTGAAGAACACAATACTTTGTTCTGAGATAAAAAAGGAAGACAAAGAGATGGGAATATCAAAGGATCGATGTCCCCAGCAGGGACAGACCCTGTGGGCACCAGAGCCAGCTCAAAACTCTGCCTTGGATCGACTACAAGGGGAAATTTGGGCTTATTTTTGCCAATCATTTTCCATTTTCCCATTGATTTTCATGAATTCTGGGTTAATTTTATCAGGAAAGGATTTATGAAGGTGAGCTGGAATCCAGCAGGTTCCCTGCTCTCCAGACTGATGGATTCAGTCAGGCTGCCTGTGCTGTGCAGCAGCTGTGAATGAGGAAACATCAGCTCACATCATCAACTGAAGCTCTAAAATTACCCAAATCACAAAAACGATACATCAACAACAAAATAATGGAATAACACAATGCCAGACATTTGCCAGATGGACAACAGAAATCAAATATTTCATGTCTTTTGAGAAAAAAAATATTTCGTGTATTTAAAGCAAATTCTGAAGTCTCACACAAATCACCTGAGGTTATTTCCTACCGTTTCTACAAGTTTTGTAATGTCTCAGAAGTGGAAATCTAAACTATGTGAATATAAGATCCCTCATGAAATCTAAATAAAACTCAGGAACTTGATAACTTATCTAAGTTATCAAACCCTTCTTTCATGACAGAAGTTTAATGACAGAAGAAAAAAAAGGCAAAATAAACCACCTAATCCAGGTCACACCACCTGCCTCTTTATTCAGATTAAACCATTTCCTATTTTCTTTTTCTCCTCTTGAGCCTCCACCTTTTAATTCATGCTGATTATAAAATACATTTCAACAATGACTTAATAAAGTTCCACAGTCCTGTTCACCATGGATATAACTTCCAGCAAAATTGACATTTCTGAAAACTGTGATTGATAGTTCTCCAATATTTACCGTTGCCATGAAAGCTGAGGGTTTTCCTTGCTGACCACAAAATATTTTGATCTTTCACTTCAGACTGCAAAGTCTTCAGCACACAAAAGGGAACTCAAGACATCCTACAAATTATGGGAATTCCAGATCACCCCTTTTTCTTTCTCCAGTGCATGAAAACCAGCAATTCCTTCAGATCTGCCTGAACTTCTCTGGGGATTTTGCTGCTCACAAATAAAACTGGACAAAGTTTTCCAAAGCAATCATCCTCCTCCTAGAAAGATCCCAACCCACTAATGCTGCAGCAAACACATCCTGGCCCATCAAGTGCCATCAGTGAAATAATTTAATGGCCAAATTGTCCATCTGCAACTTGAGCTGGGTCTTGTGTTTCACTCTCCAGCCCTGCAACACAATTACAAAGCAATTATGCTCCTTGTCTGGACCTCACTCCCTTTTAAAATGGACATCAGGGTCCATATCCTTAATGAGAGTCTCCTGAAAGGCACTTTTCCATCTTTGGGACAGCAGATGCACAGCAGGAGCACAGGGGGTGGCAGCACAAGTGGAGGACAAGCCTCTGCTGCAGCACTCTGCAAAGGAGAGAGAAAATCAAGGAAACTGAGATGTGGCAACGCTGGAATTTTCCAAAGCATAAAGAAGTCAAAATTAGATCTGTAATGAGAAAACAGGCTTTGGAAATTATTCATCTGCAGTGAGAAAGGTAAAAGAGAAACTTAACTGAATGTCAGCATAAATAAGAATTTTCTGAGCTCACAAACTTGTCTCACAACTGGGTGTGTCTCTGACACATCCATCCTTCCTCATTCCCTGTTCTCCTGTACAGATCCCATCACTAAAGGGTTGGAAAAACATGGAAAGCTCGTCCCAGACTTCAGCTTGGCATTATTAGCCCAAGATTTTTGATCATTTATCTTTCAAAGTACTGGCAAATCAGAAGTAAGTCATTAAAAGAGGTGTAAAAACCTGTTGGTGATGCAAAAGCCAGCACATGAAGTAGAGAATGGTGAGATTCTTCTACTGGACTACAGAAAAGCTACAACATTATTTTAATCTGTTTACTACAAGGGGTAAAAAGACGTAGCACACCGATTTTGTTGGCTTGTGTCTCCAAAGGCTGGTAATTCAGTGTATTAACGTGATTGCCACCTGGAGAATCAAAGGATACAAAGGGAGACAAGGCTGTGGGGAAAAGGATCCTCTCAACCATCTGGAAAGATGACAAACAGCCCTCTCCTGGAAATGATGACAATATTTCGTTTGTGAGCGGAATAAGTCAATTTCTTATGTTTAATCCTTGGTTGTACACAGACAGAAAGTGTTCACTGATGTTAATGGTAAAGGTAAAGGTCAGCTCAGCTTTGGGGAACAGTCCAGTCAAGCAAAGCCTGGGAACATATGCCTAATTCCAAGTATAATTGACTAAAGTGGCTAAAATTGAGCACCTGCTTAAGTGCTTTGATGGCTTCGTGCCTAATGAAATATTAATCACAAATGGCAGTGAGCCATTACACCAAGAAGGTCTTATTTATCCTGAATTGATTTATATAATAATTAAGGTCTAGATAATCGGCCATAGTAGGAAGCCTGACAGAGTTGTCATCTGAATCAGCACATTTCAGCAGTGCTGAACCCACACTGAAACATTCCTGGTTCTAATTAACCTTGTCACGGGTTTTATTTTGGAAAGGAGCTTGCAAAGCAGTGGTGCCACCCCAGCCACTGCTGCGCACTGAGCCTTGACTCTTAAAACTTCTCCCAACTCTTCTACACATCTTTTGTTCCAAGACAAAAGAGGAATTTGGGCAAGACTTTGCCTGTGCATTCTTTAAAATGTTATATAAGTCAAGGTGCTAACAGCTTTTATAAATAAGGTGAAATGTTACAATGAGAGGCAATAGCAAAAATGGTATTTTTGTCACAAGATCAGTGTCACAAAATGAGGATAATTTTTCAGAAGCAAATTAAATATATTCAACTTAGCACCAAACAAAAGAGATCAGAATAGAAAATGCACTCTAATGTTTTTTTTCTAATCTTTCTCTCCTCAGCATTACAAGAATTTCTACTTCTACAGAATCAGATTAAAATGGAGAAGACTGCTCTGTCTTCTTGGTTTATCAGATTCCAGTTAAAGAAGGCTGATGTTTTCCAAGGTATTTTAATAAGTCAAAAATACTTTTTAATTAGGTCTCAACATCTTGCAAATATACTATTGCACTACCATCCCATCGAATCGAATTAATATTTGTCAAACACCATTTGGCACTTCCCACCAAATGGGGACAGCTCTGCTGCCTGTGATGGTTTCAGATGTGTGGAACCACTGCCTGCCAAAGGCAGGACTGAGGAGAACTTGTACGTGTGCTGGATTCTCAATCATTTACTCATCCATCTCAATCTGGCAGAACATTTTCATTTAAAAAGATGAGAGTTTGGAGAATGTAACCTTATTAAAATAAGCTTTGACCGAGCTGCAAAAAAACCCTCAACTCCTGCCTAAGGAGTTGATATTATTGTTGTCCAGTGCTGGTCTTTTTAGGAAAGAGAACAATTTTGGATGAATACCTGTTTTTAATCACACTCCCATGGCCAACACCATCTCAGGGCAGGAGCAGTTGCATGTCCATAATGTGGGAGCAGAGCCCTGGGCTCTGGGCAGTAAATCCAGCCCAGACAATGCTGTGGATCTGCTGCAGCAGCTGTCGAGCCCTGACCAGCCAGGCCCAGCTCCATGCTGGGCTGGACTGGGAATGCTGGGCCCAGGTGCAACAATTCCCAGTGCAGGGGCTCCTGAATTGAAAATTTCCAGCTGGACTCCACAGTGATTCCTCACAGATGGGGCAAATCCAAGGAACACCTGTTAGCTTTGGGAAGAAGGAAGAAAACTTGGCACCATAATGTGGGATGAATCACCAGAATATAAAGGCAGGAACAGCATTAAAGGGGGAGAGTGGATTTGCTTTCAGATCTGCGAGCGACACAAGAATATTTAATATTTGTCACATTCTTTCTAGCGGGACGGTGACTCATTTAGATCAGGATCCTTTCATAATTCAGCTTCAACTACATTACAAAGGGAGCTCTCAAACAAAGAGCACATTAAAGATGGGTTTGAAGAAGACAGTGCTCCAAAGGAGCCCTGAGCTGTGCACACTCCTCACACAACGTCAGGCCAGGATAAACAGAGCTCACAGTGAGGAGGTGCTGGGCTGCTTGTGGCAGCTCTTAACCAGAACTCCCTGGAGTTTAAAGGCACCTATTCCAGATATGGTGATGCCTTTTGGGGCTACCTGAAAACAGAGGCCAGGCAAAATTCAGGGTATAAAAAGCAGTTCTATTTATTGAATTATTCAGGTACATTTAGGGCAGACAAAGCCCAAAATGGACCACGGGTCACAGGTTTGCTCACTTTTATCAGTTTGCTCCATTTGCACGTTGGGGGTTCATGTCCCAATTCCAGCTCCAGGTAATGAAGTCATTTACCCCAAGTTTGCTGCCCCCAATCCCTTTTGTTTCCATCTCTGGGGCCTGAGGCAGTGAGGGGTCCTTGATTGCCAGCCTGGAGAGGAATTGTGTGTGCCCAAAATGGGAGAGCAGCAGCTGACACGGGATGGAGTTTAGAGTTACACACTAAAGACCTGCAGGGTTACAAATGTATGGAAATATAACAGCTGAAATCCTAAGGCATCATTCCCCCCCTTTAGAGGTTTGCCAAGGCCTCTACCTTGTTGAGTCTCTACACTGAATATCTACTAATAGTATGTTTCTTACAGCAGAAAATACCTAACAGTGATGCTGATACTCTCCTGCAATGGGGAATGCAAAGGGGCCCAGTCCAGGCAGGATCAGGGTGGGTGTTTCCCTGGAGAGAGGATGGGAGACCCAGCACAGCAAGAACAGGAGGGAGCTCTGAGCTGGGAAGGTCCTCACAGGGTCTATTCCAATGTCTCAGGTGCACAGGTCAGGAACAAGAAGTATGGAAGGAGTTTTCACTAAATTTTCCTTATCGTGTCTAAAATCAGGACATTTTAAGCTCAGGGAAAGCTTTTAGCTCCAAGAAAATCTTGTTTCTAACTACCCCAACACTCTGAACCATAAAGACAAACCCTGCAGAATAAAATCAAGACTATTTCAAACTTATGAGTCAGATTTTGTCTTAATTTCCACCAAAGAAGTAATTTGTTACTCCGAGTTAAGGTATTTGCTTTACAGAAGCTGCTAATATTCAGGCATTGTGTTACCTGAGGAGTAACACCAATTGCAGTGCAGACATCCAGCCGTGGGACAGCTCCTGACCTACTTCACATCATCTCTGTCACGTCTCAGAGCTTTCAACCATCACCTGGAATGAAGCAGGTCACAAAGAAATGGGCTGAGAAACATTTAAGATTGCCAGAGAATCAATTGAGTGTGAATGAGAAGCCTTTTGGGATGTGTCTGTGCTGAGGTGGAATTCCTGCTTTGATCCTTCTCAGACAAGTGGGTTAACGAAGACCATCAATAAAGAGGTCAAAATACCTTGGGCACCTTTTGGCAGAGATTCTGGAAAGGTTAATGGATGAAATGGAAATGGAAATCCACCTCCAAGCTGCCACGTGTCCACAACATCAGTGTTGGGAGGGAACAATTCCCTGCATGTGCTGAGTGGAGAGCTTTTGGGAAGTTGGTTTGGGTAATACAATTATTAGCAAAAGGGAAAATAGGCTTAATAACAATAATAATAATAATAATAATAATAATAATAATAATAATAATAATAATAATAATAATGCTATGTGGGTCATCAATATCCTTGGTCTCCAGAACAGACCTGGCAAGGAAGGTGCTTTACTTTAGGAAGTCAATGAACTGTGGACAACGTTTGTCTGCAGGAATTGTGTTATTGCAGGAATTGTGTTACTGCAGGATTTCAAACATTAGCACCTCAGAAGGAGTCACTAAACACTGGATGGACAAAGAGCAGGGACAGGGATCGAGCAGTGCTGCCACCACTCCCATCACACCCCGCCAAGCTGACTTGGAGAACTCTTGTGCTTCCCAAAGATGGGTTCTATTTATTTTATTCTGCCTCTCTTTAGGAATGCTGGGATAACAACTGCACAGGACAGGAACAGCTGGTTTGCTCTGGATATGTTTTCCCCTGATGTTCAAACCTCTTTTCTTGGCTCAGTTGGGGTACAACGAGCACAGAAGCCTCATGGTCCCAGCACAATCCTCCTGAAATAAGTGACCCATTTACCTGAGTGAAATGATCAGTTCTGGAAGCTCCTTCCTCCCCTGGCCATTTGCTCCCTCCCTGAGCCAGCTCTGTGCTGGCAGTGCCATTTTCCTGATGGTTTCAAGACTCCCTGTCCCTGCAGCCCCTCCACATTTCCCAGGCCATCCAACACCACTGCAGATGTTCCCATTATCCACAGCAATGTCTAATCCTCTCCTGAACCCCGCTAAGCTCTTGGCTTCACTCCACTCCTGCGGGAATTCACTCCACAGGTTAATTATGCATTTGCGTAAATATTTATTTTCTTTAATGGCTTTCATTCTGCTGCCTTTCGCTTTCATTACAAGCCCCCTGGTTCTTGTATTATCAGAGAGGCTAAGTGGAAGTGCCAGATTTACTTTCTGTGTGTGCAATTCATTATTGGGATATCTCCATCATGTGCCCTCTTTATGTCCCCTCTCCGCACTAAACCGTCCCAGAGTTTTAATTCTTCCCTCACACAGAAGCCATTCAAGCCATTTGCCATAATTAAAACAATTAATTTCAGGAAAAATCCAGGCTGCTACACAGAGAATTCAGAAAGGAGCAAGGAAAAAGTCGAATCACTGAGTGTCCTCCATCTACTGGGAATTTTTGGAAGCTTTCCCCTGCACACTCTTCCATGCAGAGAAGCCCACTGCTCTCAGGCAACCCAGCTAATAATATTTAAGTGTTTTAATAATCTGGTAAAGTGCAATGAATGTGTTTAATTTATTAAGAGTTAGCAGCACTGCTGGGCTTGAATTCCTGCTTTCAAGAATTTAAATTTATTGCTACAGCGCTAACTTATGGGGCTGCTTTTCCTGGGAGAGCAACTTGAGAAGAAGGAAACTAAAAGGAAATTTTTTTTATCCACAAGAATCTCTAGGACACAGCATTAAAACTGTGTTTACAACGAAACCAAGATAATGACTTTGTGTAGCTGAACTTTAGTCTATCAATATTTAACAGCACCAATATTTAATTAACATTTCAGCAGAGATGACCTTTCCAAGAAACAGGTATGTCTATATAAATATATACATTTTTTAGGGCTGATAATATGGATGAAACGTCCTTTAGGAGAGACTGAGCTGCAAGGAACATTTTATAAACCTTGTGGTTTGTTGGGGTAAGTTCTTTACTAGATTGTAAATAACTGAGGTATGGCATCAATTAAATAACAGCCAGTTCATTCTCTTCTTCTCCCCAGAAAGGTTTAAAAAAGCAAGTTTGTGACACAAGACATGGTGTTAACTCAGAGTGAAACACTCCTGGCTGCTCAGTCTTCAGCCCTTTCCTGCTGCAATTCTGTCTCCCTTAATCCTTCCATGTTCTTCCAACAGGCTGGTGTATCTGAGCTAACATTTGTGTGACTATTTGATTTTAAGCTGTTTGGAATCATCTTTAGGAAGACTGGTAAAAATAACCAGTGGGTTGGCAGAGAGGTGAGGGAATGTCCATCCCTGCACATGGGAGGGGACAGACCACCCAAACCTCATTTCCATCTACCTTAATTCAGTAAAAAGCAAAAAAAAACCACAACAACCAAAAATCCTCTGCTGATCTGCCTTGATAAATATAATCAGTGAAGTCCCAAGCCATGACACAAAGAGTTCCACTCTGGTTAATTAGCCTGGCAGCCAGGGGAAATGCCCAGAACACTTTGATACTTTCCCTTTATTGCACTGAAAGGAAAGGGAAGCAAGATGTTATTCACAAACCACATGTAAAGGACAAGCAAAGCTTGTTTATCAGCCCCAGAGCCTCCCACCACTGTGCAGGGCCCTGATGATTTCCTTCATTAAACTCAGCTCTTCACCAGAGCTCTGCAGAGGGCTTGGATGGACCCTTAAATCAAATCCTTGAGAGGTCCTGAAGCTTCTGAACAAAGCTGTGTTTCAGCTGGAGGATGTATTTATTTGTCAAGCTTTGTAACTTCTTCTCACAAAGCAGCAAAGCCTTTGTTTGACCCTTTACTGAGATAAACTACAGTGGATTAGTTATTCTTTGGTCTGAAGAAAACTAATTACTCGACATGAATCTAAGACAAGAGACACTTTTCTCCTTCCAAGGGCAAGAAAAGCCCACCCTGCTCAGCCAAGCCTCCTTTTGAAATGTTTAACATAGAACAAGAAGCTGTGCTCCATAATTCACTTCCTTCACAGCCAGCTGCACAGGGAGCAGCAGCTCTGAACCATCCCTGCAGGGCTTTGGGTGGCCACAAACAACTCCCCAGGCTGCTCAAAGAGAGGGGGAAACAGGCACAGCCACGCTCTCCCTTCAAAGCATTGTCATTTTAACCAGCTTTCTCTAAAGGACACAGCTGTGGCAGAAAAAAAGGGGGAAAAATAAGTCTCCAAAGGCAAATCTGCATAATTTGTTATCTAGTGTGTCCGTTGCTGCAGTCAGGTAAGAAATACAGAATTTATGTTTTATAAAAAGGCTGTGCTTTAACTGCCTGCAGAAATAACGTGTTGCTTTCCTGTAATTTGTGGCTGATTTGTTGTGGGATTTTTGGGGTGGTCTGGCTTGTTTGGTTGTTGTTTTTGGGGGGGGGGGAGGTTGTAAAATGCAGGATGGTTGAATTAAACGTTTCACATGATAGAGGAATAATGTCTATTCCTCGTGGAATAAAAGCACAGCTACACTTTGCACCTACAGGTTCTTCCACCCTCACACACGGCAGGACCAGGAACTCCATGTCCAACAGGAATCCAGCCTGGATTCCCAGGGATCAGCACTTTGCCTTGCATTTTTAGAGGCAGCCAACTTTTCTCCCCCCCGTTTTGATGACAATGGTTGTTTGTCCAGCCTCAGTTCCAGCTACAATAACCTTCTGGATAAAACATTTCATACCACTGCTCCTGCCAAAAATTTAATTGCATCCAACGATGCATCAGAAACAAAAGTGTTACCTAATGAATTTTTTCCTTAACTGTGGCTTTCTCTTTCCTTCTTCACTAATTTGTCAAGGTTGTTGGAATGCAGATCCTACCCCCGTGTGAGAAGTCACCAATATCCTGACTGCTGGTTTTGAGGGCTGGATCTCCTGATCCAGGCAGCACTAAAACTCTCCTGGTTGGTTCCCGATTTGTTTGGGTTTTTTTTTAAATGATTATTAAAAGTTGGAGATGGTTCACACACAAAGATGGGCACCAGCCCAAGTTTCAGCTGAGCTGAAGCAAAGATCTGCTTGTGGATAAGGATGTGCTTCCCTGGAAAATTAAACCCAATGAAGTGCAACAATTCAGGTGGCACCTGGAGACTGATGAGCACAGGAGCTGGACTCTGCCCAAATTTAACATCAGCCTACCTGAGGTTAGAAATACACTTCACTATCTTGTTACATCAAATATCTCTTTTTTTTCTTAAAATCTGAGTACCAGTGTAAAGTATTGGCCCAGCTGCTGTCGTGAATGTGGTTCTGAAGCCTTGGTTAGAGCAAATCCATCTTTGTGGATGCATTTTGCATTTTGTGTTGACACCAAAGTGAGGTGTGCAGCCAGCTGAAAGCTCCCTGAGTTTGACATTCCTGATAAAGATAAGGATCCTGGCTAAGATTTAAAACTGACATTTCTAAGGAGAGCAGAATCACAGGAAAGTGTGGGTTGGAAGGGACCTTAAAGCTCCTCCCAGTGCCACCCCATCCATGGGCAGGGACAGCTCCCACTGTCCCAGGGGCTCCAATCCCAATGTCCAGCCTGGCCTTGGGCACTGCCAGGGATCCAGGGGCAGCCACAGCTGCTCTGGGAAACTATTCCAGGGCATCCCCACCCTCACAGGGATGGACTCAAGCGGTTTTGGAAAGAAATCCCAGAGCAGGTGACATCCTTCATCAGGAAGGTCTGGAGTGAGTGCAGTTGTTGTGTTTGGCTCTCTGAGCCGTGCTGAGCATCCGAGCTGTGAGCCTGAGCTTGTCCCTGGAGCTGTGTGAGCTCACACGGGGGGCAGGTGAGAACCTGACCTTCCCACAGCCCGGAATTCCAACTGTGACATTTACACAGACGAAACATCATCTGCTCTAAGCCAGGCTTTTCCCTTCTCCCAGCCTGTGCTGTCACCATTGCCAAGTGTCACGGCCTGACGTGGATCCTTCTCCAGCTGCTGACAGATGAGCAATTCCCAGCCCAGCACACGGGCTTGGAATGCTCTGCTTGCCATGAACTTTAACGGGATGAGAACCCAGGGGGCCTGGGGTGTGTAAAACAACCAAGAGCCCTTCAACAAACATTAAATTCATGTCATTTCTGCCCTCACCAGGATCGGGGTCAGGCCATGACATGATTTTTCAGAACGCTGCCTTGGAGCTCTCCATAGGCAGGACAACAGAATCCTGCTGGAAATCCATCCATTTTACACTGCCAGATAAATCCCAACCTCTTCCCTCTCCCTTCCACTCTAATGTGCACCTCTATTATGTTTTAAAAACCAAACAGAAGTGTTCTCAGTAGCACCAAACAGCTGATGTAACACTTACAGAGCTTCTCTGAGACTTCCCCTTTCCAGAATTTTTTGCAGCATGACTAACGCTGATTCCCAGTGACAGCTATTTCAGTTTTTCAGCATAATGCTGGGGTTTTTTATAAATACCAGAGTGATTTCTGGTCTGGGGAAAATGTCATTAAGTATTGCCCTTTCCTACTCACCTCTGATGAGATCAGAATGGGCACAGGCAAAGCCCTCGTTGCTCCTGCCCACAAATCAATATTTACTGCAGCACAGAAGGAGGGACAGAGCATGAAAGACACAAAAAGCTCCGTTTCTAATGACAATTTCCCTTCCTCAGCCCTGTTCTTCCAGGTGCTGTTTATTAAGAGTGAGTGAACAACTCCTGATGGCTCAGTTCTGCTGCCACAAGAACTCCAGAAACTGGACATTGTTATTTGTTCCTCAGCTCACCTTTACCTCTTCTCCAATTCCAAACATGGATTTGCAGCCACCTCCAACAGCACTTCAGACATCCAGCAGAGGAAGTGTATTATCATTTTATAATTATTATTTTTATATATTTTATATATTAATATAAATAAAAATATATCAATATATCAAGAAATAAAAATACGTTTTATATATTTTATATATTTATTTTATATTTTATTTTTATTATTATTATTTTATAATTGCTCTACATTCCTTTACAGCTGGATCCCTACACTTAAAGGAGACCCCAAAAATTGCACTGAGAGGGCCAACAGTGATTCCTGAGTTGCAGAAATTTCTGGAAAGGGGAATTAACCCACCTGGTCTTCCTTGCAATTTGGTGGTTTAAACTTATTACACTGAGTTTTCTGGCAATTGTAGCTGCAAAGTCTTCTGAACATCTGCCATTCCCTCCTAGCACCTTTTCTTTGGGTTCTGATGGAAAATTAATTAAATCCCACAAATTTATGACCCACAGGTGACATTGAGCCCTGAAATCTCACTGCTGCTCTGGACAAATCACTGAGGTCCAGACATTGCAACCCGTGAAATTTGACCATTTAATTTATTTTTGATAAACCCTGAATCCTCATATTCTTGCAGACAATTCAACAGAGTCACCCTGAAACAACAAAGCTGCTTTTCTGATCGGAATCCAAACAGAAATACATAATATTCCCTGCTTAAAAGAGACCTCAAACTACTCCCTGTGAGATCATTTTCCTGTGTTAATACTTCAGTAATTTTTCTCATTCAGCCCATTTTTCATTCAGCCCATTCACCTTTTTTTTTTTTTAAATAATGTTTCAAGCCTTTTTCTCTTTCTTTTGTATTGACTACTGTAAATCCCCAAACTCACTACTTATTTTTTTTAAATTGTTGCTTGCCTTTTTTTGTATTTGTCAACCAATTATTCCAATGAAGGCCAAGTTCCCTTTATCTTCCATTACAGAATCAGCACTGTCAGTGCCAGGATTAATTCCATTACTCCTTCCAAAAACACCCCTGAACCCAGATAAACCAGCACATTAAAAACCCCTGTAAGACACTTTTAATATCCTCTTTCTTTCTGTCCAGTTTCTCCATTGCTCACCTCTGTTTTGGGCTTGAACAAATTGAAACCAACTGGATATAAAAATATCACGACAAAAGCTTAGCACAAAAATTACAATTTTGCCTGAAACTGACCCACAGTAGTAACAGATGGATTTTATGTTCTTTATTAGTGATTTTCATGGACCAGCCCTTGTGCTATGGAAATCTCTTTTCCCTTTAGAATTGGACTGAGTTTGTCCTCGCTAAATATTTCAATCTCAGAAAGAATTGTGGAATCATTAACGTTGGGAAAGACTTTTGAGCTCATCAGGTCCAAGTGTCCACCACCAAACCGTGTCCTCAAGTGCCACATCCTAATGTTTCTGAACATTCCAAGGATGGAAACTCCACCAACTTCCCTGAGCACATTGTCCCAACGTTTGACAACCTTTCCACGGGGAAACTTTTTTCCTAATAATCTGCTTTTCCTGGTGCAACTCGAGCCCATTTCACACACACACGGGGAGAAAAGCACAGCATTCCCAAAATCAGAGTGCTCACATCCACATTTTTGTGGTTCTTAAGCAAAATCTTGTATTTAAGGTAAAAATCCTCCACTTTCACCTTGTCCACTATCAAGACACAAGGGTGGGCTCTGTGCCCTCAGCTCCAAAAATGGGATTTCTGACACTGGCACTACCCACAAAGAAAAGCCCTTAAATTCCAAATATCACAGTAGCTGAAAACAACTCCCAAAAGAAGAAACAATTTATAGGGCTGCTGCAAGTATTAACTCATTTTCTCGCATGAGGTAATCAGCTTGTCTAAAATATTTCATCCCTACCCACAGAATCTATTTTTTCCTGGCCTTTCCAGTGCCTACCATGGCAGCAGGGTAATTTAATGCTGCTTCAAACCTTCTGTGACCTGGGGCTCAGCACCAGCTGAGCAGCTGCCTGTGCCTGCTTCGTGTGACTCCAAAATCTTGCTAAATTTACAGCATCAATATTGAGGATTTACCTTCATTGTCCTTTTTTTTTTTTTTTTTAAATCCTTTAATTTTGCAGCGTATCTCTAATAAAAATAACTTTACTTCAGACAAAATCCCCCTGTGCTTTTTCACCCCGTGCACCATCAGAGCATGTGTAGGTTTGAAACATTAGGGGGAAAAAAAAAAAAAAGGAAATTAGGAAAAAGTCTCTGCTGCTCCCAATTCCTTCACAGCCCTCACATCCTGGTTCTCACCTTTGCACATTACCAGGCTTGAAACACTTGTGTGTTTTCTTTTTCTGGCAGCTAAACAAACCAACCACACACATTAATTTTAATGAGCACCTCAAGGTTTTTCTCTAAAAGAACTCTGAAGAATATTTAATAGCTGAGATAAACACTCAATTAAGGTAAGGAGGTTGTTAAGTATTACGGTTCCTTAAATATTGTCCCTGTGGAGATCACACTGAACATCAAAAAACTGTACCCGTGGAAAAGAGAGAAACAACTGAGTGCAGGTGGGGGAGAAAAGATGTGAGTGAAAAATTGGTGGTGGGGCACTGGGGTCAGGCCAGGATTTCCCTGCAGGCACAAGAAGAAATCCAGGAATTTTTTGGGAACCTCCAGCCAATATTGCCCCAACCTCAGACCCCTCTAAACCCCAGGCAGCAGCTGGAGACTCTCCAGGCACTCTGGAGACCCTTCCTGTCTGCTCTGCTCTCAGATGGAGCTTGAGGAGTGAGGATTCCTCTGGAAAAACAGAGCTGGGAGCTCAGCTTCATCCCTAGAGAACCTCAGGGAGCTGCTTTGCTGTAACCAATTATTGCTCCCAAATCCACCCCTGCCTATGGGGTTAATGCCACACCCATCCAACCCTCAGGACAAGCCAGAAAAATCAACATTTGAGAAATGTCAGAGTTGGGGGTGACCTCAGAGCAGCCAGTGCCTGGAGGAGCCAGCCCATCCTTTCTGGACGTGGTTTGTAAATCACGTGGAAAACAAAAGCCCTGCCAGGATGGAAACTGTGCCCTTTGCTTCTGGAGCAAGACTCAGCCAAACATCCGTGGGTGTTTCACTGTAATGCTCGGACACTGCACTGGTGTGGGGAGATCCACATGTAAATATCCAGATTTTGGACTTTTTACAGGTACCTGGAACCACCTGAGGAGCCTGGAAGGAGCAAGACATTTTTCTGAGGGACACCAATGCAGCACCAAGATCATCCATGGGGCTTTTTAAACTCCCTAAATCCTAATTTGTTAACAAAAGTTACTTTGGTTATCAAATTTTGCCTTTTAGAAGGCCACCATGTCCATGTAACACTGGTTAAAATGTGTTGAGACAGAATTATTTTAAAGGAGCAAATTTTTATCACAGCCTGTTTAGGGAAAGTGTCTTTAATGAAAGGACAAAAAAATCCTAAGCCAAAATATTAATTTCATCAGCAATTCCAAAGACATTCCATTACTTTTAACTCTCCTTTGGGTCAGCTCTCACTTTTGAGCTCCTACACAGAATAAAATGTGCACCGTTAGAAGTTGTTTTAAAAAGTTGAAAACATTCAGCAGTGCCTGTTTTTATGTGCTAGGCAAAGATGCAAAAGTGAGGCAAAATGCCAAAGCAGTAATGGCATAAAAATAGCCAACAATTTTTTAATCTGCAGAGCCTTTTACCTCCACTACCAGCTGAACCATCTGCTCTGCAGTTGTTCAGGTCTGCAGGAAGAAGGGTGGAAAAACTCAAACGTTGTGTTGTTTAAATGTTTCAATGTTGTGCAGCTTTGACAATCTGCTGGGTAATGGTAATTTCATAATAAATAAATAATAATAGCAGTAACGATTTATTTTTAGCAGTGCAACCAAAATAAATCTGCAAAACAAATTTAAGATGAAAATAAAAGACTGGATGGCTGAATATGTCTTCAAAACAAGTCTGATGTTCTCCAGTTCCTGAGCAGATCCTCCCCTAACCCATGAATGGATCCTCACTCACCTGCTGTCCTTTATCCCCAGGAATTCCTCATGGGAGAGGAAGCCAGGCAGTGACTGCAGCACTTACTGTACACCTTGAGGCTTTGGTTTTGCCTTTCCCCAATAAAAACTTCCCCAATAACCTCCCAACAGCAATTTACTCCTGCCCTGCATGGGGATAAAGGGGATAAAGGCATGGGAGGCTGGAGGATCCACAGGGATGGATAATTTCCTCTGGGACGAGGAGAAAGGTCAAAGGTTGGCTGACACCACATTCACCCTCCAAATAATCCTTTCAGCAGAGCCTGAGCTCAGCAGATCCTGCTGCTCCAGGTGTGGGAATGTTTCACCTGAACAGGAATGGCCACAGGGATCACTCCATGCAGGGCTCTCCTGCTCACATGGACCCAGGGATTCCACTGTTAACAAAACAAAACAACCACTCTAAAAACTGCTCTAACACCTGCTGCCACTTTTAGGCTTCCAGACACCCCACCAAATCTGGGATGGAAGATTTCCCAGATTAAATGTTCAACAAAAGAAGTAGTATTTATTTTATTATTCAATAAAATTAATTGGGAGACTGGATATTCAATCGAAACCCTACAACTTGTTAGACCATGAAAATAAGTTAGGCTTGATCTACAGAGCACATCTGATAATGTCTTGAAATCCTTTAAAAGGGGCTTAAGTACAGATCATGTTTTACAAGATTGGCTTGGTGGCCTGAAACCAGGAGGTTCTGTCCCATGAAATGCATCTCATCTGTGTCCTCCATCCATCAGATTTGACACAGATCCGAGTTTTAATGGCTCTGCTGGAGCTCCTGGGCTGAGCTCTCTACACTTCCAAAGATGAAGCAAATCAAACATTTGGGAATGTTGGTTTCTGCTTCCCAGCTAAAGCCAAAGACTCTTCCTAAACCTCAGGGGAAAGGGAAGAGCAGAAGTAAAAAGTGATGAAGGACAAAGTCCAGCTGTGACATCACCTTCCATACCTGTTCTCCTGCATCTCGGCACAAAGAGAGGGGAAAACGTGTTGATGGGAGCAGCCACCTAAATGTGAATGCACAGTTTGTGTCCCCCTTCTTTCCTCTTCCAGCAAACCCATCCCTGATCCCAAGGATTCCCCCTGGTCCCTTCTTGGCCCTTCCTCACTGTGGCACAAACAGGAATTTCCACTGAGTCCAACCCATTTCCCAACAGGATTCTGGAATTCCCCAAGCCAGGCAAAGCACGTTCCTGATCCCTGATTTCCTTCTGTCCATTGACTGTGAACCAAGTCTGCAGTTCCTGGAATTCTCTTCCTGGGGATTTCATTTAATACAAATAATATGCATTAACAATGTGTATTTTGTTTTTCTTGGAGGATAATTCTTCATAACTTGTTCGTTATTTATGTTCTTTTAATATGCTGGAGCCGGCTGCTCTGCACAGCCCTGCTTCACCACTCGAAAATCTCCCCAAAAGAAAGGCTGAAACCTTTCATATCCCTTTAAGGGATTTTGGGTAGAATTAATAATACACATTAATAATTCAATTTTTCTTTTTGCCTGGTGGTGGACGAGCAGTTTTCACAGTGGCTGAGCAGTTTTCACGCAGCAATACCAATCTGCATTAATAACACAATTTTTTTCCCCTCTTTCTAAGTGGCTGATGAGCAGGTTTCTTATGAAATAATTAGCTTTGATAATAGGTAGTTGTGCTTTGCAGTGACTCAAAACCCAGAGAGAAATTCACAATGTGTTGCAAATATTCACTAAAGATAGAATCCATCAATCCCCTCTGCTTTTCCTACGAGGAGCACTGGAAGGATTCACCCACCAACCACTTCCTCCAAGCCTCTGCAGCAGAGTCTAAAGGAATAAATACTGGAAATTCTTCCTCTCCTCGTGACCAGCACTGGGAATTTCTACTCCCACCTGCCAGCAGGAATAAAATTTAAAATCATTTCACCTTTTCATGAAAAGGAAAATGAAGGAAAAATCAAGATAATCACAGAATCACTGAGGTCGGGAAAGCCCTGGGGACACTCAGAGGCTCTTCTGCAAGGAAGGCCTTAAAATTCCTAAAAATCCCTCCTAGCCTTAAAATATTTCTTTGCAATTCTAGCAACAATCTCTTTCCATCCTTCATCCCCTCTGACCCTTTTTTCTGGTTTATGAGAAACCACTTTGGAAGAATTTCCTGCCCTTAATGGTTTCCTGGTTATTTTTTGTGCTGTGCTTTAGTGCAGGATATTGTTATAAAAGCAGGTGATAGATTCAGGTATTGATTCCCTTTAAAGCTGCTTTATCAGATGGGAGAGAGATTTTTTTACCTCCCTGCCACCTCAGGGCCCAGAGCTTTTAGTAGCTGGACAATTATGAGTTTGAAACTGTCCATTTAAAGGATATATCAATATATCACTCTATGTTTATAAAATACAGGATGCCTAAATGCCCCTGAATTGCATAATCTTTACAGCTGCTGGAAATGCTCACATAATTTAAATGCATAAAACCAGTAATTTCAACAGGACAAAGCAAGAATAAACAAGAAAGGGAAGGAAATCAGGAAAGAAATGGTTTTATCTGCCTTTGCAGTTTAACTGGAATTTATTTTTAGTTAATGATAACAGACTCAAAAAGTATCCAAGCACTGAGCAATAGCAGAAGTGTCATTTGGAGCAGAGTTAAACACACTTTCACTATCATTAATCATGGCAAAAGTGACAGAAGAAAAATGAGCTGGCCCGGTGTATCTAATGTATTAATTCTGCCTGCAGATTGGCTCAATGCATGAGCAAGTAAAAACAGGTAAACCTCTGGAAAAGGAGAGGAATGTCACTCTCAGGCTTTTTATTTGGAAGAAACAGAATTGTTTTTTCCTCCAAGGAAGATTTAAGAAGTTCAAAAAAAATTCCAAAGACTTCTCTTAAATATGGGTGAATAATTACAATGAAATAAGAACTAAACTACAGCAGCTAAACCCCATTTTTATAGTGGCTGAGCACATCTTCCTTTCTTTTCCCCCCAGTTCCCACTTTCTCTGCTGAGGATTGATTCCTATTAATTAGCTGGAGATCTGGATAACTTTCTCCTTTAGAGCCACCCCAAAGCTGTGACTTTCCCCCCAAATTATTTCGTTTTATTCCTGCTTTTAAGTTATCTAGTTACAAAACCAAACCTTATTTCTTGCTTTTTTCCCCCAGTTTGGGTAAAATTTCAGCAACTGAGGATGTCCCTGGTGAAACACACACAGGGTGAGCAGAGGGAATGAGAGGTGAAGGAATCTTTTCCCTTAATTCTGCTGGAATTCCAGGTTGGTAATTTCAGTTGTGAACTTCAGCTTCCTCCCAGATTCCTGAGATGTTCTTGCAGTTTTCTGGCACATATGGAGCCCTTCCTAAAAATACCCACCAGAGCCCTACTTGCAGAGCTGGTGACTTTGCTGACACCACAGAGAAATCCCAAAACCAGCCAAGTGAAATCTCCAGCACCCCATTCAAAGCTGACCTCAAGGCCCAGCAGAAACAAAAGGCAGAGTGGGGAAAGTCAAATTCAATCTCAGGATCAATTTCTGCCTGCTGGGAACAAACTCCTCAGTGGTTTGAGGGAGGTTTTTACACATGAGGAAAAGTCTCCTTTCCCTGGAACAGATCATGGAATGATGAGCTCCTGGCAAAAGGAGGAGATGGAGAACTCTGAACGACTCACAGGCTCTTGTGTCCCGAGTTATTCGTGTCACCCATCTGCAGCTCACATCTTCCTTTCCCAGCCTTATTTTTTTTTTCAGCCTGGAGGTCACAGAAAGGGATTTTCTGCTGCAGAGAAAAGGCTAAAAATGGGGTGACCAAAAAAGGCAAAAACAATAAAAACATTTCAAGCAGCAACACTATAAATTCCTTATGGAGCATTTGGAGCTGCACCCTGAGATTGGTGGGTGCTGTGCTGTCATCTGGCACTGGGAAATAGCTGAGAATTCCCTGATTTATTTGGGATTGCAGCTGTTCCCTACCTGGAATGGGAGCAGCTGCTTGGTGGGAGTGAGGTAGAACCTGAAGAGCTTCAGGTAAAGGCAAGATGAGAGGGAAGAACTGAGCTGCAGAAGAAAAATGAGCTGGCCCGGTGTATCTAATGTATTAATTCTGCCTGCAGATTGGCTCAATGCATGAGCAAGTAAAAACAGGTAAACCTCTGGAAAAGGAGAGGAATGTCACTCTCAGGCTTTTTATTTAGAAGAAATAGAATTATTTTTTCCTCCAAGAAAGATTTTAAAAGTTAAAAAAATCTACAGACTTCTCTTAAGTATGGGTGAATAATTACAATGAAATAATAATTAAACTACAGCAACTAAACCCCATTTTTATAGGGGCTGAGCACATCTTCCTTTCTTCTTCCCCCAGTTCCCACATTTTCTGCTCAGGATTGATTCCTATTAATTTGCTGGAGATCTGGATAACTTTCTCCTTTAGAGCCACCCCAAAGCTGTGACTTTTACCCCCAAGTTATTTCATTTTATACACTTACAACAGTGAAGGGATGTGCAAGAACAGGAAATATTTAGCAAACAACATAAAACCACTATTTTAGCTCTTAGGAAAAGCAAATGAAGTCACATTGCAATTGCAGTGATGTGGCAAAATAAAGAAACACCAGCAAAAAATGGGCAAGGTGCAGTGTGGGCTCCAGCAGCACCTACATTTTCCAGCCCCAGGCATTAAGAGACAGCTCCTTTGAGGGTGATTTACAGCAAGCCTACAGCCCATCTGCTTTGGAGAGCCAAGACACTAAAGATAATCTCAAAATTAAACAGCAAGATAAACACTGAGCAGGGACACAGCTTTGATGAAATTGTGTTTTGCATCTCGTCTGCTAAATGGGAAGTAAACCAGGAAAAAGGAGATGAAAAGAATTTAATTCGGTTCAAAAATGATTTAAGCTCTCAGGTGGGTAATTAATAGAAGGCAAATTAAGCTTTAGCAAAATTAATTTCATTAATCTTGGGTAAAGCTGGAGTGGTTGAGGTGGGAGAACAACGTGACCTGCTGTGGTACAGCTGCTTTTTGGAAAGGCCTGAGCTAGTGCAGAACTCCTGTATCCTCAGGGACAGCAGCAGAACATCTCCAACACGTCTCCCCAAATCAGAATTTTCCTCCTGTTGCCTTGATGCTCAGGGAAAAACATTCACAACTCTGGAGTCAGGAGTTCTGTGCTCCTCCAAAAATGCAAACGTGGCCAGGCCAAAACCTAAACCTCCTGCAGGAATGAGTTCTGACCAATTCCTCAGCCCCTCAAATAACATTCCAGTTTGGCAACTACAAACAACCCAAAATTGTGATTACAGCAAGCACAAGTGGCAAAAGGGAATGGCAGCAGCTCCTGAACAACTGAAGCCAAGATACTCAGGTGATTTGGGGAAGATTTATTTTGTTTTTCTGCCTCTGTTTGTTTGGTGATTTCAGTCTTCCCTTCTGATGGGAGGATTTGCAATTTTCCCAGCTGAGGAAAGGCAGATGCTTTCCTCTCCTTCTCCTGTTTCCTTTTATTCCTTCACCTATTTCCTTTTATTCCTTTTCCTATTTCCTTTTATTCCTATTTACCCCAGATCCTGTGGTAAGGAAAATCAGCTGCTGCTGTTTGCACGAGTCCCTGGCGTACAGAAATCCACACACACAGAGAAGAGCAGAACACGAGCTGTCAATACCTCCCATTTACACTGCACTTACAGATCATTTCAGAAATCCGATTCTGGAGTTTGATTTCTCCAAATATTTCCCTCCTCAGGACTGTTATTGACTAATCTATCAAAGGATACAGTTCCCCTAAGGATGCATCAGTGCAATGCATCACCAGGAACGCAGCACCAGCCTGATGATAGATTGCTCAATAACGTGGGAGCAGCTGGCAAGAACTTCCAGGGAACCATGTGATCCAAGTTTTATTCTGTTTTTTTCTGTTGTTGTTGTTTAGTTTGCATAGTTCAGAATAAGCAGGATGAGCTGTTCACAGGTTGAGAGCAAGTTCACACACCAAAAAGGTTTTAGTTCTCTCAACAGGAATTGAAGGCTTTGCTCTCTTAATTTGGAAAGGCAGATGTGACTTCTTAAATTTCCAATAGTTTTAAATAAATTTGTATCGTAATTTCACATCATTCTTCTTTCTGATGTGTTTTTGGACTCCCAGGTCAGTTCAGCACCTTTATCAGAGTTGCAGGTGATAAGCAGAGCCCACACTTGCCACAGCTCATTCCAGAAGTCCCTTTGCCCAGGAATTACAGGGAATATGTGGCTTTACCATCCCTAAATCACATCCCTTATCCTGGAAAAATTAGCCCAAACACCCCCAAAATGGCACAAAATCATTTAGGTTGGAAAAAGCCTGGAAGATGATGGAGTCCAACCAGCACCACCACGTTCACTCCCACATTCCCTTCTCCTGCAGAGTTTCCTGAACTACACAAAAGGAAGTTTCAACAACAAAAAACTTCTCAGGCTCTTCCAGATATGAATTTTTCCTTGCAAGGGAGACTTGCTGCTGACTATCCATCCATCTATCCATCCATCTCTATTTCCTTTGCTTTTCCTTTTAATGGTTTATTAATTTTTGGGGCTTTCTGTTTCCATGCTCCCTGTCTCCTTTTAGCACTGTGACATTATTTAACACCACGAAGTCAGGAAATAAAATATAAAATGAAAACTCTCCATTCCATCCTGAGCACTCTTGCCTGTTGGTTGTGAAGGAAAGTTTAAATAACTGGGATTAGTGCTTAATCTGAAAGCAAAGCAGCTCTGAATGTTACAGCACGTTTTGCCATTGGAAAAAAAATGCACTCCCACTGTTAAGATTGGATCTGCTTTGGACTGCAGTTTATCTCTGGAAAGGTAAATTTGTTACACTGGTTATAAAAAAGATAGAGAGAAGCAAAGGAAGAAAAAGGCTCATAAATCAAAAATGGGGTAGTGGCTCAGAAGAGGAGTTGTGAAAGGATATTGAGATTTTCCAAGAAGTTCAGCATGCTCATGGAGAAGGTTAAAACTGAAAGGATCAAAAGGAGTGGGGATGGCCTGGGCAGATTGTGGAAGCTGCAGTGAAACACTGGGAGCCAGAAATGGTGATCAGCTGGGTAAAACACATCAGAGGCAGCTGAAGCTGCAAAGGAGTTAAAGATACACAAGATTTCAGGATTTAAATACACAGGATTTCAGGATTTAGATACACAAGATTTCAGGATTTAGGTACACAAGATTTCAGGATTTAGGTACACAAGATTTCAGGATTTAGGTACACAAGATTTCAGGATTTAGATACACAAGATTTCAGGATTTAGGTACACAAGATTTCAGGATTTAGATACACAAGATTTCAGGATTTAGATACACAAGATTTCAGGATTTAGATACACAAGATTTCAGGATTTAGGTACACAAGATTTCAGGATTTAGGTACACAGGATTTCAGGATTTAGGTACACAAGATTTCAGGATTTAGATACACAAGATTTCAGGATTTAGGTACACAAGATTTCAAGATTTAGATACACAAGATTTCAGGATTTAGGTACACAAGATTTCAGGATTTAGGTACACAGGATTTCAGGATTTAGGTACACAAGATTTCAGGATTTAGGTACACAGGATTTCAGGATTTAGGTACACAGGATTTTCAGGATCCATCCCAGCAGCTCTTTCCAAGGAGACTGTTCTGCTGTGCTCCACACCTGGCCACGTGGGAGGATGCTGACAGGAAAATCCATTTGGAACAGCAATAGATTCATGGTTCAATGGGTGAAAAGGTGTCACCTGTACTTCAACGAGACTGGGATGTTGTACAGTGTAACAGGAAGCTGAGTCCTGCAAATGTCTTTAAAACAGAAAAAGAAAAGAAATAAAAGAACATAAAGGGAGGGACAAAACCTTTGCCTATACGAGTCTTTTTGATTTTTGCATTTTCATGTCATTTGCTGCTATGGAAAATTATCCTGTGCCAGATTTTATGGCTGTGCTGTCCACGAATCAGAAATGGAGGTTTATTGGGAACTGTCAAGTGCAGCACAGCAGGCTTGGATTTAATTCAAACAGCAATCTAATCCTGGGGCTGGGATGAAAAGCCAAAACCACCAAAAACCAGGTACATCCAGTGATCAACAGGAGTTAGTTAACTGGGATGTCTCAGTCAAAAACAAAAACCAGGAGCAGGCCAGAAACACTTGACAGAACATCCTCCCTTCTCAGGAAACCAAAGGAGAACACCTGGTGTCAGGTGAGACACAGCTCAAGCCACACCATGAAGACATCAGGGGACACTGTGGGGTGCCACATCATCCAAAAGGATGAGGCACAACCCAAGGGACTGCAGGAATAGCCCAGACAGGGGAAAAGCCCAAACACAGAGGGCTGGTGTCATCACTGAGCACATTCCATAGTTCTGCTCCCCTCTTCCATCCCCTACTGCCAAACGTGGTCAGAGCACGACAGAACTCCCATAATAAATCCTGTAATTTCCTGCTACTCTTCCCTTCTCCAATCCCTACAGTGCCTTTGGGTCTTTCCTTCCCACTTCTCAACACTCCCACTGCTGCTGGTCACTGCTAACACTCCCAAAAAGACTCAGGACAAACATCCCATCTCCTGGAGTTTAAAGTGAGGGAGTTCTTTCAATTTTTAAAATACTTATCTAAGTTATCAGCAGGATTGGTGCATTAATGAAATATTTCAAGGTGACAGCAAGCACTTCATGATCCCAATTCAACAAACATGGATTGGCATTTACTGAGGTTTTTTCCTGCTGAAGAACAATAATTTGGGGGAGTTCTCTGAGTAGCAATTTCTTCAAGTCCTTGCAAATATTAAATAAAGACTTAGCAGGCTGACAGAATGAGGAAATGAAAGTTCTTGGTATCTGCATAAAATCTAGTTTGGATTTTAATCCTACATCCTTCTTAATTAGCAGTAATTTCTAGGTTATCTACAAACCCCATGGCTTTTCCATGTGATTTACAGGGCCTCTTCCACAGGACAAAGGTGGATTCCTGTGCTCCAAGCCAAAGCCATTCCCCCTCCATGCAGAACACCACGGAGATGGAATGAGGCAGCAGAGTTCAGCAGATTTCTTTCTGAGGCCAGGAGGACTTGTAAAGGCTGCTAATAGAAAATTTCCAGAGGATTTTCCGAAGCAAACAAGTCGTTTGTAGGTGTTTATCTGATAAACCCCAGCAGCTCTGGCAGCCTCAGGGTCAGCAGTGCTGCACAAGAACTGTTCTCTACCTGAGCTCCACAAAGATGGGATTGTGCCCAGGATGAAAACGCTCTGCAGCTGAGGTGTAACTAAATCACATTTTAGCCACGCTGCCTAATCAGGCTTATTTTTATGTCTAAAATGCAACTTGACTCAGGGGCAGTGTTGTAACATGGCCCCAGTCGACACGAATAAAATAAATCCCATTATCTGCTTCAAGTGAGGGCTGTGCTCTAACTGGATTTTCTACTACAGAAGAACCCCAAATATTAAGAGAGAAATCAGTATTCAAAGAGAAGATGTTTGTGTGAACATAAATATTGAGGGAATAAACAGGGAATATTTTCTCTAGTCCAGGGAACCAGTTTATTATTCAAAAGGAAAAAAGGTGTTGGGCCATCAGCTGAGCCCTATTTTTACTTGAAAGAAAGCAGTAAAAAGCAGAAAAATATGAATTCCCATGGATATATTAAAATATCCTTGGATTTAGGCATGGCCAGAGGTGCTGGCAAACAGCAGGATGGCAGAGAGAAAATGAGCATCCAAAGGAAAGCTACTGGGTCAGCACATTGGAATTATCCGGGATAAAAAACAAGGCATGGAGTGCTCACTTTCTAAAATGAAAACAATACTTTCAACAATCAAACAAAAAGGAACAAAACACCACAGAGCCAGCAGCTCCACAGTGATTGAGCAGATTTGGTTTCTGGGTGGATACAGAAGGCCCAGTGCTGGCAAAAAAAAAAAGCAAGGCAATAATCCGGGACCAAAAATAAACATGGCAATGGCTGCTGGAGGCAGAAATCATCGGGGAGATCTGCTGGGGACTGCAAATCATCCAGCCATCTGTCCAGGAGGATGAGGCACTCTCTGGGCACACAGGCAACGAGGATAAATCACACAGGCAGCCTGGAACTGGCAAAGATGCCACTGGAAGCTCATCTGGAAAATGATTCTCACATCAAGGCACTGCAGGAATGGAGCAGGTGCAGGTCAGAGCTATTAATTCCCCCACATTTCAGATCTGGGACAATGGAGCCTAAATGGGATTTTTTTTTTTTTTTTTTTTTTTTGCCAGCGTTTAGGGGGTTTTGGTGCCAGTAGGAATTTTTAGAAGCCAACAATGAAACCTGTGTGTCTCAAGAGGGGAAGAAAAGAGAAATTTCACAGAAATTGAAATCTGTCCTGATGCTGACAACACAAAGGTTGGGCCTAATCCTGCATGGAGAGCTCCTCCACCTTTTATCTGAGCTCCCAGAAAACATTCCACACCCAAAATATACCACCATGCCCATAGAAAACATTCCATACCCAAAACAGCATCCCATACCAAAAATATCTGGGATTATACAGAGATTGGCATGGGGAAAAATGGATTACCAGAGACAGCTTTCAGGGACTGAACCTCCAGCTGATTTTATTTTATTTTTAAAAATCAGGTCATAATGGATAGGAAAACTCTGCTGCAAGTTTCTCCTGGTGGGAGAATTCAGAAGTTGTACCAGGGTCCCTCTCCCTAATAAACTCTTCCTGCCTGGCCCAGAGTAGGCAGAGATGGAAAAATCCAGCCCATGGAAATTTTATTCCCTGGTTTACACAGATTAATACGTGGTAGGACTGGAATATTGACAGAGCTGAGGATTACACCGTCTGCATCCTAGACAGGATATTTTTTATACAAAGAGCTGCTCCAAATCTTCTTAAACTTTAATGCAAAAAAAAAAAAAAAAGGAATTTATGTGCACAAAACAGTGCTGTGAGCTGGGAGTGGATTTCTGCTCATGTTTTCTGGAATTTTAAGGTTGAATCATTGGTTTCTGTCAATTTATTGCTGCTTTCTATTTCCAGCAAGGGCTGTGGCCTTGGAACAGCCACAAACCTTGGAGCTGATTCTGCCTGGTAAAAACACTTTATCAGTTTTATCCATCACTCATCTGCCTGCTTAGAGATGTCCTCACCTTTCCAATAACACATCTGAAATAAAAAGCAGGATGCACAACTCCAAAATAGAGCCACAACATCAATTAGAGGAGAAAAAAAAAAAAAGTGCTGCTTATTTTTCCTTTTGCATTTCTGTTTGTTATTTATGCAGTGACTCCTGAGGAGATGGAACAGCTGAAAGAACTTTAAAGGAGAGAGGTGAAAAGAAAAATGCAGCTTTTTTTCCTTTATTTCTGGGAGTGTTTGTACTTCTGTTAATAATTTTATCCCTGTTAAAGCACACAGCTGCCACCTAAGGCGTTTAGAACAATCAACACTGTGCTATGATAAATAATTGGGTTTAAATCTGTGTAGAGAAATAAAATAAAAAATGAGATATAATCTTGCTACTGTACTTCAGTAAATTGCAGCATGTTCAATAAATTTGACTTCTACCAGGTTAAAGAAACAATTCTGACCTCTCCTGTCTGGGATAACAAGATCCAAGAAGCCATAAAAGAGAAGATACTCAAAGTGGGACCTTTTTATTTCCTAGTAAAGAACGAAGCTTATCTGTGAATGATCCTGGAATAAGATTTACAAGTCTGTAAAATGTCACTGAGAGCAACCAGGAAAGTGAACCTTTGCAAGAAGTTCCCAAGATTTTTGCTCTGCAGAGCTAAAACCCCCCCAAAAAAAGAACATGAGAGTCAAATTGGCCAAAAGGCACAGCTTCAGAACACACCAGAGTTGACATAAAAGTTAAAAGTTTATGAAAAGATCATGTAAGAAAAACAGTTCTCACTATTTCTTGTTTGATTATAAAGTACTGGGATCTAAAGAAAGTCTCTGGAATGTCAAAGAAAAAGAATCAATTGAATTCACTTCTCTGGAGTGCAGGAGAAGAGGGTAAATTCTGTTATCTCCATTAGGAGATGATGGATTTGAACTCCACGGGACAGCCCTGAAATCCAGCTGGCTGAAGGCAACACATCACTGAAGATTAAAATGCAACTTAAAAACTTGATGTCAAAAATTTAAGCAACTTAGATAAAGCTGATTTTTTAAAAAAAAATTAAGTAACCTACCTACTATTTTTGAAGTGAGAAGTATAAAAATAACTCTATTTTTTCCTGCCTGTAAGATTAATTTTCAATTTAAAAGGTGTACAGGACTGCTCCACTCTCACTCCAGAGGGATCCTGAGTTTGAGCAGAGAATCTGCACATATTTCAGGGCCACGAGCACGTGGATTCACAACAGTTTGACAGAGAAAGTAAAATTCAAGTGAAAACTCAAGATTTACTGTAGAATAACAGCAAATTGTGAAGATGGAAACCTTTAAATGATGCCCAGAGGAAAGTCAGAGTTCCGGCTGTAGCTTCACTCACAGGACCTGTGACTTTTTGGGAAATAAAGCACAATTCTCTGCCTAAATCCAGCACATCACAAGTTATTTATACTCACATGACAAAAAGGAAAGGAGGAGGAAAGGGGAAGGAAAAAGAAAGGAGAGGGAAAGGAGGAGAAAAAGGAGAAGGAAAGGAGGAGGAAAGGGGGAGGAGAGGAGGAAGGAAGGAGGAGGAAAGGAGGAAGAAGGAAGGGAGGAGGAAAAGGAAGAGGAAAGGAGGAGGAAAGGAGGAGGAAAAGGACGAAAGGAGGAATGGAGGAGGAAAGGGAGGAGGAAAAGGAGGAGGAAAAGGACGAGGAAAGGGGGAGGAAAAGGGGAGCAAAGGGGGAGGAAAGGGGAAGGAAAAAGAAAGGAGAAGGAAAGGAGGAGGAAAGGGGGAGGAGAGGAGGAAGAAAGGGGGAGGAAAGGAGGAAGAAGGAAGGGAGGAGGAAAAGGAGGAGGAAAAGAGAAAAGGAGGAGGAAAAGGAGGAGGAAAAGGAGGAGGAAAAGGAGGAGGAAAAGGAGGAGGAAAAGGAGAGAGGAAAAGGAGGAGGAAAAGGAGAGAGGAAAAGGAGGAGGAAAAGGAGGAGGAAAAGGAGGAGGAAAAGGAGGGAGGAAAAGGAGAGAGGAAAAGGAGGAGGAAAAGGAGGAGGAAAGGAGGAAGAAAAGGAGGAGGAAAAGGAGGAGGAAAGGAGGAGGAAAAGGAGGAAGAAAAGGAGGAGGAAAGGAGGAGGAAAAGGAGGAGGAAAAGGAGGGAGGAAAGGAGGAGGAAAGGAGGAAAAGGAGGGAGGAAAAGGAGGAGGAAAAGGAGGAGGAAAAGGAGGAGGAAAGGGGGAGAAAAAGGAAAAAGGAAAAAGGGAGAAAGGAAAAAAGGGAGAAAGAAAAAAAGGAAAAGGGAAAATGCTGGTGCCTGAAGTCTGGTAGGTGTTCAAAATTCCTGGCATGGAGCGATTCCCAGTACAAAACAGCTGAAAAGATATCCCCAACTTTATAAATATCTACAGATATTTGATGTGATGTGAAATTAAATTGAATTAGGTGATGACAGGAACAAAGGCACTGGGAGAACCATGCCAAAACAAGAATTAGGGTTTTGTTCCAGAGTCTGGAAGCCTCAAAATGCAAATTATCAGCAGGACTTGCTGACATTTGCAGTCTCTGGGAAGAGGAGATGAAGGCAGATATGGAAGAGAAAGATCAGAGTGGTTCAGAGAGAGGAATCCTACAGAAATCAAGGCAGAGATTGTACAGAAAAGCTTGGAAATCAGGAATTGTAATGTACAAGGCACAAACAGTGTAAAACACTGTCAACACTTCTGCTTCATCTTTGTCCTTTGGCTTCGTGTTTTTAGGGATAATCTGTTGAAGGCACAGGCCCCAAGAACTCCCAAATTTAGGAGCTGTATCCCTCCAATTCCCATTTCTCTCCAGAGACTACAAAGGACTTAACTTAGACAGGAAGATTGAAACCTGATCTTCTACAATCCTTTAAAATAATTCAAAATAAAAACTGAATCCAAATCTAAGTTCTTCCTGTGTGACCTCCTCAGCTCCAGCAGAGCCCTGCATTAATAATGGAATCAGACAATTTTATGCCTCTTTAATAATAAATGCCAAATATATTTGGGGTTAGGAAGGACAGTGTTCATTTATCGATCACGATGCATTATCTCCAACCTGGAAACTCCTAAGCAGCTCTCATCTCCTGTGCCCTCCTAAATAATTCAGAATGTAATTTCAGTTGGGTTATTTTGTTTGTATCTTTTCTGATTAAACTTGTATTTTTTTAATCAGAAGAAAAGCTGACAGACCCGTAGCAAAGGGTCAAAATTTCATCTTATATTACTCAAAAAGTCCCAAGGAAATCATCTTGAAAGGTCCCCCAAGTGAGGATATTTCTGTCTAATTCCTGGTTTTTAGAACCCAAATCTCTGTATTTGTACAGTGTTAGATGTATATTTAATAATGCCTATAATAACAGTAAAAAATAACTTTGAGCTTTTCTTAAAAGGACACAGTCACAGTAGAATTTCTTACAAGTTCTTTGTTCATTTCACCTTAAGTTTGGAGCAGTTCATCCCTGCCAATTCTCACCATGAGAGCAGAAATTTTGTTCAGGCTTGTGAAAATGAAATTTAAATATGCAAGAAACGGTTACTCATTTGTCCTGCAGATCTGCATTCACTCCAAGGGTGAATTCTTGAGTAAAGCACCAACAAACTGCAGCACAGAGATTTACAGGCTCATCTGGGGAATATTTTAATATTAACGAATTTCCAGCAAGGTTAGGTTTTTACTTCTCCTTGTCTATAATTAGCAGGGGGAGAAAAAAGGCTGAGAACAAACAGACGCCATGGTGACACTGAAAAATAAAAAGAGAAAAAAGACAAATGGAATAAAGAGTGTCTCAGACAAGTTAATTAGAAGCACTCTGCAGTTCCTAAGGCCTTTAAATGGTCAGCTCAAGACACAACGCTGTCATAAAGGGATTATCATGGATTTCACACATCAGTGATCAAGGCCTGCATCAGATTTTAAGGAGAAAAGTTGTGCTAGGAAAACAAATTAAGAAGAGTTTGTTTTTCATCAGTGCAGGGACAAATTCCAAAGCCATCCATCAGGGGATGCAAATTAATCACCTCATAATAAATGACAGTCTCCTTTGGGAATTGTCAGCTCATCACCTGCAGTGATGCTTTGAGTGCTTCTTCCATGAGAGAGGATTGAACAAGATGCAGATCATAACCCAGGGACTGCTGGACTGTACAGCCCTGTCATTAAAACCTGCTTTATTCCCTAATTTGTGCCCACCCTTTACTTATCTGGTCCTTCCTCCCATCTCCCCACAAAGTCACCGGCAGCACTTCTGACCCCTGTGCCCCAGGGCAGCTGGTGTGGTTGAGTTTTCAGAATTTATGAAATGTTTTATGCCATCACTCAAGGCACATCTACACCGTGTGATCTGCCAGGTGACAGGAGGAGAGGACACAGCCCCAGGTTGTGCCAGGGGAGGTTTGGATAGCAGGGAAAACTTCTTCATGGAAGGAGTGGCCAGGCACTGGAACAGGCTGAGCAGGGCAGCAATCAAGGCACAAATATTTGCACAATTAGAAGCTTTCCCAGCCCTGGGTTCAGAGGGTTCCTGCGAGGGCACAGACCCTGCAGATCACGGCCACCTCAATGGAGATTCCAGAAAATTCCTGCCACCAAAGGAGGAGGAACATGGAGACAGGAGCTCCAACCCAACAGACTGACCTTAGCTCAGACAATAAGCAACAGATAAAACTAGTATATAATAGAATTCTATGTGAAGCCAAAAAAAAAGCATTTACAGGACAAACTGGTGCCAGTGGGGTCCCCAGTGCCAGGAGCCACCTTTGGGAGGAAATTCAGAGATTTCTCTCCCATAGGCACCAAACCCTCCAGGTATTTATTTGATGCTTTCCTGAGTTCCTCCAGCTGCATTCCCTCCCATTCCAGCCCTGGAGTTGATGGGAAAGCAAACTGAGCAATCCTTTCAGAGGGAGTGAGGGGAGTGTGGAAGGGAAGGAGAAAGGGGAAAGGAAAAAGGGGAGAGGAAAAGGGGAGAGGAAAAAGGGGAGAGGAAAAAGGGAGAGGAAAAGGAAAGGGAGAGCAAAGGAGGAAGGAAAAGGAGAAAGGAAAGGAGAGAATAAGAAAGAGGAGAGGAAAAGGGGAAGTAAAAGGAAAACAAGGAAAAAGGGAGAAGGAAAAGAGGAAAAACAAAAGGAAAAAGGGAGAAAGGAAAAAGGGAGAAAGGAAGAAAGGAAAATGCTGGTGCCTGCAGTGTGCCAGGTGCTCAGAACACAGATTGCTGCCCCCACTTTGGCACAGCACAAAAGGCAGCGATCACTCCAAGCAACGCTGCTGCACAATAAAACACAACGAGCAGGACTTGCCTTAATAGAGAGCCCCTGTGATTTGTGCTAGACTGAGCTAAGCAGAACAGCCTCAGATGTAATCATCTGTTAAGATGTTATTTCTTCTGAAGAAGCTATGCAATTATTTACAAAGAATCATAAACACACCATAAAAGTCAGGTTTTAAATTGCCCCTGCACATGCCATCTGTCAAAATAATTTTTACAAACAAATCAAAGTTTGGAAATTGATTTGGCTGCTGCTGCCATGTGCAGGAGGACTGGGACCAGCCTATCTACAAAACCCCCTCCAATTTTAATTTCTCACTCAGGGCCTGGCCCTCCCAGACTGAAGATGAATAAAGTAATCATCCTTAAAGAGCTTTGCCATTGAAAAGAAAATAATTTAAAGAGGACAGTTTAGAAGTTACAAAAAAATAAAAACACCCAAACATTAAAACTATCCTACTGTATTGTGTCTCACTAATTAAAATGCTTCACAAATCAACAAAGATTTTTAAATTGAGTGATAGTGTTTCCTTCTGGAAGCTCTTGTTCTCTCAGTGCACTTCTTATTGGTTCATTTATTAAAGTCTCAGGAATTCAGAAAGAATCTGGTTCTGGATTTCTATGGAGTGAAGGAATTAGTGTGATTTGCACTGAATTAAAAACATGGCTTCATTACAGGCAGTGGAGAAACCCTTCTGCCTCCCCACACTGCCCTCACGGACATGGGGACTTCCATCCCTGCTCCTCCCAGCATCCACAGGTCCTGAACCCCAGCTGGGACAGACTCCAAGTTACAAATCATGAGTGGGACCTTCAGCTCCATGGAGAACGTGTGGATCCCAACAGAAATCCTGGGGCTGTGGCACTCCACGATGTGGTTAATGGTGGGGGAATGGCTGGACTCAATGGCTTTTCCAAACCTAATGATTCTATCATCTGGATATTAATTTAGGATTTTATTTTCTTTAGGGCCTAATGGGCAGAAATTTCCTTGTAAGATTTAATATCCATGAGGCTCCCTTCTCCCAGCCCAGCACAGCCTTCTCCTGATGGGAGATGGGTTAATTAATTGTATCTACATTGTTGGAGGCAGAAATGCAGACTGCACTTGCAAAAGGGATTCAGGACTGGAATTCCAACCTTCCCAGCCACCCCACTGCCTCTCACCCCAACTGCACCCCCAACAAATTCCCAAACCCTTCTCCATGTACACAGAATTTCATCCCCTCTGAGACACTGCATTTTCCCCCAAGATTTACACCCAAAGTGGTGATAATGCTCCAACTAACAAACAGAATATCCATAAATGTGTGGAGCTCCAGCTGGAACTCCCAACACCAAAGCATTCTCCATTAAAGTCATAAATGAAAATAATAAAGAGTCCAAAATACTGCTCCATTCGTTTATTAAGAGCTGCAGTGCAAAACAACTGTGAATTCCTTCCTCACCAGGAAAATACAGTAGCTCCATTTTACATTCAAGCACAGAAAGCACAGCTGACAAAGCCATAAAGCTGCTCCTTTAATGTCTGACCAAAGAAAATCCACCTTCAGTAGTTAAAATGTAATTAAAAAATAGAATTTCGGCCTGTTTGAAGTTCCCTCTCCAGGTGAAAAGTCAGTTGAGCTGCTCCAGTGAAAAATATTTTCATTGTCAGTGTGTCAGAACAGAGCTCCAGCCAGCATGAAAATAACCAATGCCAGAAATTTTTAAAATTGAACTGTATAGATTTTTAATAGTACAGAAATGGGATCAGGCAGAAGGTGAAATTATTTCTATGAACTGGTTCTGACACTAATTTCCCTTGGGAATTTCATTCCTAACTTTTTGTTAATTAGTGGAAACAGGTGGTTACACACACAAACACAACTCGGAGGCCACTGATCAGTGAAGGAGAGCAGAATCCCAGCTCATTTCACACCAGAGGAAAACTCATTCCCAAGCTCAGCCCAGCAAAGTTTCCCTGTGCAGAAAGCAGGGATTGTGCTCCTGTGGACAGACTGAGCTCAGCTCTGCTGGAAAGAGGAAGCCCAGGGAAAATGCCAACAATATCAATATTCCTTCAGTATATTCCACATGAGCAGAGGACAGCACTGGAAATATTTATCATTGAAACACTGGAAATGTGGAAAGCCAGGTTCAACTGCTTCACGAGGTGCCCAGGAACTGGATTTACTCCAGAAAAGCTCAACTTCACCCTCCTGTGTCCCTCTCCTTCCCACTGGGTGCTGCACAAGGCCAGACCAGGATTCCAGGTACAACCCCCATTGAGGAGCCACAGAAACCTTCCCCCAGGGGAAAAGGGGAATTCTCCACCTGCTTTGCACTCCCTCCCTTATTCCCAGTGCAGATATACTGGAAAAACGCTGGATGGGTGAGTTTTCCTGGAATCACAGACTGCTTTGTGCTGGGAGGGTTCTTTCCCTTCAAAGTTCTCTGTTTCCCACCCTCCCACTGGACCAGGCTGCTCCAAGCCCTGCCCATCCCAACCCAGGCACATCTGGAGCCCCTTCCTGCCCTCCACAGCCCCTTTCCTGAGGGCAGAACCACAACCTCCAACCTGAAATCCCTCACTGTGCAGCCATGGAATGTTGTTTCACACATTAAATCCCTCACTGTGCAGCCATGGAATGTTGTTTCACACATTAAATCCCTCACTGTGCAGTCAGGGAATGTTGTTTCACACATTAAATCCCTCCTTGTGCAGTTATGGAATGTTATTTTCTGGTCCAGCTCTATTCCAGTTGCAGGAGACCTTTTAGAGAAAGAGCACCCAGTATCAGTGGGTGGATCACAGAGGTGCTGCTTGCTCCTCCTGTGCCAAATTTAAATCAATTAATTAAAATGATCATTAAAGCACCCAAACGAAACCAAACCACAAATCTCGTATGTGCTCCCTGGATCTGTCCTCTTCAGGATTTGTTAATCCAGACACTTCCCATGATCCTGGGAGTTCTCTTCCTGACTGTACCACCCACAGAAAACAACCCCATATATTTAATACTTCATCTTTTATTTTACATTATTTTTTATTTCAGCAATCGAACACTAGTTCCATCCATCACATCAGGGAATTAGAAATCTTGCACAGTATGACTGAGCTGAGATGAATTTTTTTTTTTTCCTTACCAATATATTAACTATTCTGGAATCAGTATATATAGACATTTCTTTGAATATTCACTCCATGTGTCTCTGGAGGCTTCATTAGAAATTCCACTGCATTTGATTTAAAACATATATTTTCTCCAAACTATCTGAATAAGTAATGAATGAAAGAAATTCCATCCATTTCATTAATGAAGCCATAAATCAGGGGGCTGAGTTAAGAAGTTGTATTTACTGCTCACCTTGCATTATGAACGTGGGGGGAACTCCTGAGCAGTTCCTTCCTCCTGTCAATATCCCAAATAATTCAGGAAGGGACTTCAGAGTGATTTCTCATCTGTCCATCCCATTCCCAAATAGCTGGGTTTCTATTTTCACTAAAACAATATCAAACTAATTGCAGCAGTTTGCTCCAATTTACAATTTCTATTCCCAGCTATTGGATGAAAATATCCTGTGGTTTGAGAAAGTTTTTCCAGGCTGGATCCCTTAAAATTCCTGTTAAGCAGGGCCCTCTCAGCCACGCTAGGCACTAAAAAACTCCCCTCTGTGACACCTTTATGATTCCCTGCCCCATAACTCGCACTGAGAGGGTTCAGGAGCCGTTCCTGGCTCCTGATGAACAACTTTGGGGGTGAACTTTTAACTCAGAGTTCTGCAAGCTGTCCTTTAACGCCTTTTCTGTGCCAATCAGACAAAATGTGAGCAGAGAAGCTGACCCTGCTCCCAGCCTCCAGCCCAGCACTTTCCTTAGGAGCCAAAGGGCACAGCCATGAAATGTTACACTTGGATAATACAAAATTTCAAACGCAAAACTCATTAGGACGTGGTTTGATATATTTAAACCTCTGGACAGGCTAAAATTGGGATTGTTTTCTTTCCCCCCACCAGTATCAGAGTGGGGAGCATCGCTGTCAAGAGGGGGAAAAATAAAAGACCCTTGCAAATAATTAAATGTTGCAGTCAGGACCATGATTTATTAGTGAAGACAGAGCAGCCTATGGCCAGGACCCTGAAGTCCTGGTTTATGATTATGACAAAGCTGATCTTTAATTGCACCAACCAAAGCCTCTTTGTCTCCTTTAGCTCACAGCAACATTTACTGCCTTCCCTGCAAAACTCTGACAAGAAACGTGCAGAGCAAGGCTCTGGTTTCAGCAGAACTCTTTTACAGCTTCTGTGAGGATTAAAGAGGAGGAGTTTGGAGGAGTTAAGCCTGGCACTAAAGGCTGCTTAATTGCATTATAAGAAAAATGAAATTATTTTACATTTTAAGCTTTACTTTGCATTATTTCCTATCAGTTGTCATGAATCCATATGTCTGTATCACCTCCCCATGCATTAATCAAATGAATTCTCAAATCCCAAACACTTTGCAACACTGAAATACCACAGAACATTGCCTCCCATGTCATCTGAGCTTGTATTTCTACTAATTAGATAATTGTGCTCATTTTTGCACAATACATAGTAATTATGAGCTGAGTAGAACTTACACCCATCCTCCTGGATTAGGATAAACAAATAATATTTTTAATTATTTCCTTTGAGGTCGCATTTCAGTTTTAATTGCCAACTCTTTCTCCATGATATAAGGACCCAATCGGTTCTTCCAGGGCAAGGGAATTCTTTGAGATTCCCTCAATCTTTTCAACGGAACATGCTCAGCATTATTTGTCTCCAAGGATTGTTCAGTTCATCCCCTCCTGTGCAGCTGCAAATTCCAGCCCAGCTCCAGAGCAACCTGAACATTCCCATGTTCCACAAAGGGGGGCGTCAGGAGCTTGCAGAAGAGACACCAAAACGGATTCATTTTTTTTCCATCTGCTCCTGAAAACCAACTGGAAATCTCACCTGGGAGTCACAAACCCACTGCTGCTGCGGGGTGTTTATACCTTGACCCACTGAAGGTGCAATTTCAACACAGTCAAGGTAAAATCCACCATGCCAGATTTAAAAGGGTAAGAAATTGTTTGAGAAGAACTCCCTGTAAGTGTTCCAGGCCAGGCTGGATGGGATCTGGAGCAACCTGGCATAGAGGAAGGTGGAAAGAGATGGGCCTGGATAAACCAAACAATTCCATGCTTTTATGAACAAACAATTTCCTGATCAACTTCCTAGATCTCTTCCTTATCATCCACAGCACACAATCCTTGTGGAGCAGCACCAGAACAGGACCCACAAGTGCCAGGAAAAATCTCTTTTAAAAAAAACTAAACACACCCCACAGTCACCTGCAGCCACAGAAGCTGACAAACTGCAAGGGAAGTGCTGACCTGAGAACAGGCAACAGAAAATCTCTGGAGTGGGAAAATGAAGACAAATCTCCTGCTTTAACCAGTTTTTCCATAGAAACAGCTGCCCTGGGAAAGCAGCTCTGTGTCTGGAGCTCAGCTGTGACAGAGCAACCACCTCCACCTGGAGTCCCACTGCTCACCCAGGGGCACCTAAAAACCTCCAGGACCTGAAATGTTCCACTGGAAGATTTATTGCCAAGAGGATTCATTCCCATGCAGGTGAGGTGGGGGTGTCCCAGTAAAACCAGTGACACTCGGAGATGACACACTCACACGGACACTGCAGTGACCCAGGTGCCACCTGGGGTCACCACAGCAGCCAGAAATTCACCTGGGTGACCAACCTGACCTTGGGCTCCCTGGGTCCTGTTCTCCCTGTGGTGCATTACTGTTCACTGCCCTAAATCATGGAATGCTTTGGCCTGGGATGTGGAAGTTTTAATTCCAACCCCCTGCCATGGCAGGGACACCTCCCACTGTCCCAGGCTGCTCCAATCCCAATGTCCAACCTGGCCTTGGGCACTGCCAGGGATCCAGGGGCAGCCACAGCTGCTCTGGGAATTCTATTCCAGGGCCTCCCCACCATCCCAGCCAAGAATTCCTTCCCAATATCCAACCTAACCCTGCACTATTCCAGTTTAAATCACACCACTTAACAGCAGCTCTTTCTCCAGAACAAAGCAAACAGAACTTTGTCCTCTCCAGCTCAAGGAGCACCTTTGGGATTGAGATTTCTTGCTTTTGGTGATATTATGTGGCCCTAACAGTCCTGTAAATCAAGTGATGTTGCTTTTCCTCTCTCGTTTCTGCAGGGACAACACTGAGGTTTCTACATCTCTCTCACCACTCACAAAACCTTTTACTACATTTTGCTAAGCACTTTTGCTGTTTTTTGTCCAATTTCAGCTGAGTACATTTCTCCATTTCCTAAGAGCCTGCTGTCTCTCATTTTGTTTGATGCTTTCATGGACACTCCAAGCTCATTATGAAATGAAAGCTCCCCTCCCATGTTATTTTGGAAAGTACCATGACTTTAATTACCAGCAAAGAGCTCAATGTGGGGCTGACACCATTTGAGATCTGTGTCTGAGCAGCACCTGAGCCTACAGACAATAAAAGTCTGTACAGACAATAAAAGTTCTGCTCAGCTCTGCTGTCACCCTGTCATCAGAGCTGTCACTGAGCACAGCCCTGGCAAGGTCTACACAGCATGTACAGCCCAGGAATGGTGAAGTGCAGCTCTGCAGAGCTGTCTGAAACGAGCAAATGCAAAAATGACCGATTTTCAGAATGCCTGGGCAGCACAAATGTTCTGTTTACCCAGGCACCCATCAAAGAAGTGCTGAATAGGGCTCCTTTTAGGGAAACTTGTGCTTCAGCTTGCAAGTGTTTTAACAAGCCCTTAGAGCCTCCCCTTCTGGTGTAAATTCCCTTATTTTTAGAAAAGACAATTAGTCTTGGACTTGCTTGTGACTAAGCACCTACAGGCACGTCCAAATTTGCACAAAAAACCACAGCTATCTGCATATTTTCAAGCCTCTCCAGCCTGGCAGAACAGAACTTTTGGGAACACATCATATGGGAAGTAGGAAAACAAGCAAGCACAGCTGGGTAAGCAATATCAGTATTCTCTGAGTCACTGGCTTATTTTATACATCTAATATCTGGAAAATACAGGTTCAATTCCAGTGCACTGGAGACATCCCTCTGGCTTCAGGTGAGCAGAAAGTGGCAGCTGTAAATACCCTGGAATTGTCCAGCATTTTACAGGGTGTGTGAATGAGCTCAGTTATTTTTTTTTTAGAAGTTTTTCCCTGGCTTCTTGTGCCAAACATTGAGATTTTAAGACTGCTGCTGTGTTGCATTAAGCTGAACTTAACGTCCACTGAGAAAGACAGCTTTATTTTTCTGGTGCCCACATCAAAGCTGATAATAGGCACAACTATTAAATGCTGATCTTTCCAAATCTCAGCCCCAAGCTCTCATTGGCTCCCACCTCAGAACACTCATTTCAGCCCAGATTTTATAATATCAGTTGAAAGGTTTAGGACCCTGCATAAAGAAAAGAAATGCAAGAGACCAAAGATGAATTAAACATGGAAAAGTTACACAGCGGCTTGAAATTTTTATGGAAGTTCCCAGTGTGACCTTCTCAGGAAATTCAGGAGCAGCCCTGACAAATCCGAGATAATTCCTCCCCCATTCCCCAGGGATCCACAGGATTGAGGCCCTTCCATGGAATTCTTTGTTTGTCCCACTCCAAGGTTGGTTTTTTGCAGACTCTTCTGTTTTAAAAGAGCTTCTTGTGACCAAAATAGAGTAATGCAAGGATTACATTGCTCAAGAAATCAATGCCATCCCATTATTTTACTTCTTGCCCTCTCACTATTTTTTTTCCCTAGGATTGGCTGAGGGTTCTTACAAATCAGTATTTCAAATGATTTCATCACATCAACTGACTATAAAGAGAAGGAAAAGGGGGAAAGAAACCCAAGGAAATTTCATTCCTGCTTTTACTCCTGCTTGTTTATTTTTGGGACAGGATGTAAATTTCTGCATCTTTACCAACCATAAAAAGTGATTTAGTGAACCAAGGAAAGAAAAAAAAAAAAAAAAAGAAAATTCAACAATTAAAGAACTTGAGCTTGTTTAATTTATTTACTTTTCTAGCAACTTCCACTTAGACCCTCAGCTCGTTACTCATCTGGAGTTTTAAGAAGTGCAGACTTAGCCCTACTGTAGAAAGTGAAACTTTGCAAATAAATCTTTAACTTCCTTCCTGGATTTTTGTTTGAGTCTTTTAGTGAGCTGAGTTTTTTTGGCTGATGATGTTCTTGCTGCTGTTTTTAAGTCACTTAAGAAGATAAATCAGCAGTGAGAGACTCAGACACAATAAAGTAATTCCTTTTTTAGGGCTCCAGTAAGATTTTTTTTAAAACTTTCTTTTGTTAACGCAGCTTGGATTTTTTTTATTTTTTAATTGTAGCTCTCCACATCCAAAGTGCATGAAACAATAACTGACCAGGAATGAAACTCACCTTTAGGTGCTGCTATAAACATGTGCATTCCAAATTGAGTGGACTTGTTATTAAAGTTCAGAACAATTTAATTGACTATTAATTGAAAAGAGGGTGATTTTTGAAGTTGATTTAACATGTCATAGATATTTGGGGTTCTTCACGTGAAAGAATTGCATCATAACCCCTGTGAAATGTGTGGATTTCAGGTAAAATTCATAAATTAACCATCTGTTGTTCTGAAGGATACAAATAATTTAAGTCCCACAAAATAAAGATAAAAGCACTTTTTCTAGAAACCAAATGCTGGTGCTTTCACATTTTATCTTGGCATGACAGCATAAAAATCTTTGAAAGGTTTTCTGAGTGAACTTTGGGAGAAAGTTAAACTCGAGTTATTGATCTGGAAGCTGGCATGCTAATCTGTTTTTATTTGAAGGGAGAAATAACTCTGCATGGCTGATAATCTACTTCTCTTATATTCTACATCTCCTGCAAGAATTTTCTTGCTCGTGCATAGATTGTGTCTTATCTAGTCCTGACTGAAGTCAATAGCGAGCTGCCTGTTTGTTTTTTAAATAGCAGCTGCACTGGGTATCTCCAGGGAATGAAACAGTGAAAGGATTACAGTTTTGACCCGTTAAAATTGATTTATTAGAGGGATTTTTTTTTTCCCCCCCTCCTATTATGTCCAAGTGATGAATTGGTCTCTCAAGTTAAGGCTCTGTGAAAAACTGATTTGTCAATTGCAGGCTGACCAAAAAAATTGGAAAATTACCCACTTCAGTTAAAATATGCAATGATTTGTGTGGTTTGGTCTTTCCTTCACAGACAGGAGAAAAACATGTCTTGCCAGAATGTTTCATGGTGGGAAACAAGAATATGATGATTGAAGGAATAGCAGAGGACTTGGGGTGTGACACTCACCCTTTCTGCCTTGGAGGGACCCAAAAGACACCAGGAATTAGAAACAAGAAACAGCAGAAGCCCAGAAGTGATGGATGTATCCCAAAGATATATTAAAAAAAGGAAAATCCAGCTCTTCCATACCTTCTCCTAACTCTCATATCTCCCTAAAATTGTGTTTGTGCCTAATCACAGGAATTCCAGGGAATAAGAAGTAAAAAAAGGCAGGAGGAGAGGGTTTTAACAAGGTGGGAAAGGAGCTGAGCTGCATCCTGTCCTGCAGGAGCTGGGACTGCCTCTGCCACCAAGGAAATCTGTCCTTGGGCTGGGACAGGGAGTGACTTCCACTCCATGGGCTCTGCTGCCTCGGGCTCTGACCCACAGACACTCCAGGGCAAAGCAAAACACCCAGGGGAGCAGCTGGAGCAGAAAAACCATCCCTGAGGAGTGTAGGGAAGGAAAGTGAATAAGGATACACATCATTTATCCCTTTGTTTGGGATGGAAGATGTTTTTTCCCAGCAGCACAGTGAATGGTGGCAGCACTGATGTCCCGAGGCCAGGAGCAAACACCACATTTCCTGTGGGAGGCTGGTCACCCCAGAGCAAAGACAACAGCAAACAGTACAGACATCTCCCCAAAATAGTAATAATAATAAATAATAAAATAAAAATAAATAATAAAAATTCTTTTTAAAATAACTTAAGAAAAATCAGAATATTGGCTGCCAAACCTATCAAGTATTCAGCCCAAACCAACACGGGAGTGACACAGTTGGGAATCCTAACACTGAAAATTTGGATTAGGCTGAGCAGTCTCAGCACAGGGCACGGATGGTCCCAGCCATGGAGCCCTTGTGCCACCATCCCTGGCATTCCAGAAGCACAGAATATCCATGTGGGATGTTCTGGGACTGCATGAAGTGCCTGGGATGCACACGGGAGCTTTCAGTGCTGTTTTCTAAAATCCTGGAAAAGTTTTCCTGGGCTCTCACAAGGATTTAGGTCCCACTGAAGTCTCCCCAGCCAAGTCCAAGAGGAAGTGCCAGTGGTGGCAAGCCAGGCTTTGGAGAGCCCAGCCCACGAGTCCTGCACAGCACAGGCAGCCCCTGCAATTCCCAAACTGACCCCAAGTGCCCCTGCAGCCCCTCTCCCTGCTCCAGCAGCACCCCCAAACCTCTGCAATCCCCACTGCTCCAACTTCGGAGGTCACATTTAACTCACTGCACTTCCTTTTCTTCCTCCCCCTTGTGACAGATTTCATTTCAATAAATAGGAATAATCTGAAGATTGGTTCTCTCATCTTTACCAACAACAGCTACTTAGAGGCGCGCTGAGAGGATTAATTCCGAAGTAGTCTGAAAATGTCAAGTGCTTATTAATTATAAGTTAATTGGAGTTAGCATTACATTATGGTAAATAATAATAAATTAACATAGCTGATGGGCAAGTGGGAAGAAGATTTTGAACAGCATTGTGCAGGCTCTGAGCAAGGCTTCTTTAGAAATAAAGTCTGACTGATGGCTGTCAGTGAATTCACCTGTACAGAGAATTCTTACAGATGTGGAGAATGGAAAATTATTTCTTCTCACCTATCAGCTTTGATTCACTGTTGGTTTTTCTCTGATCTCTGGCCTGGAGCAAAAGGCCTCCATGACTTTTAGGAGAAGTAGAAGCTTTAGCACCAATTCCTCTCAGCTGAGAGCCTCTCAGGGAGCACCATGGAGGATAAAGTGTACATGGAAAACACCTTTATCCTGAAGTGGGAATAACAGGAGCCTCAGCCTTTGTGATGTGTGCAATAATCCAGGTGAGTGGGTACAGCTGACTGGATTTGGAAAAGTGAGATCTTTCCTCTGCAGCTGAATCCCCACCTTGAAGTTAAGCTGTGCTCAAAGGCTGCAGGCAGGAGAGCCCCCATCGTGCTCAGAATCACAAATAAGTCAATCATGAGTCAAAAATCAAACAACAAACGAGTTTGTGCCTGATTCCCCAGCTCCAGCAGCTGCCTGGAGCCAGGTACAGCCAAGTGCCAAAGATCAGGTGGTGCAAAAACTCCTTCCCTGCCCAAAATCCCCCCTTCATTCCCTCCATCTCTCCTGGAATGAAGCAGAGGATTTTGTGTCTGTGTGAGCACGTTCAGGACTTCACGTGGAGCAAGGGAAATCTGAGGGATCTTCAGCTCAGCCAGGGATTTGGGAAGTCTTGCTCAGATTTAGAGCAAGGCATCATTTCCTGCTTGGATCTGAAACCCCTGCTCATGGCTGGGAGAAGATCTCGAGAAGAGCAAATAATGAGATGTGGAAGAGCTTCAGGACCTGCTGCCCACAAGCCCAAAGTTCAGCACCCACCTCTTCCTTCTCTGCAATTCCACGGAGATGTCACAGAGAATTGTGCATTTATCATTTGGTCTAATGAAGAGAGAGTCTCTTCCTTTCTGAGCAAGCTCATGGGAAATCATTTCGAACAAAGGGCTACCATAATTCTGGAGAAAACCAACTTTTTAAATCCCTTTTGGCCTTTGAAATCATCCTTTAGCAAGAGAGGATTTTTATGTTCTTTGATGCCAGAAGTTCATACCTTAAACTTGCCAGCAGTTAAGCCTCTTAACAAAAACAAATGAAAAAAACTTCACAGATCAGAAAGGTTATTGGCATCAATATTCTAAATCACATTTTGAGCCAGTATGAACTAAGTCAAATGTTCCAACTGAGCCAAACAGCACATTTACTGTTATGAGAGGAAATACTGTGCTTATTTCAAAACATATATATATATGTAGTATAGAGAGATATTCTGAGGCAGTCCTGAAGCGACTGAAGAGTGCATCTCATTTAAAACACAATTAAATACAACATATCACTAATATTATTGCAGGATTTTCCTCTCCCTTTTGTTTAAGTCGAGCCTGCAATAGGAAAGAGCCTTTCATCCTAATTCTTTCAGTGGGTGCAATAATCCCCTTGTTTCTGAAGCATTAGCAGCAGATTAATGCTGAGTGCCTTTGCAGGGCCACAGGAACTGTGCCGAAGGGAAAGGGAGCAAACTCCCCCTGGAGCACCATCCTCACTGCCCAGCTTCCAGTGCTGGCCATGGACTTTTCCCCAGGATTTGGACGATTTCTGCTGGCTGTGGGTCACACTGCCACAGCTACAGCTGCCTGGCCCACGCAGCTTTAAATTACAGCAGCTCCTGTGCTGGAGACAAGGAGAAGTCATATTTCTTATTTCCTTGATAAGGCTCTTCTGCTTCATTTTCTGAGCATCCTGTCCAGGATCAGTGCCAGCCTGGTGGAACTCATGATCTAATCAGAGCAGAGCCATCCCTGGGTGACACATAAATCACGTGGGGATGGGGGAGAAGCATAAACACACAGGTTTAACAAAGCTGGAGTGACACAGGGGATTAAAACTTGACTATTAATGCACAGTGCCCTCACCTCAGGGCTGGGAAAACAAGGGCAAGTCATGAGGAACAAGCAGAAACCATTTGAGCCGAGTGTTATAAATGTTGTCTTCTAAACGTGACTACCAGGGGAGGGAAAGGCTCCCCAGGGAATGGAACGATTCCTCAGGCTGCCAGAGCTCCAGGAGAGCTTGGACAACACTCCCAGGGATGGATTGTTGGGGTGTCAGTGCAGGGCAGGAGCTGGACTGGATGATCCCTGTGGATCCCATTCCAATTCAGGATATTCTGTGATGGCCTGAAAATAATGGCCAGGTTAAAGATGATGGAATAACCTGGGAGAAAACTCACTGACACTTCCCATCAAACAGCCACTGCCTAATTTAGAAATTTCTGGGCTTTAGCTTTACAGGGTAGGAGGAGGGAAAAATAATTCTGCAACCAACTTCTCAGATCATCTGTCTCCAGCCTTGAAAGAAATGCCATAATATGTCAGTCTGTGCAGTGATTGGCACTTCACAAGTTGCACCCAACCCTCTGTCGTGCTCACTAACTTCATTATTGGAGCTGCCTAATTAGAGGCCAAACAGCACAGAGAGGTGCTGGTTACCCAGGGACAAAGTGGGTAAGGGCCTGGTGACATGAGGAATGCTCCTTCTGGGAAGGAAAGAATGGAAAAAAAAAATCAGAACATGATGATTTTGAAATAATAAATTTATCAGGAATTTAGCCCAGACTTCCCACTGAGCATCTATGTCCCAATTTATATTCAAAGGAGTCACAGACTCACAGAATGGTTTGGGTTGGAAGGGACATTAAAGATCATTTTTTAACCCCCTGCCACAGGCAGGGACGCCTTCCATCATCCCAGGCTGCTCCAAGCCCCATCCAGCCTGGCCTTGGGCACTGCCAGGGATCCAGGGGCAGCCACAGCTGCTCTGGAAAACCTGTGCTGGTGCCTCGTACTGAGAATCACTTTTTATCCATTTTTACAAAAAACTGCAAAAGGCAAAGGCACAACTGTTTGAGACAACACACTGGAGGCCTAACTCCTATTCCAGATACATTTTTTTCCTATTTTTAACCAAATTTCACTGGGCTTGGCAAAACACCTTCCACCTTCACAGGCATTCAAAAAAAAACCCAAACCACCAGTCTATCAAACCAGTTCCCAAAGCTTAAAAGCAGCAAGAAAAAGCAACAGCAGGCGAACAAATCCTCTGCTTCAAACAGCTCTGCAAGGCTCTTGAACCACCACAGGAGAGTGGGGAAGAGTCCCAGTGCACAAAGGGAGGGTGCTGGGGACACTGGGCTTGGGCTGTCACACGTGTCACACAGCAAGGCTGGCTGTCATTTAGGAAGAGGAAATCTCTCTCTCTCTCTGGTGCAGCCTGGCACTGTTTAACATCCCTGTTAAGGGATGATGGAGCAGCATGACAAGGACATGCAGTGACAAGGCAAGGGGGAATGGCTTCAAAGTGACAGGCTCGGATGGGATAGAGGGAAGGAATTGTTCCCTGGGAGGGTGGGAGGCCCTGGAATAGAATTCCCAGAGCAGCTGTGGCTGCCCCTGAATCCCTGGAAGTGTCCAAGGCCAGGCTGGGACAGTGGAAGGTGTCCCTGCCCAGGGAATTGGTGATTTCTGAGCTCTCTTCCCACCCAAACCACCGTGGGATTCTCTCATCCCGACTCAGAGGGCTCTGTCTCCCTCGGACCTGCAGGAGGAACACCAGGATCCCCACAGCATTATTTTCATCAGTGTTCCTTTTCACTGATCTCTCCAGCAAAACGACAGCCTCAGTGTGTCCTTCCTGAGCTGACACCACTCACAATTCTACAACTGGTGGCGTTACATCCACGCCTGTGCAAATAAAACCTCTCGGCTCATCAGGGCTCTTTGTGGAGAGTGACTAATCCCATTCATCCTCCCCATCTGCTGCAGGATTTCTCCTGGAGAAGAAGGAACGCATCCCCCTCACCCAGCAGGGCTGCAGGAGCTGCCCAGCACAAGGCGAGGGTGGCAGCTGGCAGTGGCACTGCTGGCACTGTGACAAACCCCATCCGGTGTCACACAGCCTGGCGAGCAGGACCTCAGCCTGTGAAATGCACTTCTCAAACACGAACAGGCTGCCCAAAACGGACCTGCAAGCTCCACCAAAAAATTCAGTGATATCCATAGGGGACAGCTCCCTGCACAAACTGATCACTCGGGCAAAAACCTTTTTAAAGGCAGATCAGTTTTCCATTTTAACCCCTCCCCATTGTCTCTGAACACCCAGAACGGTGTCAATCCTACAGGACTTCTTGGATTGTGGCACTTCTGAGGAGAATAATTCCTCAATTCTTATCTGCTCCCACAGCCATAAACCCAAATATTCTCTGCATTTCTGTGCAGGTTTATGTCCTCAAACAGCCCCACGAGCCCGCTTTGGAATTCCTGCAGAAGTCAATGGCCACTCTCACACAAATGCTAATGGCTTGTTCCATGGATATTTCCTTGCAATATCACAGCAGCTGAACGGAATTAAAAAAAAAACATAAAAAAAAAAAATTTTAAAAAAAACCAACCAACCAAACAAAAAAAAACAAAAAAAAACAAACAAAAAAAACCCCCAAAAAACAAAAAAAAAAACCAAAAAAAAAAAACAAAAAAACCAAAAAAAAACAAAAAAAAACCCCCAAAAAAACAAAAAACCCCAAAAAAACCCAAAAAACCCAAAAAACACCAAAAAAACCAAAAAAAACAAACAACAAAAAAACCAAACATCAGTCCTACTGGGGATGATGGAGCCTTTTAGATAAAGAAGGGAAACTGCTGAGGTGGCTTTTTTTTTTACAGGAAGAGAGAAGAGAAGGTTCCTTGAGGTCACTGCACTCCAGCTGCCATTTCTAATGGTTAAATACCTCCAGCCCCTCGAGCTTGGCTGAAATCCTACCTGGGACAGGCAGCTGAAGAAAAAAAAAAAAAAAAAAGAGAGAAAAAAAAAGAAGAAGAAGAAAAGAAAAACGCTTTATTCTCATTTTTTTTGATGAATTAAATGTATTCCTCCGAGTTAAAAATAGCTCCACTACTCCAGCCCGAGCTGCTGGATGCTCCCAGAGCTCAGAGCTCCTTCTGCTCCCTGCAGCATCCACCCCCTCCATCCCAGCTGCTGCTCCTGCAGGAGGGAGGAAGAGGAGGAGTGGGGAGCAAAGGCCACGGCACAGCTCCTCCCTCCCCCCAGCTCTGCAGCTTTATTTCAGATTAAGGGAAAAAAAGCGTCAGAAACTCTTAAAATAAGGAACATCCACATCCGTGGTTTCTGATGATGCAAAGTTGCTCTACCAGGGCATCAAAAAGGGTTTAAAAAGCACTTGAGGATATGGTTTAGTGCTGGACTTGATCCTGAAGGTCTTTTCTTGACAATTTATGATTGCCTGATCTCCAAACCCCCCAATCTCATCACTAAATCAAAAGGTAAAATAAACTAAATTTGTAACCAGCAGCATTTTTTTTCCAAGTTCTTCAGATGTATTTTTGGTTGGTTTTAATTTTCAGGCCTTTTTCTGTAACTCTAGGATTTGGTAAACCACAGTGGATTTATCAGCTCAGACTGGACCAGTCTTAAAAATCAGGGCTTTGGAGTCTCAACATTTTTAGTGTTGACAAACATTCTTTTTTCTCCACTCTGGAAATCTGCTAAAAAAGATCCCAGCAAGACTTTCCACCACTGCTTCAACTTTTTTATTGTGATCAAGGCACTGAAGATCTTTAAGGTGTTGTGTAAAAGTGATTTCTTTCAACTTGAAAATTCAAAATGTTTTGCAAATAACAGCTCAGGAAGTTGGGAGTTAAAATCTGAGGAAATGGGATCTGGATATTTGGCAGGAAAATCTGGTTTTCCACCTCAGTAAATTTGAATTTAACAAAATTTTGACTCACTTGGCTAAAATGACTGGGATATTTCCTCAACCTGCTTAATATTTACCACCCTGTGGTTTTATTTTCAACATAAAGCAAGAGTGTGAATTATAATTCAAATTAGAAGATTTAATCTAATCTGATTCGTCCTTTCTTCATAATCTGCACAGCCAAACTGAAGGACATAAGCCCAGCTGGTTTTAGGCACTATTTTAACACAAAATCACTGTGTAAATCAGAATTTCCAGCTTTGCAGAATGCACAGTTGCTGTTTGTGAGGGAACAGCAGTAGGGATACAGCTACTGATTGTCCCCAAATCTTTTCAGTAAAAAAATTAATTAAAATTAATTTAATAATTCCAACAAAGGCCAACATTTGCATCTGAAACCAGCCCCACTGCATTTAGGTAAAAAAGTGTGTAAATACGAGGAAAAACAAAGTCCTGGTGGGTGTTACATTGATTTTCCTAAGGAATTAAATATTATTCATGGACATAAATGGCACAGTTATAACGAAGCATCCTGAAAAAACCACACACCTCTAAAGCCAAATATTTTAGCAATTACACCCAGATTCTCTCCCCTGAGGAGAAATGACAGAAAAAAAAAATAAAAAAAATTCTGATTTTGTTTCCTCCCTGCTAGCAGTGGAAGTCAGCACCCGAAGACAAGCAGCAGCCAGAGACAGGAGGTGACAACCAAATGACACAAACGATGAGCTTTGAACCTCCAAAACATCCCCATTCCCTCCTGGTAAATGAGGATTTCCTACTGGCATTGTCACACCACCTTCGAGTCAAGTCTATTTAGCTCCACCTGTACACGAACGTGATGCTGCACTAAGTTTTTGTCAACAACAACGAGTATTTCAAAAGCTGTGACTGTTTAACAACAATAATCATCCTCAGAGAATCGAGACCAAGCCAAAGAATCAGAGCAAATAATTCCTACCACATATTATGATTAACTTATGAGCCTGGAAAGGCCAAAAAAAAAAAAAAAAAATAAAAAGAGCACAACAACAACAACAAAAAAAAAAAAAAAAAATCAAAACACCATACAGACATACAAAATATCTCAGAATATCTAGAAATTAAGTAAAGAGGTTTGGAATTCTTCATTATTGATCACATCTCCCACACAGCCAGTGGAAATTTTCCAGTGTTGACCCAGTGCTCTACATGACAAGGAGAGTAAAAATCCATCCTGGTAAAGGTGCTGGTGTCTCACACAAAATTCTCAGCTTGTCCTTGCTACTGGTGGAACTTTCTCTGCTGCCTGCTCTGTGGATTTCAATAATGTGCATTTTAATAACTCAATTCTGATAATGCACCACCCCTTCTAAACACTGACACTACAAAAAACACACCCCAAAAATCCCAAACAAACCCAAGATGTTCCCAATTTGGTTAAAAACACAAAACTTTTGCAACTCTTTACCAGAAGTGATGAGAATATTTAATTATTAACAGCCTCACTCAGATGTGGCACCCAGGGACGTGGTTTAGTGCTGGACTTGGCAAGGTTAGGTTTTGGTTGGACTCGATCTTAAGTTTCTTTTCCAACCTAAATGATCCCATTAATCTGTGATAATTACATTAATGCACCTTGGCAGTCATCAGTGCAAAGAAAAGGCAGCAGAGCACCTCAAACTGGGATAATTTGGAATAAAATACACCTCCTGCATATCCCAAAGGACTGAACAGCTTCTTCACAGCCCAAAGATTTGGTTTAAAAATGAAGATTTCCCTTTCTTCCAGTTGGATACATTTTGTTTGCACTCGAAGAGAATGAAAAGCAACACATCCATAGGATATTTTCCTCCTTGAACACAATTCAATGTTCTGTTTGTAGTAGGAATATAAAAAGATTTCTGCACCATTTTACCAACCAGGTGAAGTGGAAATATCAACACCCACGTGAAGAATTTTTTCTGGGCTTAAGAGCTCCACTCAAAGTGTCATAATAATCCATTTTCTTGAGATTTCCTTCATTCACTGCTTCAGCAAACACCCTGAAATCTTAATTTTTATTTATCACAGGCATCAGCCCAGTGCTGAGATGTTTTGTTTTCACATTTTAGCAGCCACAGAATGTGACAGAGTCCAGTCAAATTCTGTCTCCAGGAGAACAACATCCTAAGAGGCTCAGTGATGAAGCAAACCCCTCCTTCCCCACACAGCCTGAAGAGGGAAAAATGCAAAATTCCACCCGTGTGGTTGCACCCGTGGCAGCAAAAAAGCAAATTTGGGTCAAGCAGAGCAGGTGTTGAAGACAGGAGAGAGGATTTCCTTTTCCATCCTCCTCAGTTCCTTTCTTTCTCACGATAGAGGAGGAAAAACTTCCCAACTTTTCAGCCAAGAGGGCCCTTGGGAAAGTTTTACAAATTGCCACTTGTCACTGTGACATTGACTTTTAAACCAATCCCTCCATCCAATTAATTTGCTGCTTCAGATCTTGAAAATGAAACTTGAAAAAAAGAGCAAATGGAAGGCAAATGATTCATGTTCTTGTTGTTATAAACATCCAAACAGTCAGAGATCCCAACAAAGTCAGGGAGTTCCAGTGCAGGAATTTTAAAGGAGAGTAAATCCCCATACACAGAGATTACAACAGCTTTGATGTGCCTCAAATTATCTGTATTTTTCCTTACAAGTTGAAAAGAAACTGCTTTAGAGAATAGGCATCCTTTGACAAACAGCAATCTCCCCAAAATTTTGATTGTGTGGATCTGTAATGCAAATTATGCTCATCATTTAATAGCTAAAACATTGCTATTATTGCCAGGGCCAGATAAGTGAAAATAATATTTATAATCGAAACTCACACAGAGACAGAACTTATAAATATTCCACTTAATTGGTCCAAGTCATCTTTTGTGACCATTAACCTCTGATTTTCAAATTAGTTCCAGATGGGTACGGCCTGACAATGATGTGAGGAAAATGCTAATGGAAATGTCCCAATGTAAAACAGATTTATAAATCTGCTAAGGCACAGCCTTGTGTGATTGACTGAGATTTCCCACCCAGCTGGCATTTGGGATGTTGGACTGCCCAGAGAGGCAAAACTTGGGGGAATAAAACATTCCCACCTGCCTGCTTTGATGTGTTCTCTTCATTTATCATGTCAGGAACTGCTGGCAGCTCTCAGAGCCACATTAAAGCTCACAAGGTGTTCCCAGACACCACCTTTGTAACCACAGGGGAGCCTGCATTAAAATATTGCCTTTTTTCAGGGCCCAAAACAGGGCTGAATCCACTCCTTGGAGAGGAAAATCCACCTATCCTAAAGGGGAAAATCGAGTTTGCAGCCCTCCCATCTCCTAAATGAAGCCTCCAAAGGTTCATTGTGGGAATTTTGGGGCTACCTAAAAACAGAGGCAAAATTCAGGGAATAAAAAGCAGTTCTATGTATTGAATTATTCAGGTACATTTAGGGCAGACAAAGCCCAAAATGGACCACGGGTCACAGGTTTTCTCACTTTTATCAGTTTGCTCCATTTGCACATTGGGGGTTCATGTCCCAATTCCAGCTCCAGGTAATGAAGTCATTTACCCCAAGTTTGCTGCCCCCAATCCCTTTTATTTCCATCTCTGGGGCCTGAGGCAGGGAGGGGTCCTTGATTGCCAGCCTGGAGAGGAATTGTTGTGTGTGCCCAAAATGGGAGAGCAGCAGCTGACACGGGATGGAGTTTGGAGTTACACACTAAAGACCTGCAGGGTTACAAATGTATGGAAATATAACAGCTAAAAATCAATTAAAGCACATTTTTCTATGACAAAGTGACCTCCCAGGAGTTCCAGCGAGCACAGACATTTCCCAGTGACCATCAGAGTGCTAAACTGGACAGAGAGCAAAGCCAGGGATGCACCTTGGAAATGAAAGGGAAATTTGAAAACACAGAGCAGCTGACTGCTACATCATATCAAATTATTTAAAATAAACAGAAGATATTCACAGACACATTAAAACATTACAATGAGAGAGGGAGGAGGAAGTGACAAGACTAATCCATTTATTTCAAGCTGCTTTAAGGCAAAGCTAATAATCTATTTTTCATGACATGGAGTCAAACTTAATAACTGCATTTTAAACAAATGAACTTCCTGTAATGTGTCTCTAATAAAGCATTAGGTTAACAAAACATGATCCAACTTGGGGATTTTTTTTTCTTTCTGCTCTCACTTTTTTCCTTGTGTATATATCACCAGTCTGACCAACTAGTCCAGTAATTCTTAAATATCCAGTGCTAGTGAATGAAATTCCAGGAAATTTCCTTAAAATGCTTTTTTTTTTTTTTTTTTTTTTTTTGCTGTGTTGAGCCCTGTTGGTGTATTTTCTCAATCTAAGAGTTAAAGCTCTCACCCTGGAATACCTGGAGTCAAATCCTCCCCTGGAAAAATCTCATATCTACACTCTTTTTCTCACTGAGGGAAACTGCCCTAATTTTCCAGCCCAGGAATGCACTCACACACCCTCCCTTCAGCTTTGGGAGCATTGGACAGAGAGGAATTCAAATTGCAGCAAATCAGAGGGACAAAAATCCACCTTTTTAAGGTCTCATTTTAACTGAATTATTAAAATTAATTCATATAATCACAGAAGGACTTGAGGTGGAAGGGATCTTAATGATGACTGAATTTCAACCTCCCAGGCTGCTCCAACCCCAATGTCCAGCCTGGCCTTGGGCTCTTCCAGGGATCCAGGGACAGCAAATCTGGGAATTCCATCCCAGCCCCTGCCCACCCTAACAGTGAAGTTTTCCCCCTAATAGCCCTAATTATATTCTCCATGTAATAATTGTTCCTTAATAAGTTCAATCTTAAGGCAAAGTTATCAAGACAATCTACCCAGTGACCTAAGACCTAGTGGGAATATGAGGCAATACAAATATTTGCACCCCTGCCTTTTATTCACATTACTGTGGAGTTAAATTTCTCCTGATTTGCCTGGGAGCTGAACCAGATGATTCCCCAAGGGAATCATGGACCCAGCAGGGACCAGCACATCCTTTTTCCCTGATTTGGCCCAAGCAGCTCTGATTTTTCTCCTAAAAACACAAGTGCAGGCCCTGAGTTCTCTGTTCCAAACCAGCCCCACAGAAACACCCAATTTCCTTACACAAGTTTGCGTTGTCTGAACGAAGTTGAAACATCAATTTTCCAATTTTATGGTCTGCTGCCTCCCAAAAATCATATTTTGTGGGACCTCAGCAAGCCAATCCACGTACACACACAACTTTCCTCGTTCCAGTAATACATTGATCCAAATTCCAAAACTCAATACTTAGACAGTTTGGATTGTTTGACTCCTCTCAGGCCCCTTTTCACTTCCTAAAATCCAGCAGGGTTTATCCCCCTGGATTCTGATCCCTCCCCAAGCAGTTTAATTCGCTTTTTCCACATTACATAATCCTGCTAGCATTTGTAAATCCTGCTTATTTAATATTTGCAATATTAAATCCTGCACCTCCTTCACGCTGCATTATTGACCCTCACGTTTTACACCAGGAATTAACACCTGACAAATTCCACACCAGGAATTGCACCTGACAAATTCCACACCAGGAATTGCCACCTGACAAACCAGGTGGGTTTCAAGCTTTTTATGGGAAGTGGAGATGCTGCCTTGGACAAAAGAACAATCTTCTCATCACTCCATCTGAATGTGCCAGATCCCAATTCTGATGAGTAAATCACAGTCAGTGTTATATTCTGCACTCAATGATCAGCCCAGCATTTGTATTTAACACCAGTATCTCCTGAATTTTACAGGAACATTCCCATTTTATCCACTTGCTGACTGGTTTTTTCCCCACCTGTCAACTGAATGTTTTATTAGGACTGATTTTTCCACATCAGCAGCTTGGACTGTTTTTTTTTTTGTTGTTGTTGCCTTTTTTTTTTTTTTGGCAGAGCCAACATATTCCACCTGGCTGCAAAACCTGAAGAACAAATCCCACCTGGTTGTTTGGTTTGGCTTTTAAAGCAGCATCATTTTCCTCTGCTCTTTTTTCCCTCTGGCTTGTTCTCAGCTTAACATTTCCTCGTCTCTCCTCTTATGACAAATTCCCAGGTCTGAACAAATCCCTGGGCTTTCAGAGCTGAGACTACACTGGGGTTCTGCAGCTCCTGATCTAACATTTCTCAACCTGCATTAGCAGAACGAATCCCCATGGAACTCCTCTACAGCCTCCTGTGCTCCAAGGAATCCATCAGAAAAGTCAGGAACACCAGAAAGAGCAAGGTGCCTTCGTGTTAACGAAATCCAAACCTGCTGTGGTGCCAATTCCTCCCTCAGCTTTCCCCAACTCAAACTCTTCCATCAACAGACAAAACCAAACCTTCCATCCAATGGCCCATTCCCAGCTCATTTTCCCCCAAATCCATTTCCTTTGTCAGGAGTTAAGAATGGGACCCAGCACCACAAAATTCTTTTGCAGAAGGACAGGGTCACCTTCACAAGGCAACTTTTTAGAAGTAAAAAAAAATCCAGAGTTCTGTAAAGGGCTGATTTCTCTCCAGAGACCCTCAGCACCCAGAGAACCAAATTATTTTGATATAACAAAATACTGCAAATTGTGCATATTCACAGTCAGAGAGCTCTGCACATGGTCTAAACCCATGGTAACTACAGCCTGTAAATACTAAGGAAAAGCATTTGGGTTTTCCCTGCTCTCTCCTTGCTTCCCTACTTCACCATAATTCCAAAGGATTTCTTTTTCACCTGAGTCCCCAGAGCTCCAAGTGTCTCTTGAACATTTCACAGTGCAGAAAAACTGAAGTAAGCAATGGAATTACTGTTCATTCCCTTCCCTTGTCCCCACCTCCCAGGTCCCTGCCATTGGCAATCCAGTCTCCTGTCCACTTCCTCCTTTTTTCTCAGTCCAACACTGTTTTAGAAGCAATAATAAACTTCCCTCCCAAATTCCAGCCACTATTCTACTTCTATCAGCCAATTACTTCTAGAACTACTTAATTTCTTCCATCATGATCCACTTCCACTCAAAACCCCCACTTTTTCTTTTATCCTAAACTAATTATTTATCTAATCTAATCAAGAAGTTCCAATCCTTCCCCTAATTATCAGCCACGTGGTAATTCCACAATCCTGGCATAATAAACAGGAACACCTGCAGCATTCAGGTAAAGTAGGTAAAGAATTCAGCACCTGGGAGTTGCTGGGGGGGTTATTTTAAAACAGGAATTCCCAGTTCTGAATACACTGCTGGGTGTTTAGGGATTCACAGTTTTGGAGAGAATCCTCCTGCTCAGGCTGGAGCCTTCCCAGCTCAGAGCTCCAGATGGGAAGTTCAGCATCCCTTGGAACATCCTCAAGGTGCTCCTCCCTCACCTGCTGATTGCAGACCCCTCATCTTTCCTCAAACCCACTGCCTCCACCAAAATGTTACCAAATGTCACCAATATTTCCATAATTTCGTGCTGTTTTCATTTTGGATCCCTTTTCCCATCATGATCTATTTTCTGTTTCATCTACTGCTAATCCTTCACCTTCATAAATACAGATTTAGTGATGCCTTTTGATGCTTGCCTTTAAAAAGACACAAAATGAGGGTTTTAAGCAAAGTCCACCTTCTCTGAAGAAACACCACTCTGTTTTTAAAGGCCTGACTCTTTGCTCTGCCAATTTGTTTATGGACATAAGACATAATCTCTTCTAAGCTCTCTCTTTGCTTGTTTTCTGGAGTTTTATGTTTGCTGCCATCTGGCCTCCCAGCTCTTCTCCACCCCTGCCAGATTTCGACTCTTCTGTACCTGGATGATGGGTTTGAATTAAAACTGCCATAAAACCTCTCAGCTGCACAAAAACAAACAGAAGCAAGGAGGGGACAAAAGCCCTGGAAGGATTTTTGAGTGGCTCTGTTGTTTTGGGTGTTTTTTTCTAAATTATCACCTGCATTTGCTGCAAGTTGGCTTTGATCCTAAAGGTCCTTAGGATCCTAAAGAGCAAACAAAATATGCCCTCACCACCTCGAACAAAACCCTCTGTGCTTTGGGTTGAGGTTTCTTTTTGTTTGGTGGAATTTTGGTTTTTAGGTTAAGAGCAGCACTGTCTCATTGTTTAGCATCTTATAATTAAAATAAAGTGACCAATTCCAGAATTCTCCATTTTCCATCCAACACCCACCCCATCTTTCTGAAGGATGGGAAGCAGCAAGCCTAGAACAGAATTCATCCACTTGACTAAAGTGATTTGTCTTAGAAGAACCCCTCAGATGACACCACAGCAGTTTCTGCTTCATAATGCTGAGTCAGCCACCAACATATTTTAATTTTTTTGCTAACTTTAGGATTTTTTTTTTTTTTTACAAAATCAAATTTAAAACAAGATGATGAGCTTGCCTCAGAGTCACAGGCTAATGGAAGCTTTGTGGCTCAAACCCTAAACTGAAGTTTACTTCAGCTTTTCCTTTTCTTAATATCCATTTGCTAAACATGAGAATGACAACAGGGAATTACTAAAAAATCCACAGCTCCTTGCAGGAACCCATGACAAAACTCCAATTCAAACGGAGTGGGAGGAGGGCTGCACTGCAGATCTGTATTCTTACACTGTTTCTCCTTTTCAACAAAGCACTTCTCCTCAAACAGTCTTTGCTTTCTTATCTCCTCAAACAAACAAACAGCAATGGAGGGAAAGGAAAATAAAGCAGCCAGCTTGGAGCTCAGAAATAACACTGACCCATTTCAGCAGCTCTCTTATAATTTATTACCATTTTTTTCTGCCTTTTTTTTTTTTAAACTATTTTTCTTCATGTCTCCACCTTCTCATGGCTGGCCTGCAGACAAGCCCCCCAAAAAGAGATTTTTGTGTTCAAGATTTGGCTGGAACAACTCAAACCCACCCTGAACTTCTGTTTCTCCAGCAATTCCTCCTGACTAAAACTTTTCCAAGCCACACCACTCCATTCAAGCCCTTCAGATCATCTCCCACAGCAATTTCCACCCCTTGTTTTAACACAATTGGTGTATTAATCTCATCAATCATTGATATTCCTCCTTGGAGTGTTCCTTCTATAAACACGATTTGAAAAATTCCTAACATCTGACCACAGAAATCATCACTAAGACAACTGACATTCGTGCTCTTTGTGTGATATCTCATTGTGGAAATGCTTCTTCTCCAGGCACGAGTTGTCAGCTTTCTGACTATTACACCAGGCTTGCAGAAAGCTTTGTCCATGCATTTTTGGAAGGATGGAAAATTGTGTCCTGCTGTGTCCACTGCTGAGCAGGCAAAAATCACCTTGTGAGGTGGCTGAAGCTGCTCTGGCTCCCTCTGTTCCCTTCCCAACCTCCCTGTAAAGCATTCCAAGAACAAGTCTGATCTCCTGCCAGCTCCCTAATTCCATCAGAAAATAATTATTGTCAGAGAAAATTAAACCTTCCATGGTGGAACCTTGCAAAGCTCATTAATGGGGAGCTGCAGCTCCTGCCTGTGAGGTGGCTCCTTCTGAGAATCAGAAACGTGACCATCAACAGTGCTGCAAAGGCCATTACAGAGTGTTAATTAACCAAAATACTTTTTGGCAATGGGGATGCAGCATCTCTCTGACTGCTAATCATACTATTTTAAATGTAAATAATCTGCAGTGTGTATTTTCTAATGAGACTATTCACTGGAATGATGCAAGAGGAAGTCCTTGAAAAAATCTTTTTGGTAAGATAACCTCACACTCCTGCTCTCATCTCTCTTCCTGCACAACACCTCACCTTAACACTCTGAATTGTTACCATCCCCTTCCAAAAGCAAAGTCCCCTCTCGTTTTCTTGAGGCTGTCCTTGTCCTTTTGAAGACAGGTATAAAAATCTTCAAGGTATGAAAGTCAGTTTGGCAACTAAATAACTCCCCCAGCTGCACAGCCTTCACTCTGCCCCTCCTACTCACTCAGCCTCTTTGTGCTCCCTTGGAAATTTATTCTCCAGGAAAATTCCAAGCAAGAACTGAAGCATGAGCATTGGAAATAGGCAGGAGCATTTTAGTATCCAGATTGTAGGAGCAGATTTTTCTCCAGTGTGAACAATGGAGTGGTAGAACTTGTGCAGATAAATCAGCAGGAGAGGGACGTTCATTTGAAAAACCTGCCTGAGTCACAGAGCCCCGAGATTGCCCAAACCTTGAACAGATCAGCCCTTGCTGGCTCCAACAACTCCAAGCCTTCAAGGTGGGGTTTGGACGCTGCCTACTCAATCCACAGGGACACTGGCCTCTCATCCATCAGGAATCCCAGAACTCCAGCATGGTGTGGGTTGGGAGGGATGTTAAATCTCATCCCATCCCTGGCCAGGGACACCTCCCACCATCCCAGGTGGCTCCAAGCCCTGTCCAGCCTGGCCTGGGACACTTCCAGGGATCCAGGGGAATCCACACTCCCTTCCAGTGCAATGGACTTCAAGAAGCACAGACCTCTTTCTTCTTTAAACACATCATGATGACAGTGAAAAAAACCCTCTGCTGCATGCACACTTTGTCTTTGGATATGACACAGTCCCAGCAGAGACGCATTTTCTTGTAAAGAATATTCTTACAAGAATTCTCTTTTGGAATGAGTTGTCAAACACTGCAGCTTCCACATCCCCACCCTCTTGTAAGAGTCCATGTCACTGTGGCTTTCAAAATCCTCTGCAAAGACCCGGATTGCTTTACTCGCTCGTGTTGCAGAGGAAAGGATTTACTCAGTAATAGAGGATAAGTGATTCAGGATTCAGGAGGGCTAAGGAGAGAGCTCTGGAGAGCAGCACAACCCCAGAAATTCCTCAGAGACATTTCCCTTGGCCTGGCTGGGGAACAGCAGCACAGGGACAATGACTCCAATTGTCTCAGAGAACTAAAGAATTATTTGGGCTGGAAGGGGCTTTAAATCTCACATCCAGTGCCACCCCTGCCATGGCAGGGACAGCTCCCACTGTCCCAGGCTGCTCCAACCACAACGTCCAACAAACTTTGGACACTGCCAGGGATCCAGGAGCAGCCACAGCTTCTCTGGGAATTCCATCCCAGCCAGGAATTCCATCCCAATATCCCATCTAAACCTCCCCTCTGCCAGTTGAAGCCATTCCCTGTGTTCTGTCACTCCAAGCCTTGTCCCACATCCCTCTCCAGCCCCTTTAGGCAACCAAAGCTGAAAACTGACCCCACAGGAGAAGCCGTTTCAAAATCCTTTTACCATCACAAATTTCTGCCATTGTGAAACCAAGGATTGTTTTTGTTCTTGGTATTTTTCAATCTGTATTCCACAAGGGCCACAAATAAGGGAAAAAAAACCCCCTCATTTTGACATCTACCACTCAAGGGTGAAAGTAACCTTTAGCTTTAATAGTTTATTCAGGAACTGTCCCAGTGTTTTTAATTAGCTAATGCCTCACTAAGATCTGCAGGCCCCAAAAGAACATAATGGTTTTATCAGCCAGCTCTGGTTTAATTTCTCTGGTTTTAATGTAGCACACCATCTCCCAGCCCACATCCCAACTGTAATTAGCATGGCTAATTACTGAAGCTGGATGAAGCATGGTTGCAGTTGCTATAATAAGTATATTTACTGTATCTCGAAGTACATTACTGATATTACAGAATTTATGATGAAGGCACAGTAAGGAAAATGCCAGTGCCATTGAAAACTCATGGGACTGGCAGGGAGGGGGAGAAAAAAAAAGATTTTTATGGAAATTGCAGATCTCTCCAATGAATTAGGTGATTTCCATGATCCCAAGTGCTTATGAAATTTTTGTTACATAAAAATCTGTTCACTGGGGGGGACAAAAAAAGGTGGGGGAGAAGAGAGAGAACACAAAAACCCTCCTCAAGCAACAGGTAAATCACTACTTTAAAACAACTGTTGTAAAAGGGGAAGAATATGTACTTCACAAGCTTTAAACCCCCATCACAATATTATTTCCTTACAGAGAGCCTATAAAAGTTCAAAACCTATTGAAAATGGGTTTCACATCTTTGAGATTCGATAATAAATTCCGAAGATGTGAAATCCCTTTTTAATAGGCTTTGGATATTAACAGTAACATTTCCCTATAGGAAGATTAGAGCTGAATTTACAGATCTCCAACGATTTCAGAACGAGTCGAGCAGGCAGAACTCTCCTCACCCTCATCTACACCAGGGATTAAGACACTGAACTCTCTAAATTTGTCTTTCATTGATAAATATTAATTCTTGTCAAAGATCACTTCCATAAATAAAGGGATATTCACTCTTTGCATCTGGATCATGCTCTCCTTGGAGAAGCAAATGTAGCCATGTAGGTTAATTGGAAAAAATCCCAAAATTAAAAGTTTAGCAGGTGGTGCTACAGTATCTCAGACATCCTCCCATGACGTTCACCAAGCACATTGAATAAAAACTTGTTTTTATTTAAAACATTGAGTAATTTAAACACATAACCTTGGCAAGGAGCACAAGCTCACCCACCAGTGTTTAGTGAAAATAAAATCTAGGCTTTATTGGAGAATCCTTGGGTTAAGTGTGGGGGAAAAACTGCAGGAATGAGCTTGAAAATTGTAATATTTAGGGTTGCTAAGCTTAGTAACTATTAGTTTTTTCACACTATTATTCCAACAGGAATTCTTTGGAATTCTCAGCCCCACATTGGGGAGGGTGTGACCCCTGACTCTCTGCTCACCTTCCTGCAGGTCACTGCCCCAGCTCAGCTCCTGTGCTCAGGAAATTCCCCCCGGGCACTGCATTCCCAGCCCCTCAGCTGCTCCCCTGCCTCCCAACACAAAGCTCACAGCAGCAGGAATAAGGAACAAGGCATTAAAAAAAAAAAAAGAAATTAAATCCCCACCTTCTGCTGCTCCATTTGCACAGGATAAAAATGCCTCTCATTCTGCCAGCGTCATTTTTTCCCCCCGATCAGACAAGTTAGATCCTATTCCAGCTGGCAGAAGAAGGCCTCACCTTTTCATGATTTCTGAAATAAAAGCCCAGTGTGAGCAGCTGACAGAGTGAATTTCACAGCAACAGCAAACACTGGCAGCACTTAAACCTCGCTATTCTTGAAAATCACCCATTTGTTTGGTGGAAGCAAATGCAAGCACATTTGCCAGCCGTGCAATTCCACAGAGTTTCCGTGTCCATTGGGGACTTTTTAAAGTTGTTTTAGTTATGAAGGCCAGGCTTGAGCTGTTATGGAGCCAGCCCAGGTCAAAGAGAATTGCTGCAATGACTTCAACAGGCAGTGGATTAGGCTGCAAATGAACTGAGCCTGATTAACAGCAGGGCTGCACTTGAACCTGATCTCGAGCTGGTGTTGGCACTTCAGCAGGCACTTCTTCAGCAAGAAGAGCAGCTGCTGAAGAGGGCAAAAATCAAAGAGTAATTTCCTCCACAATACAACTCATCAGAAAAAAAAAAAATAAAAAAAACCTAGAAGTGATCAGCTTTCTGTGAATTCATTCAGCCTTCACTGCAGCAGGCACAGGAGAGGTGATTGAGAATTTAAGCTCTGTATCCACACACCGATGGACATTTGCTGCCCTTAAACTCCTACAGTTTCATGGGAAATGTGGATATTGGCATCTCTGATTGGGAGGACTCGACATTTAAAATGCAATTTCATTAATTTAAGGCTATAAAACACTTTAGACATGCAACTTGACTTAGATTTGGCAAATAATTGAAGCTGCCAGTGTCTTTTTTTTACCAATCAGTGCTGCAGCCAGCATCTGAGGAGCTGCTCATCCCACCACTCTGTCAGGCTCCAATCTGGCAGAGGTCTATAAATGGCCCCGTGTGCAGGATGAGTAATTTCCCTGCCTCACAAGGGTGGCTCAGACAATATTGCTGAGCAGATGCACAGATCTGGGGCCTCCAAGTACACATGTCCCTCTGACAGCCCCGACACACCCTGAGCCTGTTCACATCTCTCACACCCAGTGGTTCCAGGCTGGCCCTCAGACATGCAGGGGAAACTCTGCCAAAATTTCACCTGGGACCCAGGCACTCCCTGGGCACGGTGAGCCCATCATGTCCCCTTCTGCTGCTCTGTCACATCCCTTCCTCGAGTACAACCACCAGGATTTGATAAAAAACCCCAAAGATAACCAATTCTTTCTCCCTCCATATTCCTGGTGGGGCCACATCAGGGATGGGTTTTCACTAGGAGAAGCAGAGTTGAGCCTGGGTTTTGTTAATTAATTCCAAGGGTAGAAAAGAGGTCTGTGAAAATAATGCCCAGCCTCTGCTGCTCATTTCCACTTCATTCTTCCCTCATGATTAACATTTCCAAGATAGCCCACACCAGTGTAAATCACTGGCCTTGAGGTGAAGGGAAGGTTTCGATTAGATTTTTGGGAAGAAATTCTCCTGGCACAGATTCCCAGATTTGCTGTGGCTGCCCCTGGATCCCTGGCAGTGCCCAGGGCCAGGTTGGACATTGGGGTTGGAGCACCCGGGACAGTGGGAGGTGTCCCTGCCATGGATGGGCTTTAATGTCCCTTCCAACCCAAACCACTCTGTGGTTCCAAGTATGCCTTGGACAGCTGCCAATTACACCTATGACACAGAAAATAAAACTAAATAATTAATATTATCTGGGAGAATATCTTTTTTACTTAATCTCCTCAAACCTACTTTTTCACAAGGAGCTGATGCAGCAAACACATTCCATAAAACACCTTTTACCTCCTGAGTAACACCACTCAAATAAAACATGACACAACCATTTAAATAACCCACCCAGTGCTAATAATTGCTTCTAAAGAAACACCTTTCTGTATTATTATTATTTCATCTGGTACATCACTTGTAGTTATGAGTCATAATTCTGGAATTGTGGAAGTTATTCTAATCTTTTTCTGAAAGATAGAAAGTTCAAGTTATTTGCAAAAGAAACCAAATAGAAATAATGACATTAATACAAGTCTGGGAGAGAAGCAAACAGCACAAAATAGATCTCTCTCCATGCCTGTGGATTCAAATTTTAACTTCATTTGCTTCACTGAGAGGTTCTCTCATAATAAACAGCAAACAGCCAAGTTCACTTGGAAGGAGAATTTCAATATATGTGTTTGCTGAAGAGTGTAATCACATCAGAGGCCGCACTACACGAGAGGGAGTATTTCTGTGGGTCACAGAGCATCCTGCAGCTGTGCTGCTGACAGAAATTCAGTCGATGAAACAGCTCCCGTGGGGCTCCAGCAGCCACACTCTGATGGGGGCTCCGAGGACACAGAGTCCATCACCCCGAGGCCATTTGATACAAAACCTGCAGAGACACAGCAAGCTCTGATAAGCTCGGGAAATCCTTCCCGGCCAGCAGAACCCTTATCTTGCTCTGATTGTGAATGGTGACAGTAACCACAGAATCTGTGCTGGACTTGTTAAAATATTAGGAAAAAATCTCAGCGTGATCATCTTGAGTTTTGCCTTACCCATATAAAGAGTTAATTCCTCCAGTCCACAGCAAAAGTTTGAAGTGAGAAACAACTGAGTTAAAGCAAACCCCTCCTGTCTAGAGAGTAAAATGAAGCCCCTGACGATAAAATTAAAATTTCAAAGCATCACACATCTTTCCCCAGCTCTGGAAGTGCCCAAGGCCAGGCTGGACAGGGCTTGGAGCACCCTGGGGCTGTGGAAGGTGTCCCTGCCATGGCAGGGGGTGGGATGGGATCTGTTCAAGCTCCTTTCCAACCCAAACAAGTCAGAGATTCTCTGATCTTCCCACCATTAGGATTTAAATTCCAGCTTTCCCCTCCTCGTTACCGCTGATGTTCCCTCACCTCGGAGCAGAAGGGTTAACCCCGAGCTGCAGATTTGGGAGGGAGTGCTGCGTTCTGCAGGGGGGCCAGGGGAAGCACATAGTTCATTAAATAACGTGAGTAGCAATGAGGGTTTACACAAATCAAACAGGGGGTTCGGTAATTGTGATGATGCTTTGTGCTGCACCACCTGTCAGGCAGCACTTCCAGCCCAAGACTCAATCTGCTGCAGAGCCTCCAGATGATTTCTAATTAGTGTAAACTTCAGCTGTGCCACACAACCAACCAATTGGAAAGGGATTTTTTGGGGTTTTTTTATTGATTCTTTCATTCTCCTCCTCCTCCTCCCATCATTGTAAAAATGGCTTTTTGTTTTGCTTTGAAGAAGGCTCCTTTATATCAGGAGGAATTTCCTTTGAGGGAAATGTCAGCTTTTCATGGAAAGGGGGAAAGGAAAGCCCAGCTCTGAAAAAAAAAAAAAAAAAAAAAAAATCTTTTTGGGACTCTTGGGACCAAATGGAATCCGGGAAAGGTTAAGGCAGTGCACATCTCTGCAGGAGCACGAAAGGACTGCAGGCCAATTAACACCACTCATGGATTTGGGGGGTTTATTTAAAAATCAAAGATATTTTAAATGGTTACCACAGGTAGTGATGGATGCTGTAAGAACAGAACAGCCAGAAATCACAATTTCCATTTCCCCTAAAAATAAAAACCAAGCTATTCCAAGGTGCAAAGCTGAGTAACCCAGGGTGGTCCTGATGAAAGATGACCCCAAAAACTCATTTCACAGCAGCAGCATCCCCACAGCTCCTCATGAGCCAACTGAGCAACGAAACCTGAAATTTCTATTCCATTATTGCTTTGTGAAGCAATTCCAGGAGTCTGGGGCACTCTGACATATTGAAAATGAAGAAATCACACCCCCAAATCTTTTCAGCCCATGATTTAACAGCAACAAGAAACCAAAAGGGCAGAAAGAGAGTGGAGCAGATGGAAGAAGGTCCAACAGAGCCCAGGAAATGGCTTTTGCCTGTGTCCCTAAAGGCCACAGAAGGCACATCCAGACAGGGAATGGTTTCCAGCTAGGGAGCCTCAGGTCCCACAGGCTGCCCAGGGAAGTGGTGGAATCACCACCCCTGGAAATGTTCCCAAAATGGGTGGATGTGGCACTCGAGGACATGGCTTAATGGTGACTGTGCTGCTGGCTGGACTTGACAACCTCAGATCTCTTCCAACCTTCCTAATTCTATTAATCTACGGAGATTCAAGATTTTTTCAATTTAAAGAAAACATAGGGAGACAATATTCCTTGCCTTGAAGCTCAGAGGAGAGGTTTAAAACACTGGATAGAGTGTAACTTTTTTTTTCAGTAGCTGAAATCACCCCTAGAAATACAACCAAAGCTGTCTGGATAAAACAGAATCCTCACTGCCCATTCATCCATGCCTGAAGCCAACTGTGTGCTGTGCTGCTGAAGCATCCCTAACACTTCTGCTGCACTCCTTTCTTCCTTATTAAAAATAAAATAATAAGAAAAGGATTAACAGCCAGGCTCGAGAACAGCTGTTCTAATGAAACTTCTGGCCACAATAAAAATGGGAAACAGTGTCAAGTGTCAAAGCCCCAATATTTAAGTGCACTTCTCTGCCATTGTTAAAGAAGGTTAGCATCAATTTCAGTGTAAGTTTCAGCAGTGGGGCAAGGAAAATCATTTTACTGACAGAGTTACCCACTCCAGCAGGAAATCACTTGACAGAACAACAATCAGATGCCATCTGACACTGGTGATTCAAGTAATACTCAATTCTAAAAAGCCCAAATTCCTTAAATCTGTGTGATCTGCCTCACCCAGGAGCACAGAGTAGCAGCAGGTACCAGCTTGGGGCACCCCAAAAGCTGCTGTCCCTCCGTGGCAGGAAAACAGGATGTGTGTGTGCAGTGACTGCCTGTGGTCAGTAACTCGAGTTGCTCACAGAGGATCCTGCACTCAATTCCTCTCCAGGCACAGCTCCTGGGAATCATCTCACCCTTTCTCACTGCTTGGCCACCTAGAATTCCATAATTCCACGCCTGCTCAGGGCAGGGAGGGGCTGATGAACTGCAGCAATTCTCATCAGGGCTATTCTGGCATCCTCCTGACAACCTACAACAGGGGCTTTCCAATTAAAGCTTGGCAAGGTGAAGCTTCTCTGGTAATAATAGATGTTGTTCTGCTGAGTGGGGAAATCGGCTCCAAGTGAAGCTCAGAGCTGCCTTCCCCAGAAACAGACTGGGAAATGATTTTAATAGGTCAGTGGGGAAGTTCCCACATCCCCAGTGGCAGAATCTGACTGGATTTTGACCTGGGCTCTCACCCATGCAGCAGGAAATGAAGAGGGAACCCCTGTGCTGAACAGAAAGTGCAAAAACAGCGAGAGGGGGCTGAGCTCTGGTTCCTGAGGAGTGAGAGCTGGAATCAGGGGCTCAGGAAAGACTCAGCCCCAGCTCCTGAGAGTGCAAAAGCTGTCCCAGAGATCAGCTGGGCCACCCCGCTGGAATTGTGGCAAGCTCCTTCCCCCACGTTCCAGCAGCTCTCCTGGGTCAGGAGGGCGATTTATCCCAAAACACTGGGGCAGGAAAGTTCAGTACAGAAATAAACAACACAGAAAAAGTACAGAACACCCATTTCAACAGGCTACTTATAGTTCAAGAAAATAACAAAATACAAGTCCTACTCTCACCCTCTTTTTTCATGAAGTTGGAAACACAGGAATTGGAAAGTTTGGGATGTTTTCCTTTTTCCAAAGCCAGGTGCTGATCTGCTGCAGTCAAGTGTGACTTCAGAACACAAGAACTGCCAGAGAAGGGTCAGTCCACAAGCCCTCATAAAAACCCTCTACATCATCCCACAAAAATTAGCTTCACACAATTTGTCATTAAAAAACTCCTTTGTGATTATTTTCAGGCTGCTGACTGATAGCATCCATAGAATTCTTTCTTTGTGACAAAACAATTCTGACTTTGCCAAAAGTCCTTTATTTAAAAAAAAATCCAGGATTAAAACCACATGAAAAGATGCACAGCAGATCCAAGTTCAGGCTGTACTAATGAGTTACAGCTACTGGAATTAGTTCAAGGAGGTCTGGAGTTCCTGGAACAAACCAGTTGTGCTCAGTCTTTATCTCCCATTTCACTCCCAGCAAGGTATCATAGCCCAAATACATCGAAGTGGGAGTAAAAACACAAATATTAGAAGAGGAGAACAGCAGAAATGAAGATGACAGTTGCTGATCTCTTCAAGAAAGCTTTTAAATGGGCTCTTACAAGAAATTATTCCACCTACCACATAAAGCAGCACAAGCTTGACTACAAGAAGCAGCTAACGCTGAATTTTAATCATTTTCAACCTGAGTAATTACTACAGAAAATAACTTACAAGCGTCACAAATTAATCAACCCAAACAGCAGCTTGCCATTTTCAGCTGTTCCCAGGCAAGACTCCTGTCAGATCTGGGAAGGCCAGAACAGGCAGGAGCACAAGGAGCTGAGAGCCAGCACAGAGCTCTGGGGGGGATGGCACCGTCCTGGCCCATTGGCAATCCTGGTTTGGTGGCAGCAGAAGAGCTCTGGGATGTTCCTGTGCACATCCCAGCATCCCCAGGCAGCTCCATGAATCCCATCCTTAAATAGTGCTGGCATTCTGGTGCCAGGATACTGCCACCAAGCCAGGGCAACAGCTCTCAGCTCCTCCACCCCTGCATGCAGGCCAGTTTCTAGATGTAAATAGAAATTTCCTCGCTGCAGGAGCCAACTCGTTCCCTCTGCCACAGACCAGGGAGACTCCAGAATCCTTGGGGTTTGTTTCTCAGATTCCCCACCACACTGTCAGCAAGAGCCAAACCACAGCTTGAACACCACAGCTGGAAATTGGGGCTGTAGTAAAGAACTTGTACCAGCACCAGTTTTGTTAAGGATGCAGAGAGCCCAGCTCCTCACCTGGCACAAACCTGCCCCGAACCACTGCACTCAAAGCCTGCATTTCCACACCTCCTTTCCTTTGGGGCTGGGAGGATTTAGATGTAATTTTGCCAGCAGCAGCACACAAGAAGATTTCTGCCTTGTGAGGAAGACAATAAGCACGAGTGACAGAATTCTTTTCCCACAACATTTCAGCTGCCAAATTACACAGGAAACACAGCTACGATATCACAAAGTAAGAAAATGGTATTTAAAATTATTCAACAGGTTGTACCACCAACTCTTTGTTGAGGGAAATGCTTCCCAGCGTGAAGATTAAAACCTCCTCTGGTTCTGGTAAACTTAATGCGTCTTTATCCTTTGTATTCTCCACTCCCAGTGTCTAGGAAAAATAATAACCTCTGCAGCAGATCACGATCTCAAACATCTGCAGTGCTTCATCTACACACAGAAATCAGCACGAGATAAAGGAAGCTTTTGTCAGATTTTGCTGCACGTAGGAAAAGCTGGCAGAGATGGAGACACAAGGGTAAAAAAGGATATAAAACTTTCACACTCAGAGAGGCACTAGATGATACCAATATCCAAAGTTATCATCGTTTTTCTTTCAGACAACATCTCAGGCACTCGTGGGGAGGACAGGGAGAAGGAGGCAGCACCCTTATCCACCATCTGCAATTCTCCAGTGGGTGAATCAAACACACCCTGGCCCATCCTGCCTCAGAAATGCAGCTGGCCAAGGCTCAAAATGCAGCTGGCACAAGGAAAAGATGCTTTCCAAAGAGTGATGAAGTGACAGGAATGAGGAGAAACTGAAAGATCCCCGTGGTCCTTTTCCTTTCTGCTGCCAAATTTGTGCAGAGGGAGAGAGAAAATGTGTGACACCTACTTGGAGACAGGGAGAAAGGAAGGGCAGGGGAACAGGGAATGTGAGGATGAGGAATCCTCCTGAAGCCCTGAAGTTAGAGGGCAGAACTTCAGCCAATTGTTCAACTGATTAAAAACATAACCCCAAAAGGGGGAAAAAATAAGCAAAACCAAGAAACACCAACATTTTGTGTAACCACAAGCCAAGCTCCTGTTTTGTCCACAGCAACGAGAAACCCAGAGCTTCCCACCACTGATGCTCAGGGGAGGAGTAATGCACATTTTTTAAATCTCAGTCTCAAATTAAAGTGCATTTTGTGCCTGAAAATGAGGTTATTCATCAGGCTTCTTTTTTTTTTTCTCCTCCAAATCTGCATACATTAAATAACAACACATTCTATTCCACAGCAGGTAGCAATTATCTAGTTAGTGCCTACCCAAACTGAACCTACAACTTTTAAGGCAGAGTTGACATCCATTGTGCTTCTTTATAACATCCAGCACAGAACTGAACCCTTGGAAAGTAGGATTTTGTTTCCAAAGTAGCAATAAAATCCGAGCTCGGGTCAGAGCTGCCATAAAACCAACAAACCATTTTTAATGTCAGATTTGGGAAGGAACCATAAGAAATATCAAAAAACTTGAAAAAAAACTTGCACACAGATGAGAAAATTCTTCAGCCTTACAGCTCTTGTGATAAAGACCTCTGCATAGATTTTCTTCTTCCCAGCCAGGAAGCCAAATTTTAATTAATTTCTTATATTTTGGTACAGCTAAAATTGATCTCGAATGTTTTAGTAAAGAAATACTGAAACCATGTTATCAATGTGGTATAAACATGAGTCCCCACTCACATCATCAACAGGTTTGTCTTTAGCAGTTTAAGAGGAATTTAGTGACAAGCCTCAGTTTTTTCTGTCCTCATTTTTGTCCCCCTAAATTCTTGCCTGCTGGGAATAAGCAAGAGAAATAAGAGTATATAAAAAGTATGTATAAACTATTTTTTGGGGAAAAAAAAATAAAGGTACACACTCAGCTAATGAAAATAAGAGCTACCATGAACACAATGTCTTTTTTCCTAAAACATGATCCCTCCAATACTTGCTTTGCCAAACACCATTTGTCCAGCATCTAATTTTTCTGCCAGATTAATATATTTCACTGTTTTCAACGGTCACAATTTATCAGTTCTGTACCAACTTGACTTGCCAGGCTTTTTTTTTTTTTTATACCTCTTCTAGAAACATCCTCTGTTTAAAAATGTGTGACAGAACACTCAAAAAACCCCCATTCAGTGCTTACAAAACAACCTCAAAATCCTTTTTTTTGCCCAGTTAGTTAATTTGCTCAGAATTAAACCATTAGGAGCAAGAGTTTCTCACACTCCATTTGAGATGCTGAGTTCCTCCACAAAGACCTTCTCACAGATTTATTACCAAAACACTTCTGCAAACAAAACCATCAAATGGCAGAATCTGAATATGGGAATTGTGGCTTTTAAGAATTTTGCTGTAGCACAATTCACACACCATGGGGAACAAAAGGGTTTTAAGTTATCAGTGGTGAGAACATCTGAAAAGTCCTGCATCAGTTCTCAAGTGTTTTGGTCACATTCTGGTGAAATCCTCACCACCCCACTTTTTGAAGTTTTCCATTCCCTGCCCTTTTGGTCTCCAAGCAGTGAATTTGCACTCCAAGACTCCCTCAGCTCTCACTTCAAGCTCATACACAGTTCAGGCTCCAGATTTCAGCCTGCCTGCCAGACTGAGGATTTAATTCCATTAACTCCTTTAGCTGCCTTCACAGAGCAAGAGACAGCCCCAGGCATTTTCTGTGGGAATAAAGAAGCAAAGAGCACCAGTGGGTTCCAGCAGAGCAGTGACTGCTGGGGCATCCTGGAAAGCCATGCTGGACTCCATGGCTGTGCAATGACAGCCCAGGGGCCCCCTGCTAATAGCAATAAAACAATCTGCACCTCTGCAAACTGCAGGAGACAGCCCAGCAGCAGCTTCCCAAAGCTCGTGGTCATAAGCCTGGCTTAAATTTGCATTTCTTTCCCCTCCTCTGAACAACACAGGTGAGGCTTCAGTAGATTTATCCAGACATGCCAAGAGTGTTGCTCCATCCTTCTCCGTGCTGTTTTTGCTGCCCAGTTCACACAAGTGCCTGCTCTCCTTGGCAGCAGCCAACAGCACTCACACAGCTCGGGGGTCTGGGGGTGTTCCTCCTTGGCAGCAGCCAACAGCACTCACACAGCTCGGGGGTCTGGGGGTGTTCAGCCTGGAGAAAAGGAGGCTCCAGGGAGACCTTCCCACATTTTACAGCTCCCTGTAGTGAAGTAAGTGCCAATCTCTTCTCCCAGGTAGCACAGGATAAAAGGAAACAGCCCCAAGTTTCACCAGGGGAAACTGGGATAGGGAACCTAGAAAAAAAATTCTTCCCAGAAAGGGTTGCCAAGGCCAGGCTGCCCAGGGAAGTGGTGGAATCACCATTGTCACAGGATAAGCTGGCTAGTACTGGCCAGTTAATCTGGCCACTGATAAGACAGAGATAGCACAGAGTGGGAGACAGACAAGGATGTGACCCAGTGATTCCAGCCCAAGCTGCAGAGAGCTACTGGTGAGAGAGATGAGCAGCCTGAACTTGGAGGCAATCACAGGCGCTTCCCGGGAACATAAAAGGGGTGTTTAAGGTGAAGTTTTAAGGTGAAGTCAGGAGGGAATAAAGGCTCTTTGTGACATGGATCACAGAGTGCTGTGTCTCTGTCTCGGGCACAGCACCAGTCAACGAAGCACCTGGTGACCCCGACGAGATCTGACATAGCCATACTGCCGTGAGCAGGGGAGACAGAGCCGTCCAGAGAAACGGGAAGTGCTGGCCAAGAGCCAGGTTGTCCAAAGAGATGGGAGATGCCCGAGACAGGGGTAATTTCTGGCCAGAGCCAGGTTGTCCAAACAGATGGGAGACGCCCAAAATAGAGGCGGGAAGTTCTGGCTGAAACCAAGAAAGTCTGAGAGACAGGAAGAAACTTTAGCTGAAGAGCTGAAAGAAAATCATGGGAGGCATCCTTTGTGCAGGCACACACCCAGCAGAATGGCTATGTCAGATCACGTCGGGGTCACCAGGTGCTACGTTGACTGGTGCTGTGACAGAGACAGAGACCCAGCACTCTGTGATCCATGTGACAAAAAGCCTTTATTCCCTCCTGGCTACACCTTAAACACCCCTTTTCATGTTCCCAGGTAAGCGCCTGAGATTGGCCCCCAGTTCAGGCTGCTCATCTCTCTGACCAACAGCTCTCTGCAGCTTGGGCTGGAATCACTGGGTCACATCCTTGTCTGTCTCCCACTCTGTGCTCTCTGTTCTCTGGGGGCCTGTCTTATCAGGCCAGGCCACTTCTCTTCTCAGTGGGCAGATTAACTGGCCAGTACAAGCCAGCTTCACTGTGACACCATCCCTGTTTGGATCTGTTTGGAAAACGTGGGGATGTGGCACTGGAGGATATGGGTTAGTGGTGATCATGGTTGTGGGGCTGGTTGATGTTAGACTCTATGATCTTAAAGGTTTCTCCCAGCCTGAACAACTCCATGATTCTATTCTGTGATTCAGATGGATTTTCCTGAAATTGTACCTCACTCCCCATTCCCTACATCCAGCACTGCCCACAGCTCCTCCAGGAACAGGGCAGAGCCAGTCTGAGCTGCACATCTGTGGGGCTGCATGCCAAGTCTGAGCATTAAAAACAAAATATTACACACTCTGTGACCTGAGCAGCATTTAAATATCAAATTGCATAAGAGGAGATACAGAGAGGCTTTAGAAACCACACCAGAGCAAAGGAAAGTTTGGATTTCTGTGCTTCCTCCTGAGCTGCTTCATTTCCCCACACACAAACTTTGCTCTGGCCCAAGACCCAGTAAAATACGTTGCAGTATCTTCATGTTGTGGCAGATTTATTTTTCATCCAACACACACCTTCTGAGAAGACCCAACCCTGTCAGTCTGGGGCTTGCATCACCTCACAGCACTGAAAATCCCTCCTGCCTCCTGCAGCACTGTGATTTATACAGGATATTCATTCTTATCTATAGAGAAAAGCTTATAAATTATCCACACTTCCTACCCCACTCCATCTTTATTCTGCCAGGGGAAGGTCACCTCACTTGTTTACATCAGAGACAGCAAAGTCACAAGGAGGAACAGACAAACCTGTGTGTACACACAGCCTTAATCCCCTTCAGAACCCCAGATCCACTTAAACCACTTTTTATTAATTTCTATTTTTATATTCTTTAGGGAATAACAGGGGACATCCTGAATAATGTATATGATTCCACATCCTCTGGAATGCCAAAGAAATTAGACTATTTCAAGATACATTAAGTAGCTTAGTACCAAGGCATGGGAACACATCAGCAAAACCATTCCACTGAACAATGGGGGGAAAATCATGGACACAGCACTGAAATTAAGAAAAGGAACAAGAAAATTCTTCCACATAGTGATTGTTCAGGTCATTTAAAAATAACTGGCAACTCTCATAGCTGGAATATGCTGGTGGGGTTTTTGTGGGATGCACAGCTCAGAGCTGGCTGGTCAGAAGTGGCAGCTAAGCCATGGAAAACCCTCCTGGACGTGACCCGAAGAAGCCTGGAGAACTTCCCAGCTGACTCTGGGTGTTGGGTAAAGCCCAAACAGAACCAGCTCTGCAGGGCTGGGACTCAACCCAGAACCCAACAGAGCTGAAGGCAGATGCTCCCTCCCATGGTTTGTTTACCCAAATTCTATTTTGCTCTGCAACTCTGCTGCTCTCTCCTCCTCAGTGCTCACATCCAACACACTGACCATTCCCAAAGCCATTAAGCCTCTTCAAAACCCAATATTTCTTCTCCAACAGTCACAAGAACAGATTGGCTAAAAAAATTGTTTTGAAAAGTGTTCCTTCCCCTGGACTGCTCCAACCTGGACACCTCACTTAAAAAGACATTCTGTAAACCTTGCCCATCTGATGCAGCACAGCCAAAAGGATCATTATGTCCAAAAGCAGGGGAAGGAATGGCTGTGCCATGTGTTTAATGGGCAGCTCCACAAGGACAGTGGGGGCATTACCTGGTGGCTGAATCACCTCATTAAACAAAGCAAGATGCACCAGGAACTGGAGAGCAAGGCCCAGAGTTGCTTTTTACCGGCCTCAAGTTTTGCAAGAGCATCATTAAAATCAAATGCAATCAGAATGTCCTGACTCCAGCAAGGTTTCTATTTTAAATAGGGATGCACAATTGAATTACAACATGTATTTCTCGTCCAAACAAAGTTTATGCTCATTGTGCACCAAGTTGTTCACTCTTTCACTTGGTCTATCATAAAGCTTAGGAAAAAGCAAAAGGGTAAATTGTTGGAGTGAAAACACAGTTTCATTACATTCCTTAGGACTGAGCTTCCTGCCATCCCACCAATAAACACTGAAATTTCCTACCAGCTGCAAACCACAGAGTTCAGGTCATGTTCTTACACAAACATTCATCTCTGACCAAAATGCAGCCACCCATAAGTCAAAACCACACAGATTTTGCAGCTTTCCTCAATACCTGGACCAAAACCAACAGAGCTTCCCTCACAAATTTCCTTGCACTTTGGAACAAACTCTTTTCTTTTTCCCCATGCAAGGTAAGACCCTGTCTCTCTATCCTTGATGTGCATTTGAATTTCCTCTTAAAATTCATGAGGTTCTCATTTCTGAAGGGCCACCTTGTTAAGTCTGTATTCCACAGCCACCTGTTGTGACAGCAAAAAAGAGAAATCCCACAGTCTCTTCAATTAACAGGTTTAATCACATTATATTCAAATTAGAAACTAAGACAGCTTATGAATATTTCCTTTTGAATTAAAAGACCAGTTTCTGATGTGAAATGGAGTTTATGATAATTCAGAGCTTATCTGCACAGCTTGGTGTCTTTGTCCTTCCTTAGATAAATAGTCTGTGTATCACACACCTGATAACTTTATTTTTAAAGTTACCCGAGTTGCAGATTAAGTCCCAGGACCATTTTCTCCACACAGTGCTTGATTGTTAATCTCTCCTCAAATTTCCATACCTGGAGATATTTTAGAGATACAGAACCAGAGAGGAGGAAAAAAGTTCTTTCCCACCTTTTAAAGAACAATTTTAAAAAGGGAAGTAATTCTCACCATAACTCGTGCACACCTGAGCTCACAGCCAGTTTTTAAACTCCATGGATCACTCTTTCCTCTGGCTATTTTTCCATTGGCATTTGGGACAAGCCATGTGTGCATTCCCTCCCACACAGCACATTCCCACCAAACCTGGGCCAAGTCTCACATTTTAAAGCAAGGACTCAGCAGGAAAAGCCTCAAGCTCAAAATCCCATTTCAGCACAGGAGCATCAACATCTACCCTGGCCATTGCCACGGATGGAACCCCATCAAACCTGCTGCCCTTGGCCACAGGTCAGCTGCAGGAAATCAATTCCCTTTCCTGGCTTTGGGTCTGAAAACAGACTCACCCTTTAGACACAAATTTGCCATTTTATCACTACAAGTTTCCTAAGAACAACTCAACAAGAAAACAAGAACACACACCAAGAACCTTAATTTCCCTCACTCTTGCATTTTCCCTGGATCCAAAAGCAGTCACTACTGACTGAAATGAAAGTCCCAGGCACAACTTGTTGTGTCAGAACAAAACTGCTTTTCTCCTCACACAGATTTCATCCATCCACCTCTTAATATCCAGAGCTCAGAGTCCCTTCTTTAATCTCCAAAACCATCCTGCTCCCTTTGATACAAAAATTCCTTCTCTGTGCAGGAGTGTTTTCCTGTTGCACATCACAGGGAGACTGCTCCAGCCACCTCTCCTCAGGATACCATCAATCCACACAATTTCTGATCCAGCTCTTTCTTCACTTTATGAAAGTGCTCTGTAAAAAAACCACAACCCTGCACTCACCTTTCTGTCTCCAGGTGAACTTCCCCAGCAGCCCAACATTTCCTCTCCATGGATTCTGGCCATGCCACTCCCCATTAACCTTATATATCTGATTAATCCCCTGAAGGCTCTTCATTACCTAATTAACAGCATTCAAAGTCTCATCACTACCATGTGGTCTCCTGGTTACACACACAAAGGCCAAAGATAAAATAATTAAAGAAAACTATCAGGGCTGCTCTTGGTTTAAATTTATCACCCAACACTTGGCTGTTGACTTGTACTTCTCTGTATGAAGTAGAACAAAATTAGGAAAGGCCACAATATTTTTTTCCCCCTCTCTTTTGAAACATTTGAAATTATCCCTGTTCCTCCAGGTTCTCTTGGGCAGCTGACAAGCATTTAAATAATGTCTCATGAGCAAACTGAAAAGCTGGGAGGAGCAATGTGTAGGGATTTGAGGAACTGAAACAAGGAGCAGCTCTGCTGGAAAATGAATTTAATTAAAGTTACTCATGCAGGCTCTCTGCCTTAGAAATCTATAAATCTGGAAAATCATTTCCCTTTCAATTAAATTTGTATTTGTCATTTTGGGAGAGATAAAAACAAATCCCCACCGACCAGGTTTTCCAATAGTGAGAAATTAGGAGAAATTCCTAACATGGAACTGTGAAATGTTTAACATAATAAAAATTCAGAAAAGCCAGTGAGGATCTCCAGACCTCCGAGTTCCACCACAGCCAAGCAATTCCTTTTTCAGGCTGAAAGTACAGCTGTACCAACTGGAGATGTTTCAAGGCAATGTCTGTGTTATGACTAATACCCCGAGGAGGACTCATCACCTCACTCCCACTTCTTATGCAACCACTGCCAAAAAAAAAAAAAAAAGTTCTCTCAGAGGGTTTTCTAGAACATCTGAGTTAAACACCTGAGCTGAGCTGTCCTCTCAGCCCCCTCTCTCCAGCACTGGAGCCTGCAGAGATCCACCTCTCACAGCCAATATCCACAGCCAAATATATCATAGGGCCAGAATGAGTGAAAATGATGCTGCTGATTCAATGTCATTTATTTTAGAATAAGTTCTGGACAAGCCCATTCAGCTCCTTCCTGAAGGAATCCTGACTGAGGTTCCTCCAGTGCTGCAAACTGGGGGGGAAAGGCTCCTCTAGGAGTCCAAAGTTAACTCTGTTATAACCAAACAGAGACTCTGCTGCTGCTGATCCCATCCCTGAATTCCATAAAGCCATTCCTTCCTCTGGCCTCACTGACACAGAAAGGCTGAACTCCTGATTTCCAACCTTTACAGTCCAGGTATTTCAGTTAATGACCAGTTGTTCTGCATGTGCTCTAAAAAACCAGCACTAATTCCAGTGAGGGGGATCAAGGGCTCAAACTCTGTCCCGTGTTCAGATCTTCCCGAGCTGTTTTGTGGTAAATCACACACAGGAGAAGAAGCCCTCAGCACTCCCAGATGTGGCATTCAGTGTTCTGGGGAATCAGTTGGGTGTTTTTCCGAAATCAGCTGGAATGAAATCAAAGGCAAAGCGAAGGTTCTCAGTTTTTCCCCCAGGCAGAATTCCCACTGAGCTCGGCAAGGACTGAAGCAAAGTCCTGAAGAGCTGATTTGAAAGCAGAGATCCAAGGCTGGGATTTGTCTGTGCACACACACCAAACCCCACACTCTGCTTGACCTGGCAGTGAGTTATTCATTCAGAAGGAATCCAACGCTGTCACTAAAAAAAGCTTCAAAGGGTGGAGAGGAATAGATATTTCACCTCGTTCACCTCGGGAACAGTGGGAAGAGTAACTGGGAGTGAGAGCTGCCAAAGCTTCAGTAAAACACAGACAGAGCCAGCCTTCCCTGCAGGACATGTCAAACCTTCCAGAAATCTCACTTTGCTCACAAGTGAGCTTGTTAAACAAACAGGGCAGCAAGTGGAATATTTGGGATTTTATTCCCTCTTCCGTCTCCCGTGGTCAGAAGAATGGCTACGGGAATGTGTGAGGGGATGAAGTCTGAACATTTCAGGGATCTGTACAACTGTGGCACTCGCCCTGTGCATGGAAACCCTTGCTGCAGTTTTTAAGATCAGACTGGATCCTCAATAAAGTTTGGGGCAGTGTCCTAATCCTTGGCTTAGAGAGACTGAGAAAGGAGCTGGGGGGAGACTTTGCCCAAGTTATTGACTGAAATGAGGAAAAACACAGCAACATTCTTTTCTCTCTTGAATTCAATGATAATGAAACAGGTCTGTGAAAGTAAGGCTAGAAACAGAAACTTCTCTTTATATTTATTTCTGCTGTAGCATCATATCCTGCAATACTCCACAAGTTCAGAATCCTGCAGTACTCCAGAAGTCCAGATTTGATCTGATTTCCACCCGGCACACAGGAAATTCCCCACATTGTCTCCTCTGGGCAGCACTAACACTTTGCACTTGGAGTTACAAAATCAGAGGAGACAGCATTTGCTCCTTTGGCTCATTCCCTGTTTCTCTGGGATACAAATCTCCCACAGAGCTGCTGGAATGAGCAGGGCAGGGTGGGCAGTCTGTAACACCCTAGGTCCCCAAATACAGAGTTAAGATCTAACATCCCATTTTATTTGCTGCAGAACTCATCAGACACAATGAGGAGGGAGAGGTAACTGCTGCAGTCAGGAATTACAGACATTCCCTCGGGAATAAGGATGTCAAACAGGGGGGACTGCTGGTCCAGACACAGGGGCTGCCTCACAGGGTGATTCATGGCCCTCTGTCACTGACCTGACACACAGCCTCGAGCCATTATGTATGCTCCAAGTTATCCAACTCCAGAGTCATTTGCCTCAGAAGGCTGCAGAGACATCCCTGGAATGGGAATTTAATCCTTTCCACGTTCCAGCAGAGCAGCACAATAACCACCCTCTCCTCTCCCAACCCTCGACGAGCCAGCTCCAAATAAACAATATCATATATGGACATTATTCTAGAAAATGCTTGACCTGACCCCCCTGAGATGTTCTTTGCTGACCATAAGAGAACAGTTCATCAAATTATGCACTTCCCTGAGTGATTTCACACTCACAGGCTCTGTCTGGGCTGTTGGGAGCAGCACACTCTCATCCCAAGATGCCCACGATCCCTCCGTGCTCAGCTAGAGGGATTCTGACAAACAATTCATCAGGACTCGGGACTGCATCTGCCTCGTGTTTACAGCCAAGCAACGAATTGGGTTGAAAAAGCATCCGAAAGGATAATACTTCAAGCCTGATGACTTTGTGGTTGGGCTTTGTTTTCCTGGAAGGAATCTGCTCACAGATCATGTCTGAGACCCACCAGACAGGGAATTGATGAGCTTTTAGGTAAACCAAACATATGGTGCTTGCTACGTTCCATCTATCTGGTAATCAGTCATGTAGCAATAAAGGCACAAGAAAATTTGGCCAAGCTCCTCAAGACATGACATCTGAGGAGATCAATTACAGCCTTAATGTAGACAAATTTTTCACAGCAATTTTTTTCTTCCTATTACACTGTCTTTCCTGTTCCATGGAGCTTTCATTAGCTCCGGTGGAAAATCAGACCTGGATTCTTCAAATCATACTGTGGACATAAAACATCAGTGAGTTTAGGAATTAAATTCTGGATTGATCGAGGCACTGACCAATAACAGCTCCAGGTCGTTCTGTGTGCAATTATTTTGCCAACTGTATTAAAAAGTGCACACCGAAAATTGTTATTTTAGCACTCTGAAGCTAACTGAAACTTCTCAGAGGTGTTCCCTCTTCCCAGGCCTCCATCCCAGAGGAAAAAAGCCCATTCTGGATGCACAATTCCAGAAGGGAGGTCAGGATCACCTTCTGCCAAGCTGGGGACACAGGAGCACACTCCAGACACCAAGATCTGGCCGAGCAGAGGGACCTGGAGGAGGCCAAACTTTGGCTAAACCTGTTGGTGGAGCTCTTCTCACATTCCCTGCAGGATTTAATGCTTTCCTGAAGGCAGATTTAGAACTGAAACCCAGGAAATAAGGATGATGCCATGGCAGCCATGGAGAGTCAAGTAGGTATTAATAGGCAAAAGACAAAAAAAATTAATCAAAATTCCTATTAAATATCTCATCTCTATTCCACTCCCCAGCTCTCTCCAAATCCCCCTGGTGCTGAAACTCTCCAAGGGCTCCAGGAGATCCAGGCAGATTTTCCCCAGCTTGTCTGCATTAGAAGAACAGCTTTAAAATGTAATTTTAACCTCACTGTGCCATATAAAACCAGCCAGTGCTTGTCTGCCACCATCCTGCTCTGTGTGCACATCCCTGCTCCCAGCCCCAGCACAAAACCAGATTTCTCCATGTCACCTCCATTTATTACTGAGATGTAGAACACTGAGAAATTATTAAAGACTTGAAAAATCAATTTGGACATTTTAAGTCTGAGCTCAGACTCCTCAGCTCCTGCAATTTGTGTAACACAAGACACTGCTAAGATGGCTCCATAAAGTGAATTAGAGCAAATAATTTCTTTGTTCAGCTCCAATATGCTCCAAAGATGGATTCTATATTATATTACATCAAGGGGATTTAGCATTAATACTTCAATACCAAAGAGCTGGGAATGCAGGAAAACTGTGGCAAACTGCACAAATCAGGATTTGCTTGTTTGACTGCAATAAACTTTCTTTAGAAGAGCATTTGTCTGAGAAGCATTTTTAAAAATGAGTATTTAATTCCATTTCCCATATGGTGTTTAGGAGGTTGTGGGTATGGGATTACCATTAAATATTGTGTTAGACGTGCAAAAAACACAGACAAAAAACCCTGAGTTTATACATCAAGTGTGGGTGGGTTTTGTTTGTTTGTTTTTATTTCAAACATTCCTCGGTTCATTTGCAGCATCCTCCACTCTGAAGAGATGATATTTTAAAAGGAGGCTCAGTGCTGTAACACAGAACCCAATCTATAGTTCAATATCTGCAGTCTGGGAGCCTGACATAAAAGATAAGAAACAGATGTAGGGTGAGATGAAGAAATGTGTCTATTGAGGAGTTTCAGCGCGATTTGGCACAAAAATAATTGAAGTCAATATGCAGAAAGCAAAGCTGTCAGCAAATTGCAATGCTCGACTGGAGCACAAATGTATTTACAAAAAAAAAAGGGATTCTATGGAGGCCATACGTGGTGTCCCAGTTGAAACAGATTAGGAGAGCATTAGGAATCGTCTGCTTTGCTTCAGCCAAAGTGCTCACCCTGAATGCACAAAGAGAAAACATTTATTCAATGGGAACCATGAATATCCCACCAGAAACTTCCAATTCTGGAGCTGCTGCACCGAGGCTGCCCAGCAGGAGCACTGGGACCAGTCCCTGCAGAGCCCCTTCCATGGAACTTCCTGACACACAAAAACAGCTCCTCGTAAATTCTGCCCAAAAATGGGAATTTCAACATTTTTTCAACCCAGAAAGTTTTGCAGTGTCCAGAATTTTGCCTCGCAGTTTCCTAACGTGGCTCCTCTGAGAAGTCACATTCACTCCAAGTTTGAATCAGTTCAAGATTTCCACAGTTTGGATTAAGTGCCCCCATCCCAGCTTGTGTCATCTCAAGCTCTAAGAAATTAAAACTTTAAGTTAAATAGCAACCAGAAGGCAAATATTGAAAACTAAAACCTGCTTGGACTATTTCCCCCCCCCCCAGATCATAGGATTTCTTTTAATCTTATTTTTTACACTATCATCTTATCCTCTTATTATTGTTTATACTGATGCCTGAATTCCTGGAATTTTCAAAGATACAAAAATCCAAGTGATCAATCCTTTACCATATTAAGAGAATTTAAAAAATTGAAAATAAAATTTAAAAAAACCTCACTGATAATCCCTTAGTCCCAGCTTGGCATGGTACCACCCTACTGGTTCCCAGAAAACATTGATGTTTCAGTTAAATTAGTTCCACTTTTCCAATATTTCACCAGATTTTTGCACAGTTTATTCCCAGTTCATTTTACCAATCCCACTCTGCCTCTCTTAAAGACATTTAATAGTGGTTTTTAAAGAATTCTTCCAGCAGCAGTGCTGTATTTGCAGGGTGTGACACCACAAATGACAAACCTTGATTTTCACTCCCTTCATTCTTTAGGCCTAATTCCATTTACACAGGGATGGGAGAGGAACAGCTTCACCTCCCAGCACAGACCTATCCATTCCTGCCTCTGGAATAAATTCCATATTATCATCATCATCATCATCATCATCATCATTATTTTGAACCTTCTCAGTGATCATCATCATCATCATTATTATTATTATTATTGTGAACCTTCTCAGTGATATTGGAGATTTTTTTAAAGACATTTAAAACTTGACTATAGATTAAACAGCCCATTGGAACACTGAACAGAAGAAACCAAATATTTTAAAAGCAAATTTGATCCTTTCCATTCTTTTCTCACTTTTTCCTTGGAAACAGGAGTCAGCCTTGGCTGCTTCACACAGATTGCCTTTTTTTTATTATTATTATTTAATATCAGTTCACTAGGAATCGTGGATCACTCCCTGCTGCTTGAGGCAATATCAAACAAGCTCACACACTTTTCTAATTTGCTTTGTTCTTCTGAGTGGTGAACTTGTTCCAGGCCCATTACAGACATGTTAATTGTTATCTTAACAAAGAATGAATTTGCAAAAGTAACGCTTGTCTGCCTTGTATTCAACACACCCTTTAAGGCTCACACTGCCCTAAAAAGTCATTTAAAGATTCTTTTGGAATTCGTTTTACTTACCATTCTTACATTTTATTTATTATTTATTCAATGGACAATAATTGCACCTCACGGGCTACGGTACTGCCACTGCTTGTTATTTAATTGTTATTTTTTATTATTATTAATTTTAGTCTTGGAAAAGTGAAACTTGATCGTTCAGCAGCCTCAATAGTTTAGCAGCCTCAAAGTTAATTTTCTAACTCCTATGGAAAGAAGAAAGGCCTGAAGATATTTAAAACTTCAGAAATTTGGGAGTGAACTCCTGAAATAGAGCCCCTCCAGCCCCACACATCAAAAATGGACATTTATGAGGCCTCACTGCAGTCAAATTCAATTTAATGACCTGTGCCTCAATGATTCTGTGGTTCTGCCACAAGTCAAGATATTTTTACTGGTAGATACTGGTATTACCAAAATATTTTACTGGCAGATCTCTGAAACAGAGCCCCTCCAGCCCCACACATCAAAAATGATCATTTATGAAGCACTGCTGCAGAAAAATCCAATTTAATGACCTGTACCTCCATGATTCTGTGGTTTTATCAAAAGTCCCAATATTTTTACTGGTAGATACCAAGTTATTTCTGTGACAGCCACTGGATGAGCAACTATTCACCACTTTTGCTCTCCCCCAAGGAGCTGCAGCATCATCAACCTTAAAAAACAAATCCAGTATCGCAGCATTCACAAACACACAGCACCCAGAACAATTTTTTTTTTCCTAAATTCCTCCAGATTTTATTATATCCTAGAAGAGAACATGGAAAACAGTAATCCCAAAGCCTCAATATTTGATGGTGCTCTCAATAGCTGTGGTGACAGCAGAGCAGAAGAGTGTTTTAAGCAAAGAAAAGAGAATTAAATGTGAAATTCAAGAGCTGAGGAGTTCAGAGCTAGCCCTTAACAGAAACTCCTTTTTCTATAATTAGGCAAGCACAGAAAGAACAATTACATTTGCCTGAACCAATCTGGGTGAACCTGACCTGATTTAAGCACATAAAATAAAAGGAAAACTGGATTTATGATGCTCACATTTTCTAGGAAATAATTCTCCTTTCTGCTTTAATTCACTCTAAAGCCTTTGGTCTCAATACAGCAAATAAACTCAGGTTTTCACATTCAATATTCATGAAAGCGACATAATACAAAAATTAATATTGTGTTCATTTCTCTGCAAATGATTGGAAAATCAGCATTTAATTCCTGCTTGGGTACCAATAAAAAAACTGAATTACAACTCTGGCTCAGCCTAACAAGTGTGAGCACAAATGTTGCCTCTCCTGACAAACTCACCCCAAAATAAAGTGGCTTTTTTTTTTTTTGGGAATTTCTGGTTTAATAAAGTTGTGCTGCAGCTTTCACATCCCACCTGCCCAACAGCAAATAAAGATCTAGAGGGTTTAATTAGTGACCTTGTTAATAAAGCTCCTTTGGTATTATCAATCCTGGAGCAGAACTTGGACTTCCATCATTCCTAGAACTGGAATTCTAGGAAGTTTGTCTCTTAATCACAGAAGTGAAGGAGAAACTCCAAAATATGGCCAAAACCCCTCCAAAATTTACATTAAAGAACATTAAAAATAATTTAATTTTGAAAGATAAAGCCACCTTAGCCCAGTTCAATCAGAACAAGGAAAATAAGAGAGGGGACTTAATTTTTAGTTAATTTTCAGTTAATTACTAAGTCCCTCTAAATTCACTGAAAAGTTTTTTTTGTGAGAAGGGCAGTGGGGATACATTTCTATGAACACTCAGCTGTTCTCTGCAAAGCAGTTGGGGATGTCTCTTCACGTGCCACAAATTCTTAAAAAAGTTGCAGAGAAGAATTCCTCCATCTTCTATAGAAGGGTTTGAGGACTGGGATGGGGAGAAAGAAGGAATTGATGGATTTTTGTGTAATAGAGTGCAAGTGCCTGGTAACATAAACCAGAAAGTTGATTTGCTGTCTATGAAACCAAGAAATAATAGAAATAAAAATATGTATATTCACCTTGCTGTTAGTTCACAGATGCAGGAACCACACCACCAAAGTAATACCCCATTGGAGTGTTTGAAAAAGGAGAAAAAATAATTAGGCTGAGTCTCAATAGAAAGAAAATACTCCAAAAATCCCAACTAATTGAGCTTTTTAAAATTAGATCAAAACAAGCAAGAAATGAAATGCCCTGCTTTTGATTTTTTACAGCTGTATCCCCCACTGAGCCACCTTTGCAGGGAAACATCGTCTGCATTTTATACCCCAATTAGTGCATTAATCTTTCCCCTGATTATTTATTCACATTTAAAAGAGTTTCCTTGTTCCATTTTGTAACTTGGGAGTGCAGAGGAATGGGGACAACGTTGCTGGGTGTTTCCAAAGCAGATGCAGCACCTCTATTTCTCTTCACACAGATCAACCCCCTGAAATTCAGATTAATAATCCCATGTGTAATGAGAAAAATAATTGGTTTAGACTTCATTATTCATAAAAAATGGGGCAAGTCCTGCTTTTATTTGGTTTTTTCCTAATGCTGCTTTCTCCCTTAGCAGAGATTCCCGAGTCCTGTAAGGAATATGGATCTTCTAATTCTATCATTAGGAAAAATGTATCTTTACTACCAATTGTAGTTAAATTCTTGTCTGAAATAGTCAGCAGCAATTCACTTCCTCCGAGATTTTCAGCATTTTAAGGATCTCAAAAAGTAAAGCTCTGGTGTTTCGATATCTCACCACAGCAAACAACTCTTCTGTAAAAAAATCTGGATTGATTTCTTCACAGAAAGCGTGGTCAGGGAGTTTTGGAGTCCCCACCCCTGGAGCTGTCCAAGGAATGGCTGGGCTCTGCTCTGGTGGAACTGGTGTTGATCAGATGTTGGAATTGATGATCTTGGAGGTCTTTTCTAACCTCAGTGATTCTGTGAAATCCACTCCAAATCCATCCAGCACCTGGAAAATGGCAACCCTCAGCACTGCAGCTGAGCAAATCATTTATTCTAAATCCCTCCTCCTCCTCCTATCTGGATATTATCAGGAAGCAGATGGGTTAGACAACCAAACAATCATTAATTGCATCATTTCTGCCACGTCCAGGTGAGAAACAACGAGTTTGAGGCAGCTTTGCCTGAGTTTCTTGATCAAACAGCTCAGGTCAGTTGTGACCAGAAGGATTTGGATCTCCCTGGGAATACTCCAGGATCTTTATCAATGCACGTTCATCCTACCAGCAGAAAATATTTGTGCTTACATTCAAATGAAGCTTTTTTTACAGCACTTTCCCAGATGAGTGATTAAACTAAAAAAACAGAAATCTCACCGCGACACTCCAACAACTTTCCTGTAAAAAAAAAAAAAATAAATAAAAAGGGCATCAGATTTCTGTCGGTTGTGAGCTGCTGAGGTGATTTGTCATCTGTAAAGCACGGTGATAAAACACCATGATCACACAGGGCTTCAAAAAACAACTTTCAAAGCACTCTTCAGAGCACGCTTTGATCAAAATGTTTACACAAAGCAGCAGCTTTAGGGAAGGTTCCTGAGCATCAATCTTGATTAGGGTTATTTACCAACACAGCAGCACTGGGGGAGAACCTCTGGAGCTGCACTTCTCACCCACAAATTCAGGAGCTGAGCTCCTTCTCTTGCCCTCAAAAAAGAAAGTTTTCATTAAGCTCAGAAGACAAAAGACAACGATGAGGTTTCTGAAGTTTATCCGTGAGGAAAGCCTGGAATTATAAATAGAGCCAGAAAAAAGCTTGCTGGAAAAGGGCGTGCAACTCTACTTTCAGTGCAAAATTACAACAAGAAGAATAATACTCCAGGTTAAGAGCACACAGAACATGATTTAATGTAACTGCACGTGATTGTGGCAGCAAATCATGGAATTCTCCGGGGCTCTTCAAGACCAGGAACTGTGGAACCCTCTGGGGCTCTCCAGGGACCTTCAAGATGACCAAGTCCAACATTCAACTGAATCCCCCAAACCCCCTAAATCACATCCCAAAAAGCCAAATTTACACATTGTTTGAACATTTGCAGGAATGGTTTGAACATTTCCACTTCCACCAGCCCATCCCAGTGTTTAATCACTCCTTCAGGGAAAAAATTCTTCCTGATTTCCAATCTGAACCTGCCCTGAGGCCAAAATATTGATCAGATTTAGGCTCCTAACTCTGATTCCAAAGAGTGCAGAAGAATTCCAGGCCAAAAATAACCCCAAACCAACCAACCTACCAAAAATAGAAGCTTCCCCAAAAGCCCCAGCCAGTTTAATTTAACCAAGATTCAGCTGGGAGACACAAAAATATTCACAGAGCACATCAAGAGGCTGAGAGGAAACAACCAGGAACACAAGCAATGAGTCAGAAGGAGAGACTTGATCCCAAAAAACCCGAGGAGGCACCAGCAGGGAGCAATCCAAGATCTCCAAACCCTTCTGAAGTGAGTGAGCTGAGGCTGATCCTTTGCTGACTCTGGAACCATTCCTGTCACCAACACTCTGCAGCTCATCTCAGCTGCCAAGACAAGGCCAGCAGAAGTTTGTTCCACACAAAAACGTCGGGCAGGAAACACAAAATGTAAAACCAAAACTATCACAGCTCACACACCACCTCTCCTGATTTCAGATTGTCTTCTCCTCTCTCACTGATCACTCCATTTCAGCAAAGCTGCACTTATGTAAAATGAGGGCTGAGAGGGTTTATTTCAGACACCGAGCATCCACTCCCTACTTCAGGTTGTGTTTTATGGGCTTGCATGAATTTTGGTAGCAGAACACCAAGATAAAAGCCCATAATTCAGTTTTCTCTTGACTCTCTCTGCTTGCCTACTGCAAATCTCTGTTGACAGCCTTCTCTCCTCAGCTCATGCTGATTTAATACAGCTGCAGCCTCTCTCCCTCCACCTCTCCTGAAATCTTTTCTTGCTTTTAACAACCCCAAACCTTCCTTTCCACTTCCACTGGTTATTTAATTCTATGTGCAGCACGTTTGGGGCACTCAGTGCAGTAAATACTACACAAACTGTGCCACAGCGAGAGGAAAAGAGCTTTGTGTGCCCCTGAGATGAAGCCAATTAAAGGAGTAATTTCATCTATGAGTATTATGAATTAACAAAAGGAAATGAGAGGATCTGATCTGTGATAACGAAATACAGAAATTAAAATATAAATAACACATCTGACAGTTCAGGTTTGATTAGATGGAGTAAGAAATTAGAGATTTCACTGCCTTCCTTTGTTTTAAGTCCATTTTTCATACAAACCACACTACCCAGAGATTATTGGGGGATGAAAAACCCCACAGTGCCCCAAAACCACCTCCCTGCCAAGGTCATCACTGCTCCCAGCTGAGCTCCATTCCTTCAGGCTGCTGGACTGTAATTCTGAGCTGGGAATCAGAGTTCCTGAGGAGACACAAACAATTGCACAGCCACGAGCCCTTCTGTCACTGCACCTGAACAGGTGAAAAACTTCCAAAGCAGCAGCAGGAAAAAAGGGCAAAGAGCAAAGGGATGCAGAATGGGAACAGTGCCATCGGTCACTCCTGCCACCCCACACGACTTCAGCGTCTGCCTGAGAGCAGCACCTGATGAGAAATGCACATTCCAGGTGGGAAAGGCACCGAAATGCTCACAAGCACTGCTGAGTCCACACTTTCAGATCCCCTGGAGGGAAAATAAACCTGACAGGGCAAACAGAGGCTGGGCATTTCAGCCACCCAGATTCTCCAAATGCTTCAAAACTGAAAAGCTTTAACATTTATTCCAAGATTTTTATTATTTTTTTCAAAAGTATTCAGTAATTTCATACATTTCACCCTTTTTAATATTGTGATGTTCTGGGAGCCTGGGGTCTCTTCCAACCTGACCCACTCTGGGATTCTGTCATTCCAGACCTTTTAGAATTCAGTTCCAACCAAGTTTTTTGCCATCAAAGGTTTGGATTCTGCACCCTGATATATGGAACTCGACATTTCTGCGTTTCTCTGCGTTCACTGTTTGGTCATAAAGGTGTCAAAGACAGCAAGAAAAATTATCTGCACCTGCCCAATCCTATTTTATATTAAAAAAAAAATCAGAGTAAAGGAACTTTTTACAAAGTCACACAAACATAAAAAGTTGCAGTTCTTCTGTGAATAAAACCAAGTTTGATGGAGCAAAGTGAGCTGTAAAGTTTAAGTCACAAATTCTTTCCAGAGTTTGAATTTCTGCTGGATGAGGGACTAAGTTGCACTTCACTAAGCTGGAAAATTTTAGGCATCAGGATTTGCTTTTGTCTACCTGGTACTTTTCCAGCCACCAATGAATTTTTCTTGTGTAAACCAAGTTCACAAGGGCAAGGCCAGGCTTGGAAAAATCTATTCCTGGCTTTGCAACAATAATCCACCATTTTTCTGGTTTAACTTCATGACCTTTCCCTCCCAAGTCAGTAGAGGCTGCCAGAAAGCAACCTGGCCTTATAATGAAAGAGCAAAAGGAGATACTAAAAGCAAAAAAAAAAAAAAAAAAATTAAAAATCATTGGTACTGAGTATTTAGAAGTTCACAGGACTATTTCTTTATGATTTAAGCTGATTCAAAACTTTTTAAATAATAGTCATGACACCACATCACCACTTGGAAAAGTGTCCCTGCTGCTTTCAATCAGACTACTCAAAAATTACACATTTCCATCTGTAAAGTAAAGAAAAACAATGTTGTAACTTATATGGGAAAAGCATGGAAATATCTGGAAATATCTTCCCCTCTTCTCTACACAGGACACTAAACAAGTTCAGATATTTCCAGAAGATGAATTACGCTTCCAACAATTTAATCATCTCTATTTAAGTATTTTCAGGGAAAACAGAAAGGAATTTTAAATATAAAAATAACTAAAAATCACTGCAGGATTTGTGGGTTGCAGGTTGTGGCTTCTCACACATCAGAGCTGCTGGGGAGAAGTTCCTGCACTGCTGCACAATCCAGAACTGCAGCTCCACTGAGGGGAAACCTCTTGGCAGAGCTGGAGAAAACAAGAGCAGACTCTAGAGGGAGTTCTAACTTTGCCATATTTCTCCCCTTACAGAATTTTTAGCACCCGTTCAGAACAAAACAAATAAATAACAGAAAAAGGGGAACTGTGTCCTGTTCATCTGCTCCTTCCCCTGCCCTCTGTCCCTGGGCAGAGTGGGAGCTGCCTGCCACAAAAATCTGTGCCCTGCTGATACACTCATTTCTGTTTCCCTTCCTACTTGATCATGATGGAGAGAAAATGTGAATTTTCTGTTGTTTTTGGTGACTCTGGTGCTCCCTCAGTCTGAATATTTCATGCCACATCTGGCAGACCTGTATTTAACGAGGACGGACCCCAACAGAGAGCAGGTCGTGACATACTGAAGAAAACAAAGGCACTGTAAAGATAATTTCACCACTGAGTTCTCTTCTCCCCAAAGCTGTCTGGGCACTCCTGTTGCAAGTTCCCAGCGTGGTTTGTGTGCAGGGACATTCCCAGCACGGAATTGAGGACAGCAGGGGCAGCCACACTCTGCCACGCTCCCTGTAATCAATCCCTGAGCTGGGGTTCAGCTCTGCCAGCTCCCTTCAACAAGGATTTACCTGCACTTGGCAAACAGAAATCAGAGGATCCCAGAGTGGATAAGGCTGGAGAGGGTCACAGAGGGACATCTGCTCCAGCAGGGTCACCCCAGAGCACAGGACGGGCTCTGGAACATCCCCAGGGAGGAGACTCCACACCTCTCTGCGATCTGTGCCCCTGCTCCCAGCAAGATCTGCTCCAGTGCAGGGGGAATTCCCAGGATCTGTCCCCACCTTTCCTCTGGGGCCACTGCTGGGCCCCTGGAGCACAGCCTGGACCCTGCTCTGACCCTCCCTGCACTCAGGGACACCCAGGGACAGACACAGGGACACCTGGGGACACCCATGGACACACAGGGACAGACACAGGGACACCTGGGGAAACCCATGGACACACAGGGACAGACACAGGGACACCTGGGGACACCCATGGATACACAGGGACAGACACAGGGACACCTGGGGACACCCATGGATACACAGGGACAGACACAGGGACACATGGGGACACCCATGGATACACAGGGACAGACACAGGGACACCTGGGGAAACCCATGGATACACAGGGACAGACACAGGGACACATGGGGACACCCATGGATACCCAGGGACAGACACAGGGACACCTGGGAACACCCATGGATACACAGGGACATACAGGGACACATGGGGACACCCATGGATACACAGGGACAGACACAGGGACACCTGGGGACACCCATGGATACACAGGGACAGACAAGGACACCTGGGGACACCCATGGATAAACAGGGACAGACACAGGGACACCTGGGGACACCCATGGATACCCAGGGACAGACACAGGGACACCTGGGAACACCCATGGATACACAGGGACATACAGGGACACATGGGGACACCCATGGATACACAGGGACAGACAAGGACACCTGGGGACACCCATGGATAAACAGGGACAGACACAGGGACACATGGGGACACCCATGGATACACAGAGACAGACAAGGACACATGGGGACACCCATGGATACACAGAAACAGAAACAGGGACAGACAGGGACATCCACACCAATGGATACACAGGGACAGACAGTGGGACACCCAGGGACAGACAAAGGGACACCTGGGGACACCCATGGACACCCAGGGACAGACACAGGGACAGACAGGGAAATCCACACCAATGGATACACAGGGACAGACACAGGGACACCTGGGGACACCCATGGACACCCAGGGACAGACACAGGGACATGGATAAACAGAAACAGGGACAGACAGGGACAGACAAGGACACATGGGGACACCCATGGACACACAGGGACAGACACAGGGACACCTGGGGATACCCAGGGACACTCAGGGACACCCAGGGCTGAGGTTCCCTCTCTTTTATTTCCTCTGCAGGCTGAGCAGCCCCAGCTCCCTCAGCCTCCCCTGGGAGATGCTCCAGCCCTCCCTCAGCTCCAGGGGCTCCTGTCCCTCCTGTCCCTCCTGTCCTGAGGAGCCCAGAGCTGGACACAGCATTCCAGATGTGCCTCCCAGGGCTGGGCACGGAGGCAGCATCACTCCAGATGTGCTGAGCAGAGGGGCAGGATCACTCCAGATGTGCCTGAAAGGGTTGGGAAGGGCCTGCTGGGAATGCTCCTCCCAGTGCATCCCAGGATCCCAGTGCCTGCCAGGCCCCCAGGGAACACTGCTGGTTCGAATTCTCCCCAGCTGCAGGAACAGCAGCCCAGAATGCAGCTGTGGCACCCACACTTCAGCGTTTGGAAATAAAAACCCTTCCTTTGCAACCCTGAGTGAGAACTTTAAGAGCTCACAAATACAGCACTGACTGCTGGATATCAAGAAGCCAAAGAAAAGACAAAATCCCAGTATTTCTGTATATTGAAGGTGAGTTAAAATGTTCTAAAATTGCAGAATTCTTCTGCCTTAAGGGACAGCATTGTGGCAGCTTCTCTGAGCTGAAGAAATCCATAACAACTATGGGCTGTTGAATAAGAATAGGAATAACAGTAAGAATAAGAGAATAAAGCCTGGTAACCCTTTATTACCGTGTTGTCCTGTTATTCCAACATCTCCTCTCACTTCTGTTATTAATTAGGGTCTCAAAAGCAGATTAAAAATTTCCTCTTCCAATAAAGACAGCACTTTACAGTGAGGGAAAAACAGCAAAACCCACAAACACTCACAGTCCTCAAGGACGTTTTCTACCTGTCTAAATATTCTTTAATACACACACACAACAGGATATTTGCATTTTTTTCTCAGAGGATAATGTGGCAAGTTGCACGGACGTAAACAAACTATCTGTAAAAGAATCTCTTGATAGAATTGAATATATGGGTTTTAGAAGTTATGTTACCAGGGAAGAGAGAACACTGAAGACAGCTGTCTACCTCTCAGCCTTTATCTCTCACTTCTCAAGTGTTTTATGTTGCCACAGTAGCACCAGAACCAACAAAAAAATTCATCTGTAACATCTCTGAACCACAGCTGCCCCCTGGCCACTCACTTGAGGAGTAAAACCACTCGAAACTTAAGTCACTGGAACAATGAAGAGGGGGGAAAAAAAGCAAACTGCACTTAAAGTGATTTCTGAAGGAGCGAAAAAAAAAGTGTGCTGAGACAGATACTCCTTATTTTTCAAGTGCTCTTTCATCCTATTTCCCAAACTTAACTCTATTTCAAGCCAGTGCTCCAGGATGGAGCTCAGCTGAACTCGGGAGAGCTTTCCAGGCATCAGGAACACTCTGCTGTCAGCACTCACTGCTGAGCCCACTGCAGGTGCTCACAGCTTTCCCATTCCTCTGTTCCACTTTGTGGAGCCGTGGATAAGCAGAAAAAGACCTGCAATCCAATTCTCAGAAGCATCTGGGGGGTGATTTTCCCCAGAATAAGACAGACAGCACAGAAGTCTGGAGAAGGAATTCCAGCCCTCCCAATCTTTTTGCTCTTTCCCTGTTTCCAAACCCCTCACCTCACCATCCAGAAATTAAGCCTTTGCACAAAGTGCATTTCTTTCTCCTCAATATTGATTTAAAACCATTTTTCATAATAGGCTCTGAATAGCAGGAGGAAAAATACAAAGCACATTTTCCTCCTGTCCAAAGGAAGCAATGGGATAATGGACTGGCTGAAAAAGTGTTTTCCCCAAAGGCTCTTGGACAAAGACACTCCTGCTTGAGCCATGAAGGAAATTGCCTGTTGGTGTAAATATGCCAAATGCTACTTAGACACTCGATGGCTGCTCACAAGCTGAAATATTCCTTCCTAACTCTGGATCACAAGCTTTTTATTGCTGCTGGCACAGCCTGTGACAGCAGGGAAGAGGTTTTTGGGTACTGCAATGCTGAGAATCAGTGGGATGTTGTTTGAGCAGAGGGATGTTGGCCTGAGCAAGGGTCACAGGGCTGGTAGGGACAGGAGGAACAAAAAACAGGACTTTGCTGTTCAAATGAACCAGTAAAACAACTGGAAAAAAAAATATTTTAGGGCTTTGTTTTTTGAGAGTTACCGGGCACTGGTGAGGCACCTCCAGTGCTGTGTCCAGTTCTGGGCACATCACTGCAAGAAGGACATTGAGGGACAGGAGGGTGTCCAGGGAATGGGCTGGAACATCAGGAGAGGCTGAGGGAGCTGGGAAGGGGCTGGAGAATTCCTGAGGAGCTGGGAAAGGGGCTGGAGAATTCCTGAGGAACTGGGAAGGGGCTGGAGAATTCCTGAGGAACTGGGAAAGGGGCTCAGCCCGGAGAAAAGGGGGATCGGGGGGACCTTGTGGCTCTGCACAACTCCCTGACAGGAGGGGACAGCCAGGGGGGATTTGGGATCTGGGAACAGGGAACAGGGACAGGAGGAGAGGGAACAGCCTCAGGCTGGGCCAGGGGAAGCTCAGGCTGGACATGAGCAGGAATTTCTCCATGGAAAGGATTATTAAACATTGGAACAGAGTGCCCAGAGAGGCTTTGAGTCCCCATCCCTGGAGGCACCCAAGGAATGCCTGGGTTTGGCAAGTCTGCCAAACAGGGCACAACAAAATGCAAAGTTTTAAACTGAGATGGCAGATGTGAGCTGATGTCTTCACCAACAATTCCATGGCTGAGGGGATGGGTGTTAAAGGCTTTGGATGGGTTTTGGTGTCTGCACTGGCTTTGGGCAGCAGGATCCTGACAGAGCCCAGACACTTTGGCTCCTGACACAGGCAAGGGGAGTTTCTGAACTTTGGGGGTAATTTCAAGCAGCAGGATCCTGACAGAGCCCAGACACCGACTCCTGACACAGGCAAGGGTCTGCAGGTCTGAACTTTGGGGTGAAATGCCACGTTCAGGGGGGATATGGCTCGGGAAGCTGCAGCTCCCTGGTAGCTCAGAGTGGGGAAAGGAGGAAGGACACGTGGCTGGAGTTTGGGATAAAAGGAGGCTGCACCCTCCAAAACCCGAGAGACAAAACCCAGTGGGCTCTCTCTCCCTATATTGAATAAAGCTGCCACATTCTCTGTCTCCTCTATGGACACTGGCTTTTCCCAGCGGCATTTTCCATACCAGGGGTACATAAATCCCCTCTGCTCCTTCTGAAGAGCTCCCACCATCCTCAAACCTGCCCTGCCCAACACAGCTCTGCCCTGTCCACAACTGCACCGGGACACTCCGAGCTCCCGAGGTTGAATTCCCAGCTGATTTGCACAGTCATTCCGAAGTAAATGATACTTGCACTTGAATTATTTCACAGTCATAAGCCAGCGCATTTCAGTGACCACTGGTGCAATCTGGGCATTGATGGCTTGTTATGAGACACTGATGGCTGCTTAATGTGTCCTAAACATAACCTTGAGACAACGGGAGATCAAAGCATCCCATAATTACATTCCTCAGTAGGAAGCAAGTTCCACAGCTGACATATGGAAAGGCCAAACCATTCTTCCATTCACAATAAACAAAAACATTCCTATTATTTCAACTGTTGACTATTGAATATTTCAACTGTTTCACTGTAAAGCACTCAGTAAGTTTCTCAAGAGCGCTTTGTAATTCCCTCCTCACTTTTAAAAGCCCTCGGGAGAGGGAGAGAAGCCCAGAACTACAAGAAGAAAAACCTCAGCACCCTAAAGACACCTATGAGTTATAATCACCTCCCAATTACCATCGTTAAAGCATCGTTAAAATGGAGTAAATAATTCCGCCTGCCAGCAGATGGGAACACGATGAGCTTCATCACCACCTCCCAGCCACAACCTTCCTGAAAACCCCGCAGCTCAACACTCCAAATTATTTTAGCACGAAAGGACTAAACGAGACGGGCTAAAACTCTCCTCCTCTAAAACCCAGCCGGTTGCTTTGGCATGCACATCTACCGAGCTGCCCGCAAAGGTTTCAGGAATAAATGGACACCTGCGGCTCCAGCAGCATAAAGGACAAATCTCGACAGCTCAGGAGAGAAATACCAACACTCGCATGTGCTGGGACAGCCATAAATCAGCGAGATTGCCTCCAGCTTCTCTTCCAACATTGTACTCAAATTCGTAGGTTGTCCCTTGCTGGAGAAAAGGAGAAAAAATTCTAAGCCCGGGAAAGGAGCTGGAGAAGCCCAGCGGATTTATGGAGCCAGTTGTCAGTGGAGAAGTCGTCAGCTTATTCATTAGGCTGCCTCCACACAGGAGACATAAAGAAGAAAAATAAAGAACAGCAAAATCCAGCCCCTGTGACAACATTTTAACAGCAGTTGTTAAGATTAAAGGTAACCTCCAGACCCTCCCAGCCTCTAAAACACACACTTTTATTCTAAGGTGTCCTTTCATCCTATTTCCCGTGCTTTGCTGTTGTTCCAATCAGAATTGCAAAAGGACATCTCTGCGGAACTTAAGAGGATTTGGGGGAACATCAGAAATACTCTGCACATCCGCATTAGGCTGCTAAACCCGCTCCAAGTGCCGGGGATTTCTTCCCCGCTTTTCTGCTCCGTTCTGTGCAAAAGCCGAGGTGATGGGACAGGCGCATTTAGTCCCTGTCCATGAAAGAGCTGCTAAAGCGCGGCTTAAACCGCTCTCAACAGCACAAAGCCCAACACCTCTGAAAAGCTGGAAATCCCCAGGGAATTGCTGAAAAACAAAGTCTAAGCAGGTCATTTTCTGCGAGTCGAACAGTCTGGGAGGCGACGCCCAAAGGTGTGGAACAAGCTGCTTTTTGAAAGAGTCAAATAAGAGAGAAATGAGGAGTTCAAAGCATTTTTCAAAGGACAGCAGAAATTCTGAGAAGGTCCCTCCCAGCTTGAGACATTCCATGATTTTCAGCTCTTTCGACAGAAAATACGCAGAAGTTGAGAGGGAGGAGATGCAAGCGAAACACAAAAGTCAAAGTTGTCCTCTGCATCTGCCGCCTCACCACATGGACACAGCGCCGTGTCACACTCTGCAGATTTCTCCAAGAACTCAGGAAATCCAAGGAAATCCCTTGAGGGATTCACTTTCCCAACCCGCCTTCCAGGAATTATTTTCATGCGACCGCAAAAAACTGCTCCCCTCAAAAAAAACCCTCCACAAAACAAATAAACACCCAACCGAACACCGCGAAAAAGGCAAAATATCAATTTTTGTGCTTTTCTAGGGAAAGGAGAAGCCTCAAGTCCAGCCGGCTGAGAAGCATCTACCTCTTCACACCCTCATGCACGGTGTAGTTTAAATTATTAAGCAGAACATTAATGATAACTTTATCCTCCCGCTGGTCACCTCGCTATCACCACCAGCTTGTTCTTCCCAGCTCGTTTATTTAGTAAGCAGCTCATTGAAATCAGCATTTCCTTCAGGAACAACCCACGTCAATAATGATCCCTGCCTCATTTTCATATGGCACTGATTTATTTAGTCGGTGGTTTAGGGTTTTTCAAAGCAATGTTAAGTTCCCATACTGGGAACAGCGTGGCACTGCCAGCCCCTCCAGTTTGGGGGGGTTTTGGTGGCTTTTTGTGCGCGGCACGGAGGCCAGCCAAACTTCCATCTCCCTTCCTACTCAGCCCTCCTCGGAGCCGCTTTCCAAACTCCGTTTGTCCTTCTCACACGAGTAAATGTTCTTTTTATTCGCCGCTCTGCAGGCGAGACCCCGAGAGGCAGCGGCTGCAAGGGGAGCGGAGCTGCTCCCACTTCTCCCACCCTCAGTATTTCTCATTTTCTTGTACTAATCCTGAACGCCATCAGATTCCTCAGTGTCAGGAAAATGAATCCACAAACACCAGAGTTTATGTCCAAAAAGGAGCCAGAGGAGTCCTTTGTGCTTTATTCCAATAAAGGGAGAGGCCATGGGACATTCCCCTGGGATCTCTCAGTTTTTTGGAGGACTCAGCCTCCCTTTTTATCCCAATTTCCCGTCTGCATTTCCCTCTCTCTTCCCCCATGGGCTGAGGTACCTGAGAGGCACAGACTTCCCAAACCCCTGACACCTGAGATTCCCCTCCAATGTACAGCCCTCCCTTTGCATTTTTAATTCTCATAGAATTCACAGCTTTTCCCCCATTGCTTCTTTCATCCTTCAATATCCAATTTCATTTATCAGCAAACCTACAGTTTGTTTGTAAAGGCAAATCTCTTTTTTCCCATTCATCACTCAGTGGAATCCATCCCATTGTTTCTTTTATGTCTCAGTGCTGGTTTCATCCACGTTTGTAAAGACAAATTCATCATTCTTCTCATCAGCAACCCCAGATCAGGAGGGGCTGACCCTCACCACTGCTCCCACTTCACCCACCCTCAGTATTTAGCATTTTGTTTTAATCCTTTTGGGGCTCAGCACTGAACACCATCGGATTCTGCAGCACCCCCAAACCAGGAGGGGCTGACTCTCACAGGTGGTCACACTTCTACTCCCAGTATTTATTTATCATTTTGTTGTTCTAGTCCTGCTTACTTCAACACTGAACACCATCGGATTCTGCAGCAACCCCAGATCAGGAGGGGCTGACCCTCACCGGTGTTCCCACTTGTCCCACCCTCAGTATTTATTTGTCATTTTGTTGTTTTAATCCTTTTGGGGCTCAGCACTGAACACCATCGGATTCTGCAGCACCCCCAAACCAGGAGGGGCTGACCCTCACCGCTGCTCCCTCCTCTCCCACCCTCGGCATTTCTCATTTTCTTTACTAATCTCGTGCTGAACCATCAAAGTCCGCAAAACTCCCCCAAAACAGGACGGACTGACCCTCACGGGTGGTCACACTTCTCCCACCCTCAGCATTTATCATTTTCTTTACTAATCCCGTGCTGAACACCATCACATTCCTCAGAACTCTCCCAAACCAGGAGGGGCTGACCCCCAGCTCAGCCTACCTGGATTCCTGGGCACATTTCCCACCCTGGCTTCTCCCGCAATGTTCATTTTGTCCTTCTGTCCGTCAGGAACAGCACCTGAGGAGGGAATGGGCCCCTCAAGGAGCTCCTCAAGGCTCCCACCCCTCTCTCAATCCAGCCCCTCCTGTTTGTCCTTCCTCCCCCCAGCCCATCCTGCTCTTCCCCACCCTTTTCTCCTGACAATGTTTCCTTTTCCATCCATCAGGAGCTGAGTTTAACAACGCCTTTTTTATTGTCTCCTTTTTCTCCACGGAGGGATCTTGGCCAAGGGAATGCAGTCCAGGACAAGAGGAATGCCCCGCAGTGACAGAGATTAGGTTTAGATGGGATTTTGGGAAGGAATTGTTCCCTGTGAGGGTGGGGAGGTTGCCCACAAAAGCTGCCCCATCCCTGGAAAGTGTCCAAGGCCAGGTTGGACTGGGCTTGGAGCAACCACAAGTTTAATATTCCCCCAAATCCTTTCGAGATCTATTTTACATCACAGCTCCTCTAGCAAAACATCGTGCATTTCCATAGAAATTCCAATTTTCTTCCTAGCGAAAAATTAGCAAATCCATCCCTGATGTTTTTCCCATTTGTAGTTTGCTAGGGGCTCCAGCCTGTGTAAATAATGTCATGGGCCCATTTTATACCATCATCCATAAAATGTGCCAGCAGAAGAAACCCCGTGGGCACAAACAGTTGTTGCACTGAGAGATTCCATCAAGCCAAACCCTTGGGATGTGCAATCTGCCCGGAGCACTTCACATTAGCTCTGTGACTTTTTTCCGAACATAATGACCTTGGTCATTATTTAAATGACTGCTGCTCAGATTTTCATCTCGCCTGTTCCAGAAGCAGTTTTGATGTGGTGTTTCTGTCCTCTCAGGCTCCTGCTGTGGCTCTGGAAGGGGTTTTGAATCCCTGTGAGCAGCAGTTAATGACAGAAGATCTCGTGGACACCAAGCCCTGCACATGGACACATCACAGGCACCGTCAGAGAAAAGTTCTGGACATTAAACTCAGTCTGGGATGAGTTTTAAAGGGAAGGAGGGGTGATCTGTCTGACCTTTTGTGCTTGCATTTTCTTCTTTTCTGAACTCTGTGTCCCAGCAGTGCTGGGCTGCTGTCACCACCTCCCTCCCCAGCTGAAGAGCCGAGCATCTCCTGATGGTTCCAGGGCTCTCCAAGATGTTTTAGTCCACCCCAGCTGGGCTGGCCAAGGGTTTTAAACCCTTTCTGCAAATTCAGCTTGAACTGTTGCCTGGAAAGGCTGAGCTGGAACAGAGACTAGGCAGAGCCAAAGGAATAAAATCAGGTATTTATTGAAAGGATTCACTTTGGGAGTGCAAGAGCCTGGCCAGGGCTACACCCAAATGAAATCCAAGATGATCCCAGTCCCGAGTTTTTACACTTTTATAAGTTTTGGTTCATCTGCACATTGGGGTCAATGATCCAAGCACAGCCCCAGGCTATGAAGTCTCAGCCCCTGCCTTGCCCCCTTTCCCTCGCTGCTGTTTCTGATTTTTGGGTACAGGTTGTCCTTGGTTCTCCAGCTAGAAAGGAATTGTTTTGTCACTGCCCTGTGAAGAGAACTCACTGACACCTAATATGAAGTTTCAGAGTCACACACTAATCAGCAGAGATTCTGAAACCACCACTCTTCACACAGCACTCAGTGGATTCTGACCAAGGACAGAGAGGTCACCTGTGCTCAGCTCTGAAACCCCAAAGATCAGAAGGACAAGGAGATGCTGGACTGAGGCCATGAGAGGCTTTGAAAATGATCAGGGGGCTGAAAACAGGCTGGGAATATTTGGGTTATTCATCCTGAAGAAGAGAAAGCTCCAGGGAGTGCTCAGAGCCCTTTCTAGGCCTGAAGGGGCTCCAGGAGAGCTGGAGGGGGACTGGGGACAGGAGATGGAGGGACAGGACACAGGGAATGGCTGAGGGCCAGAGGGCAGGGCTGGATGGGATCTTGGGCAGGAATTCTTCCATGGGAATTCTGATATTTTTTCAGTTGCTCAAGGCCAGTTCAGAGCCCTTTCCCAGCTCCAGCTGTGCCAGCTGCAGACCTCACCACTCCCCCTGGCATCTTCCTTCCAGTGCCCAGGTGGGGTGGGGGGCTCCCAGGGAAGACTCTTTCACACCATGGTGCCCAAATCCTAAATTGTTTTGCCTCTAGACTGGCCTGGGACTGGTTTCAAGACACCTTCCTCTATCTTATTCCTTTCCAGCTTCAAATACAGTGCAACTGAACACTGAATTTCTTTGGGGAACACTTCAGGAATATTCTGTAAAAAGCAGGGCTGGACAGATGGAAGGAAGTGCAGAATATTTCCCTTTTTTTCCTGCGAGCTCGATGCAATATTGTGATCAATTATTTCTGTTTCCTGTTAGATCCCACACAATATGGCAGAGGGGAAAGCAGCCCTGTCCCACAGAATCATGGAGTCATTAAAGGTGGGAAATCCTTCCAGGATCACTGAATCCACCACCAAACCATGTCCCCAAGTACAGCATCCACACATTTTGGTGATTCCATCCCTGTCCCTGCTCTGGAAGCCACTTCCAATCTTTTATACCCATTCCAGTGAAGAATTTTTCCCTAATATCCAATCTATGAACAATGATTAATTTCTCACAACTTTTCAGTGCCCAGGCTTAACCTAGCACTGGGTTCAGCTCCTCAGTAAGAAAAGCCAAATCCTCAGGCAGCACCTTGGGAAGCTTGAAAAGATTTTCCAGCAATTGTGGATTTGGGTTCAGTGTCAGAAGAACTGCTCAGCTTCCCCTGGTGCCCTGGGTTAAATGAGTAAATAAAAAGTTTTTACCACTCTGGATGTTAAACCCCTCCTGGAAAGCTGGCCACAAGTGCAGAAGTGGGAGTAAGGCTGAAGGTTTGTGTTTCTCTCCTTCAAAAGACTGGAAGCAGCTGGATTTTCAGCTGGTAGCTCTGTGGCAATCCCAAGGAGGACAATGCAATTATCCACCTGAGTGCTAATTGCAGGAGCCAGCCAGTTGTGCACAAATGGGGATATTTATTACCCATAATAGATGGGGCTGGGGCCTCAATTCATGCCAAGCAGATGTTGGTTTTCCAGGAGACAGCTGTTATTGGGATTCAATTCCTGGTTTTTTCCAAATGTCACAGGAAGAAACATGGCACGTTAGCTCACACTCACATAAACTTCTCCCTGGAATTAATAACATTTTGGGAAACCACACATGGATTTGCATCATTAATGAAAATTACTCATTACCATTGCTGTGTTTTATGCTGTGACCTGACAAAAGGTACAATCAAAAATGACTTTGAGCCAATACAGAGATGCTTTTTACTCTTAATTTTCATGTTATTGGAAGCTCCATAGTAATTCTCAATTATAAGTTAGATTCTGCCTCATTCCAAAGTATCTTTAATTCCAAGCAGGTACTACTTGCTCAGTGTTACAGCAATAAAAGTTTAACTGGGGTAAGAGCTCCATTTTACAAGGTCCAAAGACAAAGAGAGACACAAATAAATTAAATCAAAATGGCAGCCTAGAGCAAGGGCAGGTAACACTTTCTACGTGGCAAACAAATAAATAAATATTTTAATTTTTTTTTTTTCAAAATGCAAGTCTTTTCTTTCTCAATGAAAGAGGTGATTAATATCTTTGAAAGCACCATGGCACAACTTTGCCAAACCAAAATCTGAGCTTTTCAGAAAAGATATGAAAATTTGGGTTCTAAATCATCTTAGCTCGGTCCAGGTCAGAGGAGATCACTGAAAGATCAAGTCCCTTTTTCAGTGTCTCAGGAATGAGCTTTTCTTCTTGCCTCTTCATTTTGTTTTTGTAATTAAAGCTAAGTTTTCAAATTTGAACTGCATGATCTATTGGAGCAGCAGTTTTGAACTCAGTATGGCTTTACAGTCGTTTCATAAACCCCCAAGAGAACAATTTTCTTGCCATTATGCCAAGCCTGCCTTCTGAAAAAAAAATAAAAATCTTTGTTTTAATTAAAAAACAGATAACTTAAATAGCAGAGGGGACACCTTCCACTGTCCCAGGTGCTCCCAGTCCTGTCCAGCCCTGGCCTTGGGCACTGCCAGGGATGCAGGGGCAGCCACAGCTGCTCTGGGCACCCTGTGCCAGGGCCTCTTTCTTCCCAAAATCCCACCTGAACTCATTTTCTTTCATTTTGAAACCTTCTCTCCTTGTTTTATCCTTGTTTTATCCTTGTTTTATCCTTGTTTTATCCTTGTTTTATCCTTGTTTTATCACCACAGTCTTCCCTGGAGGCCCCTTCCAATGCTGCTCTGAGGTTTCCACACAACCTCCTCTTCTCCAGGCTCAACATCCCCAATTCCCTGAGCCTTCAAGGATCACCAGCCACGGCTCAGCCCCTGGAAGCACCCTGGCACCTTTGGGAGAATGGGGAAGGAATGGGGAAGGAATGGGGAAGGAATGGGGAAGGAATGGGGAATGAATGGGGAAAGAATGGGGAAGGAATGGGGAAGGAATGGGGAAGGAATGAGGAAGGAATGGGGAAGGAATGGGGAAGGAATGGGGAATGAATGGGGAAGGAATGGGGAAGGAATGGGGAAGGAATGGGGAAGGAATGGGGAAGGAATGGGGAAGGAATGGGGAAGGAATGGGGAATGAATGGGGAAGGAATGGGGAAGGAATGGGGAATGAATGGGGAAGGAATGGGGAAGGAATGGGGAAGGAATGGGGAATGAATGGGGAAGGAATGGGGAATGAATGGGGAAGGAATGGGGAATGAATGGGGAAGGAATGGGGAAGGAATGCTCCTGTGGGAATGGGGAATGAATGGGGAAGGAATGCTCCTGTGGGAATGGGAATCTGGAATCAGCCATGGGAGGAAATTCCTGACTGGGGGCAGCAGCTGAGCTGGATTCAAGGGAAGGTGGAGCAAGGGGAAAGAATGGCTTGGATTAAATAAGTAGCTGCCGTAAAATATACAATAGAAGTTCTTAAAATGACACTTTAAATATCCTCTTGGCTCACCCATTAAAATAACATAATTGATTGAGTCTGTTCCAATGAACTGTGAACTTCAAGAATTTTTACTTCTGGCTACAGCTCCTTCCTTCAGCACAAAAAATGACAGATCTGTGACTTCGATTTTTGGCCTGAATTTTAACTTTAAAACAGCAAAAATACGAGCAGTGAAAAGAGGTTTTCTGCTTCCATCCTACTCACTCTTCAAGGGTTAATTCTTCATTAGCATCAGTGCTGAAGGGGAAATCAGCAGCACAAGGAGGATAGAAATATTAATGTCTCCATTTGGGAGCATTTTAAACATGATCTCTTTTAAGTGCTATTGCTCTAAAGGGTCACTTAAATGCATGTATTTACATATATAATAGAGATCATAATTTGGCATGGATTTCCATGGCATTAATGTACAATATTTTTGCTGCCCTATAGAATTGTGGTTCAAACAGAGAGTGGGAAGTTAAATGTTGGCAAAAGCTGGGGCAGCTGTTTATTTAGTGTGTGATGCAGGCAGATGTTCCTGCAGGGCAACCTTTGAGCCTTGGGCAGGCAGGAATATAGATCTGATCCTGGATATGCACTTACTAATGGGATAAGTTGGAACTTAATTACCTGCTTGTACTTTCCATTATCTGACTGAGTGTGCCAGCGTGGGATTTTATGCACCCAGGATCTCAGGGAGCTCTGAGAAGGATGCAAACACACATTCACACATTGCTCTGGCCAATTTCTCCTTCTAGCTCCTAAAAATCGAATCATTTCAACAACAACAACCAAAAAAGGCATTTAACACTGCTTCCAATTTTCCTGGCTCATATTTTACAGCACGATTTTAGGATTGAGGCACTCAACTGAGGGGGAGATTAGCTCAGTTCAGCTCTTGGTTTTGCTCCAGACTGCTCATGTCACATCAGGGAAGTCATTTAACCTCATGGTACCTCAGGTCCCATCTGTGTTGTGGGAAAAACACAACCTGCCCGAGAGACACAAAAAAAAACAACCTGAGGAGAGTGTCAGACACAACAGCAATCTGGCCTGGAGAAATAGACACGCTGAAAACAGCTTTGCATTCCCCTCTGCTTCTAATTCACAGGTGGCTACTTCACCACCTTTAGCTCTGAAGGATAATTCACATCAGCACGAGGAGGAATTAAACATCAGCACCTTCTTTCTGAAGCATTTTATACACGGCTTGTTTGAGATGCTGTTGGTCTAAAGAGCCACAAAAATGCAAAGCAAGGGGAAGATCCTTTGCTTTTAACTAATTCACTATAAATTCTTAATTCCTAGCACTTCTAAAGGCTATTTTCTCCTTAAATCCACTGCTTTTAGCTTTAAAACCTGGTAAAAGATGCAAGGTAAATAAATAGCTGGTAGCGTGTCTGGGCTGTGTTCACTGCTGGGATGGCTCAGGAGAGCACAGGGTTTTCTGAGGGAGTTTTAAACTTGCAGACCACGCTGGAAATCCTCCATGCCTGGTTTTTGGAGTGGTTCATCTTCCCTGATAACCCAGCAGTGCCTGTTCATCAGCTGATCCAGCTCAATAAAGCAGAGTGCATTAATTAGAGGCAAAGGTGCAATAGGTGAATGTGCCCTGCACTGAAATAGGGAAAACCAAAGGGAAGGTGCAGAGCTGGTTCCTGGCTCGAGGTCACAGGCCAGCCCAGCAATCCGGCTGCCCCCGTGCTGGAATTGTTAAGGCTGGAAAACATCTCCCAGGTCATCAAGTGCAAGCATTAACCCAGCAGTGCCACAGAACCTCGGCCCCAGGTGCCACATCCAGCCCTTGGGGCACTTCCAGGGATGGCAACTCCACCACTGCCCTGGCAGCTGTGCCAGGGCCTGATCATCTTTTTAAGGGAACAAATTTCCCTTAATATCCAATCTAAACCTCCCCTGGCCCACCCTGAGTTCCCTCTCCTCCTGTCCCTGTTCCCTGGGATAAGATCCCAAATCCCCCCTGGCTGTCCCCTCCTGTCAGGGAGTTGTGCAGAGCCACAAGGTCCCCCCTGATCCCCCTTTTCTCCAGGCTGAGCCCCTTCCCAGTTCCTCAGGAATTCTCCAGCCCCTTCCCAGCTCTGTTCCCTTCCCTGGACACATTCCAGCCCTTAATGGAGAAGCCCAAAAACCAGTGCCCATCTTTTGGCCATTAACTGATGAAATTCATCTTGGCAGTGCCCAGGACCAGGTGAAGAAGAGCCACAGATGTCTCCAACCCTCCCAAAGAAACACCAGCTGGGCTCTGATAAAAATGGGACAGATTCCCATGGATGTGGTGGAGCAGATTTATCCATGGGGCTCCTCTTTGTGGTGGGAAGGGGAAGGGGAAGGGGAAGGGGAAGGGGAAGGGGAAGGGGAAGGGGAAGGGGAAGGGGAAGGGGAAGGGGAAGAGAAGAGAAGAGAAGAGAAGAGAAGAGAAGAGAAGAGAAGAGAAGAGAAGAGAAGAGAAGAGAGCCTTGGGCTGCCTCTCCTATCCCTCCCAAATGCAGATTGGAAAGAATGGATGGGCCCAGATGTGAAAGATGAGAGGCAGACAAGGAAAAAATTGGTGGGGCTGAGAGTCTGTGGAGGGTTTTCAACCCAGAAGCCAAAAATAAGTAAAAGACCTGGCAGAAGAAGTGAAAATGCAGATTTTTCTCAGCCAAGGCTCAGTGGTGCTGGAGCCACAGCTCCTTCTGCAGAAGCCACAGGGACACTCGGGGTGGGGCTTCCAGAGCTGCAGCCTGGATTCAAATGAATGCCCAAACACCAGCATCAAAAACAGCCCAACAAATACCTGCCTCAAACTGGGAGATGTAATGAGGCATCCTTTGTAACACACACAGAGCCCTGCAGGAACTTGTGTTTATGGAGTTCTGGAAGAATGTTGTGATTTAAATTTTATACCTTATTGGGGTTTTTTTGCATTTAGCTCCGAATGCGAACAGCAGCGCTTTGGAATTTGTTCCCGTCTTCATACAAAATGCACATTGGGTTTCTGCTTCTAATGAATTATTCTAATTAAAGCCATTGTTTTTATTTGTTAGCCTGGGTTGCTGTCACTTCTTCAGGTTTTGGCTTTGTTGAAATAACAAAAAATCCTTGAGCTGATCCAATTTATCGTTCTTAAAATTTAATCACAGTTACTCAGAACTTACAACAGCAACTAACAAGAGAGAAACTTTTCCCATATTCCAGCCTGCGCAAATATTTTTCCTTGACGTTACCAGAAGATTTTTCAAGAGCAGAGCAATTTGAAGATGGAATATCTGAATTTTAAGAGGATTTTTTTTCCTGTAGATGGCACACTGAAATAAATACTCAGGGGTGAATATTGTGAAGAAGGAAAAGGAGTGGAAGGGAGAGAGTGGAGCAGGGATGGAGTGGTGGGAAAGGAGATGGGAGAGGGGAGCCAGCAGTGAAATTTTGGAGAGCAGGACAGAAGAGGCTGCAGGGTTTGCTGGCAAAACCTGACCAAAGGAAGTGTTTGTGATTTAAACAGAGGGGTGGAGATAATTTATTGTTATTGTTATATTTAATAAGTGCTTTGTGGAAGGAGCCAGAGGAAAGAGGAATGGAGACTGCTGCAGGGCTGATTTACAGTGACATTTGAGATGAGAGAATACTGAGAAAACAGCAATTCTGTTGTGGGGGGAAACAGGGAAGACAGAAGGAGAAAGTGAAAAAAAAAAAATCAGATTTGAAGGTTATGATCAAGAATTCCTGTACCTTGTAACTAAAGCAGAGGAGATTCATGACCTCAAGTACCTGCTCTGTAGTAAACTAGAGAGAAATATCTTTGCTATGCATCAGTTTTAACAGATAACGTGGAATAAATTAACAATTTAAGTCTGGAGACAGCAACTCCTTAAATGCATTGCATGTACAATCTGAATCTCCAGTACAGGCACCCTTTTCCATGTTTTTTTTTTAATCCTTTCTAAGCAAAATGTGGATTTCTCTTTTTTTTTTTTATCTTTTCTATGCCAAACACAGAGTTCTAGAACAAAAATTGATATTCATCATTGTAAACCCAAAGTTCTGTGTTATATCAACCTATATTTCAATTTCTTCCATTAAGGTCATGAGGTTTTCATATTTTATATGAAATATTTGATATTTTGGGCTACTACTGGTGTTTCTCTGATTGCTAATAAAAATATGTACTCAAAGGACAATTATATACAGTAAAGGAATGTCATTACATCTAACAATGGCAAAAAATGGATTTTTTTTAATGGATCTCTAGCACCTTGGATATTTTAGCCAGAATTCACCTTGTTAACTACAAATACAAAGGTTGGGCTTAATGATCTTGAAAATCTTCTCCAGCCTTAATGATTGTCTGATTCTAAAGATGTGTGGTCAGCTGTGACTCAAATCCTCATTCTTCAGCCCACAAATTATAAATTAATCTCCAGGGTTTTCCTTCTGAGAGTTTTGCCTTCCCTCAACCCCCAAAAGGGGGGGAAAAAAATCACTTCTATAATATCACTGACACAACTGCTGTTATATATTCCTCCAGAGAGATAAATTATCTCTTATTGTCAGTAATGATATGGGGGAAAAAAAAAAAAAAATTTGCTTTTTGTTCCATCCTAAGGAGTTGCTGGGGCTGCCACAACTCGGTGTTGTGCTAATATTTGATTTATAGGATGGGAAATATTTCAGGAGACACAGGAGCAGCTTGTTGGTAGAAATTCAACACGTTGTGGGTTTGATTTGTGTTATTTGGAGGGACATCACTTTGATTCCTCTCCAGCAGTGATTATTCAGCACAGAAGTGAAAATAGATATTTACTGACACACAACTAGATATGTTCATTAGAAAAGTCATCTAACAGAATGATATTTTTTTCAGTCTGAGGGTTGGAGATTGAAAATTAATTAAAGGCACCATCAGTCATTGCTTCACTAGCAGCAAGATCAAGATTTTGGGAGAGGGTTAAAGAAACATAAAAACTTGGTAGATTTGAATGAAAATCAGGGTTTAAATCTCCTGGACAATCGTCAGGATCCGACAGAAGGCCCATGGAACTGCAAAAGTGAAAAAATGGAAATATGAAATGAGCCAAATTCTGCCCCAGTGCTCTCTGAGCTCTCCCATTTATTCATTTCCAGATCTGTCCTCTCCTCATTTGTCACTGCATTTTATTACAGCGCAAATGGAAGAAATAAAAATCCGATGTGTTCTGGTTTTTTTTGGGTCAGAAATTTCCCTCAGAGCTCAGAAGAACCTTCAGCATGACCCCGAATGCTGCACGATGATGATTTTAGCCACGGTTCAATAAGCGAGACTGAATTTAAGATGTTTCGTGGGGATTTTTTTTTATAAACAGATCCTGACTGCAACAACATGAAACTCGCAGCACTCATTAAAATGACAACTTCAAAGAGCAGCGTTTGACTTGCAATGAATTAGACCTTGAAGGAGGCCAAAAAAAACGGAGCAGGAGCCTCAGCAAACAATGAAAATGAAAAAAAAAAATGAAAAAAATGAAAAAAAAATGAAAAAAATGGGAAAAAAATGAAAAAAAAAATGAAATCTTCCCTCAGCCAGGCTGGATTTGGGGTTTGGGATGAAAAGAACTCCTTGGGATGCACAGCCCCTGCAACCTGACACAACCACGCTGAAGAACTTAAAGGATTTTAAAATGTATTTTCTTGTATTATCAGGAAAAAAAAACCAAAAAACAAAAAACAAACAAACAAACAAAACCATGGGAAGGGTGTGGGGGTTTTTTTTTGTTCCTCCCTAACGTGGCAATGGTTTATCAATTGCTGAACATTTGGTAGCAGCTTATGGTAATGATCATTTGCTCCCAAAATCACGCAGAAGAAAGAGGCAGAAAATGAAGCATTTTTCACCTTGAAAAGAGAACAGAAAAAAGAAAAGCAGAGACCTCTGCAAAGCTGATGAAAAGGAGGGGGGTGTTGATGGTAGCAATAAACAGCTTCAATTCTGCTCGGAATAAATTCAGCCCCACATGATACTGACAAAAAAAAAAAACAAAAAACCCCTTTAAACATCTATTTCACCGTGCTATTATACAATTGTTTTTCACCTCTGCTCGAGAGGCTCAACCTCCTTGATTGATGCAGAGTGATGAGCAAACACTGCGGGAAATACGACGAGTGAATTTCGATTCTCACTGAAAAAAAAAAAAAAAATCAGAATTTCTTTTTGTCTCCGAGCAAAAGATCCTAAATGAGATTTAACTTCGGCTCCTGTAACACATTTATCTATGGAAAGTGATGTGAAAAATGTTTCTAGAGCATGGGAATGTAGTATTGGTTAAAGATGCAGGTCCATAATTTAGTATCTGTCTTAAGACCATGCTTATAATTTATAACTCTAATAAAAGAAGTACTTTCCAGGTCATTAACAATGATTTTAAAACGTATTTTCTTGCATTATCAGGAAAAAATTCATTAGGACAGTGTGGGGTTTTTTTGCTCCTCCCTTAAGTGGTAATAGTTTATCAATTGCTGATCATTTATTATCAGCTTATGTTAATTATTATCAATATTTGCTCCCAAAACGAACAAGTTTCATGAGATAAGGCAATGATTTGCACTGGAAAAGGTCAATATTTCACAGAAAAAAAAAATGGATTCTCTGCAAGCACCAGACCTGAGAGCTGGAGAGGTTTTCCTGTTGGTTTGAGACAGGAGAGTGTGAATTCAAAGATGCCTTTTCTGGATTGTTCTAAATGTGGTGCCATATCTCTTTAATGTCTTTTGCTGATATTTTTTTTCCCAGTTGGTTTGATTTTCAATATATTTTTTCCCCCTCTCAGGATAAGATGCTTTCCCACCTATTTTTGAAGAGAATTTTGAATTAAATAGAATTATAGAATTACAGAATCACAGAATGGTTTGGGTTGGAAGGAGCAGCCAGTTCCACCCCCTGCCATTGGCAGGCACAAAATATCCCAATTAATTTTCTATCCCAACCTCACTTTTCCAAGGCAGAGGGTGATGGTGGGGGGAAAAAAAAAAAGGAGATTTCCAAACTGCCTGAAGGGAAAACACCTCAATTCAAATTATTAAACACCTTAAAAGTGAAAAAATTCCATTTTAATTTCATTTCTGACAGCGCTGTTCCCAGCTGAGGGGGCCTTTCCAAAGCACCAGCAGGAATTTGGGATAACACAGGGATTGGGCATGGGAACAGCTCACGAGGAAAGAACATTAATAACCGAAATTTAGGTTTAGGCGATTCAAAATTGGAAAGATAACTTAGCAAATGGCCATTACTCACATTTAATTGCCATAAAACACTGATTCAGGAGAAATCTGGAGATAAATATTATGTTTATAAGCACTTTTCAAGATTCATAGTGCAGCAAATCTCTGCATTTTGTGTATCTTATTAATAATAAAAAAATATTGTGTTGAGGCTCAGCTATTTATTTCAAGGGCTTTCCTTATGTTTCTTCAATGTTTAATAAATATGCTTAAAAATAAATTTAAAATGAACTAAAAGAAGACGAGAAGAATGACTTGGTTTCTGAATTAACACAGAACCTAAAGAGTCACCAAGACATTGAGGAACAGCTGTAAAAATTAATATTTTTCAACATATCTAGGAGGACATATCAATAACAGGGATTAAGAGAACATTGCAATAAAAATCTGCCTCTGATTAAATGTTTCATATATTTTTAAAAATGCATATTTAGAAGTATATTATTTATCAAATTGGAAGAACTGTCACCTAATCTTCAAAACATCAAGAGTAGACAAAGATGAAAGAAGAGATTTAAATAAATTTTAGTATGATTTAAGTTTAGTGTTTGGTCAGATAAAATAAAATAAAATAAAATAAAATAAAATAAAATAAAATAAAATAAAATAAAATAAAACAAAAGATAAAATCGAAAGCCTTGGCTACAGTAAAGGGTATGAGAGACCTTAAGCAGCTTAAATAAAGGCCTGGAAAAATCAGAACAAGTGTCTAAAAAATGGCATCCAAGGAATTGAAAAATTAGGGAGGAAAATGAGCAAAAAGGAAAATGAGGGGAAAAGTCCAGGAAAGCAAGCAAGGAAAAGGAGTGGAAAAAGGACAGGGGGGAAATGGAGCTTCAAAGATTTCTGCAAATACAAATTCAGGTGAAGCCATCGACATTGAAGCTGATGGAATAAACAAGGTGGGAAAAATCCTGGAAGGTGCAAATACCTCTTGAAAACCAGTTGGTTTTATGGCCTTATCTGATAATGAAACTTAATCCATGAAAAACTGACAGTGGTAACCTTTTCATGTATTCCTGTAAGGATTTCACCATTCATTTCCAACTATTTCCAATTAGAAGTCGGATTAATTTTTAATCACAGCTTAATGCAATTTCACATTCCAACAGCAGTTCTTCCTACCCTTCCTTCCTTCCTTCCTTCCTTCCTTCCTTCCTTCCTTCCTTCCTTCCTTTCTTTCTTTCTTTCTTTCTTTCTTTCTTTCTTTCTTTCTTTCTTTCTTTCTTTCTTTCTTTCTTTCTTTCTTTCTTTCTTTCTTTCTTTCTTTCTTTCTTTCTTTCTTTCTTTCTTTCTTTCTTTCTTTCTTTCTTTCTTTCTTTCTTTCTTTCTTTCTTTCTTTCTTTCTTTCTTTCTTTCTTTCTTTCTTTCTTTCTTTCTTTCTTTCTTTCTTTCTTTCTTTCTTTCTTTCTTTCTTTCTTTCTTTCTTTCTTTCTTTCTTTCTTTCTTTCTTTCTTTCTTTCTCCTGGTGAAATCCCCACAACTGCCAAACCCAACTTGGTATTCCTGGAAATGGGAATATTCCCTGAGCAGTCTGGCTCTAAGTGAATGGAATGGTTTCTGTGGCCCCGGTGGAGGGAAGTGTGGGCTAATTAATTATCTGGGCTTGCACTAATTGATCTTGGGGAGGTGATAATTGCACTGAGTGTGTTCACTTCGGGAGAGCCTGTGAGAATGGCCTGGAGGAGATGGGGATTCCATGGGAAATATTCCATTGGAACGTTTCCTGCAGCTGATCCAGGCTTGGGGAGCTGCTCTCACTGCACCCCGCTTCAAAATCTCATTTCATTAACAAAGCCCCTCCATGCTTTGATTTCTTGGTGTCCTTGATGAAGATATTTAGGAATATTAGGAAACACCGTGGGTCCCCTCCAGCTCGGGATATTCCCCAATTCCTCTGGTGCAAACCAGCACTGCCCCCCTGATTGGAGGTGTAGGATATTCTAAAAACTCCATGCACATCCCACAGCAGGCTGGCGTGGAGACACAGAATATTTATTTAGTCCTTAGCTCATGGAGTGACTTTTAATGACATTTTGAAGTGCTAAGGCACTTGGAGGCTCAGATTCTTTATTGGTCCCAGTGTTTCCCTGCAAGCAGTTGCTCAGATATTAAACATCCCCTCTGCCAGGGCTCACAAAACAAACACTGAGCCCACTTGGTATGAGGCAAATGTTTGATGTAATTCTGTTTCAATTAGTTTATTCTTGGCACTTTTACACGTTTATCTGCATCCAAACCTTCACGGTGCAGCAATTATTTACTTCATCTTCTAATTAATGAGTGCTGAGTCTTGAGGAGCTGGTTCAGTTTCTGTTCTACTCTGCTCTGGGAGAGCTGGGGATGTTTTCCTGGAGAAGAGAAGGTTCCAAGGAGTTTTTAGAGCCCCTTCCAGTGCCTAAAAGGGCTCCAAGAGAGCTGGAGAGAGACTTGGGAAAAGGGCTGGGAATGTGATTTCAGCTTCCCTAGCAAGGAAAAGGCTGAAGAAGACAGAACCCAAAATTCTTCACCCCCTCAAGTTCAATAATAAAAAGAGAGTTGGTGCTCCAGTGAAAAATCTCAGAAATCCACAGGAAGTTCTTCTGCTTCAGATATAAAACCTTAAATGAGCATTTTTCCTACAGAAACCGTTTGTCTTAGCCCACCTCCCTGGGAAACTAAGAAACCCTCCCAAATCAACCCTGGAAACATCCGAGCTCCAGCTCTCAGCTCATCTCCTGCACACTCCTGAGAGCAGCTCAGCCCCCAGCCAGGGATGGGAGCTTTTCAAGGTTTGCCCATCACTTTCTTCTCCAAAGAGTTTCAAGTTGTGAGGAAATCGAGGCACCTTTAAAAGGACCAAGCGCTCGTCCTGCTGTGTGTGAAGATTTCTCTCCCCCACTGCCACCCTCGGTGGCTTTGCTGCTGAGAGGACTTTGGTGTTTTGCTTAGGAATGAGCCAAATTAAAAAAAAAAAAAAAAAAAAAAAAAAAAGAAAAAAGAAAAAAGTGCCAGCAATGCCTTGTTTCAGCAGGGGAAACTTCACGTGGACATTTTTACTACTCTATTCTTCAAGATCTGATTTTATTCTTGAAGGAGCCGATAAATTCCCAGCTAACTGAATATCCCATCTGCCCATAAAGTCAGCTTTTAACACCAAGGAAATTCAGTATTCTTCCTGAATCCTGCAGCCTAAACACAGAACCTGGAAAGGTTGAATCTGGTGTGTGGCAAAGGCAATTATTTTCCTCTTGCAAGCTGATTTATATTATAATTCAAAATGCAAACACAATAATTCCAGCACTCTTTCTTCCAGAGGAAATACAGATAACAAGATAATGCAGGGAGGATTCATTTCCTACAAGCTGCCTTTGTGTTGTTTATTGAGCTAAATAAACATGAGGGATGTGTGATAATCACAAAGCATCTTCCTGTGGCAAGGTAACTGATAGTGGTGGGGGGTTTGTTTTAGTTTTAAAACAAGGATTAGAGAAAAAGAAGAAAAAAAGGACAAAACCCAACTTGGAATTGTTCCTTAATTTGGCAGCACAGAAGTTTCCCCAGCAGTTTTGCAGGGCAGGCTGTGCCCAGGTGCCTCTCAGCAGAGATTAAATCAGTGTTTCTCAATTTGGGCTTGCTCAGAGCTGCGGCTGATAATTTACCTTTAATTGTTATTCATTCCAGCCACTCTCTCCCTCTGCCTATCAGCAGTTAATGTGTTTGTACAATTAATTAGCCATTAGTAAAGTCCCTACTGTAACCAGCCTGTGTCCCCAGGCATTTCCAACTGGAAATTCACAATTTAAACTGGGATTTGCTGAGCTCTGCAGGTTCCAGAAGGCCAGATGTGAAAAGAATCCTCAGACACTCCTGTTAGAAAAATCCCAGTAAACCCAGTGCTGCTGGATCCCACTGGATCCTGAGCATCCAGACTTTCTTCTCTTCCACCTCCTGCTCTCTTGACACTGCTGGGGTGGAGACAGAAGGATTTGGGGCTGGAGGTTGGTCTGAGCTGGATTGGGATTTTCTTGTGTTTCTGAACGCTCCAAGATGCAATTCCCAGCTCAGCCCAGGAGTAAAGCAGGGATTTTCCAGCCTGGGCATGGAGCTGTCACCCCATACCTTGGACTGTTCCCCATCAGCAGAGGGCTGTTAATGCATGAACAGATGTTGTCCCTGTTTTCTGTGGGAGCCACCAGCAATTTACAGTGAAAATAACTCTCAGTTTGCTTAAACATTTCCTATCTCCCTTAAAATTCACCTTCTGCTCACTTGGACTCCTCTGATTCCAAAGGACTTTGTAAAATAAAGGACATTTTCCTATGTCTTTATCTGACCCTAGCAAGGAAACACTCCTATTAAAAATTCCCTGGGGAGGCAAATAACCCAAACACTTCTGCAATTCTAAACAAAGAAACCCAAACAAACAAAACACAAAAAAACCACAAGAAAAACCCACCAAAAAAAATCAATTATTCCCAATTCTGAAGTGCTGGCGATCTCCAGTGTTTTGCAGGAAAAGCAGCAAATATTTGCAGGCCAAGGATTTTCCTGCAAGCCCATAATGACTAAATTGTGATGGACAATCTCAATTTGGGAGCAGAGCTGCCACCACCACCTCCCTTGGCTACCAGAGGCACCTTGCTCACCTTGTGCCCTGATCACTGGGATAATGATGGAACTGCTTGGAAAGGATTCCACAGAGTCTGGCATTCCAGTGGAATGTGGAGTGGGAGGAAAGAAATGTCTGGCTCTGCGTGGAAATCAGGGCACAGCTCAGAGATGACTCCCCCAAAGCTGTGATACCCTTCAGGCATTCAAAACCTGAATTTCCACCCTCTCAGATGCTTCATTAGTGCCTTGGCAGCAAATTCCCGAGGTCAATAGGAACACCTTAGTGCCCCTTAGATGGAAAACTCTTCTTAGTGGACCAGGCACAAACACAAGTCAACACCAGATTTTTTTTTTTTTCCTCATCTTGAGCCTGTCTGTACCAGCACATCTGGGGAAAAGCACAATTCCATCCTCAAACGTGTTACAAATGAAGATATTTCCCCTAATGTGGGCGATGAAATGTCATTTCTGAGGACAGAGGATAAACCAGGAATTTACAAGCAGGGGTTTTTTGGTATCTATTTCCTTACCAGCTTGGCAGGGAAATGAGCACTGTAAAGCTCCTGCTGAAGAGAAAGGTCAGCACTCGGGGTACAGAAGAGGCTACTCCTGAACAGAATCGTCTGGCAAAAATTCTGAGCAGCTACAACTGCAAATGGGATTTCACAGCTGCTTTGCAGTAACATTTTTCTCCGTTTTCACCACATTTCCTGGAGAAGGGCTTATAAATACTACAGCAGCACTGAGAAATAATTATCCATTCTTTCCACGAGTGTCCATAAATATTCTGCTGCTCTGTTTGGGACTGAAGCCTGGCCTGACCTATAGCAGACACTGGCAGAGGAGATGTTTATTATTTTCCTGCTGACTCCCAGCTGTGGGATCAATGCAAGGAGAAAAACCTCCCTTGGCCTCCTCATGCACGGACAGGAGCAGACATTTCCAGCATTTCCACATCTATCAGCAGCCTCAGAGATCTGACACGAGCCCTCTCCCAGTTTTCTCCCCCATGGTGTGTTCTTTGGTCTGACTTGCACAGGAGTTCATGGCTCGGGCTGAGCCTTCTTCACCTGAGCTCCCAAAACCAGCAGAGGTGGCAGAGGAGACAAGACCCTTGCAGAAGGAGAGAAAAAAAAAAAAGGATTTTTTTCTGTATTGAAGGTAATTCTCAATAAACCAGCCCGTATTTTAATAAGTGAGTTACTGCGTGACACGAAAACAAAGAGAATTTAACATCACCTTGAATCAGGCAATCTTCAACCCTTTAAAAACACTCCAGGCTCATTTTTTACATAGTTACATGCAGCTGGTTTAGCTTTAAAAAAAGTCCTTTTCAACATTTCTGGATGACCTGAAATTGCCAAGAATGTCAGGAAGCCCAAAAGCAATTTCTAATATCTTTTCTAAAAGGTAAATTTCTAATACCTTTTCCAGCTGCCCTGACCCTCTGCAGCAGCTGGATCTTGGTGTTTTCCTGGATCATTCTCCTCTGCTGGACTGATTTACTCCCTCTGTTAAGCAGGAAACTTTAAAGCTGACATTTCTAATTGTTTCAGCTCACTTTACTCAAAGGTGTTTAACACCAGCAAAGTTTTCTGACCAGGCCCTTTGGAGCTCTCTCACAGAGGAGAGTTTGCTGTGCTAAAGTGAAAATTAACAGAGCCCAGAACTCCTGTTAGAAACTGAAATGCTTGGAATTAAACTTTTGTTCAAGAAGAACCAGAACTGACTGGGTTGGAGCCACCTTCTTGCTGATGGAAGGGAAAGAGGAGGATTTTTGTTCCTTGTGGAATGAGGAGCTCTGAGCCAAACCTTGGCAGAGCCATCCTCCCTCCAGTGAGAGCAACAAGGGATTTATTGAGTCCAGTGGCTCTGGAAATCATCAGATTCCAACTGGGCAGGAGACTGAGGGACAAGGAAGGTGTGGGAATCACTGCATGGATTTCCAGGAATTCTCAGCCTCTGCAGCATTGATTAAAATAAACTCATTTTTATGTTCTATAACAAAGAGTTGTCAGCACACACTGCTCAGTCAGGGCTTGGAAATCATCCAGCATTGCTCCTGCTTCCCTTTCCACCTCCAGGATAATTGGAGTTATCCTGCAATTCACCTGCTTTCCAGTTCTCATTCTCATCCAGGAAACTTCAATAAGTGCTTTTTATCCCTCAAAGAATGGTTTGGGTTGGAAAGGACCTTAAAGCCCAGCCAGTGCCATGGGCAGGGACACCTTCCACTGTCCCAGGGGGCTGCAAACCCCATCCAAGCTGGCCTGGGACACTGCCAGGGAAATCTTCCCCATTTACAGGGGGATCTCTCTGAATTTAATGGGATCTCTCTTAATTTGCTCTGCCCCAGGAGCAGCAGCACAACCGAGCTGCACTATCCAAGTAACACCCAAATATTTGCCTTTTTTTGTCTCAAGCCTGAAGAAAACTTTCACTTGAATTGCAGCTGCAGTCTCTCATTGAAACACAACCTTATGAAAACGTTGAGACACTTCACTCCAGCTCCTCTTTTTTCAGGTCACTTTTTCAGTCCATTTCCCTTTGTAGTAAAACTCTGCCAGCCAAACCTCCCTATTGATTGATATATGGGAGACTTCTCTCCAAGTCAATAATAGCCCAGAGCAAGAATCAGTGGCTCTTTGCTGTTATTTATCCATAAAGAGCTTTATTGAGCTAAATTGGTGTTCAGTTTAGCCTCTCACAGTTTATAATTTTATTTTTTTTACCAATTGTCCTTCTTAACTCTGTTGGAATCTGCTGCCAGCTAAATCAGGCCAGAGAAAGCTCAACAAGTGAATGACAACCATAATTCAGTGTTTAGTGCTTCAAACCTCGATCTTGCCATTCTAGCAGCGAAATTCCTGATTTATTTGGAAATCAGTTTTCCTTGCAAAAAGCAATAGGCAAGGAATGATGAAAGGAGTGGATTAAAGGGAGCAGGGAATTTAGGATGTGCCCAGCAGAAATCTGTCAGCTGTGGTTGTGGGAAAAATATCATTTCACACCAGGCTGCAGTTTCTCCCCAACTTCATCAATTGCCTCCCAAGACAATGTAATATTGAAGGAAATAAACAGAGCTAAGTCATTGAAGAGAAGATTATTTGTTCATTACTTAAGTCTGTGTGTTTCAATTGGCCAAAAATAGGACTAAAAGCAAATACTCCCTGTTCACTAATTAACTCTGCATCTTAGCTGGCATTTTGTTATTGCTCTGCCTCAGAATCCTAGAATTAGAACTGTAAAAAAAATAACTGGACTTGGAGGGTCATGCTTCTATCAGTTCCCTATAAAATCTTGGCTTTCTGGGATATTTCTCCCCTTTTCCCAGTCCTGGTAGTGATTCACAAGGTAAAAATTCCACTTTTTTTTCCCCCTAAGATTACACTGTGATTTCACTTATTCTTGATTTTAATAGATATAATAATGCTTTGATATAATTATAATTATGAAGGCTTTTATGATAGATAATCATGATCCACAACAGAAAAAACTCCAAAATGGTGTGAAACTCTGGCAGTTATTAAAGTGCTCAGACACATTCCCACATTTCCATGCCAAGAGTGAGCCCAATAACTTTTGTACAAAAAACCCAAACCTCCCAAAAGATGCATTTTCCATCCTTAAAAGGTTGCCCTTCAATTTTACTGCACATTTAAGAGAGTCCCAAAAACCTTGCCAGTGTTGTAAACGCTTCCAAACCTGTGCCCAAAACAACTCTTTTCCCTTAAAAGCTGCAAGGGATTTAAAAATTCTGGTGTGTCTCAATCTCAAACCCTACCTGGGGCAGTGCTAACACGTGGAGGAATAAGAATTTTCAAAAAGGGTGTAAAAAACCTTTTTCAAATTAATGGTGCAAACCCTGCCCTCAGGGCAGCTCCTACCAACTGCTGTCAGTTCATGTTTGGTGATCCCGGCAGTTTAAATCCTAAAAACAGGATGATTTCTCCTCGGCATTGTGGTTCTCAGTAATGAATCCTGATCGTCTCATTATCACCATGAACATCATATCATCTCCTTTTTTATCCTTCTGAGCACTTGCTTTTAAAGTTACCTAGCAGTGAAAAGCTCCCAGGTGTTAATTGCACATCGTGTGGGATAACTTGCAGCTCATTCCATGTTACCTTCCCATTAAATTCCATGTTCCCATCCAAAGGCATCAGCAGGAGCAGCTGATAAAGCTGCGCTGCGTTATTAATTATTTTGTGGGGTCTATTCCTTCTCTTAATTGCCCAACCTGGTCTCTTCCCTGGCAGCCTTCCCTGAGAAGCTGTGGCTGCCCCATCCCTGAGAATATTCAGGGGAAAGTTGGACAAAGCTTGGAGCAAACTGGGACAGTGGAAGGTGTCCCTGCATTAAGGTATTCCTATTTATTTATTTAAAACTTAAATTCATCTCAATTCCTGGTTTGAAATACCCAAACAGAGTGGTTAGGGCTGTCTATTCCCAATAAAAACGTGGCCAAGGCACAGGGAACAAGCAATGCCAGGCTGGTTGCAAAGTCTATATTTCATTTTCTCCTCTCCAGCGAGTCCCGGTGGTTCCTGCAGTGAATAATTGGCTGCACCTTGTAAAACACGAAGTGAAACATGTACAGAGAGTCTGTTCTGTCCACCCAGATGTGTCTGTGGAATAATAAAGACCTAAAGATTGCAGCTGGCCGTGGCAGACTCCAAAATCCGGGCTTGTAAAGACACCGGGATCATCTTTATGGATTTATCTGGGATAAGCAAATACAATGAAAGGATGGAGACACCAAGACCTGTCTGTGCTGACAGCTTCAGACCTGGGATCCACTCTCAATTTAACGAGCCAATTAAGGAAAATTAACAGAGTTACACCCTGCTTCAGTGTCCAGAAGGGAAAATCCCAAAGGGATAAACAGCAGTCCAAGGGAACTTGTACTGCCCAAGAGATTATTCAGGCACTGGGAGCTGCTGGCCTGGAAGAAAAGAGATGACCCTTCCTGATTTCACACAGCAGGGTTTTCTTTGTGAGACACCAGAGTCAGAAATTGCATTCCAAACCCCCAGGGAAGGTGGGATGTTTTTCCCCCCAGTTCTCTCATGCATCATTTCAGCTCCACCGAGCCCGAGTCCGACAGCACATCTTGGGAGAGACATTTTAAAATGGGAAATAAACTCTGTTACACACCAACATCACCCTCAGTAGCGTCACACTTGTTTATCAGAACACTTCAGCACAGGGCTGGGAGTCCCTGGTGCAGAATATTTGGCTAAATATGAGGATTAAATGAGTGTAATAATTGATTTGTATAGGTTTTTAAAAGCTCTGCCTTCCAATCCCCTTATTCTTACTCTCTAGTGGTGAATGCACTCACCCTATATCCAGATTTTATGGGTTTTGGTGCTCCAATAGCTGCATAATCAATATTTAAATTTAAGTTACATGGAACAATGTAGTACTAACGCTCGAGAAGTTCCTACATTTGAGGAATATTTTGAGGTATGAAGACGATCAAAATACACATTCCCTTTAAAGCACAGGTAATAGTGGGCGGGGAAAGAAAAAAGCTGCCTGAAAGAAGCATTTAAATAGTTAAATAAAAGATTTCAGTTTGAAGCTCCATCACCACTTGGGAATGAAGAGGGTGATGATGTCCTGGGATGGGCAGTGCCTGAATTCCTGCTCTCATTGCTCATTCCCTGGCCCCCGGGAATTCCTGGAGAGCAGCACAGCCACAGCCCAGCTCCAGGTTTGGAGGAGAATTAATTTAACTCAGCTCTGTTCTGCTGAAGGCCGTGTATTCCTAAGAAACAAGGTGGTAAGAGGCACTGTTTTGTTTAGCCAATATTTAACAGTTCAAAGTAGAGAAAACCCCTGCATTTTTGGTTAGTTGGTGAAATTGCATGATTTTTAAATTCTCCTTCACCGAGCAGAAAAATATAAAGCAAGCTACATTAATGCCTCCTGGGGAAAATAAATAAATTTTAAAAGCTTCTGGTTGGCTTAAGCATAGTTATACAAGTGATGTCTGTACACAGATGTGGTTTTTAAATAGGTCTGACCAATTCAGGAAAATCTTGGGGTATCAATAACACAAACCAGACCACTGGAAAGGATGAACCCCGAGCCTTGAAACTTGTGCAACCTCTAAGCAACACTTTTGGGTCCTTGGCAATAAAGAAAGGAGCATTTTATTGCTGGAGAAAATTCTTCAGGAATCAAATGTATCGCGTGTGCTTTGTCTGGGAATTACTCATTGCCTCTGCCTGCCTCATTCTGGGAGCTTGTTCTGCTCTTGTTTACTTAGAGGCAAAAGTTGCACCCTGAAATTATTTAAGACTCGGAGAATTAAATATTGGCAGGCTTGACAAGAGAAGAGGATGAATTAAATATGTCAAAAGAAACAAAAAAAAAAAAAAAAGAGGGTGGATTAGATTTTTCAAAGACTGGGGAAAAAAAAGGCTTAGAAGACAACAACTGATGTGTTAAATCAGATTTCTAACACTGGTTCTCCAACAGACATACATCATAAAAGCAAGAGTTTTAAGAAGTCAAAGATTTGCAACAGCTAAAAAAAAACCCAAAACCCCAAATTCTGTGAGTTGTTTATACCCCCTTTAGATGAAAGGGAAAAGAAGAACATTTTTCTTCTATTCTCTAATATTCCTCTAATATTTTCCAGTGTAAGCTATATAGAGCTAAAGAGCATCCTTGGGACAAGCCCTACCTGTTGGACAGCGGGCAGGAGATTTCTTTCCTTGGTTCCAGCAGGTGGATGGGCTGAAGAAGAGAAGATAAACAGTTGGATTCCTCACTCCTAGCAGGAAGCACTTCCTTTCCTTTGGGACAAAGAAACCTTCCAACTCTGGTCCTGCTGCTCTTCCTGCTTTTCTAAACCCCAGCAGCTCCTTCCCCCTGAGTGTTTTCCCTCCTCCAACCATTTCCAGTCCTCAGGGATGGAGGCCCTGGATTTGCTTTGTTAAAATATTAACTATGAGCCCTTGGGTTGGTTGGGGACATCTGCCCCAGGTCACCTCTAGCAGGACCAGTGGTGGGTGCCTGGCGTGGGGAAAAATAAAATTGTTCAGGCTGGATATTGGAAAAATGATTGATAATGATGAATGAGCTGAACTGGAAGTAATTAGGTTGGATGTGAGGAAGGAATTTGCTCCCTGTGAGGGTGGGGAGGGGCTGGGATGGAAATAAAGTAAAATTAATAAAAACGTGAGAATTACAGCCAGTGTGATGTGCATGTTTTAATGGTACCTTGGCCTTGGTCCCCATGCCCAAATTTCAGGATCCCAAATCTCAATGTAACTTTATTCTCTCTGTATTTATATTTATAGTTATGCTTACATTATTTATATTTACATATATACGGTCTCAACTCTTGATGAGTTTCCAGTCTTAATGATTCCATAATTCTATAATATAAATACATATTCTTGTGGAATGTGAGCAACACCCTGGTTTTTCACATCAAGAAAAACTTCAGGAAAATATTAGGGACTGTTGTGTACCAATTTTAACAGCTGAACCTTTGTGAGTGTGACATTAAAATGCTCCCAAACCCTGCGTGGGGAAGTGTTTCATGAGTAACTGCTAATATTGCACAGCCACAGCTGTCAAGATGAAACAGGACAAAAATGGCAGGAAAATCGTGTTCTCGTCTTTTAAGAGATTAAAAAACCCAGCGTGAGGAAAAGCAGATTAACCAGTGCAAAAAGCACTTGGCAGTGGCCACCCTGGTTCATTCTGAGATTTACCTGAATGATTTATTTCCAGGCTCCTATTTGGTGTGAGGGGCTTTCAACACATTCAACAAATCACTCCCTGAACTTCAGAGGTGACAAATTTCAAAGGAGCCTGGATATCATCACCCCCTTTCTGATAAAGCAGGAGAACAGCACGTGTTTGTAACAGCTCGGGATTCACCCTGGGTAGATCAGGAGCAGAGAGGGGCACAGAGAGAGGCGAGCAAATCCTGCGTGTCCCTGGCCATGCTCCGGATACCCCAACAAACCTGGAGCCTCACGTTCCCTCCCTGGGGGCTCCCTGACCGCTCTGCAAACCTGATTTCCCGCAGGTATCCGGGAGCACATCAATGGCAGGGCACAGGGAACGCTGGTGGCTTTTGCAGGGGATGAGAACTCAGCGGGCGCAAGGCGGAGTGTCGGCTCTAATAAAGGAATGTCACACCATGCCTCGCCCGCCGCTGGCCTCTGGGGACATGAAAAATTATAATGGGGGAAACGCAGAACTTCGCAGATATAAATAACTGGAGAGTCTGAGAGAAAATTTCCAGCCGGGGCGGTGGAGAAGTGTAAACATGTATTAAGGAGCTGCAGGGAAGGAGATTATTGCCACCTATTGACAACAGCGCTAAAATAATTCCCGACTAGGAATTCCTCCCTGCGAGCTTTGCAGCAGCCTGTTCCGATTGGATTTGTGTGGCAGGGGATACAGAGAATGGGAACAGCCGAGGATTTGATGGATAGGTCCCCATCTGAGGGGAATTTTTAAATAACTCAAGTCTTTAGAGAGGTGGTTTAACAGTAATTGAACACTTGGCAAAGCAGACCAGAGCGTGTGGTGCTGCTGGATCCAGAGGGATGGAGCAGGCACAGAGGAGGGGAAATGTGGTAAATCCATGGAGTGAAAGCTGTCATCTCACAGGAGCACTGGTGTTTCTTCCATAGGATTTATCCCTGGAGCTCCTGGATGGATCCCACTGCTGCTGGGGGGAGCGCTCACTGCCTGGAATGTCCTTAAAACCTGGACTGGAGAATGAACACAACCGCAAATCAAATCAAAGATAAGCAGCATTCAGCCACACAAAGTGGAAAATCTGGGCAATCCTTTACCAGGAATGGCAATCCTGGCTGATTTCAAAACAGTCTCCATGTGATGATCTCCCTCCTCCCCCGTGTCCTTTCAGCATTTCAGATCTGAAACTGATGCTTTAGGATTTTAGCTGTTATATTTCCATACATTTGTAACCCTGCAGGTCTTTAGTGTGTAACTCCAAACTCCATCCCGTGTCAGCTGCTGCTCTCCCATTTTGGGCACACACAGCAATTCCTCTCCAGGCTGGCAATCAAGGACCCCTCCCTGCCTCAGGCCCCAGAGATGGAAACAAAAGGGATTGGGGGCAGCAAACTTGGGGTAAATGACTTCATTGCCTGGAGCTGGAATTGGGACATGAACCCCCAATGTGCAAATGGAGCAAACTGATAAAAGTGAGAAAACCTGTGACCCGTGGTCCATTTTGGGCTTTGTCTGCCCTAAATGTACCTGAATAATTCAATAAATAGAACTGCTTTTTATCCCCCTAACTCTGTCTGGCCTCTGTTTTTAGGTAGCCCTGGAAAAAGGCATCAAAACCCTCTCCCCCTCTGCCTGTCAGGACTCAGTTTATTATTAGGTACATCCAGTGTGATTCACTCCTGGCAGCCCACTGATTCCTCATCTAATTTGGGTCAGACAGTGCAGATGGAGACCAGTTCCCTGCCCCATCTTATCCAGTCCCCAAATTCATTTGCTATTCAGTGGAAATCCAAGCCCAGAAATTTTTATCTTTCACTCGTCTCTCAAGAATTCCCTCTCTGAACCATATGCACTTAACTCTGTCAGACAGATTGGTGAAAACAAAAACTCCAAGAGGTTGGAATATTTCCTGCCATGCAGCAATATCTGCACAGCTTTTGCTGTGGGTATTAAAAAATATTCATTATTATTTAGGTGTCCTTTAGGAGTTCCATTCCTGGAACAAGTTAAAATGAATCTTGTTTGAATAATCTGTGTCGTGGGATGCTAATTAGAATCTTAGAGTTTGGTCTGGGGTGTGATTAGAGAATCTTGGAATTGTTAAGGTGGGAAAAGACCTCCAAGATCATCAAGTTCAATCTTTGACCAAAGATGACCCTGCCCACTAATCCACATCAGGAAGTGCCACATCCATGATTGCAGATACCTGATGAAAGGAGGTAAAGAAGGCTAAACACAGTGAAATCTCAATTTTTACAGCTGGATGTTTCAGAGAAGTCATTTTAAACGAAGAACTCAGCAAGGTTTCATTCTGAGTCCACTCACTTCCCAAAATTACTCTTTGTGCCTCCAACTTTGTGTGGTAAATTTGCAAGGAAGAGCTCTCAGAAGAAGGGATTTCCTTGAAGAGCAACGCAGATGGCAGCAGTGAGAGCAAAAAAAAAACAAAGCAGATGAACAAATCAAAGTCACACACAGCAAATCCTGAGCCTGAAGTCCACAGCAACGGGACCTGCACTCGTGTGCAATCCCACAACTTCTTAATTGGCCTCCAAGATTTGCCTGAACATTTCTGGGCAACAGAAAAAAAAATCAAAGGGAAAGGCGAAATAATTGCAGCGCTCGTGTGGCGGCGCAGCCTAATTAATTGACTTTCCTGGTGGCTATAAAATGCTCCAAAACTTTCCCAAGCTGGATTTCAGAGCTGCTAATAAGTGACGGCAGGTGCTGAAGGTGACATTGACAAGCGTTTGTCTGCAGCCAGCAAAGAAATACGGCCACACACGCTGGCATTATTGGATATTAGAGGTTCTGCCTTCCAAATGTCATATTTTAAATGTCATTGGATTTGCAGAGAGGGGGGAAAAAATAAAATTTTAATGCTATTTTAGTCGTGTGCCTCTTGTTGAGCCTTAAAATAATGTCAATTTTTACGAACACTTTTAATAGTATGCTAAAGTAATTATCTGTATTCTCTGAGGTTCAGTATCCTTTAATAATGAACTGAGTCATTCCATATCCCAAATTTTATAAATGGTGATTTGCAGACTGGAGGGGAGCATAGGCATGAGAGCAATGCAGGAATAGTCGAGCACCACAAAATTCTGTGAAAAGCAGCAGATTCAGATTAATTTATCTGTAAGTTATTAGTAGCATTTACCAATCCTGGAGCCAAATTTGACCAAAAAATCCATTCTGGGTCCAGTAACATTTAATAGAGGGTTTGGTGGGGTTTAAGCACCGTTTGATTTCACAGCCAGCTTTAATTTCACTGTGTCAAAACCTGTTAGGTTAAGACATTAGAGAGGGTTTGGTCTTTGCTGTAAATATTTAAGGTGTAAGATAAACCTTGTTTATCTCTGGAGGTCGCACAGAGGGTGGTGATTCCGAGTGGGTGATTCAAACCTTCCTGACCCGACTCTCCAGAGGTCATTCCTGATCATTTCACACACCCAGCAATTTCAAACAACACCCAGACAATTATTTTCTACTCAACATCTAAAGAATAACCATCTACACACATCTAAAGAATAACTATTGATTCCTGCAAAGCACAGGAAGTGAAATCGAATCTCAGGTTGGAAAAATAAATACTGAGTCTCCAAAAGTGAGAGGGGTCTAATCAGAATCCCTTCATCACACATTCAGCTGCTCCTATTAGTTGTGATTCAGGCAAAAGATGATGAGCTGAGGGTTTTGGCATCCTCTGAAACAGCAGCAGCAGCTCCAAAGTAACTTTTAGAAGAGCAAAGAGGAGTTTTGTTCCTCACCCCCATCCCGTGCTCCTCGGATCCCATCCCTGTTTGAGCATCGCCTCCAGTCATGGCTTTGCGTCCTCCCTTTCATAATTCCCAGTGGTTTCCCCTCGTTAGCAGAGCCCTGCCCCTGCTGCTCTGCTTTTCCAGGGCTCCCAGGTGCTCCAGGCTGAGATTCCAAGCAGGAATTCCCGCAAGCAGGAGCGGCACAGGATTCAGCTGCGCAGCCCAAACACAGCGGTGGGAATGGCTGGGGGAACAATTAGGGAACAGAATGAATGGAAATGGCTTTTGAAAAAAGACAACGAGCCAATTGGTGTTATTATCCCGCTCTGGCAGCGTTCAGGTTGTTTGGCAGCGAGCCAGAGGGATGGGTTTGGTTCCTTTTTCTCTCTGATTGCCTTCAGACATCAGGCCAAATAAAACAATTTCGCTTATTCCACCAGCATTGCCAAACCAACGTGTTCCAGCCCCTCTGGATACCCTAACCCCTGGTAAGGGGGTGAGCCCACAGCATCATCTCATATCTGACCGCACTCATGACTAAAAATATAATTTTTAGAATGATTCCAATTTAAATTCTGTCACCTCTTGTCACAGTGAGTCACAACTCTTGTGTTTTACCTCAGGATGGGCCCAGTGCTGTGACCAGAGCCATTCTCCACGCTCACCACAATTCCCCGAGGTTCTGTAACCTCCCTGCAGCCTGGTGGGCTCAGGACTTTGCAGCTTGGGAATCCCCCTTTCCCTGAACCCTGAAAGGAGTAAAACTCTCACATTCTATTAAATCCTATTTTACCCTTTCAATTACTGGTAAATCGCTGTAATAATTTGCTGTAGGATTACTCAGTGCAGTTTTTAGTTTCCCAAAGCAGAAGGTTGATCTCACTTCCTTTCCAGAGCTGTCCCACTGCCCAATAAGTTTCTGACAAGGTAGAATTTTTTTTTTCTCCCTGATCTAAAGCTAAAATTTTCTTCCCCTTTTTTTCCAGCCTATTCCCTACCTGTGGCTCATATTTCTCATCTTCCTCCTTGGGCAGGGCTGGTCACTGCTGTCCTGTCCTTGGTTATTTTACCTCCACCCCTCTCCAGGTGGGGCTTTGAAGGATCTTTTCACCCTGGGCAGGTGAAAACCCCACCTGAGCCCACAGTGAGTTCCTGGCACTCCCCTTGTACTGTGGTAATTAGCCCCATGTATAAATTAACCACTCAATTAGAGAAAATGAAGTGAGTGATTCTCCATCCTTCAATATTTCACAGAATTTTTTAATGTTGCATTAAGTGACTGTTTCTATTATGAGGTTTGCTTGGTTTTCTTTCTGCTCACATCAGAGTATCTCAGCTGTGAAAATCATTCTGAACATTTGGATTTCATGAATACACAGAAATTTTGGGTGTTGCTCTGTTAAATCTCTTCCAAAAGCAAATACAGGAGAAGTATCCCAGCCTGTCCAAGCCCAGAGTCGACCTCAAGGAAAACTCCTTGGAGAAATTAGGGAAATACTGCTCGAGACAGACAGGGAACATTCAGATGTTATAAACTCCCTGTCCCTAGGAATAAAAATCTATTAAGAAACATTAACAGTACTATCAATGCTATGTCCTGCTGTACAATTCAGGTTGCAGCACATTTCTAAAATGCAAAGGAGCTTTGCAAAGATAAAAAGTCTTTCATTCCCTCTTCTCCAAACCCTGCAGCTAAAACAATTTCTTACTTAATTCCTTTCCTTCACGACTTTCTACTCCATTCCCCCTCCAACCCCCATTAATGAGGAGGTAAATACAAAACGTGTATTTATCGAGGAATGGTTGGGTTTGGAAAAGAACAAGATCATCAACCTCAATGATTCTCTCATTCTAAGAAGTTTTGTGTGTGACTCTGTGGTGAGATGGGACCACCATGCACCACTTGACCTTCTGAGACCTTCCTGGCCACGTTCCTGTGGCTCTGGGCTCTCCACTCTGGTTACTGAGCCAAAAAAAAAAAAGCTCATTCCACCTGTCCCAAAGCCCCAGCTGTGCCATGCAGGAAGAGCTGCCTCTCCCTTCTCCTGCTGTACACTGGAGATCTTGTAGGTCTTTTCTCCATCACCTGCACTTTAGTTCTGTGCAGCAACGCTGCCTGTCAGTGCAAAAAGCAGCTTCTCCCCCTCCCTGCTCCTTTGGAGCATGCACAAAACAGCTGTCTTTAAAATTCCTTGAAGGATTGTGTAATCTCAGCAATGGCAGGGAGCACTTGGGAGCGGAGTGCATTACAAAGTCTAATAACAGCAGCAATAATAACAGGGAGGCAGTGAAAGCTCAAGGATGCTGTGACTTTGAGCACAGCTCTGCTGTGGCTCTGAGAGGCTCTGCTGCAGTCAGATTCACCAGTCGGGCTCCAACACAGCTCAAGGAACACAAATTAGGGTTTTTATTTCCAGAGGGTGGGTCCGGGCGAGGCTGTGTTGAGTGCAATAAAGGTGTTTGCAAACCGAAGACTCTTCAATCAACTAAATGAGCTTTTGCAGCTTTTCACAGATCCAGGTGCTGTTTCCGTGAGACTTTTGGTGTGATCTTGCCTTGGAAGGAATAATCAGGTCAGCTAAAAGGAAGCCAAAGGATCTCCAGGCTAAGAGCTGTTGTTGACACCTGTAGTGCAGCAAAACGCAGGGATGTGGTGTTTGATAGTTGTCTGATAAGACATTTCTGATCTGTGCACACAGAAAATGATCACAGGATGCACCACGAGAACACAGCAAGGCTGATTTAGGGCAAAGTGGGCTGGGGTGGCCCTGGGGAAATCGCTGGGCAAAGAGAATGACAGAATGAGTCACAGAACGAATCACAGAGTGAACTAGGTTGGAAAATATTTTTGAGATCATCAAGTCCAACCTATGACCTAACACCTACAAGACTGAGTCCAGATCAGCCTGGAGAAGGAGGAAGGGCTCCAGTGACAACCAAAACTCCTTCCATTCCGGGTTCTGAGTCAGCCTGAAGGGAAGCCAAAGTCACTTGAAAGTTGAGAGATGCTTTCTACACGGGACACCAATGGAATGTGAAACCAAAGGATTGATCTCGAAGCTTTGGCCAAAAAAAATCCCGTGTGATGAATGACAAAAGCTGAGATCAAATGTGCTGCTTTTTATCCCCATCTTTAAGGCCCTGAAATCAGTACAATTTCAATGGGAAGCCAAGTCTGAAATATCAAACCCAGCTCCAGAAATCTCCCTCTGTAGAGAAGATTCACTACGGGGAGATCCCGTGGGACAGATAGAAGCTGACAATTTAATAAATGAAGATGGAAGCAGAACAAGCTGACATCTTAATCAGCTCTTCTTCTGGAAACAAAGGCACTGCACAATTTCCTCCCTTATCCAGCTCTTTCTCAACACCACTTGATCATATCTGGCCACAGAAATTACTCTTTGACCTCTCTGGCAGCTGCTTCTCTTTACAGCAATTTGTTTTTGCTCCAGCCCTTGTTTCCAGGAAGGCAAAAATAAAAACAACAAACAAAAAACACACACACACAAAAAAATCAGCAGCACTTCACAACTCTACATAAAATTGTCACTGACCCAAATGTATGAATATCACTCCCTTTAGTAAGTCTCTGCTCAAATAAACAGCTCTCAGCATGTTTGCAACCTGAAACAACCAAGAGCAGGAGCTCTGAGCAGCAGCCTCTCCTCTAATTGCTTTCCCCTCCACCAGCAACCAGCAGCTCTGCTCCCACTGGTGGGCCAGAACAATTCCAGGCAGGAATTTTTAATGTTCCCACCCAAATCGTGCTCCGTGGCAAGCTGGTCCTTGAATTCCTGACACTCTGTAATCGTGAATTCATAAAGCTCCTAAAATTCAGAGGATTGGGGGATGCCAGCCTGGGATTCAGCACAAAGCCTGGCTGCAAGGGGGGATGATTCACTTTAGAGAGGCTCCTGAAGCTCACATCAAATTTTAATAAGTCTTTGACTCTCTTTTGGAAATGTCACCTCCTAATGACACCGTGCAAAGATGCTGCTTCTCCTATTAGCTCTGGCTTTAAAATGCTCAAATGCTGAGCTCGTGGTGCCTGCTAAGCTGTCAGGGAAGAGCTTAAAACACCAGGGAAGAACATTCTGCTGCTGGGATGATGGTGGGATATGCAGCACCTGCTCCTGCTTCCAGCTGCCCCAGGAAGGATTTCCCTGACTTCAGGGTCAGATGGAAAACCCAAACATTTCTGGAGCTGAATTATTCTTTTCAAAGCTGGGGAAGAGACTCTTCAGTTCATCTAAAAAATGGCTGTGTGCTCAGCAAAGTCCTCCTGCACCTTTCAAGCCCCAAAAGCCCACCTGAAAAACCAATTTTGCACGTACCAGGTTCAAGGGCAAGGCAGAAGGGTGGAGGATGAGACAATTACAGAACCATTCAACCTGGAAAAGACCTCCAAGATCATCAACACAGAGCCCAGCTCTCCTGGTTTGGGGCTTAATACACATTTCATGTCCTGGCCACTCCACCAGGTGCTGACCATTGCTTTTACACAAATGCAGCCACATCAAGCCAACCACAAATTCCAAACTCACAAGACTCTAAAGTTTATTTTTTGTAGTGGAAGAACCCAACCAGCAGAGGAGAGAAGGTGACTTTGGGGAACAGCTGAATTAATAAAGGAATGTCTGCAGGAAGATGGGATTATTTGCAGAGTGAAACAGCAACAAAAAGTCTTTGTGTGCCAATCTAAATCAGGTCTCAGCCTGAAGCAGTTACGAGCTGCAGGGATTTCCAGGCTCCTGGAAGGATAAATAATGCAGGGAGTGTATCCACACCTGGCTGGGAATCACAGCACTCCTGTGACAGGAAAACAAGGCTCTGATGGCCCAGGGGTTCTCCTGGAATGTGATACAGCAGGAAAACCTAAATTAGGAACAAGGGACTCGAGCAAACTCAGTTTGTAGGTGCAGAGTGGCAAATGTAATCTTATTTTTCACCCCTTGCCATGGGCAGGGACATCTCCCACTAGGCCAGGCTGCTCCAAGCCTTGTCCAGCCTTGCCTTGGACATTTCATTATTCCAAGAGAAAAGTGTAGTTTTTTTCCATGGGAAGGACACTGTGCTAGAGGTACTTAATTAAAAAAACCCCTATTTTTGCTCTCCACCAGGTCTCAGACAAATTCATTTTCACCCTTCTACCTGTTGGTAGAAAAAACCAGCCTTAGCTAAAGCCTGATCTCCCCCCTTCTGTCCTGGCCATCCCCTTGTTAAATCTCACTAACTGCACAGGGATTTTTATTTTTCAATTGATGCAAAACACAGATGAACCTCTAATATTTCACCCCTGGGCCCAATTCACCCCAAATTTGCTTCCTGCAGGACTTCCATTGATTGCAGGGAGCACAGCAGTGCCATGGGGACAGGAGTCACAGCTCAGGGGATGCTGACAGGCAGCACTGGACACACAATTTCCTTCTAAGACCCTTTCATCTGTGGTTTCATATCTATTCTATTTGCAGCCTCCCTTTGTAAGGGAGATAATTTCCTCTTTTCCAGTTTTACAGGGATTGTGAGAGGCAAAGGAAGAACAATCCCCGCCCAGAATAAGGAAATGTTTACGTGTAAAATTAGTATTCAGGAGCAAGGAGGGCTGCACAATCTGCTGTGCACGCTTTAAGCCAAGAAATTTCATGTGAACATTGAATTTTTTATTTTTAGTTGTAGCACTGTGCTTGAAGAATTGACAGCTGAGCTCCCTTTTGGGGATTCAGCTTTGTGTACCAATTTAGTAATAAAATTAACTTTCACAGCACATTTCATGTGCAAACACTTCTAACAAAATATCAGTCTCCTTTTGCTGCTGTATCATGAAATTCTATTTTCTTGTGCTACATCAATTCCCTCTTTTTAGGTTAGAGGTCAAATATTGTATCTAGAGCATAAATCCATTAAAATGTCAATAATTAGAGAGGTACCATTTATATAGCTCTGGGTGTAACAATTTCCTCACAGTGTGTTGGTCAGAATTAATTCAGTTCAATTAACATCCCAAACTGAAAAAGCTGATAAAACACTGATAGGGAAATATGAAAAATGATCCCCAGCTGCAGTTGGTTGTACAGAAAAAGCTGAATGAGGAACTGAACTTCTAAAAATAGGTTTAATTTTTTTTTTTTTTGAGTAGTATTGAATTATTGAATTGGATTCCACGAGTGGAGCCTGGATAATGGATTGAGGAGATTCAGCCCTGAAGGATTTACCAGAAGATCAGATAAATATAGGCAGAGACATGAGGAGAAATATTCAGATATCACAAGAGCTTCCAAGCAAAACCTTGGGTTTAAACCAGCTGAACAGGGGACAAACAATGAAAAGAGTTGCTTAATTAGACAAACCTCAATTTTAATGAACTCTCCAGAACTAAGAGTATTAAAGACCACAGCAATTTCCACCAGCCAGGACCTAATGGCTTTGGTGACAGCCTTGCCTTCAGCTCTAAAGCTTCTGAGTATTCCCACCAGCATTCCCAGCTCATTCCAAACCTTCCCAGAGAGTTCATTTGAAAATCTGGGCTTTGTTTTCCAAACCCCCCTGATAAACCCAGCTGAGGGCACTGAGATTTGAGCAGGAATATTTGGAAGCCGACATTTTCAAGCCCACTTTAGAATTCTCACTGCATGCTTTCCATTCTTTCGTGGCAAACTGGAAGGAATCAGAGCTTTCCTGCTTCCTACCAGTTGTGGAAAAAACTAAAGGTAGCAGCTACTCACGAGGCAAAGGCTGAGCAGTGAGAGGCAAACACAAACCTTTGAAGAAATAAAAAAAAAGTGTTTCCAAGCTGTTACAATTTCTCAAGCAAGACCAGGAAAGATTAAGGAGTCCGTGGATTTATTGCAAGGACACATCTTTGCTGGAATTCAGGAGGTTTTTTTTTTCAGCCGCAGGGGGAGAAAAATGGGATTTGTTTCGTTGGGGTAAATTGAAAACAAAGCCAAATAGAAACCCCCTGTCCACCCCTGAGCCTGCAAAGCTCTGCTGGAGACTTGCTGAACTCATCATTTGGACGTTTATAATATTTTATAAAATGTGGATGTCTATAATATTGCAGACAGAAGAAGAAAAGGGGACAGTGGATCCAGGGGGGATATTCCAGGGGCAGCACTTACTCTGCATCCAGTGGGCACCAGTTGGTCCTTCCCAATAAAGAGCCAGGGGCAATTTCTATATAAACCTGTATTGATTTGTTGATTTGGGCCTCCTAAGCCATGTCCAACATTGCTGTCTTCATCCCAATTCCTTGGCATGCAGATCCCAGAAGATTTAATCCATAATTTACCACATGAATAAGTGTTCGAATGGAAATATCACATGCAGAGACTGCTATAATATAGCAATACTTCATAAATTGCCTGAGTTGAGTCCTTTATTTTCAAGAAGCTCAGGAATTATCCTCTGGCCTCCCTGGGAATGACCTAGGAATGCCTCAAGGGCAGAGGGAGCTGCAGTGGGATTCTGCGCCTCACTCCAAAAATGCTTCCCTGTGGCTTAATTTTCAGTTTATTCTGAAAATTGCAGGAAGTTTACAAGTGAGAGTTCCTAAATTCAACCTGAAAAATTGACAGCTTGCCCTTCTCACTCTCACTCTGGACCTCCTACAAATAAATCTCTCCCTCTGTCTTTTTTATGGTTTTTATTTCGATTATTTTTCAAACAGGTCCATTCAGGAGTATCCACCAGCTCCTCTTTATTCTTCTTCTGAATTGAATTTGTTGCCGTGTCTCAAAATGCTGATTGCAGATGGCTCTGCATCATTTCAGCAATTAATTGCTTCTTAAACTCTTGGTTTGGTGGGAAATATGTGGAAGATTTCTGCAAAGGCTGATGTGGCTGATATTTGCTGGCTGCTCTTAGAAAATTGAGAGTAATGATTTCAAATTAGAAGCCACTGAGCCAATTCTTGCACAGAAAGCAAGAGGCTTTAAAGGTCCATGGAGTGGATGTACAGGGCTGGTTCTGCCTCTCCACAAGTTTCTACCTGGCCAAAAATACTCAAAATTCTATTTTTCCTGGAAGAAATATAACCCTGCCTCTGTGGTTCATTAGAGTGCATGAAGCAGGGGGAAAACCCCTCAATTTATGGATAACAAAATGGTTTGTTGTGTCATTAGTTACTCAAACTTCAATTAAGTGCAGATTTAACTGAAGCCAAAGTGGTTAAGTTTGGAGAATTAATGATAGAAATCTTGAGTCTCAGGCAAGCAGTAAGATCCTGAACTGGAGGAATAGGTCTGTAGGATACAAAAATGCAAAAACTTCCCCAAAAACATAATTATAACACAATTTCTGGGACATCCTCATTATAGCTTTTAGATGAACAATGACAAATAATTTTAAAAACCCCTGTTTTGCATGGTTGTGGTGCAAAATATCTCACATTTCATAAAATCATGGAGCCAGAGAATGGTTTGGGTTGGAAGGATCTTAAATAGGATCAAATTCCAAGGCTCACCATGGGCAGGGACACTTTGCCCTAAACCAGGTTGCTCCATCCAGCCTGGCCTTGAACACTTCCAGAGATCTAAATTCCATCTAATTCCTGTTAAATATATAACAAAAATCTCTCTCCTGCTTTTTGCTCTGCTCTGTAACAATTCCTGCCTGCCCATCCTCAGTGATTATTCCTCTAATTTTCTCACACTCCAAACTTTGCCTGGCAGGGTCAGATATTCAGAGGCAGTGGAGGATTTATTTTCCAGGTAACACAGCCCTTTTAATTTCAAATTCACCTGAATTTAGATGAAGATGAATAAAGGGATGTCACCCATTTCTAATTCAGTGAGAGAATTTATTCTACCAAGCCCAGCCCAGCAAGCAGGAGGGATGGAAGAGGGGGAGCAGCAAACCATGGATTACTGGGAGAGCTCCAAACCAGGAATTTGCCATCAGAAATGCAGCTCTGTGCCTGACAGCACCGCCAGATTCTGGTTTTTATTAAAACTGGGAGCCCCCTGCGGTACCCTGGGTCAGTCAGTGGCTGAGCAGCTCCCAGCTCACTGCCAAGGGGACACAAAGGAGGAGCTGCACTCAGAGTCACTGCTAAAATGTGCTGCTGTCCAGAATTTGTGGGGTTTTGCAGGTTTAAAACCAATCCTCAGCATTTCCATGCACCACAAAATGTTATTTTTTTGTAACACATTTGTGTTCTACACAGTGATGCCTCCTCCCTCCACACAGCACCATTTATAGAGGGATTGTAGTGAGAATAAGTTGGATTACTGAAAAATACAGGGTTTAGATTAATAGACAAACAGATTTCGTTTTTGTATCTCTGATAATGATTTTTCCAATTAATTTTCCCATCACACTTATTACTTTTGATCAATTAGATTCAGACACCCAGGGCCACATTATGATAATATTCACATTTTCAGTTAAATTGCAGTTTTACCAGCAGAAAAAGAGACATCTTCGGCTGCAGGTCCTGGAAACTGAGGCAGAGAGAGGCAAAAATTCTCGTGAGAGATCCCAGCTGCTCCTCATCCGTGGTTAGGGGGGAGCTTGGATGTGTGAATCCCACTCTGGCCATACAAAATGAGGATTTGTTCCTGGCCACAGCCACACCAGCACCGCTGGTTTTGCTGCTTCCTCCTGTATTTTCCCTTTCTTTAAAGGCTGTTGTACAGAGGTTTGAATATCTTCAAGAAGAAAGTTTACATTTCAACGCTCTGAAATACTTGACAAATCCCCAAAGCCAAGGAAATTCGGCTTTAGGGCTGGAATCCAGACTGACACTCCAACCTCGCTGCCACAGCCCCAAATTTGCTTTTGTGCACTAAAGCCAGACCTCTCACTTCACTAAATACTGATTTTTTTGGTAGCAAAAATTATAGTAACGAGTGCTCCAGTTTCACTAAACCCCAGTACCTACAAGATTTGGATTACTAAATGTAACCTAAATCCTTTCTGCTGCTGGTGTGTGCATTTGAAGATAAGTAGCAGGGTGAGCAGGCTAATAATGGCTTGGGATCTCCTATGGATAGTTCAGCACATCTCTAATTTCATTGCAACTCTTTTTCTCATTAAATTTAGATGAAAGACCAAGACATCTATTTCTTTTTTTTTTTTCTTTTTTTTTTTTTTCTTGAAGGTATTATGAGAGTTGTGTTATATAAACTCTGGAATACAAGGGGAAAGGCACAATAGCACATTAATTTGTGTTGCATTTCCAATTTTGATTGATTATTGTGGGAATGATGCTGGGCCACAATAATTATAGAGACAGTGATGCAGGAATTAACATTAAATTTAGCTTCTAACTCACCCTGCTGTAGATGTGGGGTTAAAACTGGTCCTTATTACTTGCTTAGGATAATTTTAAAGGCATTTCTGCCACTCAAGTCCTAATTAAAACAGTCTTTAAGGGGAAAAAACTCAATCCCAGCCTTTTGTGGCAGTGGAAAAATCCCCATTTTCTCTTTCCCACATGTTCACACCCATCCAATCCTTCCAGGAAGCAAAGAGCAGAGTGAACATAGGAGGTGCTTTTGACCCCTTCCCTTTTGGATTCATCCAGCAAAATGGACAAAACCTAAAGAAAAAGGGAATTTAAAGAGAAGGGTTTGAGTAGGGCTGAGATTGGGGAGAGGAATTTCAGTGGTGAACAAACAGTTCCAGCACTCTGTAACTTTCTGGCCACACATTTGTTGTCTCAACCGTGTCTTGGCTCAGCTCTCACCAGGGTTTGGGAATATTCCTGGTGTGAATTTTCCAGGGAAAAATACACTTTTTTGGGAAAAAAGCTGGATGATGCAGATGAAAACACAGAAAAGCATTCTTAAAGGGTAAGAAAATCTTTCTAATGAGCAGATGAAATAGGGAAAAATGCTTTTTGTGAGCCCTAGCTTGCCTTACCAGGAGTGGAATTTGAGAGGATTCCTGGTGAGGATCTGTTTGTGACAAGAGAGAAGTTAATGAGAATGAAATCTTGCCCAGAATGGCCAGGATTGAGCCCAGGGGTGGGGACAGCAGCACTGAGAGCTGCAGGCTCGGTTTGCCTCATCCCCTGCCACTCATTCATGCTTTACTCCATTTCCAAGTCTGGCACCTTTCTCCCTGGATTGGAGGTATTTGCCTTCAAAGTAATTTTAATATTCAAGTTCCAGAGGTGTTTGCTGCCTCTGGCTCAGCTGACATTTACTTGTGAGAAACTCAGCTGAAGCCACTGGTAATTTCTGTGAGGTGTTGGCATTAATTTTCTCACTCTTCTGCCTCGTTGCTCCAGTTTGTGGATCCCAGCTTTGCCAGATTTCCCCCCCTTTTTACTTGCATTTGACAGGTTACTTATGGTTTATTGACTGTGGGAAGTTTACTCTGTGATTTTTGCTTCCTTGGCTCTGGTATCCAGGAAAAAAACTTCATTTACCTGGTGGCAGAGTGTTTATCTGACCCTAAATCCTTTTATTCCAAGTCAAACTTCCAAAGAAATGATTGTAACCTTCACTCCTTAGGTGTTAACAACCTCTGCACACTTTCATTTCTGGTTAGAAAGGATGGAGGAAATGTAATAATATAATCATTTGCTGTGTGAGAACTGTCTAAAAAATGTTCAGCCCTCTTTTACTCCTGTGCTCTCAGATGAGGGAAATTCTATTTCCTGGAAAAATCAATAGTGATGAGTGCTAGGCTTAATAAGTGATGTTTTAAATACGTATCCCACGTTTAAAAACAAGCATCTTTTCCAAGGTTATCATCTACCAGCTGAACAAAGAATAAAATCATCGTAATGGGAGAGCTACAGCGATTGTAAAAGAATTATTCATAAATACATTAAGATCCAGCTGAAGACTTGTGTCAATAATTACCTTGATGGAATAACACTCAGCGTTGATGTGCTGCTGCTCTCCTCACACAGACAGATATTAACACTTCATTCCATCCCCATTTATGGGGCCTGCAGTAATTGCAGGCTATAAACAGAGCTGCCAGCTTGCACTGGTGATAAATTTATTTTCTAGGGATCTGAATGGGCGTGAGGAAGTCAGGAAAGGCCCCAGCTCTTCCCCACAGCTTTTTTCTCTGATTGTAGAATCAGAATGGTTTGGGTTGAAAAGAACATTAATGATCATTTTGTCCCATGGCAGGGACGCCTCCCAGTGTCCCAGGGAGCTCCAACCCCAATGTCCAACCTGGACACATCCAGGGATCCAGGGACAGCCACAGCTGCTCTGGGAATTCTGTTCCAGTCCCTCCCCACCCTCCCAGCCAGGAATTCCTTCCCACTATCCCACCTGTCCCCATTCTCTGTCAGCTTGAAGCCATTCCCTGTGTCCTGCCCCTCCATTCTCTCATAAATTGTTGTGGTCACTGAGCTGCAGAGAGAGGGAAAGGACAGCAACACACACGGAGCTCTTTTGGGGAAAAAAGGCCAATTTATTGTCCAGACAGTTTGTATTTAAAGTGTGTTAGTGCAGCCAGGACAGGACAGGAGCTCATTGGACAATTGGGAAAAACATCCTTGGGACAGCACCTCAGGATGGAGAATTCATCATAAAGATTACTTTATTGTGAATTCTACTTTGTTTTTTACCATATTATCACCTTGGAGACTTCCTCCCTAACTGAAGCTGCAGTCAGCTTGGCAGCCTGGGAATGGAGCTGAGAGTCAGGAGAAATCCAGGCCTGGAAAGGAATTTCCAAGCTGGAATTCCCCAGCTCTGTGAATGTGTGTGTCCACAAATTGTCTCTCTCCATTTTTCCCACAGCCTTCCTTAGGTTTCCCACTTCCCGTTTTTTGCTCCTTGCCAATCAAGGCACAGAAGAGATTGCAGAGGGATCAACTACAGTGGGAGAAAGTTGTGACTCTGTGATTCCAGCAAAACCTCCCTGCCAATAACAGACAGGTTTTTATCCTCAGCCTTGGAGCTCTCAAGCCTTCCTGTAGGAAAATCCCACTATTCTTTGGGATTTGTTCCTTCTGCCAAGTCTGTTCCTGAGCAGAAATTGGGGTTTTTTTCTGCAAGAAGCAGCTCAAGCCTGGCCAAGGTCATTCTTTGCTCAGTTTGAGATGAGCAGAGCTCATGGAAATGCCAAAAGGAATTTCCACAGAGCTTGGGAAAGATAAAACTGGGCTGTGCTAATCCCATCCCTTCCTTTGGGATTTGAAGATTATGGCACGTGGGGGAGGAATGCAGGCACTGCCTTTGGGGAGAAGCAGCTTTGGGGCAGCTCCTGGCATTGGCAGAATCAAATAAAAGGAGATAGCACTGATCACAGGAAACATCCCAGCCGGGTGTTCCCACAGGTAACTCCTGTTATTCCCTGGAATTTGATGAAGCAGATCAATGAAGTGGATAAAGAAAATAGAAACCTTGAATTTCTACTGCAGCATTCACCTGAAATCCAGCAGAACCCTGTCCAGAACTGCCTGTCCGGGTTGGGTCAACACCAAAGCTGCATATAAAAATAGGGAAAATATTAAAAAGATATATAAAATATATATTTCAATAGAAATTCTACTATAAAAATTAAAAATTTTATTTAATTATATTTTCTAGAATATAAATAATTTTTATATTTATCGTCACTAATTATAAATATAAAATATATAAAATAAATTATATAAATTATATAAATTATGTAAATTATAAAAATTTAAGGAAGGGATAAATTGGATTTTGGGAAGGAATTCTTGGATGTGAAGGACAGGGATAAATGAGATTTTGGGATGGAAATTCCTGGCTGTTAGGACAGGGATAAATGGGATTTTGGAAGGGAATTCTTGGCTGTTAGGACAGGGACAAATGGAATTTTGGGATGGAAATTCTTGGTTGTTAGGACAGGGATAAATGAGATTTTGGGAGGGAATTCTTGGCTGTGAGGACAGGGACAAATGGGATTTTGGGAAGGAATTCTTGGCTGTTAGGACAGGGATAAATGGGATTTTGGGAGGGAATTCTTGGCTGTGAGGATGGGAAGGCCCTGGCACATCATCCTCTGGCCTTTATCTATTTCAGAACCCAAAAGTTTTGTTTCCCTGAGTGCTCTTCAGCACCGAGACCCTTTTGTGACTCAGAGAATTTTCCCATTTCCTTTTAATCTCCACCAAGCTTGAAGTTTCGTGTAACCTGTTTCCAATGTGTCACCAGAGAGTTGGTTTGGCTACAGGCAGAGTTTTCATGACGGGGTTTGGATTTTTTTTCCAAGCTGATAAAAATGGAATTAGCAGGTATTAGCAACTAAATTAGTCAGGAGGCATTAATAACAAAAGAACCTGCTCAGGTTCACTGAAGCAGATATAATTCTCATCACAGGTAAAGCATTTTTTTTTTTTTTTCCCAATAAGTTGTTTGTTTGCATTGCTTTTCAGGTTTTATTTCTTAAGAAATTAATTCTTCTTAAGCACAGCTCAGTGAACTCAAGAACTGCCTCAGATATTTTTTTGTTCTTGCAGAGGAAATCCTCCCCATCCTCTCCTTTGACTCCCAGATAAAGTGTGTGTATTCCCTGGAGAGCTTTTAATTCAACCTCCACAACAGCATCATCTCTAAAGTCCCCAGAGAAAAAGGAGTCATGGAGCAGAAGATGTGGAAAAAAACAGGTTCAGGCTCATGGAATTAGTGCTCTGCTGAATTTCTTACAAATTCTGGTAAAACAACGACTTTAAACATCACAACACTGCAGCAGGAGTTGTAAAAAACTGGTCCTAGACTGGGGTGTAAAGTGATTTTCCCAAAAGCTGTGCTTGGTCTCGTATTTGCTGGTTCAACCATGACCAGGTGAATAATCCCTACTCAGGAGGTAAAAACTCATGGAATTCCACCCAAATTTGAGGACAGACATAATGAATTCCTTTGGTTGTGACATTTCTATCTTCAAATCTTCTGTACAATACCGTGAAAGTGAGACCATCTTAAAATCAAATGAGCTGGAGGGCAACTCCAAACTGGGAATGACACATTCACATTTTTCCTTCAAGCTTTTAAGCATCTCCACTAATAACTAAAATATTTCTGAAATGGGCTGACCTTTAGATTCTGTTGGGGGAAAAAAAAAATAAAAAGCTTCTTTTCTTTTGGGAAAGTGCCTCCCTCCACTGAATCATTTCCAGGCCTCCAGGCAACTCTCAGTATCAAATATTCTGTTGTTACAACGATTTCTAACATCATTTTATAAGTGGACTCTGAGAGAAATTAGCCCAAATGAAAATTTAAAAATCCCAAAAAAAACCCCTTCTTGCCATTTATGTAATAAAACACAAGTGGAACTTATTTGATCCAGAGCTTCAGCTTGGAGTGATTTCTGTCACAGGACTGAAAAAAGCTCAATGGGAAGGTTCCAAGCCCCCAGTAACTGGGTTATGAACACCCTCAGAGAGATTATCAGGGGGTTTTAATCTGCATTTCAGCCACTGCAGTCATTGAAATATTTGTCCAAGATAGCTGAGAATGATGATTGGAATAGACAGAACGTTCATCAATGTTTACCAGATAAATATTTCTCAGAAGATCAACAAAAGTGAAATGTCAAATTTTGATAGATGTGTTCTTTTCAGTGCAGTATCTTTGATTTGACCTGATAAAAGGATGTGACAATTCAGTGAATTAGGATGATAACAAATTAATGTATTTATTGTCATTATTACTGAAAAACGTGGGAATGAAAACAAGAACTTCCTTTGATTTAATTGCATTTCTGTAATGGGGCCCTGTATTAACTGTGAAATCATCAGCCCATGAATTGAGTGAAATATTTTAGTTCATTTGAATCTGGATAAGTGTTGGAGATAAAATATTCTATTTTACAGTATTGCCTTTGGCCTCTGTAATTAGAGGGTTGATTAGTGGAAATCAATAACCTCAGTTACCTGGTTATGGTCTGAAACTGCTCAGGGTGATCCCTTGAACCTGGAACACAAATGAAATAATTCCATGAAGTAGAGAAAGCTGCAAAAAGTTTGACTTTTTAAAAGAGGACATGAATAGAATATCAAATTCTTGGATAAACAGAAGCAAAGCACCAGAAAATTTATTAAAGAAAATAAAAATCAACAGGATATTTGGACTGAGACCTTCAGTCACTGTGAGGAGCATCAGAAACTGGGCCAAGCCCAGTTCATGCAAGGCTGCTCCAGTCTAAAGCACGGGGCCAGCACTGGAAATTGGGGTCCAGAATTTCATTTTTCCCATGCCCAGGGCTGGCTGAGGCAGCCTGACTGCACAGCTGCAGTTTTAAACTGTTAACTCTTTTAAACTGGTTTTAATGCCTGCTCTGGGTGCTGCCCTGACACTTCTCCATGGTTTCCTGCACCAGAGCTGCTTCCCTGCCTTTCAGAGCAGTGCCTTACTCATATTATCTATTTTTATCTCTCCACTTTGCTTCTCCAGATTAAATTATGACTCAACTCTTCAAATATGATCAGAACCTGCCTGTACCACACAGACTTCCAGTGCAGGTTCTTTTTTTTTTTTTTTTTTTTTTTTTTTTTTTTTTTGAGGGAGATATTTTGTTCCAGGTGTTTAACCCCTAATTTTTAATAAACACGGTGCCTGCTTAATAGAGCAAAAAGCAGGCACATCCAATGGCAATCTTGATGTGACAGCCAGACCTCCTAAAACCTCGTTAGCTTCTCTCCCAGGAAATCTGGGAGCTGGCACCTGCTGCAGGAGCAGCTGTTCCCCCATCCTACAGATGGCTGTGGCAAAGGAAATCAAATCCCCACTGCCCTCACACCTTCAGTGGGAACTCTGCAAAAATCCTGAAGCCTCTCCAGGACCAGGCTGGGCTTTTGGACGGACACAAAATTTCGAGGAGTGGATGTAAAAAAAAAAAAAAGTAATCTATATAAATATCACCTGTTTCTACACATAACACAAAGCTAGAACTCTTTGAACAGAGTTTATATTCTCTATATGAAATGATTTCTATAAACGGAGGATATCTGAGTAAACTAGCTCAAAAAAATAGTTCCTGTGAAGACAGAATTTCTATGTAAACTACAAAAATAGTTTTTATAAAGAGAGAATAACTATCTAAATTATTTAGGGAATATAACGAGATATATGTATGTAAAAATAAAATAAACTATATATAGATTGTATGGAGAGAACTTTCTGAATATACACTAATTTAAGTACCTGAAAATAGACCTAACCAGGAAAGCTGGTTTATAAAAAGAATTCAGTAGTAAAATACTTTAGTGACACAGCAGCAGCTCACATGGAATTGTGAGAGTGCTAGAAGTTAAATGTTGATAAAAGCAGGTTGGAATTGGGGAATTGAGTGAGCAGCACAGGGCAGGGCAGGTTTAATCACGTCTGCAGGGTCTGACAGTGTTCTGCGTGCACTGTGCTTCAAAAAGAGCCTGACTTACAGGGCTCCTGGGATGCACCTAAATGGCAAAAATCCATAATTGATGAGCTCACCTGTTCAGAGATCCGTTCTTCCCCACGTGAGAGCACCGAGGTGCCCAGAGCCCGGGTGACTGTGCTCAGCTCCGGGTGGTGGCACAGGGAACAGATGTGTGCCAGGCACCGCTGCCCATCCTCACAGCACGGCTCGGATTTGTCACCAGTGAGGGATCCTCGCCCTGCTGCTCCCCAGATGTGCCTCTGTCACAGCTGGGGAAGAGTGGCCTTGAAACTGTGAAACCTTCAGCACCTGGGATAAGTCACTTTGTTCCCAAGTGACTTTTTTTTTTTTTTTTCCCCCAAGATCATCTTCCAGGTGAAGGAATGAGAGCTGCCTGTCTTTGCTCTTTCCACACTGCACCAGGCACTGGCACCATCCTGTAAAGACAATTTCCCCTTGCACAATTCAGACACTGCAGCACAATCTAAGTCTCTCCTGCCCCTTGTCCATCTCCTTGTCACTCCTACTTTTAAATCCTAGTATAATTATACAGAAAGTAAATTATTTACAAAAGGTAGAGAAGCCTCTCTGCTGTTCCTCAGTAAAAAAAAAAAAAATATCCTGGGCAAGAGATGAAATAAAGCCTTTTTTTCATTTCTGCCATCACCACTTTGCTTTTTTTTGCTTGGTTTTTTGGTTTTATTTGCATTTTCCCTTACTGTTCACAGCTTTTGTCCCCCAGCTGTGAAATTCCAAAATTAACGCCCAGAACTTCAGATTTCCATGAGCAACTCCTGAAACACCTCCCAAAAGCCAAGATCTTATTGACCAGAGCAGGATTTCGTTCCAGTTCAGCACTGTTAAACCTCAACAACACCTTTGTCCTTGCCTGGGCAGCTCAGCACTCATTAAATCAAATCCTCCATAACTAAATAGACCTGGGCTAAGTGTGGATCTGAGCTAAATTACTTGAGGAGATAGAAGAAATCCAGCAAAAAGCAGATAATTGGACCTAAATCCCACAAGGATGTATGACAGCCCTAAACATTCAGATCCTTCCTCGTCCTTAAAAAAAAAATTAAAAAAAAAATTGACATCCAAGGCTGTTTATTCCACTTCTGTCTAGATTTTTGTGCTTAGAGCTGTATTTAACCCAGCTTTGGCGAGGTCATGAAGCTGCCTTACAATTATTAGGTTGGGGGTGGTGTTTGTTTTTATTTAAAGTGGATTAAATAATCAGAATAAACATAAGTGGGGATGTTAACATCCCCTCCAAAGCACTGTCCTGTGTTCTAAAGAGCATCCTGCTGCCATCTGGGTGCAGAAGAGAGATTGCAAGGTGTATTTTCAGTGTATTTTTATAGAAAACCCAGTTTATATTTGTCCATGTTGCCTACATTTCATCCAGCTCTTCCTTCCAGGGTTAAATCGGAGCCATTCCAAACTAAGCAATAAAAAAAAGCAACTTTTTCCCCAAGAATTAGAAACTAAGAGCCAGATGAAACAACGGACAGTGTTTTTATCAAAATGTGCATTTTTCAATCAATCTGGCAATTGGACAGGGGCACTGGAGGGTTCAACACTAATGAAAGGCTGAATGAAGGAAGGAAAAAAAATCTAATTTCTGACGGTCCCGTAATATTTCGCCCACTTGCCTTATCCTTCCCTTGGAAATGAGAGGAGAATTGATGCAATTTCGCCAAACAAATGCTCTTCACACTGTGCAGAAATATTTTCCCTACAGAAAAAACAAAAGAGGCCAAGCTTGTCTCTACAATGGGAATTTTATTTCACTTCCAGTGAAATTCCATATGGAAGGATGGGGCTCCAGCCCCTCTCTGGGATGTGGATGTGGCACCTGGGGACAAGGTTTGATTTGTTGTTAATTTGTTGAGCTGCTGGTTGATGGTTGGATTTGATGATCTTAAAGCTCTTTTCCAACATGAATAATTCCACAATTTTATATTTTCATGCATTTACTTGTCCTAAAACCATCCAGAACCAGAGTTAATCCCTAAACATTAGGAAAATGTCCTAGAAATGGATGCCATTAGAGGAAAAATAATTCTACAGGATAAACTCCAAGCCTCCAGCAATTTCTGGGTGGGAGAACTCCTGAACAAGAATCTGTATTTAATATTAGCAGGTGGGTGATATTGATTAGAAAAAAAAAAAAAAAAAAGCCTTTTGATATCTTTTATGAGGTTTTTAACCTGCTTGTGTTTTTTAGATTGAGTCAAAATACATTCTTTTAACATATACATACAGGCAAAAAAAATCAATAGAAATAAAAAGAAACAAAATCTCAAATTACGGAGCAATAATTCAAGTGAAGCAGAAAAGTTTCCAGCTAAAAGCAGCTGCCCTTTCCCTACAGCCAGAGCTTTCCATGCCCGTGGAGTTTCAGATCAGTTGGAGCCCTTTGCAAGTTCTTCCCCCACAATTACAGATTCGAGGCCATGGCCAGACACATCCATGGCAGGCTCCTGCTATCATTTCTGTATTATTCCACTCATGGTGCAATTATTTTTAGTTTCAAATCTGTCACATCACTCACCTGCAGGAGGAGAATGGACTAAATGTAGTACAGCCTAGGTAGTGTAAAAAAAAAAAAAGTGCCCCTTTTTTGGGTTGTTAGTGATCCTAAAATAGCCTTTTGCAAATATAAAATGGAATTTATTTTCCATATTGGGGAGGCAATAAAAAAGTGGCTGTGCCAAATTTGTAGACCTTTCCCAGAAGTTCATTTCTGTATTCTAATAAAGGCTGAGGTGCTACATAATACAAGGGTTTTTTAAATTTTATTTTAGAGATTTAGAGCATCAGGACTTTTGCAAACTTTAAAATAAGCTATGATGGCATTTCCTGGGACAGAAAAGATGGTAAATTGATGGGTTTGACTAATTAGGACCTGGTTTATATCCCAAATTATTCTGAAGTAATTGTATTTGGGAATTAGGATACAGTCCCTTCATTTTAAAGGAAATTTCCCAACGATTCCGTATCAGCTGCATTTTTACAGTTACTCCACATGTGCAAAGATAATGCCAAGATCAGTTGAGGAGGATGCCCAGCTGAACCCTGACAAGGAGGAGCACAGGAGGCCGTGCCATTTGATTTTCTGATCTCGTTCTCTCCCTTTCTGACAGCCAATCCAGCTCCTTTTTTTCCTGATAAAGGTGCTCCAGACTTTGTCTTTGCCAGCCTTCTCTCCCCTGACCCAATTCTTTTATCTGCAGGAGCAGCTTTCCATCACTGACAACTTCCCTGCTCATGCACGTGTATTTTATATTTTTAAATATTATTTCTTTTAAAAATTATTTTATATTTTTTATTATTTTAGATTTAGCTTTCATATGATTTTATATTTTACATTTTATATTTTATATTTTATATTTTACATTTTACATGTTACATTTTATATTCTATATTTTATATTTTATATTTTATATTTTATATTTTATATTTTATATTTTATATTTTATATTTTATATTTTATATTTTATATTTTACATTTTACATGTTACATTTTATATTTTATATTTTACATTTTACATTTTATATTTTACATTTTATATTTTACACTTTATATTTTATATTTTATATTTTATATTTTATATTTTACATTTTATATTTTATATTTTATATTTTATATTTTATATTTTATTTTGTGATTCCTCACTAAATTCTCTCTCCTGCTGAATCCACTACTTGAGCAAGACTTGATTTTAATTCCCTGAAGTCCACCAGCTACACTCAAGCACAGACATGGAAAAGAGTCATAAAAATCAGGGAAAACAAACCAAATATTCCTCCTGGAATCTTGCACCTGTCCTGACTGCACAGTCAAACAATTCACATCTCAAAACTTCAGCTTTATCTCCAAGCCAGGGTGGAGGCTGGAGTTGATTCCCTTGTCCATCAATCATGATTTCCACTGACACACTTGGACCTGGCAATTTGTGTTCTTTGGAGTCAAGGGCTTGTAGTAATCATAGAACAGAAACCCTGCATTAAAAAAAAACCCCAAACAAAGCAAAAAAAAAAAAAAAAAGCCTCAAACAAACATTTCTGCAGAAGAAAAAGAAAGTCAGGGCAAAGGTATCATCAGAACAAAGCTCACTTAGAAAATATGTATTCAGGGAACCATTTAAATTGAATTTCCTGTAGCCTCTTTAAATAACAGCTTCTCAGTTTGTTTCCTTGTGGGGCATGGGCTGTGAAGTCTCTTGGGTCTGTTGTTTCTATAAAATAAGTGAATTTATTTTAGCCTCTGGGCCTTGCAGGTCTGGTCAAACAATGCCAAAAGTGAGGGACAAAAGTCCTCGATTTTTTCATATGCCAACAAGTTTTCCCATGATGTCTCATGTTATCAAAATCCCCATTTCTTATCAGTATGCCTACTCAGATCCCTTTTGATTGTAATTACATTATTAATTATAATAAAAGTGGGTAGGAACTATAGCAGTATCATCCTAAAGAAATCCTTCCAATTAGGCTTGAAACAAATTCCTCTCTTTTTAATTATGAAGGGATTTACCAGGAGTTCAGAAACTCTTTACCTGTTTTATTTCACACCTGATCAGAATAAGACTTAATCCTCCAAAAATTATGCTGAAAGCTGGCATCTGCTGTGATTCTGAATGTGCTTTATCAAAGACCAAACCCAGAACTGTAATGAAATTGAAAATGTAACAACTCTGGAATTATTTCTGATGCTCCACAATGCTTCCCAAGCTCGAGCAAAGACAAACAGATGTTTCCCCACAACTGGAATTAAATCAACAGCCTGACAATGAAACATTTTGTAGCATTTCTTTGCGCTTATTAATGATTTGTAGAGAATCTCCCCGTGCTGCTGGCTCAGTTTTTGCTGCTTTGGGAGATGTCTCCAGGGATGCTTCGAGGAGCAAATTTCTTGTCCCTTTCAGGAGCAAACTCCATGAAACTGAATTCCTTTAGCTCACCCGTGGCTGCCATTCCAGGAAATCCATCCCAACGCTGCTGGTCACAGGCAAACCCTCCAGGGTTCACTGAATGGATCCAACTGATCAACCTGGGAGACTTTGCCGAGAAGAAAAATGAAAAATGGCTTTTTTTTTTCCTTTAAAGATTCATCCTCTCAAACAGAAATGCTCCATTTCAGAGCCTGAAATCTACCTTTGCACCAAATTCAAAGTCAAAGGCTTTTTATGTGATTTCTCAGAGGATAAAGACACACCATGTTTCTCTGTCTGTATCCTCCCCATCATTTGGATTTTGTCTCTCCCATCCCAGCGACTTCCCAAGTGAAAGAAGAGAAGATGGCAGATGATTCTCCCAATTGGAGATCCCTGGATTTGATTTGTCACTCACTGAACACTGGCAGTGAATAACCTGTGTGGTTTGGATATTCTCTGGTGGGCTTTGGGCAACAGCTACTGATAAACAGAGTAAAAGCTTAGATCAAGTAGCCATTTCTTTTTTGGGTTGTTTTGGGGTGTTTTTAGTCATCAGTGACTTCACCTCTTTGATGTTGCTGCCTCTGAGGTGTGTTTTGGTGCACAGCTCCATTCCACCTGGAATATCTGAGTTGGACACACCCAGGTGTGTGTCCCCTGTCCTGGCTGCCCCATCCCCACAGCCCTGTTAAACTCACCAATGGTAAATGGCTGTTGAGCCAAAAAAACCCAGATTTTCTCTCTCTTTTCCCCATTAACTGCTTGCTAATTAAGTCCATGGCAGTTGTACTCATGGGGTGACATGGATTGGACGTCAGTGGGGTGGTTGGAGACAATCCTGCATCCACAGGGATGGTGCTTTGGCAGCAGGTGCCTCCAGGATGTACAGCCTGAGACACACACACGGATCTCCAGTTTGGTGCCACTGTTTCCCATTTCAAACACCTTTCTTCATTCCATTTTCCCTGTTCATTTCCCTGTTCCATAAGGAAACCTGAAACCCGTGGGTTGAGAACCTACTGCTGTGCTCCCTCATGATGTGGGGATCATAAATCATGGAATATCCCGAATTGGAAGGGACCCACAAGGATCATCCATGTCCAACTCCTGGCCCTGCACAGGACAATCCCAAAAATCCCTCCCTGTGCCTGAGGGCATTGTCCAAACACCTCCTGAGCTCCCATTCTCAGTGCAGAACTGCCCATTTATCAATCACCTGATAATAATGAAGTGAAGGCACAGTGAGATTTATCTGAAACTCTGCAGATATCAAGATAAGAAATCTAGAAACATCCAAGACAGCAGGAACTCTGAGCTCACAGCCTGGGCCTGGTGGAACTGTGGTTCCACCACATCTTTCAAAATTAACAATTTTTTGTAAGCAGCTTCTCAAGCAGCAGAGTTTGGGGTTTTTGGGTTGGTGTTCATGAGAATTTTGTTCTTTTCCCCCCCAGATTCTTCTACGCTTTCCAGCTTAGCAAAAAGATTTGTGGGTTCACTGTGACGAGTGCTCAACTCTGAGCAGAAACTTTGCAAATCCTTGACACAGCATTAATCACTTCTCGAGGCTGTTGTGCTATCAGAGCAGATGTCTAAAGCACGGAATCCATGCAGGGAGCCCTTAGAAGTTTGTATTGTTTCCACCGCCTGAGGGGCAGATATTTAAATTTTCTTCATATTGAGCCAACTCCATTCTTATCACAGTCACACAAAACCACCACATCACTCAGTAGACGTTGTCTGATCTGATTAATTCCATAAAAAGGCAAATTCTATTCAAAAAAAAATTTTTAAATCGAGACTTAATAGATCGCCAAATGGCTACAAACCACATTAGGCTGAAGGAATCCGATCCCATCTGTGACAGGAGGCGTGTGGAATAACACAGCCCGGATGCAAAGCATATTGAGCAGAACAAAACCCACCCCAGAACAGATTTATAGGCTCTAATCCACACCAAAAAAAAAAAAATCTGCTAAAATAGATCAGCTCTATCACATAGCATCACTTTCATCTCGTGTCCAGGAGCCCTGCACCACTTGGGCTCATTTAGCAGATCAGTCCCCTTCTATTCCTGATTTCATGCAGGGATGATTAAGGATGAAAAATATCACAGAGAGTTGGCAACAGCAATAAATAAATAAATAAAAAACCTTTGCTCCCTTTGGCTTTACCTGTTTGCTCCAGAATTTAAAACCCAACATGACTGAATTAGTCACAGACAATCATTGTTTTCTGGGGGAAAAAGGAAAAGGGGGAAAAGCCCTCTGTGAGAACTTTGGGGGTTTAGATTTTAGAAGTATGCTAAGACAGGAAGGTAAATGAAGCTTTCAGAGGCTGTGAGGGACCAGCTGTCAGGAGATGTCACATCCACACTAAAATTGGTTTCTATTGAGACTTTTATTTTTGAGAATGGTCCAAAGCTGCAAGTGGAGCAACGGGGAGACGAAATGCATTAATCAAACAGGATTTGGCACAATTACCTAAGCCACTTAAGGTATTTTTTATATATTCTATTGCAGCCAAAGCACCAGAGATCCTCATCAGATGGAGCAAACAGCTCCTGGGCTGAGGATTATAGACTATATTTTCTAAATTTACAGTGCTCAGACACCAGTGTGAGTCACCAAGGCTTGACTTTGAGCTTAAATCAAAGCCTCACCTGCCCCCAAAAATGAACCCAGAGCCCCCTTAGTGAATGGTGCTGGTGTCACTGCACAAAGCAGAGAGAGGCTGGGCAGGGAGGCAAAAATAAACACAGCATCAGGCTTTCTTTGCATTCTGTGTGTTAATAAACAGCAGAGGGGGGTTATCCCGGATATTTGGAGCTGGATGTGCTGATGGGATGTGCCCAGGTGTGAACAAAGCAGGCTGAGAGTGGGGGAGCATCTAAAACTCCCTGGAATTTTAGGGAGTTTTGGGCTGGAGCTGGGTGGGATCAAGCTCTTGTCCCAAGGAACGAGGGGCAGGATGGGAGGAAATGGCCTCAAGCTGCACAAGGGCAGGTTCAGTTTGGATATTTGGAGAAATATTCACCAAAAGGGTTTTCCTGCCCTGGGACAGGGCAGTGGTGGAGTCCCCATCCCTGGAGGGATTTCAAAGCCATCTGGTTATTGTGCTAGAGAGAGAGAGCAAGGACAGCAACACACATGGACTTTTTAGGGAAAAAAGGCCAATTTATTGTCCAGACAGTTTGTATTTAAAGTGTGTTAGTGCAGCCAGGACAGGACAGGAGCTCATTGGACAATTGGGAAAAACATCCCTGGGACAGCACCTCAGGATGGAGAATTCATAATAAAGATTACTTTATTGTGAATTCTACTTTGTTTTTTACCATATTATCACCTTGGAGACTTCCTCCCTAACTGAAGCTGCAGTCAGCTTGGCAGCCTGGGAATGGAGCTGAGAGTCAGGAGAAATCCAGGCCTGGAAAGAATTCCCAAGCTGGAATTCTCCAGCTCTGTGAATGTGTGTGTCCACATGTGGCACTTGGGGACACGGGGCAGGGCTGGGGAACAGCTGGCCTGGATCTTAGGGGGCTTTTCCAACCAAAGTGATCCTGGGATTCTCCTTGGGGCCATGGGATAGATTTGGTGCCCTGCAGCACCTGGGGCTCACCCCCAGCTCACACTGAGCACCCTCCCAGCTCCAGGACCTCGCATCACCCCAGCCCTGACAGCAACAGGCAATGAAAGATTCATCACAGCCCGGGCCCATTGTAGATGAGGTTTCCAGTGTGAAACAAACTGCAATATTTACAATAGTTCTCAAATCGGGAGCTTTGCAATCCTTCTGTCTCGCTGTTTAATCGGAACATTTCAGAGAGGAGAAAATCAGAAGCCTCTAAGGTCTCATGCTTGTGTAGTTTCATTTATTTAAAAATTAATCATAGACTGAAGGAAAGAACAGTACTCCATTCCCACAAGAACTGACTTCAATTCTGCTGCCTTAAAATTACTTTGTTGCAATCTTTCCTTTTAATAAGATATTCACAGTGATTTAAGTGTGACTGATGGCACTGAGATTTTTTATTATTATTATTATTATTATTTCATTGTTATCAAATTAAAGGCCATTTTTAGAGAGAAAAGTTCTTATACAGCTCTGCTACTGCAGGTCTTCTGTGTTTATTGAGAAAACACAAGCAATAAACTCTGTAACCAGAGTATTTTAATTTATTTAATATATATTCTCCCCGAACTATAAATAACAAACCCTGTCAACAGTAAAGACAAGAATTCACCGAATGAAAAAACATTTTTCAACAGCTTTTGTGCACAGGGACATTGGTTTTGATGGAAAGCCTTCAGAGATGTTTTCCATAAAAAACAAAAGTCCTGCTAGGTGCAGAGATGCTGTTCCTGTGTTTGGGAACATCATTCCAGCCTGGATTCACATCCATGTGACTCAGGGGAGCTGATGTGGAACCCTTCTCCCTTCTCCCTGCTCTGAGAACTGCACTGCACAAAAATACCTCCCGTGGGTGGATTCTGGGTAGGATGGAAGGATGTGGTGCTTTCCCCCCCCCTCCACTGCTTTTCAATTTTTTAAGCCATCCTGGGGAATATAAACAGCAAGAAATCCTGAAGTTACATCAGCTTCACCCAGGTAAAATAAACCTGAAGGGTTTCAATTGTCCCCTCCCAGCTCCTGAAGTTACAGAAACTCACTGAAATCTTTGGTTCCTTAAAAAACTTTCTCATTTTCGAGGCTAGGAGGAAAAACTGGGAAGCATGGAGTGAAAAATAGGTGCAGAGGAATTGTCTGCATCCTTAAAAACCAGGAAAGGTCTCAGAATTATAAATATAAGCCAAGTTCTTGAGTCTGACCTACCTAAAGCTTAGAGAATATCAGGGTAGGAGTGGAAGCAAAGTGAAATCTTTGTCAGGAGCAGCAGCTGAACCCTGCTGCCATCCCAAGGAGGAGAGAAGATCATGGCAAACCCTGGGGTAGCTCCAGGAGGGCCTCACTCAGCTCCAGACAGCAAAAATCTGCCTCAAAATTGGAAATATTTGTGGTTTTAAGAAGTAACATCTCATAATACCTTACAAAAATTTCCTTTTTTTTTTCCCCAAAGGAACAACTACACCCTAGTGCATCATTTTGATAAAAACTCATTCCCAAGAGCTTCTTCTGAACTTCTCTACACACATGGTCATAAATAGGGCAAACTTCCCCCAGTCTCTTCAGATGGCCTTGTAGTACAAGCTGGAGATTGATGAAAGCTGATTTAAATTATAACAATTCTGTAATTAAATATTGGATTTAATAGCTCTTAATTGCGTTTAGAACTAGAAGAGCTGAAATCAGGATTTTCTGAAACATTTCTGCAGATGCCAAGTGTGTTACATTTCATGGGTTTATGTTTCCATAGCTAGTCAAAATGTTGGATCAGGAGTAGTAAATAATGAAGTTTTCCAAATAACCTAAAATTCTCTGTCCTCCTTAAATAAAGGTGGGCAGCACCCATTGATCAATTGGCTTGATTAACAGGTGAAAGGAAAATCACTGTTGTATTTTTTAGAAATGCTCCATGACTCAAATGTGCCCAGAATCAGAGGTCAGCTGCCCCAAAATGAGCACCAGAAATGATTTCCCCACCTGGCAGACAATTGAAATGTAAAACATGCACATGATGAGCTCTCAGTGTGGAGTGAAACGAATTTCTAGAGACATTTGCTGAGGAATAATTCGAAGAACACTTTCATGTGTGAGCAACATGCTGTTGGAAGGAATTATTTATGCAAGCCAGGATGTAAGACTGACATATTATTATTAAACAAAAAGTTGCCGTCAAAATAAATGTATTAAAGCCTCTTGAAATGCAAGAACAGCATGCACAGATCAGATGGGCCCATAAAACCCATTTATAAATCAGCAGCAAGGGATGAGTGGGGAATTATATCTTGTTCTAACAAATTGTGATCAATCCCTGAACGTGCAAACACGACCTGCTTCAAGCCAGGAAGCTGGAATGAATTAGGGGAGTTGGAACTTAGAGAATAAAAAGCTTCTCTTTATCTTTTACATTGTGGAGAAATGAATTAGGCATTGATAAGAACAGTCTTGAGAAGCAAATAAATTCACGTTGCATCTGTTTCGAGAGTGAAATGAATGCTGCTCCTTCCTCAAATGTCAATTTTTAAACAAAATATTCAATAAAACACTGGAAAGAATTGTAAAGGCAGAGCTTGAGGCGACCTTACCCTTCCTGATCTATTGAACTGGGTAAGAAAAAAGCCAGCTAAGTAATGTACAAGTGCATTAGGAGGAGGTGTGGGTAACTCAGATCCACGAGGGGCGAGTGGCTGCAGGGTCACTCCAAACAGACCCTTCAGTGCCTGGGAGGAGCAGTAACCCATGATTTCTGCTGAGGGATACTTCATTTACCACGACCCACGAGTGACTTTGGGGTTATTTACACTTCTTGAACCCAAAGTACAATTAACTTAAACAGGATTCAAGTGATTCATTGTTTCTAATTCATTTCATTTTGTCACAAGACTGGGACGTGGCTTTAAGCAGTTTTTTTTATCCTCTTCTATGAAATATCTTCCACTTCTCTTGACTTTCCTTTCTTGCTTCCTTTCTGTCCCTGGGGATTGTGGACAGATTCAGGAAGCTTCAAATCCTAATAAAATGTGGCACCTCTAAGTTGAAATTCTACTTTATATGGGAGTATGTATAACTGTGAGTGTTGACAAGGTGCATTTTAAGGTGACTGTAGGTCAAACTCATGTCAGAAATGAGAAGATAGATTGGATATTCGATGGGATTTTGGGAAGGAATTGTTTCCTGGGAGGGTGGAAGGGGCTGGGATGGAATTCCCAGATTTGCTGTGGCTGCCCCTGGATCCCTGGCAGTGCCCAAGGCCAGGTTGGACATTGGGGTTGGAGCAGCCTGGGACAGTGGGAGGTGTCCCTGCCATGGCAGGAATGGGACAAAATGATCATTAATGATCTCTTCAACCCAAACCATCCTGTGATTCTGTGAAAACTCTGCTTTTACTACGCTTGTTTGTTTAAGTTTAAATTATATTTTGATGTTTTTCCCAGTTATTTCTGCGTAGGAAGGCTGAAGTTTTCAACAAAATCACGGTTTAAAATAACTAATGACTGACTCTTCAAACACTTCCAGCTTCAGAGGAAAACACCAGGGGAGGGGGAAGGAGCTCTGCTGGCATTCTGCATTTCAGTCATATCTACACCACCCTCTTCTCTTTGCTTGTTGAACAAAATCATCTCTCCCTTTCCCATCCCGAGGGCTCCCTGCCCAGCAGCACCCAGAGCCACAATTAGGATTTCCAGGCAGTGACAGAGCAAACCCAAACTCGGCAGCCTGGAGGTTTCATCTCTGCAGCAGCACAGAAAAGAGCAGCTATGTCTGCATTTATTTTTGTTTGCTCATCCCACCATCTTCTCATTCCAGACTTGTCACGACAACTTGTCACTTCCTTCCTTTCAGCTCCTTGGGACACGACAACTGACACATGGTAAATTATGGAAAACCTAAACACAAATATTATCCTCCAGCAGCAGAGAATTCCAATTTGGAGCTCTCAAGATTGGGGTTTTTTTGAGTTAAAGGTCAATTCTGAACATAAAGATACATCCCAGGTGGATAAATATGGTCTTTAAAAAAACCCAACATCATTTCAAGAGCACAAACCTACATACAGGAATGCCTAAAACTTCCCAGAGTTAATCTGGTCTTGTTTATAAAATATATTTATGAAAAGATTGGCAAAAAAAACCCCAAACACCTCCTTAACAACAAATTACTCAAGAAACTTTAGCTAATAGTTACTTTTGATGGTGTGAGTGTTAATGACAGGTTCTGTAGATCCCAGACCTGTTCTGTGAATGGTGCAAGGAACAGCAGGGCTGTGCTCATGCAAATACAGACAAGTAACACATAAAACCAGAATCCTTTGCTAATGGAGAAATCCTCACTCTCCCATTTCCCCAGGGAAGGAACTTTCCAAATAAACACCCTCAGGACATCAAGATCTACCAAACATCGTCCTCGTTACACTCCTCACTCTGCAAATGCAAAGTCAGTATATTTAATTAAAATATTTAGCCTATCAGGCTGTTGCTCAACTAAATATTTGGGAAAAAAAATTCAGTTAAAGCTGAACTTGTTGTTTTATTCCCTTCCTACTGCATGACAAAATGCATTTTGTAATTACACCACAACTGTAATTTTCCTGTGCTTTCCCAGAGCACCATTAGGAATTTATCCATGGCTATAACACGAGGAATTTTTTGTTAAAGAAAAAGAAAAATCAAAGTCCACCAGATTTACTCACAGGAAAAAGGGGATTCTTCAGAGAGGCGGTAAGAAAAAACAAACAACAAATCATTTTTGAGTGCCTGTTTCTCAACTTTTCTCTCTTTTTTCACACTCCAGACCTTTATTTCTATGCTCCAACTTCACGGTGAGGCTGAGCACAGCAACAGCCCAGCACAAAAACTTCATCTGCCTGCAGTGGCTGTTTATTCTGTTTATTTGTGCCATGGGCAGGGATTGTTCCCTTTCACACATCATTCACTACCAGCCAGACCTCACAATGTCAACTCAAAAAAAAAAAATTAAAAAAAAAAAAAATTGCTCAAGCATAAAGCAAAGAAAAAAAGGAAAGGGGAAAAAAAAAAATCTCTCTTATGTTGTTGCTTTGAATGTCGGCCACACAGGCCCTAAATTTCATTTTTCTACCCTACTTTAGAGGCTCCACTGATAGCAAAGGTCACAGGAATAGGACAGGAAAATAAATAGTATTTTCTGCTGTTTTCTCGGTGTTGAAAGTTCTTTAATTTCCTATGAACACAAAGGATGGGAAAGGCCCTGATTATAATGCCTGAATTTCTGCTTCAATCAAAAGTTGTTTGGATGCTGTTTTCAAAGGCACAAAAGAATTTAAGGCATCCAAGTCTTCCTGGAAATTAATGGGAAGAGGGAACTCCACTTGTTTTTTGTAGCTTTGTTAGAACTTTCCTCTTCTGACTCGGTTTCTGGAGTGAAACCAAAACCAAGCCAGATCATAAAGGTGGGAACAGCTTTGGTTGCTGCCAAACCCAAATACTTGTATTGGGATAAGGACTTGGTTAGAAGGAAAAAAAAAAACAACCCAAACTTCTTTTAGGAGAATACAGAGAATAGCCTGATTTCTAGAACCATAATTAAAATCATGGATTCATTAAGATTGGAAAAGATCAACAAGTCCAACCTTCAACTTAATACTACCATGCTCACTATGACTCAATTAGCAGCACTAGTAATTCCAATACAAACATGGACAATGTGATGGTTTTAACTTGTTTAAATGAGGTGAACAGTCCTTAACATCCACAATCAGACCCCAAATTCCAAGTAAAATGGAATTATTGAAGATTTAATCTTCACTTTGAAAGAAGCCTTAGCCACACCTTCCCCCAAAACTGCAAAAATGCACAAATTCCTCCAAACTGACAGGAATGGAAGTGACAACTCCTCAAAGACCTGCTGGTGAGTTTTGCCTCATTTTTCAGAGTGTGCCTCATTTAATGAAGATATTTCAGCAATCAGCAGCCCAAGGAGCACAAATGGGGTTTCCACCACTTATTTATTTATTTATTTTTTTTTTTTCAGTGGAAACCATCCCAAGAGTTTCCCACAGCTGCTGATGGGGAGCCAAGGTAAAAAAGGGATCATGGTTCTTCAAGCCTTATCTGACCTTTTATTTCAGCCAGTGACTTTCAGCCTCAAACACCAATTTTGATCATTTCTCTTGGGTGGTTCATCATTCTCTGATGTTTTGGCTCGAGGTTTGGTTTCTATCAGTTGAGCTTCTGTGTGATGTCAGAATTCCTGCTCATGCAGGAATCCACAAGTCTGCTCCAGCCAGGTGCAAACACATTCCCAAAATTCTCACAAGGCCCCAGGTCAGAGAAGATGAAGAGGAGACACAGCTTTTGGTGAAGTTTGTGGTGGTGTGTGAGGTTTAGTCAAACCTCCAGGTGCCTCCTGGGCACCCACACTGCCGGGTTATTTTATTCTTTAAAAAGCCAAGTAAGTTAATAGTTGCTATAAAGTTATTTATTGCAGAAGCACATCAGTCTCAAAAGCAAAAACAAAGCAAAGCAATGGCAAAAAGCAATGGTCAAAGCAATGGCATAAAAGCAATGGCAAAGCTGCAGTGGCAAAATGCACATGGATAAAGCCATGGCATAGAGCCCCAGCTCTCCCCAGTGCATGTTCTTTGATAGAAACTTCCCAACTAGCTGAGACACAAACTCAGATCACTACTCCTTAACCCATTGGAATTCTGGTTTCTGAGCACACCAGGCTATGTATAAACTATGTACGTAGCCTATCTTGTTCTAACTGAAAAATCTAAGCAATATTTTTAACTTTATTATGTTTGAAGCCAGGTTCTTGGAGCCTCTAAGGAAACACCAGTATGTTTTTCAACCTTCACTAGAACATGTATTACTTCTCAGGCATCAAAGACCTTTTGCTCACTAAAAGCACTTAAAACTTATTTCATTTACTTACTTACTTATTCACTCCATCTATTCACTTCCTCATTCCATTCAAAGGCTTTAATTCAGTCCCTGCACTCTGATTTCTCTCTGAAGAAATCAGAGACTCCTGATTAGTGACTCCAACAGTGGTGGCCATCTCATTTTCCTGTGACGCTCATCAAACTGTCTTTCAAAAGAAAAGAATTTAGGCAATTCCAATCCTTCCAATGACTGCCCTGACCACCTTCCCTCATCCTTTCCATCCTTCACCCACCAATCCCTTCTCAGCAGAGCACAAAAGATTGAAGAAAAGACCCAAGGCACGGCCCTAAAGATCAAACCAAGGTGTTTTTTCCTCATTAATTACTCTGCATAAAGAACCAACAGCAGAGCCTGCAGGTTTGGTGCTCTGCCCATGGTGTGCAGGGTCCCAGCTACAACTGCAGGGATTCATCCTGCTCTCTGGGAATGCTGGAGTGTCCTGAGCTCTCAGAGAGGGAGGATGATGATGAAAAACTTGTTGGTTCAGTTCCCAATTAGCTGAGCTTTTGGAAGAACACAAATGTCAGCGAGGGGCAGCATTAAACACGAGGAAAATACAGGGAAGAGCAGTGAGGAAATTGAGATTATTTCCTTGCTCGTGTTGAAAAAGGGCTTCAAAATGAACTCATTAGGGGCTCTGAATTGTGCATAAACTGATCCAAGTTCTCTGTACATTGGGCTGATCTGCCAGGCAAAGGTGCAGAGTTAATCTCTGCTGCAAAGGGCTGGATTTCCAGCTCCCTGGGATGGCCATTCCCAGGGAAAGCTCTGCAGGGATGGCAAACATCAAATCCCTTTGAAAACAGTTAAAAGCAAAGTCTCTTTACCTTGCTGAGTGCTGCACACCAGCTCTGCTAATCCTTTACCAAAGTGAAATCTTCAGAAGCCAAATTATGAATTAGCAGAACACAGCAATTTATTGCCTTACTATCAAAAAATAATGGCAGGATAAAAAAAATAATCAATTTTGAGAGGGCTCTTCTCTGTGTCTGACTTGCCAATTTTGCAAAACTGTAATTTCTCTTGTGGAAAATCTATTTTGTTGTGAAAATACTACTGTATGTATTGGCTGCTTTTCCAGGAATTATATCCAGAGTTTTGCATAAAATGCCATCATTTGACAGCAGCAACAGTCTCTAGTGGTGAACCAAACCTGATGTAACCTCTTCCTCTCCATCCTTTAGCACCACTCACCTAGACACTTTAATAAGTTAATTATTACCATCAATTATTTAAAACAATGGTGTTATTACAGTCCAGTTACTCCTACAGAGAGAGTTTTTATCTAAACCCGAGGATTTTAAAACTTCTAAATATGTAAATGAACAATCTGACCGTCGAAATCCCTACACTGCCCATAATTGTATAAACTTTTAAGGCCACTCGAGTTTTCCTTCTAAGCACTTGTCTTTATTTCAGGGTTGCTTTTGTCTGCAAAAGAGGAATGTGAAGTTCACTTGGAGAAAATCTCTCTCCTGGGGGTAGTCTATAATGAATGACTTGGCTTCTCTCTGCAAGTGCTTGTACTATTTTGAGAAATGGAGATGTATTGGGGTGGTTACCAGCAGTTCCTTTTGTTGTAATTTCTGAAATGAAGCTTCTCATGTTTCAGGGAATAATTGCCTTTTTTTTTTAAAGTAGCTTTCCTGTAGCTATACAACTCATTCTGGCATTTTTTTCTTTTTTTTCTTTTTCTCTTTTTTTCTTTTTCCTCCTCTGAGATGCTTAATTATCTTTTGTAATAGTACACAAGATCAAATTACCCAGCTGCTAGAGAGGTGGTTTCCTGGTATCCATCAGCATTCACAAAAGAAAAGGATGTTTTTATAATTTCGTCACAGACACTCCAGTCATCTTTGCTTTTCTCCATTATCTTATTATTAAAATTGTGCTTTCAACTAGAGTGCTAAAACAGTGCAAAATCTTCGTTTTATACAACATGAAATATGAGCTCAGGATTAAAACTTTCTCTGCATTACCTCCCTTTGTGACCAGATCCTTCCCAGGCCTCAGTGCTGCAATGTAGATTAACATAAATAACATTATTTCTATTCCTCTGAAGCACAGGAGGCTTCAGAGTGACTTGATAAAACCTCCAGACATCAAACCCATAATTTTGTGTCTTCACTTCAAATCTTCAGGCTGATGTTGATGGATGCTGTTGTACACACCAATGAGCTTTTAGTCTCTAATATACATTTAATATCAATGCAAATAATGCATTGACAGCATTCAGCATCTCCCAGAGCTCTTCCCTTTAAACAAAAAGATGCAAAAAAAAACCCCCAAACACAACTTGAAAGAAGTACAGGCCTTGTTTTTGCAGGTGTTTTGAGCAGGATGCAGAAGTGGTGATGGAAAATCTGCCCACCCTGGTCCCTGCTCACTCTTCCCCCTGTCCAGGGAGGGATTTATCAGCATCATCTGCTGGGGGATGATGGAGAATGTGACAAACGGTGCAGGGGGCTGTCCCTGGGTGCCACCAGCAGGGTCACAGCGTGGGGCTGTGGCTCTCTAAACAGCACAAAGCCAGGAAAAAACCCCTCCTAAAGGAAAATGGGGATTTACACAGTAAGCATGGAGTCACTAAAGGTGGAAATGAGCTCTGAGCCCAACGTCCCCAGTGCCACATCCTCATGGCTCTGAGACCCCTCCAGTGCCCCGGGCAGCTGGGCCAGTGCTCAACATTCCCTTCCATGCAGACATTTTCCCTGATACCCCACCTGAACCTGCCCTGGCTGCACAGACACGTTTTCATTCCCAGCAGCTCACACACATCGACATTGAACACACACAGGGAAACCTCCACCACGGTGCTCAGCCTTTAAAACAAAACCCTGGAGTAGAACCTCCCCTGGTGAGCCAAATCCCAAACACGAGGATGCAAATTGACACAGCCATGCCCCAAACTCTCCAAATGAAAGCACAGTTGATGACTTAAATCCCCCTGGACTACCAGAGGCAGATTTTGGGTAATATTCCTGACATCAGTCCTATTGTTTCTCCCTATAATGCACTGACCTAGATCTGTTGGTGTAATTTTTCAGCTCCTAATACTGCTAATATTGCTTTTAGACAGTGGTTTCGGGGCCCTTTGGAGATGAGTTCTTCAAAGCTCGAGCTTAATCCATTCTTTATTAGCTTCTGTAAAGTGATTACTTCTTCAGGGCTGGATGGAAGTACTTAGAGGAAATGAGCATTCTGTTCCCAAACATCCCTGCTCCACTTCCCAAGCCTCGGCTGGAATCTGAACGCTTCAGGCTTGACTGATGGGGACAGAAAACAAGAGGAGACACGAAGAGAGGAGTTCCACACGGTAAATGTGTTGACACTGTGACATTTTTTGAGGCAGTCCCGGGATGTGACAGGTGCTCAGGGACTGATGGCCCATGACGGGCGAGCTGGAGGTCACTGGAGCTGCTGCTCAGATGTCATTTTATTGTTTGGTTCCAAATGAAAAATCGCTCTCTGCGTGCAGTTGATGGAGCCCTGGTGCAAGGAGGGGCTGGGGAAATGCCACACCCCAGGTTACCTCCCAATGCTCCTTCCACAGCACCGAGAAAATAAAATTAAAAAACGCTGTAATTAATTAATGTGGATTTTTTTTCTGTGTCCACGTGAGTTTGTTCTGCTGATTCCATGAAAGCTGTGCTTATTAACATCAGGCCAGGGTGGTTTCAAGAAATACTTCTTTAAATAGCTACAGGAAACAAGAACTCTCTGTTGTCATGGAGAAGTGGCTGCTCCCAGGGCAAAGCCTGGCTGCCAACCTGACCACAGCTCTGTCATTTCACACAGCAGATCCAGAATAATAAAGCAAATAGGAAAAACAAAAGAGGGGAAAAAAATCTAATTAATTTCAGAGCTGTTAAGCCAAAAACGTGAATAAAACAATGAAATAACTCCTGGATGTTAAATTTTATAAATATCTGTGTATCAGTCCAAAACAATCATGGAATGGTTTGGGTTGGAAAGGACCTTAAAAATCACTCAGTGTCACCCCTGCCATGGCAGGGACACCTCCCACTGTCCCAGGCTGCTCCAATCCCCAGTTCCAGCCTGGCCTTGGACGCTTCCAGGGATCCAGGGACAGCCACAGCTGCTCTGGGAATCTGTGCCAGCACCCCAGAACAGCAGAAAGCAGAGATTTATAAAAGCTGTTTTAAAGCTGGACAAACTTTTGAACCCATTTATCAAAGTTCTTGTACTTCCCAACCCAAGGTGAGACAATAATAAATAGATAAAAAGTTAATTGCCTCCCCAAGCCTTTTTAAGGAAAAAAAAACCCCAAAATTATAGAGACTTTTTAAAGGAAAAGTTGTCATTGGGCAATCAGTCTTGCAAAACCTTTCTAATGAATCATTCCAGCCTCCCATTCTTCACAGGAATAGGGAATATCCACGTACAGAGCCAAGACATTCATTTTAATAAAAGAAAATACCACATCCACAGGAATTCAGGGAGCTGAGTAAATATAATTTAGGGTAAAAAAAGCAGAGGACAAACCTGCTGAGGAGCTGACAACAGCTTTGTGGGGAGAGGGGTGTGGACAGGGTGGCTGGGGTCACCTTCCACATGGAAGGCAGAGCTCACCAGGAGGATATTTAAAGAAAAAAAAATCCCAGAGAAAACTTGCCCCGTTTAACAAACTCTCTGCTCTTGCCCTCTCTGGCTCCAGTTTTGGTTGGCTCTGACTCTAAAATAATAATTTTAATCCCACACAGAAGTACTGTCTAATCTGGCAATTAGAAAACATAACCCAAACATTTTCCACTTCCAGTTTGACTGGAAATAATTTAAAGTTCTGTGAGAAAATAATTTCACTTCCACAGGCCTCAGTTTGGGACAGCATCACATTTATCCCAAAAATGTCATGTTCCCTCTCTGTATCTTCTGCTGAGTATAACAAAAAAACACCAAGGAGAAGGAAATCTTAATTGAAAATCCAGAATTGTTGGTAATTTTTCATGCATTTCCTCTATTTTGTATGTTGGCAGCAAAGCCAAATAATACTTTCTTTAATTTTAAATAATGAACTTTATTTTGGGGTAGTTTTGTCACCACATTCTCTAGGACACAGCTTGAACAGACCCCTGAAGGATGACACCAAGGAGGAAAAGCAGGATTTTGCTCCTGCAGAATCCCTCAGGAGGGATGGGGAGCTTCCATCCCCACTGAACTGCATTCCCACCTCCTCCTGCCTCACCAGGGAATTTCACAGTGGAAAACTCGGCACTTTTCCACACGAGACACGGAGGGGACAGAAGTGATGGATGGGCTGGATGAGCCCTGGATTTATTTTCCCTTGGAAGGAAGGAGCACTTGTAGCTGCTCCAGCTTTCTCTCTCTCTCCAAAACATTTTGTTCTTCACCAAAGCCCTTGAGGGACTGGAGGCAACATCAATCACAGCCAGACAATCCTAAAACATCCAAACCCTGGTCGAAATTGATGGAGAAGAGCAGCTTTTGTCTTTGCTGACGTGACAAACGCTGCAGTGGTTCAGTGCAAAGCCCTTCACCCCCCAGAGCTGCTCAGAGTCACTGCTCTGGCTCCTGAGCATCCATTGGGGTTTGAAATCTGAGCATCTGAAACCTGAACAATTCCACATTCCTGCCAGAAGATGAGCTCCACAGAGAGCTTCCATGCTGGGAGCAAATCTGGTGGAAATAAAACAAGCTCTAAGCAGAGGAGGCTGTGCTAACAGCAATTTTTAATCTAAAAATAAAGTTAAAATCAGTGATATTCACCCAGGACTTGCCACACTGTGCCTGTACATTCCTTTCCATCTCTCCCATCTGGATGTGGCTTTTCTCGTGCATCAACCCTAACCCCACAAAACCACACCTCACAGAGGATCTCAAACTTCACTACAGAAATGGTGACTTCTCGGAGCCCTGTCACAAATTCTGTGCTACCAGAGAAGGGCAAAGTGCTCACACCATCAGGCAATCCCCCCAAGGATACATTACCTCATTAACAAAGGCATGGATCTTCTACTCACACCTACTTTTGACAATAAAGCCAAGCCTAAGGAATAACATTTTAGTTGTGTTTGGTTCTCAAGGCTGAAGCCTTTCCCGTGCCACATCATAAACCCCAAGGTGCAATTTTTATTTAATGTATCAACCCCGCAACAAACCCCCAAACCAGCGAATATCCATGCACAGCAAATGCAGCCCCATGTCTGGGAACAGGCTGGGCCAGAACAGTGGGGTTTTTATAGGATCAGTGAGTGTTCTGAAAGAGACAACACACTGAGGAAAGATGGTGTTTTCCCTGAAGTGTTCCTATTCAATTTAAAATGGATTAGGGAGCACCCCGGGTGTAAGTGCTGCACTTTGGGTGGCAATGGGATTTCAGCTTTGGATACTGAATATTCCATTCCATCTCCTCGTGTCTATAAAGAGTCCAGCACAGCCTCTAGAAAGCTTTAGTGACACTGTTATTAAAGCTGCTCCTTGTCATACATTAAAGAGTGGACATGCTCTTTTAGAATAATCCTTCCTGTGCCCTTTGCCCCTTCAAAGTGCAGACAAAACCAGAGACAGAGGGCTCTGGGAAACACAAAGGATATGGATAAAATGGGCATGGATAAAATGGGCATGGATAAAATGGGCATCTACCAAAAATTAGTGCAAGAATTGCACTCAGAGAGTTGTTTGGCATCTCAAAGAAGCCAAAGTCCTCTTGCACAGATTCCTGATAATTTGTGAGGCTGTAATTTTGCTTTCTTTCACATGTGTATCTACATATTCAGCCGTTTTTTAGAAAAAATGTTTTTGACTGAACGTGGAGAAGAGAGATCCCAGTGCAGAACCCAGTGGACATCCCAGTGGAGATCCAAATTTCCTCAGTCCCAGCACAGCAGGTTGTGCCCCAGAGCAAATGTTGTCAGTCCTCCCAAAGAGAGCACTACTGGCTTTGTGATCCTTAATTCATGGAATCCTGGAATGGTTTGGGTTGGAATGACCTTAAAGCTCATCCCACTCCACCCCTGCCATGGCAGGGACACCTTCCACCATCCCAGGTCACTCCAATCCCAATGTCCAGCCTGGCCTTGGACACTGCCAGGGATCCAGGGGCAGCCACAGCAAATCTGGGAATTCTATTCCAGGGCCTCACCAGCCTCAGAGGGAATAATTCCTTCCCAAATTCATTATCTGTTAATCACCCTATTAATTAAAAAAATGTAGAAACTGTGCTTAAACCAAGTTTTGGTCCATCACCCATGAGTCTTCATTTGTGTTTACTGACTATTAGAAAGCACCATCTCTTCAGCAGGTCTCTATCAAATAAAATCAAATTCCTGATATTTTATTGCAGCCTGACTGTCAAAAAAAAAAAAAAAAAGAATAAAAGTTTAAGAAAGCAAGTGAGGAAGATAAATGGGAAACTAAATGATATGCTGAAAATAGGACAGTGAGGTTTAGTTTTATTTTAAATTATCACACTGGGATTGAGAAGATGGAGTGCACATATTTTAATGGCTTTTGACTGACAGATTCCAGGTGGGGAAGCTCCAAGCACCTTAAGAAATAATTCAATGACTCAGTCACTGACTGCTGCAGTCAAGACATCCCTTTAGTGGAGAAAATTTTATGTTAAGTTCTAAAAAGAAATCACAGAGCAAAAAGAAAAGTATCATTCTTCCAGGAGATTTGTTTCAAGCATCCTTCATCTTTTCTGCCCTGGGGCAAACCCATTTTTCTCCTGAGATGTTGCAGTGATCAAGTCTAAAAAATTTCCCAGGAATGCTCAGGGGTTGGGAATTTCTGTGGTTTGGTGCATGATGGTAACTGGGCCTCTATTGACTGGTTTGGTGGGTTTGTGTTTGCAGGGATTTTTATTTTATAAAAGGAAAAATCGAACACCAGAAGTGCTGTCTTTGATTGTTCCTTCTCCACCCTTTTAATTTTTATAACTGGAATTAAGAACACTTTTACCTCCTCCATTAAACAATTTAAACATGGTCACTCATCCATTTCTCTCCTGTGTTTTCACAGAATCTGCTGGGTTGGAAAGGACTTTGTAAAGTATTTTGTAATATTTAGACAATTAACAACGACTAAAACAATTTTTTTCAAGGAAAGAGAGAACGGGGATGTCATAAATACTAAAATACAGATAGGAGAGGTGTTTAAATGTGGATTTATTGAGGAAAAAAAATCACTTCTAAGCACAAATATCACCATTAGCATGGAAATCACAACCACCAGCATTAAATAATGTCCCTACTCAATATATTTTACATCCCTTGTCTCTCCCACACAACAATCTAAAGTCCTGACAGCTCCAGTCTTTTATTTACCTTGTTCCTGACCTTTCTGATAACGCTGCCTGTTATCTCCTGTATTTGTTCCACGACTGTAACAACAACATTGTCCTGAAAAAATTGTGTTTGACCTTCTTGGAGGTGTGAATATTGAATGGAGACAAAACTCCTCCAAGGGGCTTTCCCAGCCACGATTAGGCTACATTTTCCAGTTATGTATTTCTGCATTCAGCTCCAAGATGGGATTTTCATGGAAAAAAAGAAGAGATTTTTACAGGTGGATCCCTGCAATCCAAATCCTCCCTGTGCTGGCCCCATGAGCCCCAATCCCAGCCCTCCTCCCCAGAGGGAACACAGCTCCCACAGGTCTGAGAGTTTTCAATTCTATTTCATTTTCATGCCCAAGTCCTCACTCATCTCCTCATTCCATCTCAGCACATCCCACCTGTAACTCCATTTCTCCCCCACCTCCAAAATTTTTTGATGTCTCCAACTCCAGAATCTACAACCTCTCCAAACTTCAGCTCCATTTCCACAGCATTTTTAAGCTCACAGTTTTATCTCTGGAATGATGGAAACTTCAGCTATAATACCCATTTCTTACCACTCCTGAGTGGTAACAAACTTCCCCAACCTTTCCCAAGCATACTTTTTAAATTTGACTTTTTTTTTTTAACGTCATTTTCGATTTCAAACACAGCAAGAACACAGAATTGAGGGAACATAAATGACCCCGTCCATGGCTGAAGGGATGAACCACGTTACATAACAAAAAAAGATCTTTAAATGCAAACATTCCTCTCTCTTAATGACTTATTTGGGGTTGATTCTGTTATAATGGCAGAATTTTAAGAGAATGGACTGCAGAGATAGACCAGGAAAAAGAAATCTCCCAGCCCCATGTCACGCTTTAACATCTCTAGGGCTCATATTAAATATAATAATTGTTATAAGACAAGTCATGGGTCAGCCCTGATCCAAAGGGATGCTGCCCTTCCTATTTCCATCAGTCTTGTTCAGGGAACAAAAGGTTTGGCTCCAGAAAACCCTCGCTGGCTGCTTCTCTCTTCAATAATGATCTTTTCCCTGGTCAGCTTTAATTAAAGTCTTCTAGGGACACAAAAGAAGGGTCAGGATTGACTTAAGGAAGCAGAAATAGTCACCTGAAAGGGACTTGGGAATGAATGCATTTTAAAAAGTTGGGTATGGAACATGAAAAGGGCTTTTGCACTCCTTTCATTCCTCCTCGTTCTCCTGAAAGTATTTTACAGAAGTTGATTTTTTTTACAGCCTTCTTCAGAAGAGGATTTCACTGAAGAGTCTGACCACAGACATTTCTAATGGAAAAACGAAACTATTTTCACCTTTCCTGATTTTTACAGCTAGGCTTTATAACTTTTTTATAAGTTATAAAATTATTAAGGTTTATTTCAGGAAGAAATTAAAAAAAAAAGTCATTAAAGAAGTGAAAGTTTTCAGAAGTATTTTCTACTGAACTTGTTCAAATAATAAATAAATTTTATAAAGATCTGGATTTTTTTTCAAATTTTTCTGATCCCCCATTGCATATTTAGGGTTCTTTTGTCTGATTATTTACTGTGGAGAGTGGGATGAAATGATTTTGCTTTTCTTTTCTCCTTAAACCATCTTCTCCCCACTCCAGATAAATGTTTTCTCTACCAAGACATCCAGAAATCTCCAGGATATTGCCTGGCATTAGTGGGATCTCCATTAAAGAAACTTTGTGGAGGATAAGGATGCAGAGCAACGAATCCATGGATTTAGAAAAGAAAATTAAACAATTTGGAAAGGATTACCACAATGGACCAGGTGATGAAAAGCCCAGCACAGCTTTGAAAAGTAAAAATGTGCCTGATTTACATTTATATTGTGATTTTTCTTTGCAATTGTTTTTGTATTCCTCCTCATCCATTCCAGGGCTGCGTTTTATTACTCTCTCTAAAGAAATAATAAAATATTGTTACTACTTTATATTAAAAAAAGAGAAAGAAATATGCAGGGTCTGGCAACAAAATCCGTTTGCTTAAAGTGGTGAGGAAAAAAAAATAAAATTTTAAAACTGAAAATCTCAGGTAGCTTCAAAATCTTGCTGAGTCCTTGCTCAGACTGGGATTGTAGGAAAACAGCACTGAATTCCAACAGAGTGGGGACAAAAGTGGGGTTTATTTTAAAGAAATCTCCTGGTTCCTTGGGATGGGGATGTGCTGGACCCTACAATCCAAGGGACACACTTGAGGCACTGCCCAGGCAGGAATAAGTTAATATAATTTAATTTAATATGAATATATTGCTAATTTCACACAACATTTCTCAATTTTAGAACCATGAAATATTTCCAAAAACTCTCCTTCAGCACCAGGCAGCTCCTGCTTGTCTGGGACACGCTGGGTGCCTGCAGTGGGAAATTTCCTGCTGGAATGGAACATGGATGGGATTAAATCTGCCACCATTAAATCTTCATAAAATCTCTCTCACAGGAAACCAACCCCAAATTTTTGGGTCATTTTAAAATCAGCCACCTCCTCCCATCATGGCAACATCTGTGTTAACACCACAAGCATTGCTGAGCAAAGGATGACTGGAAAGAAACCTTCTATGTTGAAATTTAATATTTCATGGCTTGTTTTCAAGGTGCAAAGCATCACCTACAAGATGGAGCAAAAATCAGCTTTTCGGGCTTGATTTCTTCCATCACACTTAAGGGCTTTGCTGGTGTTAAGTATCACAAGGCCTTAAAAAACAAAACAAAACAAAAAAAAAACCAAAAAACCAAAAAAAACCAGCTCCTGCTGCCAACACCACATTAAGTGTTCAAGCAAGCTGGGATTTACTGCTTTGGAACATATGGCTGGAAAAATAGGAGGGTGAAAAGGTCTTTTAATGTCTAGGAAAAGCAGTTTTATGTCATAACACGAGGAAATACATACAGGTCAAAATTCCTGGAGGAAAAAAAAAAATTCTAAATATTTATGGGAGCTCTGTGAGTTAGGTAGTTCTATATGCAAAATGTCCTTTGTTACTTAAAGAAAATTAAAATTATGCCTTCAAACTTGTGGTAAGGCAACTGAATTTTGTTATTTTGGCACTAAAAGGACTGAGAAAATGGTGCACAAAGGAGTTGGGGTCAAAGCTAAGTCACCCATACTTTATGATATTTACAAGTGTCTGTATAAATTTATAAGAAAAAGTGAGACATTTTAGCAGAACTAAGGAGTGCCAAGGCTTAGCCACACTTTCTGTGGGACAAAATCAGATTATTTCAGGGGGTTTCATACTTAGTGACTCCAGTTTATTTCAGGATGTTACCCTGGCGAGTCTTTCCCTGCCTTTTGTTCTTTCCATGCCCAAATCCATCCCGTGTTAAAAACCCATCCCAGTTTGGAAAGGATGCTCCTCTTCCTTCTAAACCAACAGAGGAAGACCCCAGGTGTATCAGCCCACACCTTCAGGTCACATCCCCCGTGTCAGTGACAGCACTGAACTCTGCAGGAAATGAGATAAAAGAACAAAAACACCCAGGTGGAATGAGAGGTGAAATAATGTGTCTAAAACCCAACTGATTTCATTTCCCAGCACTGGGTGCAGGAATGGGAAGAACTCTCTGGATCCTTCACTGCCCCAGACTGGAAGATTCTGCTTGGCAGAGTTGAAAATCACTGAGTGAATTCTTGGATCTGCAAATCATGCTTTGGTTCCCATACACTTGAAATTACAGAAGATAGTAATAATTATTATTATTACAAATAATAAACGAATTATTATTTGCAGTATGGATTATTGAAGGGCTGGAGCTAATCCAGGGAAGGGAATGGAGCTGGGGAAGGGTTTGGAGCCCCAGGAGAGGCTGAGGGAGCTGGGAAAGGGCTGGAAAATTCCTGAAGGAGCTGGGAAAGGGCTGGAGAATTCCTGAGGGAGCTGGGAAAGGGCTGGAGAATTCCTGAAGGAGATGGGAAGGGGCTGGAGAATTCCTGAAGGAGATGGGAAGGGGCTGGAGAATTCCTGAGGAGATGGGGAAGGGGCTGGAGAATTCCTGAAGGAGATGGGAAGGGGCTGGAGAATTCCTGAGGAACTGGGAAAGGGGCTCAGCCTTGAGAAAAGGAGGCTCAGGGGGGACCTTGTGGCTCTGCACAACTCCCTGACAGGAGGGGACAGCCCAGGGGGGATTTGGGATCTTATCCCAGGGAACAGGGACAGGAGGAGAGGGAACAGCCTCAGGCTGGATTTTAGCAAAAATTTCTAATTTAGGGTGGTCAGGCATTGGCAGATGTTGCCCATGGAGGTGGTGGAGTGCCCATCCCTGGAGGGATTTAAAAGCCCAGTGGATGTGGCACCTGGGGACATGGGGCAGTGCTGGGGAATGGTTTGGAGTTGATCTCAGAGGGTTTTCCCATCCTAAACATTTCTGTGTTTCTACTGCAAATCCATCAGTCACAATCTGATGTGTGCAGTTACACTTGTGGCCCTCCCTCACTTTCTGGGCCTGAAGACAACATAAGGTTTCTGCAATGTTTATAAAAAATCAGTTCTACTCTGGGTCAGGATTTTTTATTCACAATTTTCTATACCAATATGAACTAAAAGATAAAAGACCAATGTCCCAGGCCAGGTTGGACAGGGCTTGGAGCACCCTGGGATACTGGAAGAATGGGATGAGCTTTAAGGTCCTGCCCAACCCAAACCTTCTGGGATTCAAAGCTCGGCCCAAGCTCAGCCTTACTCCCTTAGGCACTTCCTCGGGGAATCTTACAGGAGAGGCAGCTTCTCCCTGGGAAATTCCACTACAACAGAGCTCAGCTCACAGAATTCCAGATGAATCCAAGCAAAGCTTGACCTGTCAGGGATTTATTTCAGGATCCCATCAGTGGGCTGATGGGAGGCTCCCAAATATTAATCTCTGGTAATGACAGCTGGGTATTTCTGTTGCAGAAGGATTTGAGGGAGGGCTTTGCCAGGGGCTGCATGGACAGGCTGGGAAATGCAAATGCATCCTGGAATGTAATTATTGCAGTTGGAGCCCCTCACACGCTGCATTGTTCACAAATTAGCTGCAGTGCCACAACTTTTAATGACCTCTCCACTTGTGTGGGAATAATTTCTGCAGCAGCCCTTTTTAGTTGCTGTAATTAAAGTAATTTAAAAGTTTTAACTAGAAAGTGCACTCAAGGCACAGGAACTGATGAAGGGAAATGTGGCTTCAAGAGCTCTTTTCTCCCCACCCTGTGCAGAGCTCCCACTGTGTCAGAAAATTACAGAATGTCCATCTTTCCATTTGGCTCCACAACAAAGGATTTCCACCTCCTCACTCCGTGCTTTTCATATTTTTATTTTTGAATCTGGGTGCTTTAATGGGAGAAGAAATGAAATCTATTGCTATGACCATGTGCCAGTATTAAATGGGAACAGAGGACTGGAAGAAAGTTTGGAGCACAAAAAAAACCAAGAAACCACAGAGGGCCCTTCCCCTGCTTCAACACCTGCAGTGTTTGTGTGTCCCAATGGTATTTTTTTTTCCTTTTGAGTCTTATGCATCTCTAATTAGTTTTTAATGCTGTGTTTTTCAACAGCCCATTCCTGCTGTTAATTTGGATATTGATTGTTTTCCATATAAAGATTATTCCAAGATTCACTGTAATATTTGTTTGATTGGGCCATGAAAAACATGAACAAAGCTAAGTTTTAAAGGGAAATGAAGCAAAGAAAAAAGAGAAGAGTCAGGAACGATTCTCAAAGTCGAATTCTTTGCACACATTATGGGAATTGGATATTCCTGAGTCGTGGCATTGGCACAGAAATCACACAGCCTAAATTATCCTGACAGAACTGCCCCAAAGAGCTAAATGTTGATTTTCTTGTGATGCTCCCTGTGGTCACTGACCATCCTCCAAATGATGTTGATCAATTCCAACCACAAACCACTCTGAAATACTTGCAAGACACAAATTTCACTTAATAAACAAGCAAAACACCAGTACCCTGAAGGAGTTCTAGCACTGGGTATGACTATCGAAAAATAGAAATTCAATCTCTTAATAAAATATTTACCAGTGTAAATCACAATGAAATAATAAATTCATGACATTCTACTGCAGCCTGCCTAAAATCCATGGATAGTTATTGTTCCCAAGGAGAGCAGGAGGTGAGGCTGGGCTGACTTTTTGGCTTTTCAATGTGTGTCTGTGAATAATCCCTCCAGCTTCAGTTTTCTGCAGCTGCAGAGACACCCTGAGCATCGTTTTTAATAAAACATTCCATTGTAAATCAAGAAACACTCATACACACACCATAAACGGGGGGTGGGGGGGAAAGAAAAATAACATTTCAAAAGCCAAAGAGGCCATAAAAACTGAGTTTTACTGCAGGTGGTTGACCCCGGTTCAAGTTTAATTCACTCCAGAAAGGAACTTCTTTGGGAAGCAGAGTTTGTGTCTGGGCCTTTGCAATTCAGGGGTTGTTCTGCACTTTAAATAACAATTCCACAGCCTCTCTATACAGACAATTAAAGTGCATTCATTAAGAGATTACTGCCCTATTAAAGCCATCAACCTCTGGCTGATAAATAATCAGTCTAACTACATGCACTCGCCTCGTGGTTATAATTAAATGAGTTTGCAGTTGGTGGGGATCATTAAATAAAGTTAATGATGATATTCTTTTATTGGTTTGAGGCCATAACATATAACAAACATCAGGCAGGGGGGTGTTTGGCCCTGCAATCAGAATTTGGGTGATTTTACTTTTGATTTTAAAAATTTCTGTACTAAGATTTAGCCTAGAGATAGAACAGGCAGAGATTCCTAGAATTTTTTAGGTTTAAAGGGAACTTAAAGATCACCTCATGCCAGGGTCAGGGACACTTTCCATTATCCTCTTTTTAAATTTGAAAATATCAGATAATTTCTAAATCAACAAAAAATGTTCTGCAGACAAAAAGCTGCTGCATTGCTCCACAGTCTGTCCTCTAAATCACCTCCAAGAAAATCAAGTAATGGAGAGAGAGATCCTTGTTCTCATGGAGGTTTGAATTTTTATTTTTGTGTTAAAAATAAATAAAAAAACTTCAAGTTAAGCTCATGGTTGGGGTTCCATTCCAGCTGGACTCCAGCCCCACATCCCATATTAACTCGAGATTTTACTCCATTTTTCTGCAGGATTTCTGTCACATCCAGGGAACACTTCCCTGTGCACCTTTCACATTAACAACTCCATTTTTCCCTTAAACACCTGCTAACTAAAACCTGTCAAAAGAAAGCACCTGCATGCAGAAATATGGATTGGTCTGCCAAAAAAAATAAAAACCAGCCTCAAAATCCTGTTTCTTTTGGATTAAATGGTTTTTTCAAGCTGAACAAAAAGCATCTTTTTCTTTGAGTGATATTTCTGTGTTGGGTAATTCTGCCTTTTGATTTTCAATAATATTTGATTGAGCCATGGCACAGAAGGTTCTGAAAGCTTTTAATTGCTCCCATTCCCATTCTGTGGATTAAACTGCCTGGCCCACACCAGACCCAAATATCTTCTGTATTTCAGAGCACAGTTTATGAGATTTCTCATATTTATTGCTCCAATTATCTCGGCCAGTAAACAGAGATGGTGCAGAATTCTGAAACTCAAAACTTAGGGAGTCATGGAATTATTTAGGCTGGAAAAGACATTTAGGATCAGGAAGTCCCACAGCACAAACTGTGTCCCCAAGGACCACATCCAAATATTTTTTTAAATTCCTCCATGGCTGGTGATTTCACCACTGCCCTGGGTAGTCTGTTCCAAGCCTTAACAACATTTTCAGGGAAGAAGTTTTCCCTAATGAGTCCCCAATATCAGTAATTTCACCTCTTTCCAAGGCTATAATCTCTATTTTTAAAGCTGTTTCTCTGTCACCACCTACAGAGATATTTTAGGGGCAGGAGCCACACCAATTTTGATAAGAGCCATCACATGAATCAACATCCAAGGAAAGGAAAACCCAGACCATCAATATTTACAGTTCTTGAAAGGCCACTGTCAGGATTTTATTTGGGAATTTGATGCATGTTGGAGGAAATAATAAGCAAGAGAGAACAGCAATAAAGAAAAGGAGAAGTGCTTAATTCTCAAAGCAAGACAATGAAGTGGCTGCAAGGTGAAATTAAAGTGGCAGCAAATCTCTGTGAGATGAGAAAGGAGCCTGGTGGGCAGATGGATTGGGCAATCATTTGATAGGGATCAGTTTAGAACAAGATAAAACAATAAAGAAGAAAAGGAAAGGGATGTTCTGTGTCTGACAGGAGCAGGTTTAGGGACAGGGAGGCACCAGCTGATTTTGGTGTTAATTTGGTGCAAGTTGTTTCACCAGAGTGACACAGGCATGGAAAAGAGCTGAAAAAAAAAGAGCTTGAAAAGGCAGGAAAAGAGATGGAATTGAGAAGATGCAGGAGAAATCAATGCCCTGCTCCGTGAGGAACCATTTAAAGGGCAAAGAGGATGCCAGGAAAATCAAACGGTGGAAGAGCTGATGCAGAGACAGGGGAGCCAACAGGAAAAGGAGAAGCAAAGGAAGTGATGAACTTTTTCCCCAGACAAGCCAAACCAAACCGAGCTCATCTGCAATTCAGAGTGTTCCATCCGGCTCTGCCAGATGTGAAACCCCCTGGGGGTGCAGCCACAATTCATCCAAACCACTGCCCTTGGCTCATTTAGGATCAGCTGAGAATTTGGGACTGGGAAATGTGCAGGCAGTGCCTTGCTGCAGGTTTGGGGTTGGGTATTTTAGTGCCAAGTGTTGACATTTCCAAAAGCAAGCAGATCAGGATAATGTTGAATTTGCATTTATAAACTGCGGGGTGTTTTCCCAGTGTCACTTGCAGTGTTCAACACCACAGCTATTCCCAGTGAACAGAACATTCCAGGGGAAAAATCCATATTCCAATTTTATTCCTGTATCAACAGACACATTATCAAGCAGTACCTGATGCACTTCTGCAGTAATTGATGCACTAATCTGTTTTCTTAATATATTTTTAAAATAATGACCTGACTTTCATTCCCTGGAGACAAAACACCAAAGCTCCCTCTCCACTTCCACTGCTCTTAATTTCAAAGCAAAACTCTTTGCCATATCACCTAAATATATCCATCATTTCTCTGCAAGCCTCCATAATCCCTTGCCAATAACACCTCCAATTTCGTTTTGTACATCCTTCCCAGAAACTCCTGATGTTTTAAATCCCCAATCACTTTTCTCATTCAGCCTTGTCTCCCTTATTCCAATAATTTCACACTTATGCTAAAACATCTGTAACTCCCATTCAGCAATCTTGTTATATAAGATATGCAGCTTTTCCCTCTTAGCTCTGCTTTGATTTACATCCTTTCCAGAGGTATTTTCCTCTGAACATTGTTAACCTCTGGATAAATTACCTTGGGATTTAGGCAGTGACATCCAAATCCCTCTCCACCCTCATTACTTCAGCTAACAAAAGACGGGGAGTAATTTTTCAGTTTAGGACGCAGCCGATTTTTCCCCTGAGCTTGTGAAAGTGAGGCCCTTCATAAATATTACTTTGATTTTTTTCAGTTTGGTTCCTTTTCTGGATTTTTTTTTTTTTTTCCCCTGAAAACACTCCCTGCTGGAGGAACACCTGCAGCATCTCCTTGGTGCTTTTCCATGCAGGAACATCGTTGATAACAATCTCAGAAGGAACCCCAGGGAAAATCTCAGGTGCTCTTGTGCTGAGCTGAAATTGGAGAAAACTCCCAGGAACCTGAGAGGATTTTCCAGCTCTGCTCTTCCTGTGTATCCACTGCTCCATGTAGGAATCACATTCTGATTCTGGAATTTCTGACAGGGATTTCCAGCTGCACTCCATATTTTCCTGATTCGGTAAAATTTATATATTTTACTGTTCAGCACTGCAGAACACATCCTGCTGTCACAACCCTGTCACCCAATGACACGAGGTTTTACAGTTTAATAAACTTCTTATTTCAAATCGGGATACTTTGCAACACTCTAACAAGTTCAATTAAAAAGAAAAGCTTTCAAACATGTTTTAGGAGATGATTAGTAAACAAGCTTACCTAGTGCAGTGTTTCAGCTGAAAACGTTGAGAAGAGATATCTTGGATGTATATTCGTGTTTGATTTGTTTCCACTGGATTTATTTCCCTTTTCTCCACAGCTCTGAAAGGGCTGGAAAGGAACCTCAAATACTCATTCACTGAAAATGAAAAAAGTCTAAAGCTTAACACAGTTATCCACTCTAAAATAGAAACCCCAGGCTAAGAGGAATTCTTTTTATGCCTTCCTGGGTCACTCTCTCCTAAACCTTTGGTGATGCTCCAGCCCCTTTTCCCCAGGTGAACCAGGCCAGAGGGAATTTCTTGATTGCAGATTAGTGCCAGGCTCTCACTCACAGGAGCACTGATTTATGTTATGAGTAACCCAAAAGCCCTGCAGGTAACAGAACAATTTTGGAGAATTCACCTCCTGCTGGGTGCACAGGACTTCTCACGTTCCCAACAGCATATTTAATGTCCATGGAGGAGATACAAAAATTGGATAATGGGCAAACTCCCCCCAAAAACCCCCCAAAACTTTCTGAAATTTAAATTCTGATTTTAATTTCAAGTGTGGAGAAGGTCAAGTCACTAATTGGGAAGTTGCAGTGGGATTTGAATAAGGAAACTATGGCAGGTAACCTGTCAGGAATGGGAATTCACACATAACGGGTTACGTATTAAATTGAATTTTAAAATAATATCAAGGATACTGTCATCCAATGTGTCACTGTAGAGTCAAGGCTAAAAATATCATTGGTTTAAAGAAATGCAGTAATTATATTCATTTCTTTAATACTCTCAGTAATAATTATGTCATTATAAAACTTATCAATTTTATCCTGCTGGATTAAAACTCTTGCTGTGCTTTTGAAGATGGTGGTGGCAGAAGCACCAAAAAACTGGTTTAAGTGCATGCAAGCAAAACACTTCTGGCAGCAGGAATGGGAAATACTCCGATCAAAATGAGGCACAAACATGATCAAAACATTCCCATTTCTGAGAAAGGACTCTGCCCCAACATGGGAAATGTAACTCTCCAATCCTGCTTTAAAGCACGGAATGAAAATACTGTACAAGGATTTCTCTGGCCCTGCTGACCTTTCTCAAATCATTTGGACATCTCAAAATTTCCTGCGTCGTGACATGGCCACGACGTCCTTCCTCTCCTCTGAGCATCTCCTATGGGTTTGGGACTTCTGTCCCACACAAAGAGCAGAGAACATTTTCTGACCTGTTTGATCTTTAACCATTAACAGATTTGATCCTGTGGCCTTTCCATGGGCTCAGTGAACATTCCCCAGCTGCTGCAAATATCGAGCGTGTCGCAGCTCGATGTGCAGGCTGGTCCTGAATCCTTTTTTTCCCCGTTAGGAATCCCACAGAGTTGGGATGGCACTGCAGGAACACCAGCTGAAAAGAGTCACAAACAGCCCAATGTTTGTTTCAACACCTGGGGAAAGCAGAACCCTTCAAAGGAACGCTGGAGGATTTCAAATGAGTGGTCAAAATGCTGGAAGTGTTTGAAGAGAGAACTGAGCAAACATTGACTCTTCTGTGAGCTAACACCGAAATCCTGCTGGGGTTTGGAGCTGCCTGTTTAGAACCAGGCAAAAATGGTTCCTGTAACACATAAAACACGCTGGCTTTTTGTTAATTCAGGTTTCTCCTTCTCACCTAATTTTTAACACAATAATAAAATACAGAGATGCCAACAGAGACTGTGTTTTCTGACTTAGAGTAGATTGAAATGGTTCAAAAGTCTTGTTTGCTTGTGGCTTTTGCAGAAAATTGAAGTGCTCACAGCAAAAATAAACCTCAGTAGATTTTGTGACTATTATGGTAGGTTTTTTTCTTTGCTGATCGTACAGCTAATCAAAGCGTTCTCATACTGCCTGAAACTTCTTATTTTCCATGATGTGATTGAATGAATTCACTGCTCAGTTTTTTTTATAGAGAAATCCCAGAGAGACTTTTCCATCCTGAGCAAGTTTGACTTGAGTGGATGGAGAGTTCTTGACCTGGGAGAAGGATGAGGCCAATGAGGTCACCCCTGTCCACTGCAAGGTGTGACCATCACCAAATAAACACATCTGAGCTCCACATTTCCTAAAAGACTTCCACAGAACTCCTCAGGAGCACAACAGACTGCTGTGGGATGAAGTTAGGATCAATAAGGATCATCCCTCGGGAAGCAGCACTCTCCATTCCAGTCCTGACACAGAATTCTGTTTTCCAAGGCCACCCCACATCCAATCCCAACTCCTCCCTCTGGGAGCAGGGCAGGACACACACAGGGAACAGGTATTTCAGGAAATAAAGCTGAGCAAGATACCAGTGGCTGTCCTGAGTCTCAGTGCTTCATCTTTCACCCTCACAGCTCCTGTTTCCAATACCCCTCAGCTGGTTTATGCAAATCCTATGGAAAACCTGGATGAGGGAAGGACAAAATCAAAAGTGCTGACTCAGCAAGCAGGCTTGTCAAAGACACCCAGCACGTAAAAACTGAAATTTAATTGTTGGAGTGCTGGTTTTGTGCCCATGATCTTAAACATTTGGGATTTTGAACGTGCCCTGATTGGGCTCTTGGAAGGCTTCAGAAAATTCCATTTTATTGCCTCGTATTTGAAAAAAGATTAAACAGTCTTGAACACCCTGCTATAAAACAAAGAGCTCCGGATATTTCCCAGGGCTATTTGGAATGGGTTAGTTAAGAACCATCATGCAGAGATTCTGTTCTTTGCTCAAACACCATCCATCTAGCTGGAAAAAGGAAAGGAACTTGGCATTTCTTGCCTCGTGGCCATTGAAATTGGCTCTCAGGATACCTGTGCCATTGGCTTTATTGTCAGGGAGCTGCTGACATGGCAGGAAAAGCCCATGATGCAGGATTTAGCAAGGGAACATTGCCAATTGTCTGGTGGAGATGTATTTTCTGCTCCTGGGGTTATGCAAGCCTTTTTATCTCTCTGTATGTAAATGCACATCCCAAGACACTCTTATCCCATCAGATGTGTTGCTGATGAGATCTGTTTGAAGAGAGGGATGCAGATGACCCAGTTAATGAACTGTTGCCAGGAGGCAGGTGGGTTATTTTTGGTGACCACTCTGGAAAGGAAGTCTTAATCTGCCTCTTACTCACACAGTCAATGTATTCAGGAAAGCATTGCCTGGAGAGCTCTTGCTTTGCTTGAACTTTGTGTCTGGCACTCATAAAATGATCCTGACTCTTTGTAAAGTGTTTGAGCTCCAGGGAAAACCAAGAGAGAAACCCAAGTGAAGAGTGAAACCCAAACCAAGAGTGAAACCCAAACCAAGAGTTGAACCCAAGCAAAGAGTGAAACCCAAACCAAGAGTGAAACCTAAACCAAGAGTGAAACCCAAATCAAGAATGAAACCCCAAACCAAGAATGAAACCCAAATCAAGAGTGGAACCCAAACCAAGAGTGAAACCCAAATCAAGTCCCCTCCTTTCTCATGGCATTGTTGAGTGTTACAAGTTTCCATTCAATGTTGTCCAGTGATGGGACAAGGGGAATGGCTTTGAGCTGGATGGTGGATTTAGATGGATTTTGGGAAGGAATTGTTCCCTGTGAGGGTGGGCAGGGCTGGCACAGGGTGTCCAGAGAAGCTGTGGCTGCCCCTGGATCCCTGGCAGTGCCCAAGGCCAGGTTGGACAGGGCTTGGAGCAGCCTGGGACAATGGAAGGTGTCCCTGCCATGGCATGGGGCTGGAATTAGGTGACCCAAACCATTCCATAACTCTCCATTGGGGATAATGGCATTTTCCCAGTTATTTTAAATTATGATTTTCTTCCTGCTTTACCCTCCACTGCTGTCTGTAGTGTCAGCTCATCCTTTCTGGCACTGCCTCCACCTTTACCCCACACCAGATCCTGGAGTGGCTGTGGCACTGACACTGACATGATTGATGAACTGTATCACTGCTCACTTGGGAATATTTAATATATTTCAGAACATCTGTCCAGTCAATGTGGTTTGTAAGAGAGCTTTCTGTCTTCTCCAGAATGTAGTGACTCCCCAATTAATAAAAAGGGAACTAATTTTGGAATGCTTGAAATGAACAATTAGAAACTCCATAAAGTCGTTTCTCTGTATGGCATTAAATATAGCAAGAATTAATTTGCTGGAGTGGTTAAAATGTACGTGACAGGATTTTAGTGGGAAAAAAACCTTTATGTAATGCAAATAAAAATCTAATCAGAAGAGTGGGAATAAAGCAGAATTTATGGTTGGGAACTGTGCTCACCACACACAAACAGTGTACTTGCAAAAGGGGTCTCAATTAAATACACTATATAAAATTAGACCAGCAGGGGGTTTGCTGTAAGGCACATAAAACACGTTTAAATGAATCAAAACTCATTAAAAAGCTGTATAATTACATTTAACTAGCAGAGGGGAAAAAAAATTAAAAGAGAGTCTGGACAGAAAGAATAGGATGTTAAAACAAGGAGGTGAAGTGGCTGTGACTGGACAGAAAGGAAAAAAATAGGTCATGGGAGCAGAGAAATGAGCCCACAGAGGATCAGCATGATGGAAAATACCTGCAGGAAGGCACTGCTGAGTGTCTTGTTCGTGGGAAGCGTGCCCAAACAGGACAGTGACATGTCTGGGAATTTTCTCAAGGTGTCACTGTGTTATTCTGCTCTCCCTCAGTGTTTTATTGATCCCTCTGGGCACATAACAGTGAGGAGAGCAGCCCCACCAATAGCAGGGAGAGCTCACGGCAGCAGGCTGTGCCCTCCTGAGCTCCCTTCCACCCTCAGTTATTTTATTTTATGGTCCTGCACATCCCAGCAGGATCCTTCCCCAGCTGGGAGAACATCCTGGGAGGAGCTCAGCCCCTGGTGGGACACAGCACAGCCTCGGTCTGGGATGTGGCTTCCCAGGGAGGGACGAGGAGTTCTTCAGTTTAAGACCAAAAGCACAAGAGCTTTAGGACAAAGCAGTAAATTACCCATCTATTGATTCAGAGCCCCTGAGACTGTCACCACTGGTTTTATCACCACTGACCATGGTCCCACCACAGAATCACACCACCACGAGGTTGGAAAAGCTCTCCCAGACCATCAAATCCAGCCTGTGGCTGATCCCCACCTTGCCACCAGGGCCATGTCCAGGCATTCCTCGGACACCTGCAGAGATGGGAACTCCAAACCTCCCTGAGTGGCCTCTTCCAATGTTTAACAGCATTTTTCCATGAAGAATTGCATCCTGATGGCCAGCAAGAACCCCTCTGTTTGTAAAAAACACATCTAAATCGAGGCTGTCACCTACCAATCTACACCTAATGACACCTAATCCAGTTCTGCACCACCAAGGGACTGAGGCCACTTCAGATACAAAACCATCCTGGCCTCAGGAGCCCGAGTTTCCCTTTCAGATCCTTGGCTCCTCAGCAGGCTGAGTTACAGACCTGGCACAAATTGCCACACACGGTCCGTGGCAGTTCTGTGTTAAATGCACCAAAATAAAACCGGGAGCTGCCTTTGCCAGGGGCTCTCTCGTGCTGCCGTGGGGCTCTCACGGCTCTCACAGCAGCTCTCAAGGTCACTCCAGCTCCCTGCCTCGCTGGCAAAGATGAATTTGAGTCCTGTTCCTGCTCCAAACTAATTTTTCCCTTAGTTAACTCCATGCTTTTACTTAGCTCTATCTTTCTGGTCCAGCAGCCGATTCCAAATTTAATCAAACCTCTCATGTAGATCTCATTTTCCTCTATTTATCTACATTACTGGATTTCTCTCCCTTTTCTTCCCTTTTTCCCCAAGACCCAGCACGGCATCTCGAGATTCTTAGTGCACAATTTGAAATTCACACCTTCAGGCAAAATGCTTCTCAGTGATGTAAAAAAATATTTTCCAGAGAGCATTCCCAAGGCAAACTGTCACATTTCCTCTGATCAGCGGCACAGAATCAAAACACCTTCAAAGACACTTGATTTTCCCGGAGATTCCAGCAGGCAACAGCAATTCCTGGGTTAAAAGAACCTTCTAGTTCTGCCTCCAAGGCTCTCATGTTGCAAGCCATGGATATCTCCATCAATAATTCCTCAGTGCTGCTCGGGATCTAACGAGAAGAGCCGTGCAGGACTAATCCTGCCGACTGGATCACAGGGAGGGCAGGGCTTTGCCATTCGTTTTTGGGGATTTCAGGCCTGAGCTGTGAGCAGTTCTCTGCCTGCAGTGATTTTTTTCCCCTCCTCGCTGCCTGCATTATTAAATAACCCAGTGCAATCCATGTGTTCTCCCCGGTGGATGGACCGGGAGTCGCGTGGCACTTGAGCAGAGGACATCAATTAAGGGAGATGCACCAGGACCTACTCTGAATTTATGAAACTGAGAGTCTATTTCTCATTACAGCTCTCAGTAAATCATCCTCCTCTTGCCTTTCCTTGGAACCTGCTTCAGCTGCTGCTGTATTTCCATTCTTTTATGCATATAAAACCTTTCAGAAGGTGCTGTACCAGTAAAAACAAAATAAACCAAAAGGAGTCGTGCCTTAAAAATCTAGAAAAGATTTGCAAGAGACTCTGAGATCTTTGCACATGGACCACAAGATGCAGTTTCCCACAAGATTTTTTCTAAATAATTTCAAATTTATTTAATTTCCCTTTCTTTAGGAAGATGGTTTGAAAAAGTTAGTGACTCTGATGGTTTATTAAATAAGAAGATATTTTCACATTTGAGGAAGAAAGACCTCTCTGATCTAGCAGAGCATCTAATCACATTTCACTGCTAGCAGAGCTGGTCTGAGCCTGGCTCCTTAGAGGGAAACTGAGGCAATGGGGACATCAGATTCCCTCCTGTTATCACAATGGATGGGAAGGAACCCACCTGTTCTGCAGGACAAACTCACTTTTAACAGTTTTACACGACCTGGAAGCAGAAATCAGTGTAATTACAAAAACCAAAACATCTTTGAATTATAATTGTTGCTTTAATTTCCTCTTACAAAAGGCAAACTTTGGTGTCTGGGCAAATCTTGCTCCCTCCCCTTTACCTGCTGTGCATTCCTCAGCACTGTAAATCTGCAATTTCCCAGGTTTTCCTGCTGAGCCAGGTTGGTTTCTTTCCTCCCTGTGTGTTTTCCAGAGCAGTTCATACCAGTCCATGCACTCATCTCCTTTTGGGCTGGAGCAAACACACGTGGGGGAAGGAAGGAGGCAGCTGAGCACTCAATATTCCATGGATGTGCTCGTCCTACAGGAACACTCAGCACTGGCATGGGAGCTGTGCACAGGTTTAACCTCACTTTACATGCACAACTGGCCTCAGAAATGATCCCCTGAGCGTCCCTTTGCACAGGGGTCCTGCCCTTGACTTTGAAACCTTGTTTGTTCTAAATGACAGGGGAAGCACCCACTTACCTCAAATGTCCTTCCTCCCCAGCAGCTGACACACCACTCTCCACCTGGATTTGGGACAGGCCTTTTAATAGCTCTCCATTTTCAGCCTTGCTTGCACTTTGGATGGGGAAAAGCAGGCTGGCTATGAAGGTTCCAGTGGCACCAGCCCGAGCCTTTGTAGAATCAGTGCTAAGAGGAAATTGGAAAAGTAAGGTTGGAGTGTACAATCCTATTTAAAAAGTCTTTTAGAATCTCTGGGTCAAAAAAAAAAAAAAAAAAAAAAAAAAAGGAAAAAGAAAGAAAAACTTCACAGATTCTTTCTGCTTTATCTGAAAAAAAAAAAGACCTACTAGTTTTCATTTCAGTTCTGTGTATTTTAAGCACATTAAGAAGTAATAATTTGCTCATATCCTACAGACATTGTGACAGTTCCTTGGCTTCCTCCTCACTGTTCTCTCCAGCTGTCTGTCCTTTTATTCTTCTCTATGCCATGGACAGTGACCTCTTGGCCCAAAGGAGGGTCACCCTCACAAAGGACTCCAGCTTCAGCAGAGACTGTTCCAGCAGGGCTGGTGTTATTTAAAACCTCAGCCCTGGTCAGCAAACGTCTCCCCTTGCTCCGTGAAGGCTGCACATGGCCAAGGTGTGACAGGCTCAGGTTGCCACCAGGTCACAAAACGTTGTCCTTCACATCTCACTGGGCTGGAGGAGCTGTTGGGAAGTTTTCCAAATGTAACTGAGACGCAGCATGAATAATAAAGGGGAAAAGGACTTAAAGTAAATGATAATAGAGATGTACCCAGAACAGAAAAGGAAGAAATCCCCACCCTGACCAGCACTGAAAATCCTTTCCCCATCTCTCATCACAGGAGCTGTGGACACTTGGATCCAGAAGGATGTTGGGGGAGCACGACACAAAACAAAAGAAAGTTTTCTTATAAATTAATTTTGAGTGTTTTTTTGATAAGGCTTTCCTGTATCGATTTTGAAGTTCTGTCATAATTGGAACTGGACTAATAGTTTTGTCTTGAAACATAAAATGGACATAATATCATTGATAAAGTCAACACTGTCCTGCTCTGCAAATAGCAACAGAAAACACAGAGACGTAAAGCACTTTTTGAGTTTAATCATTTACCCCTTGGCAATAAATATCTACTACACCAAATCACCTCCACAGCGGAGCAAGTAAGGGGAAATGTTAATGTGAGACAATGACAGGAAGAAAATCATATTGGACACAAACCAAATAAATTATTCAGGCTATCCTACAGAAAATGAGGATGGCAGGTTAGCCGTGGGATATCGACCCCCCTTGGCAGGTGATGGCTTTTACTGGATGTGATAAAGGAGAGGCTACGGGTGAAGAGCCACACGCCCAGCGATTCACTGATCGTCCTGAAAATTGACAGCAAGATTCCTCATGTCTCAACTGCAGAATGGGGCACTTAACATTTGGAGTGCCATTTGGTGGCATTCATGAGATGATAACGACTCGGTGTCAGGAATGACCTAGACTGGATTTGGAGTGGTGACCTAGAGGTAAAAAACTTTCTAAGGCATTACTGTCACCTAAGCCGCTGCCAAACTTCAGTGCCACTTAAACTCCTTCCTCTGGATGTATTTCCACATGAGGAGGATCCTGCTCTCCACAGAGTGTTTGCAAAAGAGAATTATCCTCACTGTATTAAAACTTTGATTTAAACAGGAGCAGTTCTAAGCCAATATGAGAATATCCGTTTTTCCCTCCTGCTCTGCCCATTTTCCATAACCTTGCTCCATGCCCTGCAGAGCAGAGCTGATGGAGTGACCCCCCCCCACCCCAGGCTGACATATTTTATGATCTGCTCTCCTTGCACCTTTTGTTGCTGACAGGATGGGAAGTAAAATAAAATATGTGGTCTAATTAAATCTCAGTATTATTATATTAATAAAGAGGGACAATCTCTGGCAAGAGCAAATCAAGAACAATGTCCAGTGATCTGCTGGAATGAAGGAGAGATAAAATGAGATGAGGCTTCTTGCTCCAGAAAAACCTCATTTTACCCCGATTTTTGGGACTCAGCAAATTTCTTCTGTACAATAAAATTAAAGCTGGAAATTTGGAAGGAAAGGATTGTAGGGAACACCCTAAACAATCCTAATAATGACTCCTTTTTTGGGATATCCTTAATCCTAATTCCAGTTCCAGTTTGCTGCCAGGACAGTTATGAACTGGTTTGCATTACTGCCCTAACTGGTTTAACTGGAGCTGGGGCTGCTTTGCTGATGGCAGCGTTTGGGAACAACTTCTAAAGCAAAAAGTCTGGAAAATGCCACGTGCACAGAACTTTTCCTGCACTTTTGGAACGGGGCAGAACTGCCAAGCACAGACCACGCCCCTTCAACCCAACAGAAAAAGCCAACACTAAACCACTCATTACTAAAAAATGGAATAATTAATAATATCTGTGCTTCTATATTATATAGATACTTCCCTCTATCACACAAGACATCCATTTCCATGTTCCTCCCATTGAAAACCACAAATGCAATTTTAAAGAATACCCAAAGCACAGTTTTTGGCACGAGACTCTTTCTCCTATCTTTTGAAAATGGTTGTGGAATTATTGTCACAGGCTGTATTTGTTTTTGGATAAGTATTTTGATCAGACTGCTGATTTAATTTACATGCTATGCATTATTTGGCCATCTGGCCTCTTCCAGAATAACATCAGAACAGATTTTTAAATCATTAGGAATATTAAAATCATAAAAGCAATAAAAAATATTTATTGTTGTCAAGGACAAATCTTGAGTCATTCTTATTCCCTTTTTTGTTTTTTTCTGCAATGCATTAAAAATTAAAACCAGGGTTTTGAAAGATACTAGTGAATCGACATTTTTAACTAAATGTAAGAATTTTGAGATAAGAATCTAAGAAAAACTAATTAAAGAAATAACTAAAATAATGCTGCCATATCATCTTTTAGGAGTTGAAAAGTCACATAATTATCACATTATATTTACATAACTTTCTGTGTAAAACATGAGCTGAAAGTGCAGCTGTGAGGGCATTTTTGGGGGTATTAATCCCCTGTACATCCCTGGATTGCACAGAATTGCTGCCACAAATCCATCAGGGCAGGTGAATCCAGCCAAGACATTGTGAGAAACATCTCAACAGCAAAATCACTTGTGGAAGAAGAAAATTATCCAGTTTTTTTTTTCAGTGGAAACTTCTCACACAATTGCAATGGCAGCAGAATTATTTCTGCTTTAATAGACTGTGAAGGTCTTGTCTTTGTTTAGTGTAAATATTTAAGGATTGTGTTTAAATGACAAGTGCACCCTAATTTTTTTACAAATTGTGATGCTCCTGAAAGGACAGCTTATAAAAAATGGATGGGGATATTTCATTTGCTGAAGAAAATCAATCTGTAGGCTTATTCGAATATTAAAAATTTCAGATTTCTCCCTCCTCCTGACAAAAAGTGCCTTCTCCCATTTGCCTTTGAGCAGGAGCTGCTCCATTCCGAGCACAAAATCCTCCCAGCCCCAGCTGGATAAGTGAGGAATTATTTCAGTGAGGATGGAGGGGTTTTATCCATCTGAAAATTCCCCCGAGGGAGGGGAGGAGCAGGACCCCGGGCACTGCTCAGTGACTGCTCTGTGCTGCAGAAGTCGAGCTCATCCAGCCACCACTCCCCATCCTTCACTCATTCCCCCTCTGAGCCACGGCTGTGACACGTTTTCCTCTCCTCCCTTATCAGGGCTGGGCTTCACATCAGTTTTCTTTGGGATGTCGCAGCAGGCAGGAGGGCTCCTTTTGGGTTGTTTTGAGCGTTTCGAATTCTAGCGGTAATCTACAGGAGGGGGGATGTTTTCTGAGGAGAGGAGGATTTTAAAGAAGGCATTGAAAATTACCTCTAAAAACCTTGTCTTTTTTTTTTTTTTTTTTTTTTTTTTTTAACAAAAAGTAATTTTTCAGGTGGAAAAATTTAGAAAAGTCTTATTTAACGCAAAGTTGATCGCTGACCTCCACCAATGCTCCATCCTTGCACTCAGAGTAGTTTTTAGTTAATTTAGGATATTGATGTAAAAATTTTTTACCAAGACAGTGATGAGGCCCTGCCAGAGACTACCAGGAAAAGTTGTGGCTGCCCCTGGGTCCCTGGAAATGTCCAAGCCCAGGTTGGACAGGGCTTGGAGCAATCTGGGATAGAGGAAAATGTTCCTGCCATGGCAGGGATGGAATGGGATGGGATTGGAGGTCCCTTCCAACCCAAACCCTTCTATTGATGATTCCATTTCAGCAAGAATCACAAGTTAAACAAGTGGGTGGATAAAATAATCCCAATTAACTTTAGAAACACATTACATTTGGAAAAAGCTGACTTCTGATTTAATTTGGTTCCCCATTACCAACCCTTCCAGCTCTGGAAGGTCTTTCAGTGCCAAGAGCTTCTTCTCAATCAAAACCCAGTGGGACAACACATTGCCAGGTACACAGTCACTATCAGAATTATCTGATTCGTTATTTTGTTACTAATTTAATTCAGGTTTTAATTCTTTGACACCACACAGAATGTTCAGACGCCTCCAGTCTAAAAGTACAAAAATAATTATGAACTTTGTATTAGGTTCATCAGACTTTTCTCTAGAGCAACTCTTACTTTTTCTGTCACTTGAAACCCGTGTTGGTTGGAACAGGTCTTCTGCATTAACAGTGCTAAACAGCTACTAAATAACTGTTAGTTATAATAAATGATACTATTCGTTTTATTAAATTAATGGTACTTTAACCTGAGTCACTCAATAAGGAAAAAATTCTTGTGAGGAGTAAGCTGAACAAAGCTGCAGGAATGGCACATCCAGAGCAAGAGCCACAAAATTCTTTGTCAATTAAAATCAACACATGAATTAACAAAACTACTCCAACACATGGCAATGAGTAGGTGGAAATAAAAATATTACATCACATTTCACCCAGGCTCAACTTCCAACACATCCTCAACGAACATGCAAAGTTCTGCCAGTCTTATTCTTTATCATCAGTGCCAAGCAAAGACACGCTTGAAAGGGGACAATTTTTGGAGTCACAGTGCAGAAAGAATTCAAGAAAAACCCTCCACAATCCACTTTTCTCGGAGTCCTCCTGCCCTGGAGGGACCCTGTGTGGCTGAAGAGTTTATTCCCTAATCCCCCTGGCCCTGCTGGTGCTCACCAGGGCTGACACTGATACTCTCCCAGATCCTGGCGAGATCAGCAGCTTAATCCCAGCTCAGCTTGGCTGCCCACAGCCCTGGACTGGCAGCCAAGGAACAGAAGCGCCACTGCTGGCAGCCAGAGCTCTTCCCATCTCCTCTGTGACCCTCTGGCATCCCTGGCTGGGCTGTCAGTGCTGGCTTTCCCCAGTCCTGGCTGGTGACAGACAGCTGGAACCGCACAATCAGCAAGGGGGGGTTCTGGAGGATGGATGTTGCCTCAAAAGCTTGTGACAGCGTCTGCAAGGACACAGGTGACAAGCATGTCCTCACCTTCCCCCTCTATCACTGCATAATTATTAACTTTCAGTCATTAACCTCTTGCCCACCTCCAGACCACTAATTTTAAAGGATTAGAGGCAGAGATCACACATCTTTGTGTGGTTTTTTTCTAACACATCTTTGCTGCCTCTAAGTCTGCAACCACAGCTCTGGATAATTTTTATAAAAACAGAGTTCAGCCCTCAGCTGGCACAGGCACAGCCCTGTTGCACTTGTCAGTGGTTTGCTGCATTCCAGCAGCTCAGCACCTCTCCCAGACATCAAACTTCAAGACATTACCTGGAAAACAAACCTGCTTGTAAATGTTGGGAGGAGGAGTGACCCTGCTGGGATGGGAACTTGGAGCCACGTTGCCAAAGGCAAACGGAGCACGAGATGCTGGGTAAGAGGGGCTGGTAGGAAAGTTCGTGAAGGGAAACAGATCCTGAGCAGTCTTTGAACCTTTTAAAAACTGTGATCCCTTCACAAGGATCTGTCCAGAGTAGCATCCAGCCTTTGGCACACGCTGCAGGGATGTGGAACAGTCAAGTCATGACTCAGATGGGAAAAGCAGCAGGAAGCATCCAAGGGCATTTTCAGGTGTCATTTTTGGCTTCAGAGGATTCCTTTGGGCTCTTCCACGTGGATGATCCCCTCCATGACCTGCAGGTCCCCAGCAGAGCAGAGCCCAAGCAGCTTTTTCGTGCAGTTAACCACCCGAGACTCTCACTTCTCCCCCTTTCACCCAGAGCTCTCCAGCTAAACTCACCTGAAAACACACAACACAAAGCTTAGAAACAACAAAACAGAGACAAAAGACTGTGTTCTGTGCTTTATAGATATAAACCACACTCAAAAACCTGAAATATGACCTGCTTTTAGTCAAATCTTTAGGAGCAGCACGTTCCTCTGGAGGTTTAATTTGATTTACTCCTGCCTAGTCCAAACTAGGGGCATGTGAGGAACAACATCCAGCATGACCAGGGTAATTCCAGCTTCCAGTTCCTGGGGAAGAATCCCAGTCCCACAGCTGGATAAACAACCTGATGTCCCTTCACTGCAGATTGATCCTGGCCCTCTGTCATTGATGCAGCTGACAAGGCAATGGCATCACTGACACAACGGAGCCTCCAGATCCCAGCTCAGAAGTGTCCTGCCTTGTCAGCTGTCCCATTGCAAATCTTCTTTGGCAGGGGATAAGGGGAAAGGGCTATTTATAATTTAGCCATGAAATTTTAATTATGGGCCGGAATCAGCTGGGGTTAGAAATGAGGTTTGGTGGCGGAATTGCGTGAGAGAGAGAGGCTGAAAGCAGCAGGTGCTTGACATTGAGGAGGCATTGCTTTAGCTCGTTAATAAATCAGGTAATTAATGGATTTTAAAATAAACACTTCTTTGTGAGGGTAAGCCTCGTTTAAAGAACATCTGAGATAGGTCAGGCGAGGTTTCACCTTTTCCACACCCATAAAAATTACTGGCATTTGCTTTATGGTTAATCAAAAATAAATCAGCTGGAAATCAATCCACACCTCATTTTTACATTGTCACTTGTGCAAAGGTCACACAAGTCCTGCTGAAATCAAGGAACAGATTTACTCCATTTGCCCACTCTCCACTGGGCACATAAAATTACCCACAAGGAGCCTCCCTTGCAGTCCAGGTGCCGGAATACAACCCCTCCCCTCGGGAATTCAGGACTTTCATCTCAATTGTACATTCTCAAGACCTTCACATGAATTTCAATATGAATTTCAAACTACTTGAAGATAGACCCTTCAAACCAGCAGGCAGCTCTGAGTAACTGTGTTAGACATAAATAGGTTCTTTTAAGCAGAGGATACAGGAGCATTTTGTGTTATAGATTCTGAGCAATTTGAAGGCAGGATTAAAGCAATAATACAGGCCACAGATCGTTAATGCAAATGCTCAAGTTTGCAATTCTGGACACAGCCCTGGGCTCAGACATCAGTATTCACAAAAAGGACTTCACAAACAGAGCAGCATACTAATAAAAAAAAAGAAAAAAAAAATCACTGCAGAACCACAGCTGCTCAATATAGATCATCTTTCCATTTGAATTTGTATCATCATCTTTCCAAGTCAAATTGACTAATACCAGGGTGCCTTATCCAAGGGCCATGTGGTCCTATCAAAGATCAATTTAAAGTCTGTTGGAAGAGATTGATTCATTTAATTCATGGACATCAGAAGCTTTAAGCTCTGCTCCCCTCGCCAAGGCATGACTGCAGCCTCATTCCAGCCACAAAGACACACAGACAATACCCAGTGGATGCAGATTAACTGAAATGAGCTTTTATTAACTCACCTGGAGACAGAAGCCAGAGATAAATCACCCAGAGCCCATCCTCCCTTCAGTACCTCACAGTGCCAGCCAGGCTAAAACTTCCCCCAGACTTGCAGGTGCCTGCTGATAAATTCTCCTGCAGTTCTGGCTTATCCCCAGTTTGTGGGTGCTCAGACCCAGCACGAAAATCCAGAAAGGGTTTTGGTTGTTCAGGTCCTGCTCAGCCCTAAGGAATTGGATTCACCAAGGCTCTGCTGCCTCCCCCAGCACCAAACCAGACCCTCTGCTCAGGAGAACAAACCGAGGCACAAAATGTACCACGGGAGTTCCCGACCAGCTGTATGCAAATTTAATCACCTCCAGGTTCCTAAATCAGGTAAATTTTCTCACCTTGATGGCCTGCCTGCACCCTGGATTATCATTAATCCCTCAGGAAAGGTTATGGATCTCCATCCTGCAAAGACAAGGTGCACTTGCATTTAGGCAAGCCAGTTTTTCTCTTGTTTATGGTTTACAGAAAGGACGGAAAACTGTGTTTGAAAATCCATTTGTAGATGATTTATAGCACGTCAGAAATACTCTGAGCTGAGGGCTGAAAGGAGAGAGGTGCAGCAGCACAATCAGCAAACACCTCTGACAATGCCAAGTGCTTGGGTCAGGTTAGAGCACCATAAAAATACCTCTGTCCCACTAAACCCATAAAAACCCAGAGGTTCTAACAAATAAATATGTTAAAAGACACACGGGCACATCCTTCACCTTCATTGCCCACAGATACCTGGGGAAGAGTTCTCCCCCTCCTTTCCCCTCTGGTGTCTCTCGTTCAGCTCCTCCACAGAGAGGAAACCCAAAAGGACAAAAGCAGCACCAGGAGAGAGAGGAATTTCCAGCGAGCCTCGATTGAAAATTCCAAACCAGAGCACAGATTGCATTAGGGTCCCTGAGCCATCCAACGGCCTCAGGTACCCCTCATATAATGATTTTTTACTCCCACTTGCTGGATTTTATGCTGAAATTAATGTCTTCTGCAAATGGATCTCTTCCTGATTTTCTTTAGGATGGGTTTTTCCCCCAGAGTTTGTATTTTTCAAGTGTTTCATACAGAAATTTTACTCAGATATCAACCCCAGAGCTCCTCTGGGCCAAGTTGGTCTTTCCCTTTCTGGCTCCTGTCTTTCAGAAGAATTAAAACTCTTACAAACGTACTTTCAAAATCTTAAAACATAATTTCAGATTATTTTTATCCACTTTTGTAATGCAAAAATTCCTTCCAGACGAAAATCTAATAAAAAAATGGGAAACAAAACATTAGAATTACTCAATACTCTCTCAGAGCAAGGCTTTGGCTGAAAAGCTGATTTAAAACCCAAATTAGTTAATGTTTGATAATGAAATCAATAATATAATTATATCTTTCTGGCACTGCATTTAGCTGAAATTTTTCTTATTACTTTGTTTATTTTTCCACTCCAATACCTTTTCCAAATTACTTATAATTAAGATAAAGCAGTGATTGCAGAAATATCACAGAACGTGGTGATTCCATTAATTTGGACAGCACAAATCAGATTGTGGAGAAACTCATCTAAACAACCTGCAAAATCCCCAAACTCTTAACTTAACCTTTTCAAGAATGTTTGCAGGGCAATGCATTCTGATTTAGTGAAACTTAGTATTTTTACACCTTCTATTCAGACACCTGAATGCATTGTGCACAGTTCCTATTTCATTTTTGGTAGAAAATTTGGACTTCTTTACATATAAATATATTTACAGTGATTGAATAGAACAGCTCAAGTGCCTAAATTCCCCTGAGATTTCACTTCTTGTCATAATAAAGTGAGGGCAGACAAATCCAGTCACTGAAGGTGTGCCAGGATATAAAAAACCCCTGATTTTCTCAATGTGAGGAACACAATTCTGGGTTTGTAAGGAGTGGGAGATGTAACAGTCCCTACAAAACACCTTTCCCAGCTTATTTTAGTCTCTGATTTAACCTTTGGCCACAATATCAACCTCATCCCTCCAGTTTCCTGAGCTGAAGGTGGGTTTCCACTCTCTTAAAAGAAGTAAAAGTAGCCACCTTGGCAGAATTTAGAATAAAAAGGTAAAAAAAATAAAGAAATTAAGAAAGATAGATATGAATATTATTCAATTACACTGATAAGATCCTGGGCACTTCTATTATCGCACTTACAAAATTAGAAGCCCATAAAATGTTTACTTAGCATAAATTCTGTGCCGTAGAGTGTGATGGAGATGAAATTCTATTAGCATTTCATAGCCTTAAATTAATGTTAGAAAGTGAGGATTTGGGAATTTTTAGTGGGCAACACTCTCAAAAGGGTTTGAAACAACCACAGAGGAATTGTTACATTTTAAGAAGATGATGAAGGCCCAAATTTAAAGGTCAGGTTCAATTTCCTGCTCAGTGAGAGGTTTCCTTGTGAGGCTGAGAACTTTGGGGTTGGACACCTGATGCCTCATAAAATCAAAAGCTTCCCTGTCTTCCTCATATTTAGAAATGAAGGATGGACTAAAAGTGGAAACTATTGATGAGAAAGTTGGACAGAAATGTTTTGTGTGTTATCAATAACCCAGACTCTCCAGTAACCACGATCATTGTTAATGTTAATCAAATGTGAATTCCACCAGGCTGAGACATCCCAAATTTTCACAAAAAGTTCAAGACTTGCAAGACAACAGCTGCTGGTTCACAATTTGCTATTTTAGAACCAGACTCAAATCTTGGTAAATGCATTCCCTGTTTCTCTCTGCTAGGATTCATTAATTTTGGGGGGAAATATCGTGGCTTGTAACATTATTATAAATCACACATTTCACTCTCCCAGTCGTGCTCAGCAACAGCACTGAGACAGAAGCAGAGCTTGCTAATTATGTGCCACAACAAAGATTGTAATGAATGCTCTCATTAACTATTCCTTTATGTTTGATGAACTAATAAGTAATTTCTTCCTCAGCCATTATAAACTCATTTGGCACAAAGACCCTTGATGTGCTCCTCCAGGTAAGTTTTTATTCTGTATTTTTAATCATCCCTGGGTCATGGTGGACTTTTCCTCACTCAGACATGTTTGCTCCTTTTTCCATTGCCAGGGACATTCTGCACCAGGAGCTGCAGCTGCGACTGGATTATTTGGATTTTGTTGGGAATCTTGGGAATTCTCAGTGCCCAGAGTGAGCCAGCCCTCACTGCTCATCCCCTTTTTCTGCCAGTGGGAGTCTCCTCTCTCCTGCCAGGGTGAGGAGATGCTCCAGAGGTGTCCCAGGGCAGTAACCAGGATGGGAGTGCACACCAGGCTTGGGATAATTACTTAATTAGATAATTAAGCTCATATTCCTTTTGTTTGATGAGAGAGCTGGGAAGGGGCTCAGCCTGGAGAAAAGAGGGATCAGGGGGGACCTTGTGGCTCTGCACAACTCCCTGACAGGAGGGGACAGCCAGGGGGGATTTGGGATCTTATCCCAGGGAACAGGGACAGGAGGAGAGGGAACAGCCTCAGGCTGGGCCAGGGGAGGTTCAGGTTGGAATCAGAAGGAATTTCCCCATGGAAAAGGTGCTCAGGGATTGGCAGGAGCTCCCAGGGAGGTTTGGAGTGCCCATCCCCAGAGGTGTCCCAGGAATTCCTGGATGTGGCACTCAGTGCTCTGGGCTGGTGGACAAGGTGGGGATGGGTTACAGGTTGGACTCAATGGTCTTGGAAGGCTTTTCCAATCTCAGTAATTTGGGGATTCTCACTCTTTGCAACTCCCTGAAGGGAGGTTGGGGCCAGGTGGGGTTGGTCTCTTCTCCCAGGTTATGAGCGACAGAACAAGAGGAAATGGCTACAAGTTGTACCAGGGAAGGATTTTTATATTTCAAAACATGTCTTCACTGAAAGGGCTGTCCAGCCCTGGCACAGCTGCCCAGGGCAGTGCTGGAGTCCTCATCCCTGGGGGGATTTAAAGTTCTGTTTGTGTGGCCTTTGGGGACGTGGGGCAGTGGTGGCCTTGGGGAATGGTTGGACTCGATGATCTTATGAGTTTTTTCGACCTTAGACCATCCTGTGGTTCCACCTCCCTGCAGCAGCCCCTTCCCTCGGCTCCCTCCCATTCCAGAGGTCCACGTTGGCAAGATCCACAGAGAAGAGCCCCCAGATCCCACCCCAGCTGTCCCCTGAGCCATCCCCACCCTGTCACAAGCCAGGAGCCACCGTCGCCCCAAGCCCGCGCTCTGCCCCCAGAGCAGCCCCTGCTGCTCGCAGGGGTTTTACCCACAGTGCAAAGGAAGATGGAGAAGTTTCCTTCCCATTCCGCTTCCTTTTCATTTCAGACAGGAGCAAATGTGACAAATCCATGTAGGAGAAACAGGATCTGCTTCACTCAAATGTCTCTTCTCGCTGCAAGACAAGAGAGCTCAGCCCAAGCACCAGGGCTGGCGTGAAATCAATTCCAGCCACCGTGCACAAGGGAAATTTGAAATACAAACAGGAATGTTCTCCAGCTATTATAAACACTGCTTTTTTTCCTATGAGCAGCGTTGGCTTATCTGTATTATTACCACAAAGCTTTTTGGAGTTACGTGTGTAACAGCAGCCACAACAACTTGTTCCTTAAAAAAAACAACCCAACAAACCAACAGTGATGCAGCACGGTTAGAGCAGCTTAAAACAGCAAAATTACAAATGAATCCGCTCTGCAGCCCTAAGAGCCACTTCTCACGTGTGTAAACGGGAGTCACTGGGGTCTGAGCATGGCTCAGAGCTGAGGGCTGGCTAAGCAAAGCGGAAAATCCGTGATGATAGGAGTGATGATTGGATTTATTTGCACTTGGGTGGCGGCTGAGATTCCCTGTCATGCTCCAGGAAGCAGGGATGCAAAGAGCTGCCTAACCTGGGGGTATTTAAACAGGCTTCATCCCCAGAGCTTGCACAATGGATGGAACACCTTAACAGCAGCTCCTTTGCTGTTCACAGGCATCAGGCACAACAATCCTGCTTTGGCAAGCACTTCAGTGGAGCTTGGATTGCCTCAGACTGATGCCAGTCTAGATCTGTGATCCAGACCAGAAATCAGCCAAAAAACTATAATTAAGGGAGCTCTGACTCTGAGCACACCCACCCTATTGGATTATATATATCCAATATAATGGGATTAAGTACTCACCACTTGTGTTTCTGGGAGTTCCACCCATAGCTTGCAGTGCTTCCTCAGGAGGGTTTTGGGGTTTAATGATGTGATGTCCATTAAATCAGTCACAACCTGAGCAATGCTCCCACCAGAGTCAGCACAGAGCCAAACAAATGGTGTCATTTAGCCTGAGTGGAGGAGGGAAAATGGGGAGATGGAGGTAGATTCATCATTTTAGCCATAATAAATCACAGAAAAAAGCTGAGTTGGAAGAGACCTCAAAGATCATCGAGTCCAAGTCCTGGCCCTGACAGACAAAACAAAAAAAAATGTTATATGGGAAATGGTTAAGCCCCTCTTCCTTCCTAAATCAGAGGGACTGCTGATGGGACAGGGATAAAATACAGAAATACAGCTCTCAATCAACCCAAACACGGTGTATTTGCATGAGGGTGAAAATGTATTTGTATTTTATACCAGAATTTTGTCCAATGAAAGTTAAAATTTTAACCATTGGCTTGATACAAATCCTGATGAAGTCACTGACAATGAGTCCATTGTTCTGCCTGGACTTTGGATGAGCTGGTCAGTGATGATAATGATGATGATGATGATGACGATGATGACAATGATGACATCATCATCGGATTGATGACAGTCACTCCATTGACCTAACTGGATTTGGGGATTTTTGACCAACAACTGCAGCAACTCTTTCTCTGGCAAACAACCCCAGCAGTTTTCCTGCCATTTTCCTGAGTACCAATTCCCTTTGGGAGTTTGAACCCCAGAATTAAACAGCCTTGAGCAACTGCAAGTCCCAAATTCAGAGCAGTCCCTACATGGAATTGCTGGGCCTGGATTTTGTTCCTTGCTTCCCGATAATTTCATGGTGCCCACTCTCCCCTTGGGCTCTTGACCCTTTGAGATATTTTTTATCACAGATTCCTTCCTTGTGTGGAGTTTTCAAAGGTCACAAATCCCACTCCCCAGCTTTTCATTATGCAGAAGCCAGATTTAAACCTCTAAGCACGAAGCAAATGTTAAATCTGAAAAGGGTGTGAAATATCCTGAACTAACTCATAAATACAGACACCACACTATCAGAGGGTGGGAGTGCAGCCATGAGGGAATGATGCTGGAGAACAGACCTAGTGATGTTATTTCAGCAATGTCCCAAAGAAAAATAAATTTGTTATAGCCAAGAAAAAAAAATCTACCAGATTATAGCCAAATTCATCAATACTTAAAAACAAACCCCCTAATTAATTAAAATCCCAGGCTAGAGTTTACAGACTGTGCTTCTCCTTAATTATACACAAAAATACTAAAGGAGGCTGATAAAAGCAAAATATTCCTCACTTTTTCACTCCAGCTTCCCCAGCCACAGGACAAGCCCTGACTCCTCTGGGAAGCTGAATTTCAGTCCTGGCCATTCCAAATAACTCCTTTTTCTAGGACACTTCACAGCCTTGTCCAGCTTTTTTGCCTCACATCCTGTGGTGATATACTGAAATAAACTGGAATTTATACTCTTGAATATCAGGGGCTTTCACAGCCAACTTCAGGATCCATTAGTGGCCATCTCAGGGCCTGGAGGTTTCTTTAAGCTGGTTTAGTGTCCTCAGCCTGGCTGAATATTTCTCCTTCTCACCGAGGAGAGCCGGGGACTGAAAGTGAAAAGAGATGTACTTGTGAAGATTAAAATCTCCTTTACAAATTGAGTGTATTAAGCATCTGTGCTACTTGGCAGCCTGGTGCATCAATTCCAACATAAAATAGTGTTAACAGCTCTACAAGCTTTTTATCTCTCCCAGCTCCCTGCACTCTGGGTGAATCACATGGGCAAGAATTGGAACTGGCCTTTCAGACAGGGAGTTAAGCAGCTCTTAAATCAGACAAGCACGATGCCCAGGCAAGGCAATTTACCTTTTTTTATGCCATTTCAAGCAACAAAACCACTTTTGCTCTTCGAGGAGTGCCTGTGAACCTGGACATTATGGATGTGATCATGGTTCCTGTCCCAGTACTGCAATGCTCAGGGTATTTATTTACTCTCTTTTCATGTTTGTGCCACGCTGGCTCATTCCCACCTCCTGGGCTGAGCTGTGAGCCCTCAGAGGTTCTGACTTTTAGTGCAGGTGAAGGGGAGGAACCGGCAGAGCAAAGGAAATCTGCTCCAGGACAATTCTGATTGGGCTAAAATACATGAGAGGTTGGATTTTCACACTTTATTAGCGACCATTGTTGCTCTCCTTCAGCCACAGCACCACGGGTTTGCCCATTTTTTGGAAGCTCAAACCTAAGAGTGATGCACATATTGAATATACTGCAGTCATATAGTCTTTTTGCAACACATCCTACAAAATAATTAAAAATTAAAGTGCTGCTGTTCCATTTCCTGCAGCTTAAGTGAGTCACTTCAGAGGTGTCTCTAAATAAGAAAACTGCATTCAGAAAGTCAAAGATCCAGTCTGATTGGTGATGAACTGAAAAAAGGATAAATAAGATTAATTTTAAAATAAAACAACTTTTTCAATAGAAAAGCAGTTTTGCTTCCCACTTTCCTACTTTAAATTTGTTGTTAAAAATGATAACGATTTAGATAAACAAAAATTCTGATAAATGTGTGCACTCATTGTTTTGGAACAAACTTGCTGCTGCAAAAAGAACATTCCCAGGTGGATTCAGTGGCTGGATTTGGGAAGCCACCAGGAAGAGGACAGGACAGCCCAAGGATGACAAACAGCACGTGGGCACTGTGAGTCACCAAACCTCCAACATTCCTCACGGCAGAAGAGAGAGGAAAAGCCAGGAAAAGTGGAGTTTTCACAGGGAGTTTCATGAAGCAATGAGCTTGACTTTGTTTTAATATCACACTGTTTGCTCTTCACAAGACCAGATTTTTAAATGCCTTTAATGATGCAAATAAATGCTGGTGAGAACCACTGAGGCTCCACCAAAGCCAATTACAGCAGTGGAGCCTCTTTAAAAGAAAAATCTCTTTTTCTTCTCTGAAATGAAAATGCCCTGAATGAGTAGAACCCACCAAGGATCTTCCTGGAGAAATTAGAGCAGCACCTTGGCTCTGAATTATTAATAAACAACATGCAGTGGAATTATTCACCCAAACAAGTCATGTGTATATTAAGAAATATTCCCCAAAACAAGGTTTAGATAGAAGGCACTGTGATTAAATGGAGTTTAATTAACAGGCACAATTACCTAATCAAAAGGAAGTGGTTCCATAATTAGTCAGTCCCTGCTGTAGAACAACTCAATATATTGTGAACATCCACTGGATGTTGAGGAGCCACAGAGCCAAATTCTTTACTGAAACATTGATAATTACTGAATTTACCTTCCCAGAGTGATCATGGTTGTTACAAAATTCAATTTTGAATGCATTCATTCCACTGAAAAATGAGAGTCAGGTACAACATGTGACAGTGGAATAGAGGAGCTGGTGAGTGAAGTGTTCTACAACAGAGTATTGGGAAAGCCCAGATCCCTGAAAGTGCTTCAGGTCAATAAGAGATATGAACTTACATGATTTGAATCATAGAATTCCAGGATGGTTTGGGTTGGAAGGGACCTTAAAAATCATCCAATTCCACCCCCTGCCATGGCAGGGACACCTTCCATCATCCCTGGCTGCTCCAGATCCCATCCAGCCTGGCCTTGGGCACTGCCAGGGATCCAGGGACAGCCACAGCAAATCTGGGAATTCCATCCCAGCCCCTCCCCACCCTCCCAGGGAGGAATTTCTTCCCAAATATCCCATCTAAACTTTCAGTTTAAATCCATTTCCTCTGGCCCAGTCACTCCAGGCCCTTGTGGTGTGCCGTGATCACAACAAACTGGAAAAGAGAAGATGAATTAATCAGGAAACTTCAATAATGTTTAAAAATAAACCAAATACTTTTCACAAAAGAATTATTAACTGCAACACATTTCTGTAGATCAATAAACTGCTGCCACTCACTGAAGAATTTAATTTTGTGTTAGAACCTTCATGTCTTCTGCAAAAGAAAGCAACAAGACAAAGCTGCAGTATTTCAGTGCAGCACCACAACAAACTCCTCTGGACCAAATTCTAGGATTTCAGTCAAGGAGAATAAATTTTTCCAGACCATGGAAATGGCTCCTGCTGGTTTGGCCTTTTCTTAATCAAAGCTGCTGACCCTGGAGACAGAATTCTCCCTGCCCTGGCACAGAGCTGACATTTTGCTGTTTCTGTTGGAGGGAGGTCCCACATCCCCCTCATGTGAACCTAAAACCAGCTTGTGGTAGAATGAACATCACCTCAGGAAAGACTCGTTCTACCTCTACATTAATATCAGAAAATGAAAGTTCACTGGGGGTTCTCTCCAAAAGCAGCTCTCCATAAATCCCAAAAGATTGACTCCAGCGTTCCCTGCCCAAGGATCTGCTCCCATGGCCAAATTACCTCCAAACCAGGTTTAAAATCTGGGCTTGCCTGAGTTCTGCACCACAGTTCAGCTCCCATTTCTCTCATTCCATCCGTCTCCCCAAACATTTGGTGACCCTCAGTTACTTTGCTGTTTCCTGTTTCTTACAATATTCTGCTTCCAATTTCTTTTGTTCTCTGCCTCACCATTAGGCCTCTTCAGCAGTTTATAGCCCTAAAGTTCACTATATATTATTTAGAAATGACCTTTCATTTTAGTGGGTACTCCCTGTTCCATTTATACCTCTGCTTCCAGCTGCCTTAGGATCCTGAATTTTCCTCTTTTTATTGCTTGGGTGCCTCTATGGCAACTCTTGTGTGTCTCTATCACTCTTAAGAAAATAATAATCTGTTTTATAACCTTGCTTCAGCAAAGCTGTATTTATTACAGCACACTGAACCACAGGTATCCACAATTCCACAGGGAAAAGAAGTTTATCTGGTATGACAGCACCGTGTCTCCCTTTATTCTGATGCAAGTAAAAATCAGAGTAAATCAAATAAACTTATTTTAGGCTGGAGAACAGGAGATTAAAAGGAAGAGAGGTGCAGTGTGGACCATTTCCAAATCAAAGTAGCAGACAGGTTGAAGTCATGATCACATCAATGTAACCAGACCTAGAGAACTTCCAAATTAAGGTTTTATTCATAGTAATGCTTTTATCCCTGCAGCACCAATGGCAGGGAATGATCTCCTGCAGGAGAATGTAGGGAATGATCTCCTTCCTACAGGGGATGGGCAGCTGTGCTTTCCCCAGGATGGGGTTGCAGGTGTAAATACAACAGCAAAGCAGATGAATAATTTCATTTTTAGCATCACTAAATGCATATTTGATAATATATCTGAGTAACCACTCAATCATTTTGCAGCCCAACCTCTGATCACTGGGATTTCCAATTTCAAAAATGCAATCAAATTAATAAAAAGGAGCCAAGAAATTGACTTTATACGTGGAGACAGAAACACAACTTCCAGTTCCTTTTACCACGGAATATAGGAGCTCCACACACTTCTTTTTTTTTTTTTTTTTTTAAATATCCTCCCTCCCTAAGTCCCAGACTTGTGGGATTAAACATATGACAGCCTTTGCTTGGAGTTTACATCACTAGGCGAGATTTTCTAAGGCTGTGGAGAAAATGGAGATTAGTCCTGCCTTGCTCTACTTTTGTTCCAGACACATTTGGAGTGCACAGGGGAGGAGGAAGAGCTCTAAGGCAGCGCCAGGAAGGCTTAGCCCCATTTCACACCATTTAATCACAGATTACAAATAGCAGGGGACAAGAAATCAGCTCTTTTCCCATTCCTAAACATTCTGGAGTTTGTTTCTAAGCGTCTTTTCCTCTGAGGAGGAAATAGCTAATTTAACATGCTTATTAAGACAAAGGGATGAGCTCTATCCTGTTTTTAATTGGGTTATATCAAACCTAGATGGAAGGGATGTGTTTGTGGGCTTTTTACTGCAGAGCAAATAATTTAATTTACCGTTTCCATTCTGCTCGTTATTAAATCCACTACAATTTAATACCTAAATTAATTAATACCTAAACAACTATGCAAAAAACAAGTTAAAAGTCCATGAAGTTCAAGAGTAAATAGCAGGGATGTGCACTCCACTAATGGTGGAATTCTTGTAGCATTAGCTGGTTTTCCAGTGCAGGAGTTCACAAACACAACAAATGGACCAAAAAGTGCTGCCCATTCCAACACAGAGCTCCCAGGGGCAGGGAAAGAGGAATTTAAATCTCAACAGCCACTCATCAAATGATGGAATGGTGTGGATTGGAGGGGACCTTAAAGCTGCCATGGGCAGGGACAGCTCCCACTGTCCCAGGCTGCTCCAAGCCCCAATTCCAGCCTGGCCTTGGGCACTGCCAGGGATCCAGGGGCAGCCACAAACATCTCCAGCCATCTCCCAGCCCCTCTCAGGAAGGTTTAAAACTTCTCAGCACCTGTCAGAAAACTCCTTTTCACCTTCTGCTAATGCTGCACAACCGGATACCTAAAAGTCGAGGAATACATCAGGGAAAATAAATCCTGATTTTTTTTTCACACCGATGGAATTAGGTTTGAACACGGGCAAGAATTCTTTGAATTCTGAAGCTCCTGGCACTCAGTAAAATGCAGAATGCTGAAGAGAAGGAATTGGAACAATTCCTTATAGAGAGAGAGGTTTAGAGCTGTGTTGCAGGTCAAAGTAAAATTGCTGCCTCACAAAAGCTCCATTCACCAGGAGCAGAGCATGAGAAATTGCTGCTGTGAGATGAATGCATTCCCCTCATCAGATGATTAATAAAAAGATAATGACTCCTTCAAAGAGGCAATGGTTTGATATTATTATTTTTGCCTGTGTCACACTGGAGCATGTGGGCAAAGAAAAAAAACCCTTACCAAGGCAGAACACTAAATTCTTCCCCTGAATAAAAGTTCAAATACCATTAACTAACCCATTGAACAGATAAAAAAGGCCCAATTGAGACTAAGAATAAATACCTGGGATTCCCTCTCCTGCTCTTCATTTTGGAGACACGAGAAACCATCACACTTGAGGCAAAGTAATGAGTTGCAGTCGCTTTTCTGTACAGTTTAAATGCTCAAAGCACTTTATGGATTTTATAGTGCCATAATACAAAATTTGCAAATATGTAGAACATCTTTAGCATTGGGAAGAGATTTGAACTGCTAAGATTTAAGCTTAGTTCAGAAGTCCTAGGAACAAGTGCAGCATAAATAGAGATTTTGATAATTAATAACTTCCTGATTTGTTTTAGAGAAGATTAATGATAAATAATCAATCATTTTGCTTTTTTGGACTAGTCTGCCTGATTTATTTTTAGCCCATAATGGATTTATTTGCGTCACTTATTTCTAAAATAACACAGCCACATCTGTAGCAGATATATTGTCACCAAGTTGTGATGTGACAGTGGCACTGCCAAAAATGTCTCCACCTCCTGCAAGCTTTACTGGCGTGCCACAGTGAAAGGTAAAAAATATCAATAAGTAATGATTCCAGAATCATCATAACAGTCAAAACACATCCCTTTGGCATGGCAGAACCATAATTAATGGCAAAATTACTCTGGTGAGCAGGAGGTGAGCACCCTTTGGTTCAGGTGTTTTTTTCCAAAGGTTTCTCTGCTGTCCCCTCTTGCAGATTTGTCTCATTCTTTTGGGCAGAGCCAAGCTGAGACCTTGGATTAAAGATTCCAGATTTCATGGCACTCGGCACCTCATGCCTTAGGATTTTAGCTTTTATATTTTTCATGTATTTGTAACCCTGCAGGTCTTTAGTGTGTAACTCTAAACTCCATCCCGTGTCAGCTGCTGCTCTCCCATTTTGGGCACACACAACAATTCCTCTCCAGGCTGGCAATCAAGGACCCCTCCCTGCCTCAGGCCCCAGAGATGGAAACAAAAGGGATTGGGGGCAGCAAACTTGGGGTAAATGACTTCATTACCTGGAGCTGGAATTGGGACATGAACCCCCAATGTGCAAATGGAGCAAACTGATAAAAGTGAGAAAACCTGTGACCCGTGGTCCATTTTGGGCTTTGTCTGCCCTAAATGTACCTGAATAATTCAATACATAGAACTGCTTTTTATTCTCCTAACTCTGTCTGGCCTCTGTTTTTAGGTAGCCCCAAAAGAGCCCACCCAGCTGTCCCGGGCCTGTTTTCCAGGCAGGGATACCTCAGCAGGTTGGATCAGGCACTCCCAAGATTTGCTCCTTCCCTTCCCATTGTTTGCTACAATCCCAGCCAAGAGCTCACCAAAAAAAAAATCCATCAGAGCAACTTCTCCAGCAGCCATTCCAGCCCTGCCAGCAGTGCTCCAACTCAAAGCACTGCTTTGATGTTTTGTCCATCTTATCTCTCATATTTATATCTATATATATATATATATATACACACATTTTTTTTTTAATCCCAGGATGTATCAAAACTCCCTTTACAGCCAGAGGATTTTTTTTTCTATAAACTCCAAACTAAATTTTAATATGTCTTAAAGTAGCAATTAGACTCATCCTAAATCAATTAGCATTTTATCAGTTGTATATAAAGTGGCCTCTCCACATGTTTTTTTATGCAATGAAACTGTCTGGAACTCTGCTGTGGCTCTGAAAATCTGCACAACAGATCTACAAGTGTGGGCTTTTAAAGTTTTCTGTCTTATCAAAAAGAAGATGAAAGTGGCATTAGTAACACAATTAGCACTCGACTAGCTTCATTTAATGCTCTTAATGCTCAGCTTATTTTTAAGTTCTTTTTATTCCCACCTCACCTGCAGCTATGTAAATAAAATACAGACAATTTCCACAACACAGACACTGAAATGTGAGCTCTGCATTCAGCAGGATTGGAGATAATTAAAAGCAACGAGAGACAACTGAGCTCTCAGCACTTTCAAGTTTAGGATCAGTGTGGGGAGGGATGCTCTTCCAGCTCGAGGTTTGCTGCTGATTTTTAAAACACTGAACCATCAAACTCCAATTTAACTCCAACAACAAAATAATGAGTGGGGGGTGGGACGGGGAGCTCTGGGATGGAACTCAAAGCAGCAGTGCCTTTGGAGATGGGATAAAATGGAATTGAGTCCATGGCTGTGCCATGGTTCACAAAACAAAATCATGGGCAGCCTTTTTGTTGGAGTAAAAAAGAGAAGAAAAAGCCTTTTTCCCTCCCAATTAAACCATTGCCAGAAAATATTTCCTGGCTGACAAAGTGTGTCCTTCTAAAGAAAGGAAAAGCTCCGTGCCAGTAACAAATGAGAATCCACACAGAATTTCTGATACATAACAAATTCTGTTAACCTGGAGGAAGAAGGATTTCTAATAGACAATCAGCATATTCATAAAGGAACTGGAGTACTTTTGAAATAACCTTAAATGCCAGCAAATCTCAAAGCAGGAATGCTGTGTGTTAAAATAAAAAGTCTGGTTTGGGGAACTGATATTAATCGGGGGTGTTTTTTTCTTCCTTTTGGTTATGGGGCGACTTTGGACATGCAGAGATTAAACATTTGCCTAAACCTTATAGCTCCAGAGTCATTCTTGAGGAAATTTATATTGCACTGTATTAGAGGGCTTTAAATGGGTGCCTTCATTACAGCACTGGTTAATAGGATGGACATCAACAACAACAAAATCAAACCATTAATATGAAAAACAGGAATCATTCCATCCGTGTGATACATTCGTCCTGTGCCCAGCAAAATGGAAATCTGGGACTGAATTAAAGATGAGGTCGGGAGAGTCAGAGAGCCCTGACAGATTCTGGAGCATTAACTCTTGCTATAAATGCAGCTGTCATGCCTGACAGCCATTTAACCAGGCAGAAATTCCCAAATAAATTGGTGCCTGTGCTGGGAGCTGCTCCCCCTCTCCCACAGCCCAGGGCTGACCTTTGCAGAGCACCACAAATTACCAGGAATATTCAAGAGTCACTTTTATGATGCTGGTACTGACACACCATCCCCAATAAAGATTTATGTCCTACACAGCAGAAGCTGAATAAAGTTTACCTGGAAAAAGCTGAAGTGCCTCGAGGAGTGCAGCTCTGGAGCAATCAATAACATCCCACCTCCTGATGTTTCACTCATTAAAAGTATGATCTAGATGATAATTATAAAAGAGGAATTTCTTTTGTACTCCCGTACTCGTTTTAATTAGGGGCCATAACCCTCCTCCTGCTGTATTCACACCTCGTGTTTTTCTGTCACCAATATTAATTATTTCATTATAGAAAGAGCAGCCCAAGCTTTGAAGGCAATGAGGTGGAGATCCAAAGGTGGACTGTGGGGCAGGAAGCACAAATCATCAAAAGCTGAATAAACTCAACTGTAAAAACTGTGGCATCCAGCGTGCACCACTTGTTAGACCTGAAGGGGTATTTTAAAACTGCTTCATGCTCGAGAAAATGCTGCCTAATTAATCAGGAACACATCAAGCTGAGGCTGTGAGTAAAGTCAGAGTAATTGTGGTTGGTGTTATGGAAGCAGTGCATTGTTTTCTGGAGTTTACTCAGCCAGAAGGGATCAGCCCTTGGCTCACCACATGAAAAAGGTGACACAGGGCAAGAGAAATGAAGGGGGCAAAACATGGAAGCAGGATGGGTTTGGGATTTACCTTTGTGAGCTGGAATGGGAATGGGCCCTGAGGCTGGAGAATCAGAGAGGGGAGAAATGAGGAGGCTCTTGGGACTCCAGGCAGGGGCAGACACAACACCCCTGGCCCTAAATCATCATTTCCATCCTTGCATTTCCCTTCGGGCTCACAGAGAACCCCACAGGGATTTTCTCCCCACAGCACTGCTGGCTGTACACTGAAACACTTGAACCAGTACCCTGCTTTGTAATTTAATGATTGATATTATTTCTGTAATGTGTTATCCTTAAACAGGACACTGGGAGGAAGGAAATTTTCCAGTTAGGATTGGGATTTTTAAATTTTTTTTCTAGTGTTTATATGTTCAACTGAGCAGGCAACAAAGCAAAGTCACTTAGGATACAACCAACACCGCTCAGTAGAAATATGTAGGAACAAATCCTTTTAACTATGACTACACAAATCCTACACCTCACCCTTAATTATCTGACTGGCAGGTGACACAAACATGAAACTTTGCAGCCTTTGTGCAGAGAAAGTTGATTGAAAAGTCATTTTTCGGTCTTGATCTGTTATCTATAAGCAACTTGCAGAATTGGGAGCCACAGTGTGGGCAGTGTTTCACAGATCAGCCACCCAGTTGATTTAATGCACTCAAAAGTGCAAATAAACAAGCAGGATCCTGGTTTTCCAGATTTAAGTCTTTGAGTAATGCCTGTGGCTTGCTGAAATTCCTTTTTTTTATTGAAAATTGAATGTGTCAGCTCAGCCATCACTTTAATTTGTTTTAAAAGATTTATTAGGGTTTGATGGTTTTCCTCTTGCTTGATTTTCATGTGTTTTCCTGATGAAATTAAAATCATTGGAGCTTCCACTAGGGAAGAACTTCATCAATGTGTCAGGAGGAGCACGATTTTAATAAAACTCTTTGGGAAAGTTTCCCGAGGAAATATTTTTTAAACTTCTGAGGAGGCACAAGGAACTCGTGGGGCTGGAGAAAGGGAGAGGACAGCACTAACAAACCACAGAGCTGAGCTTTATATTCTGTATTTACTGGGCTCTGCTTCTCTTCAGCAGCACAGACACAGCTCTCCCCTGCCCCTTGTGCACAGCCAGGCACTTGTGTAAAATCTCAATATTAACAAGTTCTCCTGGCAGCGTTCAGGACAGTGTTTTAACTCCCTCTGCAAGCCTGAAATATTCAGGCAGCTGGAATAAACCTGTAATTCATCATTCACGATGCTGTTCAGGCTGTGCCTTTCTCAGGAGGCTTTTCCAGCTGTGGCACCTGGATGTCACCCAGCTGGGAGTGTGACAGAGGGTGACCTTGTTCTCCCTGTCCCAGTGAAAGATTTTCCATCCCAGCTTTTTTTTTTTAGGAGTGGTTTTAGCGTGCCCCTTATCTTTTAATATGTCCTTTATCTTTCAGCTGCAGCCACCATCATCATTTCACCCCTGGGACACAACAAATCTCTCAGTGGAACTCCCAACGTTCAGCACCGTGGAGAATTAACAGAGTACCCTGGAAAGTCCCGGGGAATGTCAATTAAATATTGGGAAATCAATTAAATATTGGGAAGGAATTCTTCCCTGGGGGGATGGGGAGGGCTGGCACAAGTTCTCCAGAGCAGCTGTGGCTGCCCCATCCCTGGCAGTGCCCAAGGCCAGGTTGGGATGGGGCTTGGAGCAACCTGGGACAGTGGGAAAAGTCCCTGCCCATGGTAGGAGGTGGAACAAGAGCTTTAAGGTCCCTTCCAACCTTCAAAATCATCAAGTCCAACCGTGTTTCCAAAGAGAATTTTCAAAAATCTAATTGGAGAGCAGCTAAAAATGTCTATAAATTAAAGGTGCTGTAATAACCCCAGAAATCAAAGCTTGAAATCTGCTTTCATGAAGCTTGACATAAAATACACCCCATTTGTGTGTGTTTCAAAGTGTTCTCCTTCCCTTTGGTGCTGAGCTGTAATAAAATATAACTCCATGTGCTCTCCAGGTATCACAGGAAATATAATCTGTACCTGCAAAGGAATCCCATTTTGATTTAGGAAATTGTCTGCCCCTCACAAATTATACACTGCCAGCAGAAACGTTTAAAAAAAAAATAAATTTGAAATATCCTTCCAGCCAGGTGAAATTACTTAAAGTGAACATTTGGGACAAGCTGTGGGATAGAGGCAGGAAAACACGACAAGGGAGCCCCATCCAACATGGAAATGAGAGAACATCACCAAAATGCAGATGCTGCCAGGTCTGCATTCCTGAGCTTCCCTCAGAAGATCCAGCCGAAATTCATATTCAGGAAGAGGGAAAAATGAACTGAGTGCTAGGAAATACAAAATGATGGATACAGGGGAGGAGGGTTTGAGTTTCAATGGGAATTGTAGCAAAGCAGGAAATAATGGGAATCATTTCCAGACCTCTTTGTGCTGGAAAAGCAGCTGAAACTTTAGGATATTTAAATAGGATGAAAAATAATACAGAAAGCATTCGATTACATTAAATAAATTCCTGATTCCCTCCCGAAATTTTGTGCTCAGGAGCATCCATGGGACTGATGGCTTTTGGAAAGAGTCAATAAGAATCATTATTGACATGGAAAACTTTCTAAAGCAGCAGTGTTTGCCTTGGACACAAGGGAAATAAGAAATAAATAAAAACTCAGACTTACATCAACAAAGGGATGGTGGAATCCTGTTCTCCAGCCCTGATATAAAAATTCAGGAGCAGCGTGAGGAACTGAAAGGGTACAAAGCAGGCAAGGGGATTTCTTCCATGCAAGACTGAATCAGACACCTGAAATCCTCACCACAAGGATATCACTGAGGCTGAGAACTTTGCCAGCTGTTCAAAAAACCTGTATTCCTTTACAGATCATGAGGGCAGCCAAAAATAAATTTTCTTAAAATTAATTTTAAAAATTAATTAATTATTTCGAAATAATAAACTGAATTATTTTACAATATTAATTTAAAAATTGATTTTAAATTAATTTTGAATATATTAAAATTTTGAATTAAAAAATTAAAAATACGATATTAAAATGAATTTCTAACCAGATGTTTTCGAGAGCACAAATGATGTCATCTCGCTGAACTCCTGCAATGGTTGGAAGCGAATTTGGTGCTTTCTTCATGTCCAGGCAGAGAGGGGACACGGTCTGGAACCAAGCAGTGCAGCTCACACCGATGCTCTCTGCCAACACCTCATTTCAGCAGCTCTTCAGCTGGGTTTTGTGGTTTGGAAGCTCCTGGTTGTGTTTCAGATTCCAGATTATTGTGTTATTGTATTTCAGATTAGTGCAGCTCCTTTCTGTGGGCACCAGAAATCCATTTGCACTCGCCGGGGTGAGCTGTGGTGAGAATTAACAACACCGGGGGCGACAGGAGCTGCGGGAGAGAAAATCCAGTCCAAGATTCACATGGACCAGCCCTGGGAGCCCAACCCTCTGAATTTAAACTCCCCAGATTTAAAGAGGGGCTCTGGAAAGGAAGAAAGAGCAGGTTCAAAAGGAGCAGGATGATCAGAGGGACACAGAGAAGCCACCAGAGAGGGCTGAGGTGGAGAAGGGGGGAAGGACACTGGGACAAGAGAGTTTGAAAATACATTTAAACCCCCTGGGGTACCCTGTGAACACTCCAGGCTTTGGCTCATTTCTCTTTCCAAAGGAGATTTCACGAATTTAAATAAATCCCAAATCTTCATGCAAAAAAAAAAAAAAAAAAAATCAGTTTTTAGGCTGGTTCTGAGCTCTGCCTAAATCCTCTGAGCATCCCTGCATTGCTGGAGCCACCAGCATGGTCCTTAAATCTTCCCTTCCTCCCTTCCCAGTTCAATTCCCATTCCAGTTCTGTTCATCCCCACACTCTCCCTGTTCCCTGCTCCACGCAGCAGCTCAGATGCTCCTGAGCATCTCCTTCCAGAGGAAAAAAAAAAAAAAAAAATAAAAGCTCATTTATCCATTCTGCCAAGTTTTAAAAGTGTGAAAGTATTTAACGTTAAAAAAACAAAAAACAATCTTAGCTGCAAATAAGATAAGGAAACACGTGAATTTTTTGTTAATACTGATCACTTTGTGATAAGGAAAAGATGGAAAAGACTACAAAATTATTTTCTGTGTTATTGGATCAATGTGCACTTGATTAATTTGGAGGCAAGGACTGAGATTTCTCTTATCTCTTATTGATGTGGTAGCTGCAATATTTCAAATGAACAGTCTAGACTTCCAATTCACATGAAAAAAATGCAGATTTTTTAATCATCTCATGCATGATACTGAGTATTTTTATTTCCCTTTCTGGCTGGGTATGAAAATTGGCAACTTGTCCTGTTTTGAGCTTCTCTGGTGGATGAAAGGATGATTCTTCCTCTCCAGCACAGCCAAATCCAAATGTGCAGGCTGGGATTTTGCCAGATGACAATGAACTCCCAGCTTGTGTTTAACAGAGCTCCCAGATTGATTATAAAATGATTTCTGAAAGGCAAAGGGATGCTGTTGGGACTGACCTAAATAGGGAAGTGTCAGTGTTGATAAATTCTTCAGCAGAAGTGTAACAGGTGAGGGCTCACATTTCAGTAATGATGTGCATTCCCAGCCACGATAAATAATTGGGAACTGCTTTTTCTGTTTGTGCCCTGCTCAGAGCAATTGCTGGAACAGCAGTTAAGGTGTGAACATATTTTATATTAATTTACCTCACTGTCCCACACTCCTGCATCCTGCCAAAGCTGTGCTTTCTCTATTCCCTTGATCTTCAGCCCTAAAGATGCAACAGCAGCTCTGACATCGATCAAAGTTTCTGGGCTCCCATCTAAGCCAGCCAAAATCCAATCAGCAAAGTCCAGCCAGGACCTGGGAGATGGAGACATTCTTGAATTTTGAGGTGAAATAACTTCTGCGTTTTTCCAGGTCCCTTGTCCTGTCCACTGGCTCAGCACCCTGTGATGGCAACAACCCAGAATATAAAAAGGTGTCATTAAAAAAAGGGTAGAAAGAAAACACTTTTTATGCTTTTCCTATTAAGGAAGAGTTTCCCCATGAAGTGCTTTCCACTTTTGCTGGACACAAAGGATAGATATTCATCCCTGCCTCTAAAACATAGAAAGACCATTTACAAGAGCTTTTAGTGCCAGGACAAGAGGGATTGGCTTTAAACTGGCAGAGGGCAGGGATGGGTGGGATATTGGGAAGGAATTCCTGGCTGGGCTGGAATTCCCAGAGCAGCTGTGGCTGCCCCTGGATCCCTGGCAGTGTCCCAGGCCAGGTTGGACATTGGGGTTGGAGCTCCCTGGGACAGTGGGAGGTGTCCCTGCCATGGCAGGGGTGGCTCTGGATGGGATTTAAGGTCCCTTCCAACCCAAACCATTCTGGGATTCAGAGGATGAGAAATCCAAAATCATTGCAATCCCCAGACCTGAGCAAACACTGTCCTCTTTGTTTGGTGCATAAAACAAATTCCTCACCTTAAAAAAGCCTAGAATCAAACTGAAATACACCTGGAAAGGAAAAATGAATTCAACTCTTACATTTTGAAATGTTTCCATGAAATCACTAACGATGGTTCAGTCCCCATTTCTCGACATGGCACTTTTCCCCCTCAGCCAGCAACAGGAGCAGGAAACTCCTCTAGAAATACATGGAAACTTCTATTGCAGATTAACTAAACTGCACAAGACCAAATCAAAAGGAATTAGCAATTAAAAAAAAAAAAAGTAGTCGTTTTGGTCAGCAGACATGAGGAGCTGTAGAAGAGCTGCTGGGGCACAGTGGTGGGGACTGGGGGGAGGTTTCACCAGAAAAAAACATTTCCACCCCAGTTCTCTCTTTGCCTGGGCTCTGGGCATGAGGATTAAAGCAGCATGGCAGTGCTCCAGAGAAACTTTCTGGGAAAATTAGGAGCTCTTTCCATCAATATTTGATTTTTTTTCCCTCTCATATTCTAGCTTGGTCTCAGTTCTGTTAATTTTGCTACACACACTCGCAGCCCTCGATTCGGGCAGCACGTGCCACGTGTACAGATGCCAAAAACCAGGAGAAAATCCTTTGCAATCCTCAAATGACAAAAACCAGTGGTGCAGGACAGCACTAAACACCAGCAGTTGGGTTTTGGCTCTGGCTTCCCAAACAAGATCCAAAATGCAAAGAGGAATTTGGAACAAAACTCTGAAACTCAGACACCGCCCTCAAAAAGCGCCGAGAGACGCAAAGATGACTCTGACAACCAACAAAGAACTATTTTTTATTTATCATTATTATTATTATTATTGTTATTATGATCCCCCTCCCCCCAAAATTAAAGCTATTTTTCCAGCAGTGTCAGCTGTGAACATTAAATCCATGGCATGAGGGATGGTTTGTTCAGTGCTGAGATTGCTCAAGAACAGCACAAAATGACCCTTCTGGTGGTGGCAAAGTCGGTGTCAGCTTGAATTAGAAGTTACATAAATCCGAGTTACACAAGTTATAACCCCTAAGAGCTGCTCCAACTCCAGCACTGAATTATTTGCCCAAGGTGTTTTGTTTTTTTTTTTTTTTTTTCTGTTTGCAAATCAGGCTGGTTCATTTGATGCTTTTTTTTTTTTTTTTTTTCCCACTCTGCCATTTTCCCACTTTTTTCCTCTCCATTTCCAGGAAGAAGCACTGAGCAGAACCCACCCCATCCTGCTTTTCCTCCCAGACCTAATGGAAATTCTCCATGAATATTCCTTGTCTGGAGAAAACAGAGATTGAAAAAAAAAAAGTCTAGAATAACATAGGGTGGGTTAATTGGGTCAAATAATTAATCTAACCCTTCTTATGCAACCATTTTTTCTAAAATCCAATCCCATTTTCTGGGGGAAAAAAAAAAGCCCTCATTAAACTACTCCTAAATTCTGTGTTCAATGTATATTTAACTACAAGAGGGCAGGAGTTTTAGCAGAGCATCTCCACATAAGTTGGCCTAAATACCTCTAATATTGGCATTTTACTCAGTAATTAACGCAATTTACACTATGGAGCTTATTTTCTTTCCAAAAATCAATCCTCTGCTCTGATACGTTCCTGAGGAGGGGAAAAAAAAAAAAAAATCAAAAAGAAAAACGATAAAATCTATTTCCAAAGACTTTTATAGAGTAAAGTCATTTCATTGCTGGATGGATTTAGCTGCCCTGCTGTGAGGTCAGAGCTGGGAGGCAGATAATGTCCTGATGGCTTTACACTTCCTTTCTTTAAGCACTCTTCTCCACTGCCCTTTTTTCACCATGAAAAGAGCATTTAATTTAACTACTCCCAAGCCCAGCCTCTAGCCATGCAGGTTTGCTTTAAAGAGGAAAAATTACGTGGACAGTTCATAAAGATAACGTGCAAAATAGGAGAATGCAGAAAGGTAACGTCTTTAAGAATCTGTACACAGAGAAATAATACATTGTTTTGTAAGTGCAATGTGTTGAAAACACCATGGGTTTGTAGCTCAGTCACAGTGCTCAGGTTTCTCCTCAGCAAAGCAAAGTAAAATATCACATCCTGTGGACACACACGTTTAGAAAGCTGGGGAATTCCAGCTTGGGAATTCTGGATTTCTCCCGACTCTCAGCTCCATTCCCAGGCTGACAAGCTGACTGCAGCTTCAGCTGGGGAGGAGTCTCCAGGGTGAGAACATGGTGACAAACAGAGTGGAATTCATTATAAAGTAATCTTTATTATGAATTCTCCATCCTGAGGTGCTGTCCCAAGGATGTTTTTCCCAATTTTCCAATGAGCTCCTGTCCTGTCCTGGCTGCACTAACACACTTTAAATACAAACTGTCTGGACAACAAATTTGGCCTTTTTTTCCCTAAAGAAATCCATGCTGCTGTCCTTTCTCTCTCTTTTCAGCACAGTACCCACAACATCCCTCCCACTCCTTCTCTCCAAGCCTCCCTCACCTCTCTCACCTTCCTGGTGACTCCTGTGACTTCTGTGCCCTTGCCAGGTGCAGGGATGGAGGCAGCACAGGCTGCTCCAGCTCTGGGCACAGCCAGGCTCCAGGGAGTGACAAATGATGCTCTGTGCCTTGTTCTCACTGACTTTTCCCGATTTGGCTTCGTGGAAAGGTCAACTTTTGTGTAAGACACCAGAATCTCGTGGCAGATTCCTGTTTCCTACATTGCTTTGGCAGATGTTTTCAGCTCGAGACATCAGAGCAGGTAAGGAGTGAGAAATAACCTGCTCATCCCTGCAGGGTGACAAAGCTCCTTTCCTGGGGGCTGGAGTGACATTCAGCTCCCAAAGCATCCAAATTCCCAACCAGGACACAAAACAAGGCACACTTTGGTTTTGTTTAATGGTATTTTTTATATGAGCAAAGACAGCCATGCACTAGGGCAAAATGTGATTTATGAATTAACTCAGAGCCCCTCAGTCACAGCCAGTTTAAAAGAGGGGCTCCAAATTAATGAACACATCACATTTTGCTCTAGCACGTGGCTGCACTTGCTTGCAGGAAAAAGATATTATTATTTTGCAGCAGTGTGATCACTTTGTCACCTCTAATAAACAGCTGCAATTTGAAAGGCCCTGAGTTCAACAGGTGCACAAGGAGTGGCTGTATCTGCATCAGGGAGATAACACACCTTGACTCCAGCAGAGCAAGGGTGAGTGCCCAGCACTCCACAGCACATTTGTGAGAGGGAAATAGAGCATGCTGCTAATCCTCCAGAGTGCTGGTATTTTATTTGAGGAGATTTACTCCATGCTCTGTTTCACCCATCTAAAAACAGTTGTTTTAATTCAAGATGTTTGTGCCTGACACTTCTTTTTTTTTTTTCCTTATTAAGATTGATGGGTTTTAATTTGGAAAAAAAAAATAAAAATTTGTTTTTCTTGTGCCTAATTGGGATGGCTGAAATGCAAGGGGGTTTTTTTGTGTACCATGTGCAACTATCAAAGAGTTTTTGGGGTTAAATTTAAATATAGAGATTCCTCTGAAGGCAGAGTCAGAGGGTTCACAAGAGCCCTGAAAAAATCTGTCTCTGTTGCTAACAAACTGTATTTTATTGTTTAGGAGCAGCAAAAGGAAGGCTCAGCATTTTGAGTCACCACTGATGTAATATTAACATCCTGTCCATTCTGGGCCTGAGGCAAAATCCACTAAAATCAGGAGAAATTTCACTGACTCCAATAGGTTTTCTATTAAACTCTACCTCAGCAATTTCAGGGTGAGATCTGGGCCCCACAGAAGGATAATGGGAAAGGTCTCATTGACTTCAGGGGAACTGGAATTGCTCCTACTGCAGTTAAAGGGCAAAAAATTGCTCTGTTTTCCTGCTTATTGTGTGAGGAGAAATTCTAGGAATGACACCTCTGATCCATTATTTACCTTCTGTGATGTTTTATACTAAGGACACAGGAAAACAAGGAAACCAGGAGAATTCCTGAGTGCATCTTAAACACATCAATTGTATTTTCAAAACAATCAATCATATTCTCGAATCCCCTTCCTCTGTGCTTTTGAGGATATAAAAACAGTGCTACCTTGAACCTGGCTTAGATTTGGGGTGGGGTTTTTTCCTGCTTTCCTTTTAGCAATGCCATTATAAACGGTGGCCTGCCCCCAGGAGATCCCAGCTAATGATGTACAACTCCTGCCACAAAGGCTTTATTTGCTCTTCAGCTCGATTTGTTGAACAAGATCAGAGTTCTTGCTTTGTTAGGATTTTTTTGGGGGATGTGTTGCGAGGAGCCAGATGTCAAAAAATCCAACCTTAGAATTAACTCCAGTCACTGTCAGAGGTAAAATATGTTATTATGCTTGTACTGCGTGTGTCTGTGACTGATTTAAATGATGCCTTCCACAGACTGCTTAAAGCAAATTTAAATCTCTATTTATAGTGTGTAATCAGCTGTCTGGCACAATCCTCCCTATGGAGACATTCCCATCTTTTCTGGTTCCTCTATGGCTATTCCTGGAATATCACCACCATCCAAAGCACACTCCATGAGTAAATCTACAGCCAAAGGAAATCGAATTTCTCTTCAGTACACACTGCAGAAGTATTTAGCAAAATGCTCTTCAGAGACCATTTCCCACTGTAGTCTGTAGTCTGAAACACATCTGACACTTGAGAAAGCAAACAGAGCCAGGCAGGATGAAGCCAAAACTTCCCAAAATGAGTCCTTTTAGCCAACAGCTTTCTCAAAAGATGGACTAGCAAAAGGGAAAATGGCTCCAAACTCACAGGAGGCAGCTTGGGATCAGTTATTGGGAAGGAATTGTTCCCTGGGAGGGGCTGGGATGGAATTCCCAGAGCAGCTGTGGCTGCCCCTGGATCCCTGGCAGTGCCCAAGGCCAGGTTGGACATTGGGGTTGGAGCTCCCTGGGACAGTGGGAGCTGTCCCTGCAATGGGATGGGATTTAAGGTCCCTTCCAGTCCAAACCATTCCACAACTCTCTGACCAAATGTACATGGTTTGTGTGACCTAATGACATTTTTATTCCAGCCTGCACCACCACTTTTCAGCTGTTCCTACTCACCCAATACCTCAACACCACACAAAAACAGCCCTGGAAAGACCCAGAAACTCCCTAAAAGCTTCAGAACAGGAGGAGCACAGACCTGCTGCTCTTGACTTGCTGTCACCTCCAGCAGCAGAAGCTCCTCTGCCTCCCCACCCCAGGAATTTGCCAGGTTTATGGCTCCAGCTTGTCCAAGAACTGGACATTGCCAATAAGGAGAGCAGCCCGAGTGGTACTGATGTGCTGCCTCAGATTTTACCACACAAATCTAAAAACAAAAAAAACCAACCAAACAAAAAAAAAACAAAACCAAAAAACAAAAAAATCCCAAACAAAACAAAACAAAAAAAAAACAACAAAAAAAACCCCAACAAAAAAACCCAAAAAACAAACAAACAAACAAACAACCCCCCCAAAAACAAAAAACAAACCAACAAAAAAACCCCAAAACAAAAAACAAACAAACAAAAAAACAAAACCAAAAAAAAACCACCAAAAACCCCAGACAAACAAACAAAAATAAACAAACAAAAACAAAACAAAACAAAAAAGGTGAGGAGCATCTTTGGAGACACTTCTCCCAATAACCTCACGTGCAGGATTTGAACTTAAACACCAAACCAAAAACCAGCAGCTCGTACTAAAGATTCATAATATCACCACCAAGGACATTTTTCTACCTCATCCTGGCTACAAAATCATGTTCTGTTCTTCTGCTGCACTTCACAACATTTTTAAATGGCAAACTACAGCCTTTAGAAAGTTAAAAAGCAAAGCCCAACTTCCTTTCTAATTTGAATCCTGTTGTCACAGAGCAGGAGCAGATGTGCAAATGTTTGTTTACTCGGTTCTTGATAGTAGGCATTTGCCAGCAGATGCATGAAATTAATTTCTGCCCTAGTATTAAAAATCATTTCCTCCATTTAAATGTCTCCTTGATAAAGAAACAGGATCATGAAATGGTTCACTTGATGAAGCAGCACAAATAGAAACAATAGTTCCTATTTTAGGAGTGCTATTTCTATTTGCTTCCATTGCACAGGGTGTCTTGCAGGAAAACAAATAATTATTTTTCAAGTCTTCCATCCAAACATTTTCCTTTGGAACGTGCTTCCAAGAGCAGCATAGGAGAATATGCATTTTTAACTGCAAGAAAAGGATATTTTGGTGTCAGGTAGGCTTGACACAGTCAAAGGAAAAGGCAGGATTTCATACCCTTGTTTTCCCCTCATTTTTTGCTTTTGGGGAGCACTGGGAAGTTGCAAAAGAACATTTTATTCCCATATTCATTATATAGATATAAAATATTTATTATATTATATACTATATATTATATATATCATATATTATATATAATATATAATAACATATAATATAAAATATATAATATATTATACAATATATAATATATAACATATAATATATAATATATAATATATGTTATATGATATATAATATATAATATATAATATATAATATATAATATATTATATATTATATATTATATATTATATATTATATATTATATATTATATATTATATATTATATATTATATATATGATATATATGATATGTGATGTGATATATGATATATGATATATGATATATGATATATATGATATAATATATTTATTATACTTATTATATTTATTATATTTATTATATTTATTGTATTTATTATATGTATTATTTTATTTTTATTTTGGGCTCAAGGACGTGTCCACAGGAAGCCTTTGTGGCTGGCAAAGTGAGGGGGGCTTGTCCTGGGACCAACGCCCCTCTTGGGCTCCTGGTTGTTCTTCTGGAATTTCTATGTCTGCAATGGGATTTTAGGGAATTCCTGGTGCTCACGTGTCTGTACTCCATGGATTCTCAAATTCCTGATCCCTACAGCTCCTGTGTTTCATAATAAAGCTCAATAAAGAAATGAATCAGCAAAGTGCTGCCATGGTGTTACCTCCTAGAAATCCATTATTTTTAAGCAGAGCTGCCTCAGAAACTGAGAAATGAAAAATCGGGTTTAATTTTCCCACATCCAGTCTCCAGACTGTCCCTGGGCACAGGCAGAGGTGTCACCTGTGGGCAGGTGGCCTTGTAGCAGCCACCAATAATTCCCATGGAAGTTGTTCCCAGAGCAGGAGGGGAGCACCAGGCTGAACAATTATTTCATGGCTTAAACACGGACTAGGATCAGCACCAAAAAAATCTCCTGGAATTTCTAAAATAAGAGATCAAATTTGGTTAATTTCGTCACTACAAGCCTGTAATAACTTCACTATTATAATAAAAAAGCAAGTAAGTAAATAAATAAAATGTTTTGTTTTCTGCAACCATCCTTTAACCCTCAGTAAAGTGTTATCGCATTAAGTGGCTCAAGAAAGTAGGAATTGCAGAACAACAGAGCAAACAGGATAATTGGGAAATGATGGTCTGAACTGCATTTTAAATTGGTTACTCTGAATTTTTTCAAAGCCCCCACACCTCTGTTTGGGAGTGTACCTCCCATTCCAGCTGCATTTCACTCCACACAGAACTTGGAGCTAATTTATTTGCTTAATTTGAAGTGACAAAGGAGCAGTAACCCATCAGTCAAAGGAATGTTCCCATCTGGGAGAGTGTCACCTGTAAATCCATCGATTATCCCTGAGCTGGCACCGGGTTAATGGTATTGATGGATGGCTGTGTCACCGAGGCTCTGCAGCCACTGAGTGGGAACATTGCAAAATGGGAGAGGTTTGATACAGGCTGAGCCTTCTTTTCACAGCCCCCGGGCTTCACCGTGCCCAAAACAACCCAAAAAATCTAAAAAACAACCAAAGAACCCCCAAAAAACAAGCAAACCGCACACAGGAATAGAAAAGTTCAAGTATAAGTTGTGCAACCTTTCCAAGCCGCGATCACTAAATTATTCCGGTTGGAAAAGATTTCCAAAACCATCAAGTCCAACAACACCAAGTCCCCCACGAACCCGTGTCCCTAAAAAACACATTTCCTGAACCTTTCCAGGAATGCTGACTCCAACCCTGCCTGGGCTGCCTGTTCCAATTCTTGGCAACCTTTTTGGTGGAGGAATTTTTCCTAATATTCAATCTAAACCTCCTCTGGTGCAACGTGGGGCTGTTTCCTCTTGTTACCTGGGAGAAAAGACCAACTCCCAGCTGGCTACAACTTTATTTCAGGGAGTTTTAGGGAGCAAATAACTTTGTGAGATTCCACCTCAGTTCCACAAATACAACCAGAGCACCACCACACAGGAAAAGACCCTGAGCATTCGATTAATTACTTAATTAATTTAAGCTCTGCAGCACGCCACTCTGCATTTGAAGACACTTTTTATTCGGGTCCCATTTCTGGTGTCAAAGGCTCCCTTTGTGGATCACTGGATGCCATCCTATGGTGACATCATGGAGTAATAAATAAATAAAAAAATATTCCTCTAAAAATGCCCCTGCACCGTGGAGTAAGAATTAATTAATTAAATAAATATCCCTCGAAAAGCGCCCCTGCATCATGGAGTAAGAATTAATTAATTACATAAATATTCCTCAAAAAAGATCCTGGCACCATGGAGTAATAATTAATTAAATAAATAACTATCCCTCAAAAAATGTCCCTGCATCATGGAGTAATAATTAATTAATTACATAAATACTCCTCAAAAAAGATCCCGGCACCGTGGAGTAATAATTAAATAATTAAATATTCCTCTAAAATGTCCCTGCTGCTCCATGCTGATCCCATCACTCCTCCAGACAAATGACCTGGGAGAGTGGCAGCTCAGAAATCCTGAATATTTTGGCCTGTCCTGCCCTGCAACCTGGAGCCAAAGCTGATCCTTGCAACGACAGCTGCAGGAAAGGCTGACACGAGTTCTGCTGTAAACAAATTAAAAATTACTTCTCTCATTTTATCTCAGGTGAATCTCTGCAGTGCTTTGCAGCGCCTTGTATTAAAATTCTGCTTTAAAAATCCAGCGTTAATTAAGCAATTAAGGATGGCAAGGCTGATTTTATGGCATCATTTACTCCTGGATGATTGTGCTGTGAGGTGAACTCCACCAGCCGTGTTTTATGGCCTTGTGAAAAGCTGTCTTCCTTTTCTCATTGCTTTTATAACAGATTATAATGAATTCTTCTTTATGTATTTTAAATTATTTGCTTGATAACAAAGTGGTCTTGTTATTTGCCACATTAGCAGAAGGTGCTGTCAGCTGGAGTTTGGCAGTAGTTGGAGACATATTTGCACTGGTAGCAAATTAAAGCACTCCAGATTAAAAAAAAAAAAATAAACAAAAACAACAACAACAAAAAACCAGCCTAGACAAACGCAGTAGCAGCATTCATCACAAATTTAGAAACAGAAAGGATTTTGGAATGCACAAAATTCAGCGTGGGGAGGGAGGATGTGGATGGGTGGGCTTTGCTTATGAGATCTGTGGGTGCAGAGTCACTGGGTGAGGCAGGGGGGTCAAAAGGAGGGGTTTTAGGCGGAAAATATCATTTGGATAATGCTGCAGGCACAGGGTGGGATTGTTGGGGTGTCCTGGGCAGGGCCAGGAGCTGGACTGGACAATGCCTGTGCTCCCTTCCCACTCAGGATCCTCTGTGATTCTGTGAATTTTGGGAATTCGGGGGCCAAATCCGTGTGATATTTCTTATTTGAGCATTTTGTACTGAAGAACCAAACAGAAAGACTCTTTAATAGAATAAAATGATCTCCAAAGCACATGAAGCCTCAGTTCCCAGTTAAATCCCAATGCCAGTTAAACTGTGCAATGGACATTCCTCAAAATTAGTGATAAGGGCAAAGGGGGAAGAATATAAAATAATATTGCTTTTACATGATTCACTTTACTGGTGTGCCTGTACACAGGCATAATAAATACATTAAACATGAATAATTTATCAGGATGTGTTTGGAGTAATGTGCATGCCTGGGAATATTGGTAAATATTTTTAAATTCCTGTGATGCTTTTGAAGCACAACAGGACAAATGCAGCCATTACTCATCTCACACACCACCAGAACATCTAAGCTCACCTTCCTCTTCTAAAAACAGGAGGGAGGAGAGACAACAGGTTAGTTCTGAAAGTGGGCAGGTGGTGGCAGTGGCACATGGAGGGCAGGAATTCCAGACTCTCCTGGGAGAGGGGAGGAGAAGGATGGAGCTGTACAAATAATCACCTGCACAAATTGAGCCAATTTCTAGCAGGGACTGTTTAATCTTCCTTTTGTAACTCCATCCTGAACTAGAACGTGTGCTGGGGGTGATGTCCCAGTGATCCACACAACCAAACACTCCTGCAATCATTAAAGCTGGAAAATATCTCCTAGAAAATATCCCCAGGATCATCAATTCCAACCTTTGACTGAATTCTGCCCTAAATCACCAACTGCCACATCCTGTCACTCTTTGAGCTCTTCCAGAGACTCCTCCATCACCACAGGAATGTCCCCAGCCTTGCAGGGTGCATTAACTGGGAATTGTGCCCATGTCCAGTGCCAGGCAGGATTATCTCAGGCACTGCCTGTGGCCTCTCAGTGCCATCCCAGCAGCAGAAATATTAACAGGAACAGCACTGCTAATGTCTAAAGCAAACCTCCAGCCTCGTGTGCCACGGGCACAGCAATCCCAAGGGAGCAGCAAATGGATTTGCTGGATATTAACACAGAGAGAGGCAGAGGAATAAACGGCTGGGAAGGGTTGGGATGCTACAGAGCCCGCCCAGATATTCAGATCTGTGGTGAGTGGTAGTCACAAGCTGGAGATGAGCATTGCCATCAATCTGGGAATTTGGGAAGGCCCAGGGAGCCCTTTCCTTCAGGTGCTGCTTCCTGCCCTTCACAGAAATCCTTTCCCGCAGGGCTGAAGATGCCCTTCCAGCCTGGCACATCTGGGTTTTTACTGCTCCTCGTTCTGCTTTACTCGGGTGAGCCTGGGCCCATAAATGTGGCCATGCAAGACGGGATTCTCCCGTGGATTCCCGTTCTGCCCACGCAACCATCAGCACCTCGGACAGGGACAGGGATTCCTTCTCCCGCCGCGTTCATTAAAACCGGGATTTCAGGAGATGGAACTTTCAGGAAGAGCCTCCATGGAGCTGCTGGAGAGATTCCAGAGGAGGCCACGGAGCTCCTCCAGGGCTGGAGCCCCTCTGGAGCCAGGCTGGGAGAGCTGGGAATGTTCCCCTGGAGAGGGGAAGGCTCCAGAGAGAGCTCAGAGCCCCTTCCAAGGGGCTCCAGGAGAGCTGGAGAGGGACTGGGGACAAGGCATGGAGGGAGAGCACACAGGGAATGGCTCCCACTGCCAGAGGGCAGGGCTGGATGGGATATTGGGATGGAATTGTTCCCTGGGAGGGTGGGGGGCCACCAGCACCCATTTCAGACTTAAGTGTCCCTCTAAGAGAAATTCTCAGCATTGCCATGCCATCAGCTGCTGAGCTCAAAATATGAGAGTCCTGCCACAACCTCACCCTCACACTGAATAGAAATAATATCCTACATTTGTTCTAAGAGCAGTTGAAATTTAATTTAATTTAACTTAATTTAATTTAATTTAATTTTAATTTAATTGTCACTGCTGGCAGTTGGAGTGCCCTGGGGAAGGTGGTGTGGGTACTGAGTGCATTCCAGCTGTGGATTTATCTTTGAGCTGGACCACTGGAGGAGGAGGACATCAGAATTCCTGAGACTCTTTCAGGGCTCTTATTGCAGCTGCAGCTCACCTTTCATTGCTGCTGGTGCTGAGGAGACACCACAGACACCAACCTCTGGAAATGTTTACCCAGTTTTGCCGATCCCCTTGGTCACATCCACTGGCAACTCCTCTTTAACACAAAGTTTTCTTGAACAGAATCCAATTCCATCCCATAAAGAGCCCCTCTCCTCTAGTTTTAGGCACAGTTAGACTATAAATATCATCATTCAGAGGTCACAAGGAAAATCCAAATCCAGTTTCTAAGGGTGTTATAAGCAGCATATTGTTAAAAAAAAAAAAAAAATTAAAATTGTGATCTGGACAGATTTCAGCCTGAAGTTCACAGAGGGAAGAGTCTTCTCCCATTTACAAGATCAAGTACAAAGAGGTGTTCCCATTTTAAAAGAGCAAGATCCATACATTCTTTATATAGCACAAATCAATGCCTCATGACTAGATAATGGTCCAATAACTTTGTGTCCTGAAGGACTGCTGAGGATCAAATGGATACAATTAAGTGGAAAATATAAGTACTTACAGGAAGGGTTGAAAATGGATTAAATCATAAACCAGCCCTAATGGCTGGTGAAATACTCCGTGCAAACCCACCGAGGTCACAGCAGTTTTCTTCTTGGAAATCTCCTGTAGGTGCTTGGGGAAAGCAGTAATTTAAATTTATGGGAGGATAAAACATCCCCCAGTCACTGCAACATTCAAAAGACAGAAAAATCAAACAAAGCCATTGCATCTCAGAGCAGGAACTCTCAACACCAACCCAAATGCCCAGCTCAGAGGGGTTTCCTGTAAAAATATCCAGAAAAACATTTCCCAAAACCACCCTTTACTAGTCCTGGCTGCCACCTCTGTGTCCTTGCAAAAACCAGCCTGGAGGAATGATAGAAAGGCCAAGTTATTAAAATATTATTACTATTATTATTAATAATAATAATAATAGCACAAGAATGAATGTTGGAAAGGCCTGGTTCTTAAAAAAAAATTTAAATTACCTGTTATTTAAAAAGGAAGGAATTTTCCAGAAATAAATGAAGCATGAGCATTCTTCATTAGATAAAATATTATTGAACTTTCTTCAAAGATGACTGAGTTTTTTTCCTCTAGTATTAATGAGGGGAAAAAAGATAAATTGATGAACTTCAGCAATTCTGCACTTTGCATTTATAAAGTAAAATTGCTCAGGTACCAGATTGATTGGACTTCTCTAATCCAATCTGTCTTCATGTAATGCCAAAAAAAAAAAAAAAAAAACAAACCAGCAAACAAAATTATTACAGGAGCAACTTCACCTCATGCAGCATAAATTCCTCTTAAATATTTTAGGATCGGAGTTTGTTCAATTAGCAAAATATTTGGAGGGGACAAGGGAGATGCTGCCACTGGATCTCCTGTCACAGCACAAAACACACCAGAAAAATGTGGCAAGGAAATGAAACAATGGATTGGGTTTTGGTCACTTTTTAGTTTGTTGGCTTCACTCTGCCAAAGCCTTTCCCCAGCTGTGGGACAGATGTGAACCATTCTGTGCCTACAAGGAAATCTCGGGTGTTATTTTTGTTCATCATTATCTGCCTGTGCCACCTTTGCACGTGAACCACCTTCTTTCAAGGATTTGTCTTGAACCTCAAGTGCAACCCAAATTTTCCCCATTCAGCTGACTGGGAAACCTCTCCATGAGGTGGGATGGGAGAGAAACACAACCAGGAAAAAAAAAGAAAAAAAAAAAACAACAAAAATTCCCAACTTATCACCATCTGTTTGCAATTGGATTAATAAACAAATCACTGAAGAACCCTTGTAAATAAAAAAAAAAAGTCTCAATTATTAGGCTGAGGGCATGTTTTTCATATTAACCTTGCAAATTGAAGCAGCAATAAAACATTGAGATGCATGTAAAGCCTCACAGGAGACGTGTTGAAATTGATTTTAGGATATACAACAGCTCCAGTAAGCATAAGCTGAATAATTCTTTCTTTTCCCAGCAATAGGTGTGAAATGTTCCATCAGAAAAGCTGTGAAATGGCATTGAATCCCATCCCTCACTGTAACTGTGCCAGGAAAATAACCTCACTCAGGAAGATCTCTCAAGCATCATCTTAACTTGCCCTGGATCCCACCCAGCTGCACACTCAGAAATAAGTGTCCTTTCAGGCTCTAAATATTTGGGGTGTTTAATGAAATGATTAACAAACAGAACTGAAAGGAGAAACCACTCAATTCGTGCCAGAGGGATTTTTTTTTTCTATTTTTTTTTTTTTTTTTTTACACAATAGACTGAACGAAAGAACTAAATAAAAAAACTGGAAAGTGAACCTCAGCAAATCTTCCAGCATACCTAAAAATGACTTCTTTCCAATATAAAGGCACTGTGAGCCTGGAGTTGCTAAGGCTCATGATTGGTTTCTTATATATTTTCCTATATATTCCTGGTTTCCACTTTTACCTCAGCAATCACAGAACCATTTGCTCTTCCCATAAAGCAGTTGCCTACCTGTGCTCACCCGCTGGTTCAATTTTCCAGCTCGGAATCAGAGATAATGTTTTCCACTCCAGCCATTTGGAATTGTTGCCTTAACTCCGAGAACAGCCTGAGAGGTTGCAGAACAGATGTAAAAATGGAATTAAAAAAAAAAAAACCCGTGCTGAACAAACACCTGGAGGTTTGATCCTGCTTTTTTTACTGGCTGCAGGTAACCCAGACTTCCAACTCTGCACATTTCCAGCCTGAACTTCTCATTGCACTGCAGTGAAATCCTTTTATGGGAGTGCTTTTGGGAAATCTAATCATTATTTCATAAGTAAATTACTGATTCTGGCTTTGAATTTCCCGACTTTCTCTGCCCATCTATTTATCAATATAAACCATCCCATATTTCAGCAAGAGTTTGGTTGACGTGCAGACATTCATCCATTCATTTCTCTTTTCTGGAATAAACTCGTTTTCTTAGGAACAGTTACTGGAAGGGAAAATCAATGTCTTACATTCAATTCTTGGGTTTCGTGTGCCTGAAATATCAGAACACTCTTCCAGTTATTTCTATTTTCTAATCCAGCAAGTAGAATATGATATCTTTATTTTTTTATAACTCATGTACATGAGGAGAGAGATCAGATCTGCCCCTCGGTGAATTTGTGGCACTGGCTCAAAAGGAAATTTGATGGGTTTGGGTGCTTTGAAGCCTACACAATTTCATAGCTCACCATAAAACCAAAATCATAATTATTGTCTTCTACAGAATTCACACCACACGTACCCTACCTTAAAGGGGAAAAAAACCTCAAAAACAATTATAATTTTCTTATTAATTCAGGATGACTCTTCCCCACAGAAAATGGCTCAGGTCTTAAAATTTAAAAGTGTCATTTCTAAAGCCAAAAGGACAAAAGGACTTTTTGACATGGTTCTGCAGAAGATTTTCTACAAAACCAAACCAACCTTCTCCCTGTCTCAAAGGGAACAGGACTCTTAAGGCTGGTGGACAAGGCAAGACACAAACTTTAAGAGTTACAATTTTAACATTTTAACTGCAAAAAGAATTGTTCAGAACAAAATATTTCAGCTCAGTGGCCATGAAGAAACTGGTTTTATTTCTTCCTTAGTTTAATTTACAGAGCCCAGCACTTGGATGCATGGCTCTGACCATCCCACAATGACAAACTTGTCTCCAATTTCCAAGTTATTTTTCATTCAAAGCATTTGATCTAAAATCTACACAAAAGATATTGGAAACACCATTCTCTAAGCTAGATTTATTTTTTGTAAAAAAGTCAAAGATATTTTAAAGAGTCACAACTGACAGAAATTATCCCACCAAGGGCTCCCAGAGGCTCTGGAGGAGTGCACAGATTTTTTTTAGCAGGAGTTTCAGTGTGGTTAAGAATCTGGAACAGATTTCTGAAGATTTTTTGGTTTTTAAATGTCCCCAGAATAAGCTTGTGACAATCCCTTGATCTAAGTCAGATCTCTCTTTGCTCTCTTTGATGCCAACCCCACAGTCCATTCCAGATACTGGGCCAGCTCCTTAATTCCCACTTATCCATAATAGAATTCAAGTAGGAATTAATAATTATTACAAAACACAAGGTTCCCAGACATGGGAATTGTGCAGGTCACTCTGGGTTTGGGACGATGAGGACAAGCCCTCCAACCCAGGTGAAGCTCCAGCTGTCAGGGAAGAAGAAAAATAAAAAATATCTGCCAAGTATTTCCCAGAAATCCAGTGAAAAAAATTAAATTTGAAAACAGGATTGGGCAAAAGCTTTTCCTCCAACTCCTAAGAGAAATGAGGGAGAGGGAGGGCTCACAGGACATTGTTTTCCAGCAAAGGTTTGTTTTCCACAAGAGGAGAGTGACATTTCATTGAAAAGGAGACTTCAGGGTTCAATTTTTATAAAAAAATAAATAAAAATGTTCGTTTCCATGGAGAGCAAAATCAAAATCCAGAGCATTGCCAACAACTCTACAGATCCACACACAGATATTTGATATTTTGCTGGTGCTCAATGTACTGGTTTCATGAATTTTTTTTATTTCACCTCTTAAAATGACCCGAGGTCTTGCATTTGACACCAGTGACAAACAACTTTTTCTCCTCCTGTGGGTAAAACATTGGGTTTCAATTGACTTTGAATGAGGCAAACAAATATAAGAATTCTTTTAATTTACTGTGTGTTCATTACATTTCTTGTCTGCTTAGCCATACCACACCATTGGAAGGAAAATGATTTCTAAATTCCTTGGACACTGTTTTGTCTTTTAGTAAAGGCTTCTCCTTTTTTTCAAATCTCGTTTTTTGGTTGAAACAAATTCCAGTTTTGAAAAGCACAGTATCCAATTCTGCCAAGATTTTGCTGAGTTATACAAGAAGTGAATAAAGCCTTGCAAGACTTAAGGAAATCCTGGCTGAGCTGTTCAAACTGAAACCCAACTTTTCCAGTCAGTGAGTTTAGGACTATTGTTTGGAGATAATTATAAAATTGCAGAGTTCTACCTGAGTCACCCCAGTGGCATCTGGGGGCATTCCAGGGGTTAAATATGATTTCATTTAAATCAACAGTACTCTTGTGACTGGAGAGAGGACACTGAGATTTTTATCTACATTCTTCCTACAATTATTACATGGTGGTCTTGTCCATGTCTGAAACTCAATGAATGGTAAAGGGAAGGAAGAGCAGTGATAGGAAATGTAATCTTGGCTTTATCAAACTCCAGAATTCCTTTCCTTTGCAATTTTATTTGTGTGTTCTTAACCTGCAGGTTATGGCAGGAAAGACAAGTGAAGGAATTAGGGCTAAAAGGAAAATGTGGGATCATGGAAATGTAATAAGTGGAAAAGCAGACACCATGGTACCAACAGAGATGGCAAAGGCTTAGGAAACACCACAATTAGGATCGTTTTGGCTCTAACTGTATAAAAACCACAGCAGGCACAAGAACTTGTGCCATCCTCACCAAACCAGGAGAGTTTGGGATTCCCTGTGGCCTCCCATGGAAGCCAGGGGCAAATGCCACTCCAAGCTCTCCCTACACCCCACCCAAGTGCCTGGGAGGAAGCACAGCAGGAAAAGCTGAGCTAATAAGTCACGAAGGTTCTGTCATTCATTATCTTGTCATTACCATTTGTAATCTTTTCTGTAATTAGGTATCAGTGGGTTTCCTTGGAGAACATATGATTGAGTCTGAAATTGCTGCATATTCTCAGCAGCATATGCCTGCAACTGCAGTGCTGCTAGGTCGTGTTTCTCAAGTGTATATTTAATATATTTAGGGGTTTGGGGTTTTTTTTTTTGCTTGTGCAAGAGTCTGCCAGGGAGGGTGTGCTCATTACTGAGTGTGGGTTTAATGTCTGACAGGTCCGGGGTTATTAATAACTGCTGGATCCTTCCCTCCATAAACTGGCACATGGAGATGGGTCCAGACCTGGCCAGGAGGGAGCCCAGAGCAAGGCTGGGGTAGGAAAACCATTCTTTAGTCATTTATTAGTCTTAATTCTTTATTATTTAATATTATTATTTATTTATTTATTTAATTAATTAAACTGATCTCTGCTGCAACTTAATCTGTGAATAAATTATTTTATTTTTTAATATGAGAATGAATCAGTTTTGCTGTTGTCTGTAAAAATCCTGGGATATCCTGAAGGGAAAGGGACCCACAGGGATCATCCCAGCTCCTGGCCCCAACAGTCCCACCCTGGGCATCCCTGGAAGGGTTGTCCCAACTCTCCCGGAGCTCTGGGACTGTCACATTCCCTGGGGAACCTGGGCAGTGCCCAGCACCCTCTGGATCAAGAACCTTTCCCTGATACCCAAACCTCCCCTGACAATCAGGCATTTCCACCCTGGCCCAGCCCAGGGGGTTCTGCACTGCCTTCTATTTGTGTCATTTTATTTATTTGTGTCATTTTATTTATCTGTGCACAGACCACAGCGCTGGCAATCTTTGCATCCCCTCTGGTGTACAAACACTGTCACCTCTCAACAAAATTAGGGATTAACACTCTCTCCATCTTCTCCACAGCTGCATTGAAGTGTCCCACTGGCCAGCAGCCACCAGCAGCTCCACTGGCCCCACTGGAGCACACAAATTTATTTTTAGCAGAAATTGAACTGAAAATTGAAGCAAAGTCCCTGTGATACCCATTGTTCTCACACTAATGGCAATGGTTTATCTGTCATCCTTAAAACAGTGACAAAATCCCCGCTAAAAGTGCTCAGGGAGTGTTCCCAGGTTAGGATTTACAGGGCAAATGTAAATTTTCTGTCCTTTCCCAGAGGCCAGGAGGATGCCAGCACAACCATCTGACACCCAGCACATCTCCCCAGGGAAAGCAAGCAGTGAATGATCCCTTCTCTCCCTGTTCGTGTTCCAGGGGAGCTGTGAGCTGGCAGAACTGAAATGGGGTGTGAAAAAAATATACATTTATTTCTCATATTGCAGCAAGAATCGCTGAACTCATTAATGCTCTAATTACCTGCATATTTATATTTATTAAATCAGTTCCTGCCATGGCACTGGCATCATTCTCTTACACTCAGACCCTTTATCTCATCCATCTCCAAAGCAGTTTCTAAAAGTTTCCACATCCTTTCCTGGCTTATCTTTCCTTTCAGACAGTCGTGATAAAGTTTTTAAAAATAACTTGAAACGTCTTCTAAAATTCAAATGAAACCAAGAGATACATCTCATTACCCAGGATTGCTATTGACAAAAATAACCCTCTATCACAGGGCTTCTATCTCCCATCTCAGAGCCTGATCCTGAGCCACCAAAGCAAAAAAAATAAAAAAATAAAGGAGTTGCATAAAAAGGAAATATCAGACTCCTACTCGTGAAACGAGAGTTCCCAACAGTTATGATAACAGTCCCTTAAGAGATCCATTGTAGACAGAAATTCAAAAGACTCTGAATCTCTGAATTTTAAACATATTTAACCTTTTTGCAGTTTTGAATGTTAAATATATTTAATGTAGTGGTGTCTTTTTGCCGTGGAAGTTGCTAAATTATAAATGCTGCCCCTAAAATCACCAATCCTAAAAGTTACCTGGGCCTGGATGTTGAAAATCAGCAAACTTCTCCAGGATTTTGGAAGTGTTTTTGGTTTTTTGTTTTTTTTTCTATTGCACCAAAAAAGCAGAAGCCTAAAGAGACCTTTGCAAAAAAATTCCCCCAAAAATCCCTCCAATCCTTACGTTTATAGAAGTTGGACCTTGATATTTTGCTCCTGCAAATCTTTAGCAATAAAGAAAAAGAGAGCAGCATAAAATTATGGCAGAGAATTTTAAGCCTTTTTTTTTTTTTTTAAATGGTAACAGGGGCCAGGAGTAGATATTTATAATCAAGGAGGATGTTTGAAGAAATGTGGATTAAATGCAATCTTTGGCTCAAAAGTGAAGCTCTCAGCTTCATTACCAGGACTCAGGGCTCAGGAATATTTATTAATAGAAGTCTGAGCTCCCCTGAGTTTCCTGTCCTGAGACAAAATATCTGCTTTTTTCCCCTCTAAAATGATGTTTGTCCAGCTGTTCTCTTTCTACCTCCAAGGAAGCTGCTTTTGATGATGGGAGCTATAATCTGATAATTCATAGAGATTTTACAATTCTCCTGATACCCTTTCATTCCTGCAAGAGACATCTGACAATTTGTGCTGTGCCCAGTGTGAGTGTCTTGGGAGGGAAAACTCGGGTCATAAAAACTAAAAATACTATTACAACATCCACAGTTGATCCATCTAATTGGTTATTTGGTGAAAATTCTTTTAGGTTTATATAATCTTTTATAGTTCAGTATTTAAACAACATAAGGACAATTTAATATCTAATTAGTGGTGAACAAGCAATGCCTGCACACAATACCACAGCATGGTTTGGGTTGGAAGGGACCTTTCAGTTCATCTTTGCCAAATCCCTGCCATGCCAGGGGCATTTTTCACTATCCCAGGTTGCTCCAAGCCCCTGGAAAGGGCAGGAATAATCACATTTCCCAGTGTTTTCCCTGTGGACACACAACACCAAGCTGCCTTCCCTACAGAGAGCCTGAAAATCAGGATTTATCCCTCGCAGGCTCTGGGATTTTTCCCAGTGGGGCACATGGGAAAAGCCTCTGGAACATGTGAGCTTTTTTTTTCACAGAGCTGCTCTGCTCGGTAACAGAGATCTTGGGGAACGTTCTATCAAGAAATCAATGGAGCTGATAAAGCACACTAAAAGGGTAAACACATTTTTTATTTCGTGTTGGCTCCCGGTGTTGGCACCTCGGGGCGTTTTTGTCAGCAGTGGAACGGCAGCAGACACGGAGGGGAGGTTGTGGGAGTTCACCCTGTGCTGCCCCTGAGCTCTCAGCTGGGGAAAGATGAAAATTCCCTCGGTGCAAGGAAAAATAAAAACAACCCCAGCCACGTTCCAGCAGCTGTATTAAGCACTGCCCACCAGCAGAGACGGGCAGCAGCTCCTTCCCAAGGTAAATCTGAGAGCTGCCTCTCCTAAATAAATTGGCTTTTGTCACCTAAGCCCTGCATCCCAGCATGGGTGGAATCCCAGGGGATCCAGAGGGGAGAGGTGAGGGGCAGAAGGGATCAGCTGGAAGCAGGACAAGGACATGGTAGGTGAGTGACAAGCACTAGCAGCAGGCAATATTTCCCTTTTCCCCACTCACGTGGGATGAACGGAAAAGATGTTCAGGTGTTTGCTGAATTCTACCTGGCACTGCTGCCCCAAAAGTGGCCTGGGGCCCTTCCCAGCTTCCACCACACTCCAGGATTAGCCCCTTCCCAATCTGTAGGGTGAAAGGAGAGAAAAACCCTTTTCTTGATTGAAATTAATTTTTACCCAAGCCAGGAAAAATAACCAAAGTCAAGGTGACTTTTGAAATTCAGCATTTGCTGAAGCCAGGTCTCTTGATTCACGTTGGTTTAATCCAAATTGCTGCTGATCCAAGCCCAGGTCCAATGAGATGATGAGATAAACCACTCTGCATTGCTGTGCCCCGAGGAATCCCATCAAAATTTGGGAATGGCACCATTATTAACCACTATTTTTCCCCTGTGAAAACGTTTTAAAAATTATTTAATAACACATATAAGAAACAGAGTATTCATGACAATTTAACAAAACATTTTAACCCAATTTTTAAAGCGCCCCAGTTTTGCACTCTGGTGCAGGAACAATGAACTCCCCAGAGTTTTATGGAATTGCAGAAATTCCTCTGACACATTTCCAAGGATTTTTGTTACAACAGATGGAGAGCAGACCTTTTATCTTACCACTCAACTTCTCAGTTAAAACACACAAATCCCAAAAGAATACAAAGAGTGCCACGTGCTAATAACAAAGAGCAAAACCCTGGCAGCTGCATCCATGAATAACTTCCTACTCATCCCAAATATTACTCTCTGATGCACTGGAAAATCATTTGGAAATCACTGGAAATCACTGCATTTCCTCTTTTTGTTAGACATCTCATTGTCCTACAGTTTACAGATTTTCACACCTGAAATAATCACAATAAAAGGCTACAGAGACACAACAGCAAAGTTCAACTTCAGCTAAAAACGAACTTAGCAGGGGATAAAAATAGGCCAGGATGGAGATCCCAGCATTCCTTCCAAGCCCTCAGCTTGAGCTGGTCAATAGAGTTTTCCATTATCACAAATCAAGTTAAAGGTGATACCTCCAAACTCTCCAGGAGGAAGTGTGTTCCCCTTTTCATTTCCTTTGGGTGGAAAGGGTTATGAATGATTTTGAAAGACTGATTTTTCTCACTCCGTTCGTGCCTTAAAATAAGGAATTTAAATGTCTTCTTTTTTTCCCCCCTAAAATATCACAACCAAGAGCAAATTCTGTCTAATTGGGACAGAGCTGCTTTTCACTTGTGACTATCTTGTGACATTTCTGAGAAGTTAATGTGAACCCAGAAAGCCAATTTACATTGATAAATCCCTGGCATTATCCTGCTCTACTGCGTTTGTTTTTTCTTTTTTTTAGGAAAGCATTTTAAAAACTGTCAAAAAGCCCATTTTCACTGTGTCTAACCTTAACTACCTTGGCTTTAAAAATGTGTCAGGCAAGGAAAAATGGAGAAGCAAAATAGAGATTTTTGTTTAGACCCAGGTCTTTATAATCATGGAATCACAGAATGGCTTGGAAAGGACCTTAGAGCTCATCCAGTTCCTGTCCCAGGGACGCCTTCCACCATCCCAGGGTGCTCCAAGCCCCAGTGTCCTCCCAGGGGGGAATTCCTTCCCCAATTCCCATCTCTCCCTGCCCTCTGGCAGTGGGATTCCATTCCCTGTGTCCTGTTACTCTCTGATATCCCATATTTCCTGTATTTCCCCACACAACAGCGACACATCTCATAGGAACAAAACCTTGAGTGAAAACTGCTGATTAAATACAAACCATCCCTCTGATGTACAATCAATTCCATTCCCTTGGAGAAATCGCACGAGGACCAAACGGGTTTGAAGGGTGGCCCAAATTTTACACAAAAAGGGCACAAAAATTTGCTCCTTCTTTAAACCATCCCAAATTCTGAACATGGAGAGGTTTCACTTCTCCATGGGACATAAAAGCCAAGCATCCCTCTACGCACACTATTAGTGCGATGCATCAAAAGAGGAAGCATTAACATAATTAAAAATAAGCATCCGTCCCATTTGTGTTTATTAAGGCAAAATGCAATTATCAGAGGCAGGCAGTGCTGGAAGCTGCCTTTGCACAGAGATGAGCCCAGCATTGCAAAGAGCCCAGCTCCAAACCAGATTTATGTGCCCATTTGTAAATGTTTCGTTTTGATCATTTTCAGTCGTCGCTTTCTGAGGCGCTTAAACGCGGTTTAATTAAATCACACAGACTTACAAACAATTGCCAGGGCTTGGAATCTGCTCAGCAGCCGAGTGTGCTGTGTGCCACTGTCATTTTTGGGAACCGTGAAGTTTAAATTAATGAGAAGATTGAGGGGGGATAACTTATCTCAGAGGAAGGAAAGTGTTAAGCACGCTGGTGAAGTTGTTGATTCCGAGAGGAAGGGAACAAACTTTGTTACCATTTGGGGACATTTCCAGTCCTACAGCTGCCCATGCCAAGCAGAACTGGCTGAATTGTTGGACATTGGGATGAGTGGTCACTGCCCAGCCCAAAAGGATGAAAGCTGGATCATAGAAATCATGGAATCCCAGCATGGTTTGGGTTGGAAGAGCCTTAAAACTCATCCAGTGTCACCCCTGCCATGGGCAGGGACACCGCCCACTGTCCCAGGCTGCTCCAGCCTGGCCTTGGACACTTCCAGGAATCCAGAGACAGCCACAGCTTCTCTGGGAATTCTATTCCAGGCCCTCCCCACCTCACAGGGAGCAATTCCTTCCCAAATCCCATCTCAATCTCTCCTCTTTTCCTCGAGAACCATTCCCCCTTTCCCCATCACTATCTGCCCAGGTCAAAAGTCACTCTCCCTTTGCCCCTGCAGGAGCAGCTCCCAGGCAGTGACATTCACTGGAGAAATAAAAGCTTTTCTGTGGCTATTTCCAGCCCTGAAGAGGTTTCCCTCGGCCTCCCTGCCCTCTGCTCACCCCTCCAGGTTTTCAGGAGGATAACAAGCTCAGTTCTTGCAGGGCACAGCATCTGCCCTGCAGCTCTCCTCAGGATTAACCCACCCTGAGCTCCTGCCTCTCGAGCCTGACTCCTTTCCCCTCTGAACTCTCAGTTTGAAGCATAATTCTTTGGGTAATCGAGCTTCCTGCTTTGGGCTGATACTGATTTGAAGCTGCTTTGCAAATCGTGTTCAAATATCTTAAAGCCTGGATGAGTCCTGAGCTTGGATGTGCAGAAACACAATGGAAGTCGAAGGAACAGAGAAGTTTCAAGAGGAGCTGGATGTTAAACCCAGAGAGAAGCCCCAGAAGGAGCAAATTAGGGTGGAAGCAAAGGGTATAAATGTTGGATGAACCTTTTCTTCTCAGAAGTCAGCAGAGAGAGGGGGTGATGAGATAAGGAATTCTGTTACAGGCTTGAGAGACAGAGGAGAGAGCAGCAGGGGAGAAGATAAGGGTGAAGACTGAAGCAAAGGTGAAAATGTAAAGAAAATTACTGTTTTAGCCACGCAGGAAATCATAAAATAGAACTTGGTTTTAATCACCTCAGCATTACAAACTAAATCCGTGGAGTTTTTAAAAGAAAAATAGTTTAGAAAGGAACATTCATCAGACTTCTCAGCCTTCCTGAATGCCTGTGCACGAATTCCCACAGAACCAGACCTTGCCATTCCCTAAAGCATCCCAATCCCTAGAGCCAATCCTTCAGGACAGCAAATTCTCCTCATTTTCATGGATCCTGGGCATTCCACCAATACAATTCCAAAGGAGCTCTCCTGAGATGGTCTCTGCTGGCAGCTCAGGTGTTTCCTGGATTTTCAGGGATTTCTGGGGGGGCTCTGAGGGTTCCACTTCTCTTTTGGGTCACAGCTGCCCAGGGGGATGTGGCACACACAGAATCTGCTGGTTTGGTTTATGTGCCCATAAAGATTTCCTGAATTTCATTATTTAAAGTTTTATATGGAACTGCCCTTCCAAACAGACACGTATTTTTAACAGGTCGACATCCTCACCCACTGAAGAAATCCCAGTTGCCTAAATTCTTTAATTTGATTATGAGAATTGTACGTTTATTAAACACTGATTGCTATTAAGACTTTCCATGATAAAGCACTAATAATTTACTGATATTAGTTACAGATCTCAGAGGAAATCATGAGAGATTTTGCTGCATTCACCAAAGTCAATGGAAAAAAAAAAAAGAAATACAGATATAAAAGCAATACTGAGACAGCTCTTTAAGCTACAGCTCAACTTGAGAAAGTTTGATGGCATCAATTCAGACCTGAAATGTCATGGAGGCAATCAGGCACAGCAAAGGGAGAGCCAGGACAGGGTCAGTGGGTATAGACAGAAAAATAGATTTGGGAGTTGTCAGCGAAAATGTGACACTAAAACCTGTGAGCATCAACAACAGTGCCCTAAAGAAGGAATAAATACAGGAGAGAAGAGCAAGCAAAGTGATATCTCTGTGGCTATGAGCAATTTGGGACACTCTGGAAACAAAAGAGCAAATATCAGATTGTCAGGATAAGAACCTGAGGAAGGCCAACATATTACAGACTAAATTAAAAAAAAAAAATAAAAATCAGAAAATGCATCAATCTCAGTGCCCACAGCAGTGAATGGACTAGAAAAAAACCACAAGGTGCAATTCACAGACGTGGCAATATTGAAGTGGGAGCAGCCTGTAACCTACAGACAATATTTAGAAAGAACTGTTGTATATTTGAACAAAAGAAAATTCATCTACAAATATGACACACGCTTGGAGCTCTTTTTCCTTTTCATGGCTGTGGAGCTGTTGGCAAATTCCCCAACAGCTCTGTGAGAGAGGCTCTAGTGCAGTTTTGGGCATGAAAGAAACTGAAATGATCTTTCATTATTCACTGAAAGAGACCCTGAAGAGCCACAGGACCCTGGGCTTGCTGGGACACTGCCCCACTCAATAAATGAGGTTTAGTCTGGACTAAACCTCCTGCACCCACTGGGTTTGACAAGGAAACTCTTCTTTTTTCACAGTGCTGCTGGAGCTGGGCTGGCTGCCCCCAAAATTCTGCAGGTGACTGGAGCTGGCAATGAATAATCAGGTTTTTCACTAAAGAAGGAATTAGGTTTTAGTACTGAGCCTGAGGATTTCTTCCTTATCAAAAGTAATTAAAATGATATCTTTTTAAAAAACGAGTTTATAGCAAGCTGTTTTAAAGCTGCAGAAATGGAAGGAAAAAAAAAAAAGCTAATGGGAGATGAATGTTTTGAATTCAAAATCGGTAACTTTTGAAGTTGTCTGCACTTCCAAAATCAATAATTACCAAAAGAGTGAGATGGTGATAAACTGAGAGTGTCTCTTTTATTTATTGAGAGGCTGAAATAGAAGCCAGAGCCTTTGGAGCAGCAAGCTGCTGCTTTCCTGCTCCTGGGAATGGGTTCTGGCACCAGGCTCTGGAGAGGGAACACAAGTTTTGTGCTGAGTGTGGACACAGCAGCCAGTGATGGCAAAGAACTGGAATTCTGAGTTTGGGTCATATTATAACCAAGCTTTAATTGTGTTTTCTCTATTTTTACTTCATTTTCACTCCTCAACTCTTGCAGTGTTAAACTGGAGAAGATGCTTAAGCTGTGATTTACTCAAGCTCTCCTCTCCTCATTATAGTAACAATATCATTATAATATCATTATAATACAGGTGTGTCTTCTCCTCTACAAAGTGAATCTTCTCATCATCCTAAGCCTCTCATAGGGAAAAATTCTAGTCCACCTGGAGTATTTTAAAAATATTTTACTCAGAGAGGGCTGTTAATGACCAAGAGAGTTAATAAATAATTGTCATTTTAGAAGAGTCCAGCAGGGGTGGCACTGGATGGGATTTAAGGTCCCTTCCAATCCAGGCCATTCTGGGATTTTATGATTATTGTATTAAAGGAACATTTATGAGGAGAGAGATTGCAAGGTTCTGGTTCCTCCACAAACACACCCTTGCAGGGAGGCTCTGCAGGGCAATGCAAAGAAGTGCAGAATCATACCCTGAATATCCAGCAGGTTTACCATCAGTGGCAAAGGAAATAAAATCCATTCCATCCTACATGGACACGTGGAACCAAACCAAAATGTTTATCCCAAGCCATTTTTGCTGCAGACAGAAGTTACCACACCCTTCCCAGGGCTGCTCCAACACCAAACCTCAAACCCTCCAATCCTACCCCAATATCCCTCCCATTCATTTCCTTCCAGTGACTCCCACATCAGACCTTTCCACAACTTGGATTTAACTGACTGAAAATCCACGGATTATTATGGAATTACAAAGCAGAACAAGTTCTTACTCTGCTCCTGGAAGGGATGTGAAATGTTGTACAAAGATTTCCTATAAAACCAACAGCTATTTCACTCTTTTGGGTAGACAGTAAGAGGTTGCACAAAGTTAGCACAGCCTCCTCAATTTTCCAGCTGAATTCCGACCTGTTCTGGAGTGATTTGAAGCACAGCATATGATTTCTAGCAGATGCCTGGTTTAGCAGATATTATTAGCTTTGAAACTCTGCATAAACTGCCAGAAGGTCAGAGAAGGATAAAAGCTGCCAGTAAGAGGCTCGAGTAAATGAAGGTAAATACATCAAACAATCTGTTTAACACCACATGAGGCAGAGGTGTCACCTCTTCTCTGCAGTGGAAGTTCATTCCACACAGGAAAATACCAATTTTTGAGACTCAAGGGCAGCAAATTTTGTTCAGATGGAAAACAAGGAAAGGAGGAAAAGAAGGCACCAAAGCAGTTGGGAGTCATTGTAGTGAATTCTGCGACCTGCAGAGCACTCCCAGCTCCACCATCCTCCTCATCACAGGAATCCCAGCATTTCTGTCCATGGAATAAACACATCTGCAGTGAAAACCCCAGAAATTTTTCATTCAGTTTAGCAGCACATAAATCACCTCTATTCCCAGGCCACAGCTCTCTATAAGGCTTTGTTAACACAGGGGCTAAAAATCAAATATCTCCTGGTCACAAGTCTGCAAGGATTCCCCAAACACCTTCTCCAGCTCTTAATCTAGTCCAAATTTGAGCTTTTTCAATAAAATCCAGAATTGCCCATGAAGTCTTTGAGTCAGCTGAGGTCACAGCCACAGTGGGAGCATCTCAGACTGGGGCACAGCTCAGGAGATTTCTGCCCTCACTCTGCCCTGCCTTCTGCCCTGTAGCACCTTCTCCTACAAAACCAATCCAATTATTGAGAAATCCACGCCTGATGTGCTGCCACCATGAGGACTTCTGGGGATATTTCCTGTAATTCCTGTAATATTTGAGGCCTTTAGAGAAGAAACTGCCTAAAGAATCGTGAAGGTTTGGGAAAAAACCTCTGATATCATGAAGTCCAACCTTTGACCATCTTACCCACAAAACCCTAACATGAGTGTCACATCTACTCAGTTTTCTGGACACCTATTCAGACAATAAAAGAAGTTATCTTCAGAATTTTCCCCATTACTTTGAAGAGTGTTGTTGAGTCCACTATAAAGTTCATGTCACAAATGTCGTGTATTATTCTCTTCCATCAACAAGTCCCTCACAACAACACACATTGTTAAGAAATGAGAGGAGCAAGAACATCCTGGCACAAAATCTTCCCCAGGTCAGGGTAAAGAGTCCCAAGCAGAAGTTGGGATGCAGTGAAAACCCAGAGTTCCACTTCCCTCTGACAAGTCAAAACCGAACAAACAGAAAAATCCAGATGAAGAATAATTTCTGTTGGCAAAACACTCGTATTTATTCCATTGTTAATACATAAGGAGGGATTTATTTGCTAGATTTGAATTTGATTTCAGAGCATTCAAAGCAAAGCACGCTGAATAATTTAAACTTTAATGTATTTCCCTGAATGGAACATGATCTCATGAGAGGGGAGCAAAAGAATCAGTTTACATTGCACAAATGGACAGTGGTAAAGAAAGATTTCCCTAAACACAACACGTCAATACAATTTTCCATCTCTGGCTTTAGAGGAACTACTATAAATCTGCTTTTCATATTTTGGCTAATGTAAAACCCTTGTAGCTGAGCCATAATGGTATTCAATTCTTATGCCTGAATAATTTGAATGACTGGAAGGAAACAAGCAAGGAGCATCTAACATATGGATGGGAAAGGGAAGACAAGTTCAAACAACAAATCAAAACTAGCAAAGAATATTAAAGTAGTTCTCTGATACTTTGAGATTCTGAATTTAGTCCTAAAGTTCTTCAAATCCAATCAATAGCATCAGCATGGAGACTAAAATACTGTAATTATTGATGAGGGTGATGGTTAACAAGCAGCACTCTTTGGATTCTCACCATGTGCAAACTGAAGCCAAAAATGACACAGACAAAGGCCTGCTAGTCTGAAATGGCAGAAATGGAGTCTTTATATAAAACTAGAAGTGCATGAGAGCAAGAGATGAATGTTACATGTCAGGACAGTAAATAAAATTCAGTCAAAGAAAAGAAAATCCTTTGCCCTGATTAGCAAGTCTGAAGTTTGGCAAGGCTGACACGATGGGAGAGGGAGTGAAAAGCTTCAGTGAGTCTCTGCTGGAAATTTGAGGGCTCTCAGGTTTGATTTCCCAGATTCCAGAACTCAGGAGTGGGGCACAGCCAACATTTCTAACGTGCAGCACAATGTCTCTCACCTGGAGGAGCACAGCTTGATTTAGGAGTGAAAGCACTCAGACATTTCATTATTCCAAATAATATAATTGATGTGAGATGCTAATTAGTTTCATTTATGGCTTCCATTGAAGCAAGAGTGCAGCCAAGTGTTTGGACAAGGAGTCAAGGGACAGCAGCAGCACAGCTGTCACAAAAAAAAAAAAAAGAAAATTCTTCCTTGTCTCAGGACACCGCTGGGGGCCAACCAAATTAGGGGCGAGTGGTCAAAGAAGATGCAAAAGAGAGAAAAACTGACAAGGCCTAGATCAAATCTCCTGGAGCTCCCTGCAGGGAATCTGCTCGGGAAGGGTTGCTGGAAATGTCATCGGCCTTATGAGAATCAAATGAGTCTTTTGGAGCTCTGGCAAAGGGCAGGGAGGTGGGGGATCCTCGGGGTGGGCTGACAGCCGGGCACGGCCGGGACCCCTGGCACCAAAAGGGAAACGAGAGAGGGCAGGAATGGGCTTTGTATCCAGGGAGTATCCCACAGAATATCCCACAGAATATCCCACAGAATATCCCACAGAATATCCCACAGAATATCCCACAGGGCACATCCCACAGGGCACATCCCACAGAATATCTCAAAGAGCACATCCCACAGAATATCACACAGGGAATATACCACAGAATATCCCACGGAATATCCCAAAGGGAACATCCCACAGGGAATATTCCACAGGGAATATCCCACAGAGTATCCCACAGGGAACATCCCACAGAATATCCCACAGGGAACATCCCACAGGGAAAATCCCACAGGGAACATCCCACAAGGAATATCCCACAGAATATCCCACAGGGAACATCCCACAGGGCACATCCCACAGGAATATCCCACAGGGAACATCCCACAGGGAATATCCCAAAGGGCACATCCCACAGCATATCCCACAGGGAATATCCCACAGAATATCCCACAGGGAATATCCCACAGGGAATATCCCACAGAATATCCCACAGGGAATATCCCATGGAACATCCCACAGGGAAAATCCCACAGGGAACATCCCAGAGGGAACATCCCACAGAATATCCCCCAGGGAATATCCAACAGAATATCCCACAGGGAATATCCCACAGGGAATACCCCACAGGGAATATCCCACAGGGAACATCCCACAGAATATCCCACAGGGAATATCCCACAGGGAATATCCCACAGGAATATCCCACAGAGTATCCCACAGGGAACATCCCACAGAATATCCCACAGGAAACATCCCACAGGGCACATCCCACAGGAATATCCCACAGGGAACATCCCACAGGGAATATTCCACAGGGAATATCCCACAGGGCACATCCCACAGGAATATCCCACAGGGAATCCTCCTCTGCCCTGAAGGAGCCACCCAAAGGTGATGAGTCCAGACCCAAAAGGGCAGCACCAAATTTCATCCCTAGGAGGGCAAACGGGAAATTTAAAGTTGTAAAGCTTGTCAGGCTCAGCTGGGAGGGTGTTTAGGGATGCTCTTCCTCATCAGCTGCAAGTTTAGGATATTCCTTCATGGCAGTTATGTCCCTAAAGTGCACAGGTAAATCCTACAAATGCCTCACTCATTGGACAAATACCCTTCAAACACCCCAACTTCAACTCATTACAGAATGGTTTCATTCCAGGAGAAATTCCATCTTGCATTTATTAATGAAAACCACAAGGAGAAGGAAGGCAGAGAGACCAGCAGCTGCTGAAAGAAAAAGCAGATTTTTATCACCCAACGAGTTCTTATGTTCTATCCCATGCACTCAGCACTGAAAATTCAGAATATCCTAAGGTTAACAGGAAGCACTTAAAGCCCTTCTCCCTCCTGTCACAAGAACTCAACTTTTCTTCCAGATAAATCAAAAGGACATAAATCCACAGGGGAGGTTCCCTCTCTCATCTCTTTTCTTTTATTTATTTTTAATTCTGCCTTTCAAGTAGCTTTTGGTATTGTTTCTTGAAACATCCATTATTCTTCAAATCTAAAAATGATAAGAAAACTTTTCAACATCCTGATTTATCATTCAGGATGAATGTTTTCATCCTCATTTATCATTCACGGTTGAAGTTCCTCCAATGGGAAAGAGTGGGAAATCAAAGTGGTCTTTTAAATAAATTAAATGCAGATATGTATTTTGAAATAATATAAAGAAGCAGTCCTTGGGGAAAAGCTGGAGTTAAGTGTATTATTTTATTTTTAAAATGCACTTAAAAAATTTTTTTAGGGATCTCTCATTGTTTCTCTGTAAAGAAATAATGGAAATTTTACTTTGCTTTCAAAGGAGACAAGTAAAGAGCACGTTGGTTTTTCTACCCAAATTGAATATTTTACCTATATCACCTCTTTTGGTCAAAATTGCTCTTCCAAATCAAGGACAGATATGGCAATTCTGCCTAAGCTGCACCAATTTTAATTAAAACTTTAATGAGGTTGGAATCAGTGGTGGCTGCATGCACATATTTTCAATTTTAGTAATTAGTTATTCAGTAAAATTTCTGACAGACTTTTTAATTAGAAACAGGCCCTAGAAACCAAATTTCGTGCTGAGGACAAGTAAATTTCATATGAAAATTGTGAATTAAAATGATGCAAATCCAAATCTCTACATGCAAAGCCAGTCTGTGATTTTATGCAGCAATTGATCTGCATCCAACCTCATTTGTTCTAGAAGGTTCTTCACCTAAAGAAACAGAAACTCATTTACACCCAAGACTCACCACAAACAACCCAAACCCTCACACAAGCAATGGATACTCTCAGACTTTTAAAATCTCTAATTTTAAGAAGCTCTGCTTAAAATGTCACATTTTGCAAAATCCTCAGTGTTATTTAGACTGCCCATTTACACACAAGGAGGTAATTTTCTCATTTTAGGAAGCACACAACCTCATTATTCCATTTAAAAACCAAACCACAATTACTTTCTACCCAATCCACTTCCTGCTTAGAAAACATCCTTCAGGTTTGTTGTGGTTTTTTTGTTTTTTTTCATTTTCCCACTTCCCAAAGTCCATCCCTCTGCTCCCTGCTGGGCTGCTCTGTTTAGCAGCTCCAGCTGTTTTGCCAGCAAGAGATCTCTTCATTCCTTCCTCCTGCTGCCCCCGCAGCACCACTCCAGCATCGACTTGAAACGAGGGGAAAGAGAAGGAAAATAAACATTTCCAACTGCTGGGAAAAGCCTTGTGTGTGTCAAGAGCCAGGTGGGGGTGGCTCTTTCCTACCAGGGGACGAGAGGTGGAACAAGAGGAAAAGGTTTCAGGTTGTGCCAGCAGAGGTTTAGGTTGGATATTAAGGAGAATTTCTGCACTGAAAGGGGCTCTGGAGCAGCTGCCCAGGGCAGAGGTGGGATCAGCATCCCTGGGAGGGCTCAGAAATGTGTGGGCTCAGTGCAGGAAATGTTGGGCTCATGGTTGGACTCGGCCCCAGGAGGCTTTTCCAGCCCAAACAATCCATGGTTCTGTTTGCTGACTCTTGTCCCTCTCATTTCATCCCCTGCCATTTTCATTTTTCGCCGTGCAGCTTTGCTAAAAGACCTTTCCATACATTTTCTTAGAGGCCACAGCTCTAACATTGTCAAAGCAGCCCAAGAGCTGAAAAATCAAACCAGCACATTACCTGACAGAGCTGCAGCTGCAAATTCCTCCTGTGCCTGCAAAGCCCCAAACCTCCTTTTCTCTCTGTTTATATTTGGTGAGCAGCATCTGAGCAGTTTCATCTCCATTCCTACCCCTTCAGGCAAATAAATATGTGCATGGATTTGTCTGTATATATGCATTTATTCACACAGATCCATATTTGAATAGCATTATTTTCTGGTTTACATCACAACCACAATGCTAAGCTGCATTTTAGTTGCTTTTCCACAATTTCCCAGGGTCACAACACACTAAACATGTCCTGGAGAAAAGCTATTTTTTCTCTCACCAGGGCATCATCTCCTGCTCTGTCCTTTCAACTTTTCACTTCTCCTGATAGCTACTAAAACTCCCAGTTTTATTACAGCTCTCCAGCTCCTGATGTTCTATGAGCCTGTCTGTCTTCAAGGCCGAAACAGATGTAGATTTTTTTATTTTTGCTCTTTTAGATATCACTTCTATCTGAAGGTGCTTAAAGTATATTGCCCCAAGGTGAGTGCAGAGCATATCCTGGACCTTTCAGTGTTTTCCACAAAAGCTCAAGGTCGTTTTGCCCCACGGTAGAAATAAGTGCACGATTTCACTTTACTTTTGTGCTGGTAAGAAAAAGAAAACTACCCTCACAGTAGAAGAAATGAATCTGAAACTTTTTAGCTGTTGGAGCAAGGGACAACCAACACAGCTGAGCAAAGTGAGCATTGCTCTGAGGTGTTATTAACTTTTGTTAATCATAGAATCTCAGAATGGTTTGGGATGGAAGGACCTTAAAGTTCATCTATTGCCACCCTGCCATGGCAGGGACACCTCCCACTGTCCCAGGCTGCTCCCAGCCCCAATGGACACTGCCAGGATCCAGGAGCAGACTCAACTTCTCTGGAATTCTACTCCAGGGCCTCCCCACCCTCAATGGCACAATTTCATCCATATCTCCAACTTCAAATTCCCTTCTTTCAGTGTAAATCCATTCCCCCTTTCCCATAACAACAGTTTCTGATGAGCAGTCAGTCCCTCTAAACCCCTTCAGACCCCGGGAGGCTGCTCTGGAATCTCCACACAACTTCCTCTTCTCCAGGAAATAAAAAATATAAATTAATAAGTGAAGGTGGTCAGCAGAAGTAACTCCACAAACTCCCACTTAAAAGAAGCTCCACAAAAAACTGAGAGTGCTGAATTGCCACGAGCTGTGCTGCAAAACAGCTTTTAAGCATTTCCAAACAAATCTTTTAGTGACTCACTTGGAGTTGTTCTGGAAGTGATAATAGAGTGACAGAGGACACGGGTTTGGAGTTGGGAAAGTGATAGAGAAGGAAATGGAAGAGCAGATCCTGTGTTATTACCCGAACCAAATGAGATCAGCAATGATAAATCCTGCCTTGGAGGAGAGCAATGCCAGCACAGAGGGAATGAGGGAAATGTGATTGAGGTCACCTCCACTTAACCTTTGCCAGGGAGGAAAACACAAGTAAAACAGAAATCTGTTCAAAAGCAGCAGCAAATGGAAAGTGATTCCACTCAATAAAGTTGCCTAAAGGTCAGTGCTCAGAGGCAAGAGAAATCAGATGGGGGATAAAGGTTTTCCAAGGAGCTGAGATCCATGCAACCTGTGACAGAACGGATGCATGGATGGGTGTTCATCCTGTCACCTCTCCACAACAGCTCTGAGATCTCCTTGTCCTTTGGCCTTGGGAGGAGCAGAATGGGAATGGCTGCTGGCAGTCCTGGGGCTGGGAAGGGTTTTACACCAGCACTGCACCACTGAGCTCTTCACACCCATAATCACTATGAGACAACATCATCGTATTTCAAAAGAAATTAAAAATACACGCTCATCCTAGTTTCCTTCCAGAGCATAAGATTGGTTCCAAGAATGTGCTGGGTTTGGTATCAATCTAGGGACCCAAACTGTTTTCCCTGAGTTTAAAGAAAGTTGGATGAGCAAAGAAGTAAAGTCTCACCCAGCCTACCTGTTCCTGACATTATTAAATATAAGGACATGGATAAGGTTTTGCAGGATCAAGGATGCAGAACAAATTAGTCCTCATGTCAGGAGTTGAGGGATTCCTATAGAAAGGATGTTCATGTCCTGAGAAAAATGATCACTATCAGTTTGAATTGAAGGATTATTAGAAGATTTCGTTTTTAAATTATGGATATGATAGAATTAAAAAAAAAAAAAAAATTGTGAGCATGGGCTTTAATCAGTTTCCATGGAAAAATTACTACTACAATCAATAATATAAAAAATCCAAATTAAATCCAGATTTCAATATGCCATTAAAAAAAAAAAAAACATGCAACCATCTCTGAATCCATCAGCTCTCCTGCCAAATCCCTGTGCAATCCTATCAACCAGAGCCACTGCACTGCTCTGGATGTTTAGAAGTCAGTTTTAGGCTGATTCCTGGTTTTGTTTAACTGGATTGTGCCAAATTGTTTAGAAAAATTTGATAGCAATTCATTAAATGGGAGAAGCTTCATTTTGAGAGTGGGTTTTATAGCACAATATTGCATTGGACTGCAAAGATAGATTAGCTTGAAATTTGTTCTGTAATTAATTCCCTGGAGAGAAATCCATTTGCATGCAAAAAGAAGGGGACTTAATTAATGGCCAAGTATATTTAAATTGATATATCAGCTACTCACAGACAATTGGAGCTTCATTCCTTATTGAAAGCCAGCACAGCACTGAGGAGCTTTTGTACAATGGGAAAGGAAGAAAAGTCAGTAAAGACTGATCCTTTTGTTGGGATTCCAGTAATTCCCTGCATATGGAATAATTGAGATTGATACTGATTATAATGGAAATTGGGTTGGATGGGGCTTGGAGCAGCCTGGTTTAGTGGAAAGTTCCCTGTCCATGGAGGGAGTTGGATTAAGGTGAACTTTAAGGTCCCTTCCAAACCTTTCCATGATTTTCAGTAATTACCTGGTCACAAATTGAAGGCATAAGTTAAAAAATAATAATAATAATGAATGCTAAAGACAGAAAAGGTAAATTCAGGTGAGTGGAGTTGAACTGTTTAGTACTGGAGCTCCTAAACCCAAGGAACCAGCCTTGGGAATCTTCTCATCTCCCACTGTATTCAGTACAAAGTCACATTTGGGGATTTAGGGATGTCCTGGGAAAGCCACAGATGAGAATATCCCATGGGACACTCCACTAAAAGCTGTCATTCACAGGATGCCCAGGAATCTTAAACGTTTTAGGACTGCCAAATGTGAGATTTGGGACATCAAAAAAATATGGAGTCCCTTCCACGAATGACATTCCAAAACCACAGAGACTTCCCTAGGAGTTAAAATTCCTGACAGAGTCCAAGTGCACACACCAGCTTCCAACCCATGGAAAAGCTGGTGTGCAGAAAGCTTTACCTGGCACAATGTGTGTTCATGGCTGAGAAAATCCAGCATTGCATTCTCCTGGGTCAGCCTGAAGCCTTGGGGAAACCTTATTTTTATTGAAATAAATGAAAAGCGTCACCTTGAAACCCATCACATGAAACCCATGAGAAATCTCACACATCTGCTAAAATTCCTCGGGATAACAGGAACCAGGGTATGTTCCACCACTTCAGCCTAAATAGGTGCTGATACTTAAATATCTCCAAATTCTGCACCATGGTGTTTTTCTGGATATCTGTAAATGAATATCACTGAGCCAGGTATCAGAAAAGATAACACTGCCTCACATTTCCTCAAAAATTATCAGTGGGGCATGTTGCAAACACATTTTTTATAAATATTTTTCTTGCCACTACAAGTAAAATAAAATATCAACAATGGGTGCCCAGCAGACCAAACCCCATTTGGGTTAGTTCCCTTTTTTAAAGGGTCAGTGACTAAAAAAGTGCATTAGAATCATAAACATATAAAAATTCTATTTAGGGATGTAGAAACAGACATTTTCAAGAACGAAGAGACTTTAATTCCTTGGAAAACTCTAAATAAATCAAATTGTCAGGTTGCTTTTAGAGAGAGCAACCACACAAATTTTGGCACTTCCATTGGTGGGCTTATATAAATAGAATTTATTTAATTAGTATTTATATATTTATTTATTTAATTAATATATTTATAGCTCCTTGGACAATCAAAAGTATTGATTTAGTTCTAATATTCAGGAAGAAAATTCAGGAAGAAAAACTGACAGTGAATCTGATAAAAATTTGTGTAGAGGAGTCTTTCCATTGCTTCCATTCAGCAATGAAAACTGCTGAATTAGAAAACACAAAGTAAATATTCAGGCTAATTTTGTGCAGTGTCATCCCTCAATCAATTTTCCATATAAACCCTACAGAATTTACATTATTAGCACATGCACCACTATCTTGTGAATGGTCTTGATGACGATATCGATGTTTATCACTAAACACCAGCAGATAAAAGAAGTTATATTTTGAAATTAAAGCAGAAAATTACTTGACACGGCCTTAACATTTCTCCAATTTGGTTGAGAACCAGGCTTCGAGCTACAACAAGCACATCAATCAAATTAGGGGAGCAAATTCACTCAAAGCACTGAAGCAGAAAAAAAAAAAAATCAGTTTGAAAATCACATTCCCCACGGCATCTTCCCCTGCTCCTGAGGTTGTTGTATTCCTACAGAAGCCTGACAGAGCTCTCATGTCCAGGGGATGTTTTCTTCCCTGGAAGACACAGTTTTGCCTTTGCCACAGAGCAGGAGGACATGAAAGATGCCACAGATTGTGCCAGGGAGGAGCTGTTGTGGTGTGAGAGGGAAAGTTTTCAAGTGACTTCAATAAAAGGAGCTGTAAGAGGTGGAAATTTTTGCCATATGAGACCTCCCTGCTCTGATTTTTTTATTATTTCTGGGAATACTGCAGCCTGCTGGAATAAAAAAAGGTATGAGACTTTAAACAGCGTAGTAGCGGGTGGAATTATTTGTAAAGAATTTTAATAGCAGCTGGTAAGACCTTTGAAACAAAAGCTTCTTCCTTTGTTGTTACACGGATTTGGAAAGGAGGACTGGGGAGATTTGTTCACTTCTGTGTCTCCACGAGGATTCCCAGAGAAATGGGGTGATAAACACCCCCAGAGCAACTGGAAGAGAGCCCGAACTCCAGTGTTTATAAATATAGCCCAGGCCCCATGGACTGACAGGAATGACCTTAGTGGGGTGAAATTTTAATCCTGGAGCATCTTTGGTCTGGAGACAGGCTGGGAGAGCTGGGCTTGTCCAGCCTGGAAAAGAGAAAATCCAAGGAGCCCTTGGTGTGGCCTCCAGGACCTGAACGAGGCTCCTAAAAAAGAGGGAGAGGCACTTCCCCACGAGCAGCTAGAGACAGGAAAGAGGAACAGTTTTAAACTGAATGAGGATTTCGGTTGGATATTAGGAAGGAATTGTTCCCTGTGAAGGTGGTGCAGGGCTGGGATGGGATTCCCAGAGAAGCTGTGGCTGCTCCTGGATCCCAGGGCCAGGCTGGACAAGGTTTAGAACAACCTGGGATAGAGGAAACAGTCCCTGGCCACAGCAGGGGGGTTGGAATGACTCCAACTTCCAGAGTTAAATATTTCCCAAAGTCTCCTTTTCCTCACCACAAGGCTGGAGGCTTTCCGGAGAGCATTCATCCAGTCTGTCACTTGGAATGTCTCTCTTCAATAATTAACACAAAAACTTAACTTTCAAAGATGTTTGCACGTCATTCCTTGTCACATAAATTGTCGAGTGAGGTTCTTGCAGGGGTGTGTTTGAAGACTGCTGCTGAGGAACTTCCAGCAGCCATGAATAAGAGATGGGAGCTTTCATATTTCATTAGAGAGGCAGGGTTTCCATGGCTGGGAGGGGAGAGCACAGGGGCTGCTCCTGAAGCAAATGCTCACTTTGAACACGACTCGAAGCCATTTGGGCTGAGGCAACACAGCCCAGGGTCTGTCTGGGCAGTCTCATCCACAGAAATATTCCACTTGGAAAAGATCTCCCAGGTGAGCGATCCCCACCAGAGCCCTGAGTGTCCTGTCCAGGCATTCCTTGGACACTTTTGGGGATGGGGACTCCACATCTCCCTGAGCAGCCCCCTCCAACCCTTTTCCATGGAGAAATTCCTGCTGATTTCTACCCTGACCCAGCCTGAGTTCCCTCTCCTCCTGTCCCTGTTCCCTGGGATAAGATCCCAAATCCCCCCGGCTGTCCCCTCCTGTCAGAGAGTTGTGCAGAGCCAGAAATTCCCCCTGATCCCCCTTTTCTCCAGGCTGAGCCCCTTCCCAGCTCCCTCGGGAATTCTCCAGCCCTTTCCCAGCTCCCTCGGGAATTCTCCAGCCCTTTCCCAGCTCCCTCAGGAATTCTCCAGCCCCTTTCCCAGTTCTCTCAGCCTCTCCTGGTGCTCCAGACCCTTCCCTAGGTCTGTTCCCTGCCCTGGACACTCTCTAACACATAATAAACACCTAAATTAATAAAGCTCTATTTTTTTTGTTAATATAAGCTGAAGCCCTTTGTTGACCTGGAGGCAGAAGTGAACCCTGCCTGTGGGCTGCTACTGAATAAACCAACTTAAAATTAGGTTAGTGTAGAAGATCCGATTTGTATGGTATTTATTTCCTTTAACATCAGCTGTAGAATGAGTATGTTGGCAGGTCAATGGGCTGGCTTTAATCTGTTCACATCCACGCACTTTGCATTCTCCAAGGAGCCATTCCCTGCTTTACATTCCAGTAGATTCCAGCCTGATGGGAAGAAATTCCCTTGCATTACACAAGGCCTGTAAAATTCAGTGCTGTGAGCTCAGGGGGAGGCACTCAGCTCCTGCCCATCTTCCCCAGAGCTCCTGGAACCCTGTAATTCCACATCCTCCCTGCTTCAGGGTGGGTTTTTATTCACTTGGTACCTCTGGTGTTTATGAGCTGGCATTTGGCCACTCCTTGCACTTCCAGCTTGAGCTAAATGAGAAAAGTTTCCCAGCACTTTTTGTAGCTGCAGCTTGAGCTAAATGGGAAAAGTTTCCCTTCCACAGAGACTGCTGTGGGGTTTGATCTCCTTGGAAAATACAAGTTTCCAGTCTCACATGGAAAATACTACCAGGATTTAGGCTCAAGAGACTCAAGCCATCCACAGTCTGTACCAGGGGCACCAAGCACAGCAGGGACGTTTGGAAAGGACAAAGGGAATTTTCAGGAATGTTTGCATTGACATATCCATGTGATTTCCCCAGCACAGAACACACAAGATCAGACGTGCAGAAACAGGGGAAGGAGAAAATGTTTGCACTGAACACACCCGAGGGAGCTGGGAAGGTGGAGGGGGATACTCCAGGAGCTGGGAAGGTGGAGGGGGATACTCCAGGAGCTGGGAAGGTGGAGGGGGATACTCCAGGAGCTGGGAAGGTGGAGGGGGATACTCCAGGAGCTGGGAAGGTGGAGGGGGATACTCCAGGATGCTGTGCTTGCATCCAGGGATACAACACTCCCCAAAGGCCCTCAGCTTCCAGATGTGACCTCAGACTGGGATCTGCAGCTGTCTCACCCACACCTGACCTCCCCTGTCCCTCAGGAATCCCATCCCAGCTCTCACACCCCTCTCCCTCTTCCCTTCTTCCTCTTCTCCTGAACTTTCCAGGCAGCATTTGTAACCTTTAATCAGCAAAACTCCAGAGCAGGGAGCTCAGCAGCAGCTTTTCCTCCAGGGACAGCTGCCCCGGGAATTGCAGAGTGAAAGAAGTGCAAAGCTGCAAGGATGCAATTATTCACCAGGGAATGGTCGGAAGCCAACAGGATGTGGATGCACGTTGGTTTGATATCACCAAATGACGAGGCAAATCTTTAATATGAATCGTGAATCATCCTCACATGGGCCTCCTGATTTAATTTCTCTTTTGTTTAAGCAGTGCTCATTTCAAGTGAGTCACGAGGTGAGGTCTGGCTTTGAGGCAGGGAAAATTCCCCACTGCAGCTCATATCCTCAGGATCAAAGGGAAGGCTCTGCTTTCCTGGTTAACTCGAGGCTGAACAGAATTTTTTGGTATGCAATTAAGTGGAGGATAAATTGCTACTGATCTGTGGAGAGGCAAAAGACAAAGGTCTATTATCATAATTGACAGTGCTAGAAACTAGTTTTGATTTCTAAGTCTTAGCTACCCAATCAAAGCTTCAAGTGGAGGGAAAATGCCTCTTATTAATTGATGGACAGGGGAATTATCATTTATCTGCATGATTTACCTGCATCAGTACCCTGTGCCTGCCATGCTCCACCTGCTCGACCCTAAAAAAAATAAAAATCACTTATTTTTCTCAATCCCCTCCTTTTCTTTCTGATACAGCCTAATAGAGAACCCATGAAATGCAATTGATTAATTACATGGAATGAAATGTAGCAGCAAAGTGTGGAATTCTGCATGTTCTCATACAGAAAACAAAAATATTTCTATCAGTATGAGGTGGGGTTTTCCTTTACAATTTTTAAAACAGAATGTGCAGTTATACATCGAGAAAAGGAAACACAACTTCCTCTTCTGGCCAAAATGGCAAAATAATGTAAAACACAAATTTTCCACAGCAGCTGGTGAAAAATTCAAAACAAAACCCTCTGCCTGGGAAAAAAAAAAAAAAAAATCCTCTGGTTAGCACAGAAAGCAGCTCTGAAAATTCCATTTTCCACACGCAGTCACACATCCACTTCTCAGCCCCTCCAGCTGCCAATTCTCAGGTCTTCGACTTCTTTCTCTGCTCTTTAGAGGCAGCAGCCAGATGGCCAGAGCTGCATCTCCCTCCCAGCAGGGCGAGGGGATGGCAGGACCTGTCCCCAGCCAGCCCACCCTGAGCTCCAGGCTGGGAGCAGATGCTGCCTGTCACACGGCTGGAGGCCCAACGAGCAGAAATCTCGGAGAGAAGCACGGGATAACTGGGGGAAAAAATGGCATTTTGTTGAAGGAAATTCAAAGGCACCCTGTTTCCCTTGCAGTCTCCTAACAGCAGGATGAAATCAAACTCAGGCACATCGATATCGAGCTCAGAAGGCAGAGCCAAAGGGGAAATTAAGGATGGGAATTAGTTTTAGGCTAAATTCCACAGGAAAAAAAAAATAAATAGGGCTGGACAATATTTTTAATTGACACAAATAACTGACACAAATCTACTTGCAGCTTCTCTCCAGTCTGGAATAACTCAAGGCTTCAGGCTGGGCTTAGTTCTCCCCCAGGCATGGGCTCTTCTCCCAGACAAGTGACAGCATGGGAGGAGGAACCAGAGGAGGTGCAGGTTGGACATCAGGAAGAATTTCTTCCTGAAAATTGTTGGTAAAGACTGGCAGGGGCTGCCCAGGGAGGTTTGGAGTGCCCATCCTTGGAGATGTCCAAGAATTCCTGGATGTGGCACTCAGGGATGGGGACAAGGTGGGCATTGGGCTTGGGCTCCAGCTTGGAGGTCTTTCCCAGCCTAAATAAATCTGGGATTCTGCCTGAACAACCTCTCCGTGTACAAAAATGGAGGTTGTTTTTCCCTTCCTTCCTTTCCAAGGGTTTAATTAAGTGAGGCTCCACCTCCTGCTCTCAGCACGTGAAACCACAGGATGCACACCAGGCAGGAGGAGCTTTCCAGGAGATTTTGTCCAGCTGCTCCTGCCAGGAGGAAAACAAATGTTTTCCCTGACCTCTGTGGCTGCTGGCTGGTGTCAATTCCTCATTTGTTTCCCTTCCTGGAAAGCCCCAGCAAGACAAGCACAACCTGCACAGTTCAGGTGGCCGAGAGAGGTGCTGGAGTCAGAGACAGGAGAGGTGAAAAATCTCCTGGAGCAGAGTGTGGACACGTGGGGAAAAACAGTGGGAAAGGTGGGGTGTGATGGGAAAATGGCTGGAAATTGAATTTATCCAACACAAAGTGCTTGGTTCGGCTCCACTGACACGGATTGAGACACAGCCCCTGTGACAGCAGGGCTCTGGAGGGATCAGAGCTGCACAAAAAGGGGCTCAAGGTACCCCAGACACATCCCTGGAGCAATGAGGGCAGAGCTGGACACTTTGGGAATTAAATATTCACAAAAAAGGAGCTCAAGGTACCCCAGACACATCCCTGGAGCAATGAGGGCACAGCTGGACACTTTGGGAATTAAATATTCACAAAAAGGAGCTCAAGGTACCCCAGACACATCTCTGGAGCAATGAGGGCACAGCTGGACACTTTGGGAATTAAATATTCCCAAAAAGGGAGCTCAAGGTACCCCAGACACATCCCTGGAGCACTGAGGGCACAGCTGGACACTTTGGGAATTAAATATTCACAAAAAAGGAGCTCAAGGTACCCCAGACACATCCCTGGAGCAATGAGGGCACAGCTGGACACTTTGGGAATTAAATATTCACAAAAAGGGAGCTCAAGGTACCCCAGACACATCCCTGGAGCAATGAGGGCAGAGCTGGACACTTTGGGAATTAAATATTCACAAAAAAGGAGCTCAAGGTACCCCAGACACATCCCTGGAGCAATGAGGGCACAGCTGGACACTTTGGGAATTAAATATTCACAAAAAGGAGCTCAAGGTACCCCAGACACATCTCTGGAGCAATGAGGGCACAGCTGGACATTTTGGGAATTAAATATTGCAGAAAAAGGGAGCTCAAGGTACCCCAGACACATCTCTGGAGCAATGAGGGCACAGCTGGACATTTTGGGAATTAAATATTCACAAAAAAGGAGCTCAAGGTACCCCAGACACATCCCTGGAGCAATGAGGGCAGAGCTGGACACTTTAGAAATTAAATATTGAACAAACAGGGAGTTCACAGCCCCCCAGACTCATCCTTGGAGCAATGAGAGCAGAGCTGGACACTTTGGGAATTAAATATTCCCAAAAAGGGAGCTCAAGGTACCCCAGACACATCCCTGGAGCACTGAGGGCACAGCTGGACACTTTGGGAATTAAATATTGCACCAAAGCTGCCCAAAGAGAGCTCTGGTGTGCCCAACATCATCAAATAGAGACGAATCCAGAAGAGAAAGCCAATAATTCATCATCATAATATTTAAAATGTTGGTTCCTTTAGTTTTACCTCCAATATTTCATGTTGCTAACATTCCCAATGCTATTCATGGAATCAAGGAATGGTTTGAGTTGGAAAGGAATTTAAAGATCATCTCATTCCAAACCTCTGCCATTCACTATCCCATGCCCCATCCAGGCTGGATGTTGACAGGAAAGATCCAAGCAGGTAGAAATTACCAAAGAAAATGAACAGGATTCAGAAATCCCTAAAGAAAGATTTCCTTCATAATTTTTCCTATTAAAAAAATAAAAATCATAAACAATACTTAAAACCAGATAAATTATTCTGGGAATAGCATCTGATCCACACTTAATTATGAATCAATTAAGATTCACAAGACTCACTCCCCTTCCTTTTGAAGGCTGTTTTCCAGAATAATCAGTATTTTACACAGAAGGACAAAATAAATTGTATAAGGAGAAATTCACCTGAGAAATTATTCAAATAAAAAGGAAATCACCTGACCATGGTTACAATCTGCCAGGAAATGACAGGATTTGATAATGATCATAAATAATAAATTAATAATAAATTTTACAATCTCCTCCTTCAGGTGCAGCACTCCCAATTCCTACCTCCTTCCCTCATGACACTGCCCTATCCAAATCAGAGGTTAATTCCCATTTTTAGGGAATTCATCTGCCATTCCTGCAAAGAGGAGTCTTTGATGAATCTGTTTAAGAGCTGCTAACAGAACAGGAATGTGTTTGCCAGGACTTTCCTCCAGGCCTGCCAAAGGCAGCAGAATCCACCATAATTCCAGAGACTCCATCAGCTCCATCCATCCCTGCAAATCCCATTTTCCCCCAGGGTCTTTCATTTCAGGTGATTTGTAGGTGGAAAAAGGGGTGGCTGAGGGGTAAAACGAGTTCCCAGCACCAGCAGGGCTGGGAGTTCCTCTTGGTTCTGGGATTGTTTTTTCTCTTACCTTATATTTACATACATACATTTATATATGTATATATGTATATATGTATATATGTATATATGTATATATGTATATATGTATATATGTATATATTTATATATTTATATTTATATTTATATTTATATTTATATTTATATTTATATTTATATTTATATTTATATTTATATTTATATACAAATAACAAGATGGGTTTGCTGGAGCAGCTCAGCCTCATTTTTACAGAGCCAAGCAAGGGAGATGGGAACAGCTTCAGCTGCTTACAACAGCAGACAAGTTGTTCTTAGTTACAAGGTTTTTAAAATTTTTTAGCCAATAAAATAATATTAAAAGCTGACAAGGATTTGCTCCAGCCAATTATTATAATTACATGTACCTCTTGCTTCTAACAATGCTTGCTTGTAATGGTTTAAAACAATGGATAAAGCTTCATTATTAAGCTGACATAATTTTTCTGTCGTGCTTAACACATTTTCTATCTCTACACAGCACACAGCTCTATTATTTCCTGACCTTGCATCCCCAAATTTCTTGCATTTCTTCACTCTGAGATTTGCTTTCCCACAGCTTTTTGAGAGTCTTGTACCATTTCTATTTCCCACAGTTCCCACTTTCCATGGCAATTTCTGGCTGCTCTTCCCACCGTGCCCACAAGGAAGGAATTCAATGGCACAAATGTCCCTGAATTTGTACCAAAAGCCCGGACTGGTTTCATTTTGCACTCTTGCACACCTCAGTGGCATCTGTTAAACTTCCAGACATCCTCCTGCCCCCATTCCCCATGGTCAGGTGTGTGCTTTAATACACAGGGACCCCGAAATATTTCAATTTTAATATCCAAAAGCATCACTCTGCTCCAGATGTTAATGTTTTCTTTAGGAGCACCCCCAGAATTTCGGAGACATTTCATGGGAAAAGGGTCTCTCCACAGCTGCACACCAGCCAGAGTAATTAGGGACACAGAGCCACCACTGTAATAAAATGAAAGATTGTAATTAAACAAATGGATTTCAGCCCTCAGGAAACGAAATTGCCATGGAGACAGACAACAGGAGAACAAACCTCCAGCAGCCCCTTCTGCACTGGTGTTTTAACAGTTGGTGCAAAACGCTTTGGAGGCTTTCAGTGTTACTTTTGTTTCAATAATAATTTCAGTAGTTTCAACAGTGACATCAGCACGCAGATTTGTCACCCCCAAGTTTTTCTTTCTTCACCCATCATTCATCTTTTAACCCTCCCCATCACTTTCCTCCTCTGGGACAATCCCAAACCTCTTCCCCGTCTCCAGCACCACCCTGATCCTGCAGCCTTTGGTGCCCGCAGCCACCAGGACCTTCTGATTTTCTCTTTTTCCTCTTGTCCCCAATGGAACCACGGCCACCAACACTGAGATTTTCCTGGAAAAGGTTTGGAAGAGCCACCCTCAGCCTTCTCATCCTTTGGCATTATCCTCTGTGGGTGTTCAGCAACTCCATCGTGCCTTGGCACTGAACCAAAGTGCAGGAGAAAATCCCTAAATTTGGGATATACAAGACAACATCTGCTAGGCAGTGACAATCGACTTTGGAGGAGCACTTTGTGACATTCACCCCTTCTCTGGAGGCTCAGATCACTTCCCAACTTTATTACAAAGTTAATTAACTACAAATATTTACCACACAACTACATGAATATTCCAGACCTGAACACTTGGGGCAAACAGTGACCTGCCAAACCCCTCAGCACAGCCCCTCTTTACCCTCCAGCCTGTTGTCATGGACTGATTAACTTTTCAAGGAGGTATTAATGGTCCAGCCTCTTGATTTTTCACTTTTCAGCTCTGTTGCCTCTCAGCCTTGTAAGCCTATTATTGGATTGCTTCAAAACCTATTTACCTCTGAAGCCTCAAATTCCCAGCTGTCAGGCAGGAAAAGACATTTAGCAATTAATTTAATCCTGGCCAAGACATCTGTCGAGGCAAAGGGCAGAATATAGAGATGGTTAATAGTCCTATTCCAGTATTATCAGGAATATAAAATACAGGTTGCACCACTGAAGTTATCAGTCTAAATACAGCATTTAATGAAGGCTGTGCCAGGCACAGCTTCCAAAGGTTTTCCTCCACTCCAATAAAAACAGGGGTTTTTTCACCCAAAGGGAAATACCTTGTTTGATACATTGGTGTACAGAAGAGGCCACAGCCCAAACCATCATTTTCTTGTGTTGTTTTTATCAATAACACTCAGTCTTGCAGTGCTCTTTGACAAAGAATCACAATGCTGTGGCCTTACAGCATTTCCAGCCTCTGAAATAACTCACTTTCATCACTTCCCCAATTTTAAGCAATTCCAACAAACAGCCCTAGCACTGGCAGCCATCAGAGGAAGGGGCAAGGCCACCTCTCTGGATTCCTTAGCATTGAACTGGACTTCCCTCTCCATCCTTTGAAATTTCAAAGCTGGAAATTCACAGCAATTTACTTGCAACTGTCCTGAAAGCGTCATATCCCAGCTCTCCACGTGGAATTCTTTGATTTCTGTCTCCTGTCCCAGCCCTGAAGCTGGTGAGCTCTGTCAGGTCTGTTATTCCTGATCTCATGCTGAATACTGACACAATTAATCTGGATTTCCTTGGCTCCAGACTGGACTGAAGCAGAGCAGGTGGTTCCTCCACGCTCCTGCCTGTCCTTTTCCAGCTCCAGCTCCATTTGACCATGCCCTGCATGAAATTCAGCTTGGGAAATGAGTTTGGAGAAAGTCTAAATTATTTCCCACCCAGCAACTGCAGGAATAGCCCAGTGTTCCAGTCAGGAATCACAGCTTCCCTCTGATACACTTGGAGGGGCAGAGCAGAAATGCAATTTCGGGTCCGGCTTAAACCTGGATTACAGCTTTGGTCAGTATTTGCTTTAAACAGTTTTTTGTGCTGCAAAAATCCCGTCATTGCATAATTCATTATTGTGACCTTATTAAATGACCTTGGGATGTCATATTTGTGAATGTCACCACCTTTTAAAGTGAGAGGTTGACTGAGAAGTGTCCCTGCCTCCATCAGGTGACTTTCCTCTGTGGTGACACTTGCAAGAGGACTCCACATTCATCAACTTGATAAAAATTGATGAGTTCCACCCCTCAGCTCAGCTTTTAAGCTACAACAGCTCCTCTGCCATCCCTCTTCTTGCCCCCAAGAAAATCAGTTAAGGGAAAGCTCCAGCCTCGGCAGTTGCCACATTTAGCTTTGCTCCTCGCAGGAAAGCTTTGCCTTCAGATCCCTCAGCTGATGGCCTCATTACAGAATATCTGCAGGTTTTCCTGCCAATGGGACCCTGGAGAGCCCCCAGCAGGATCCAGCCCAGGGCCACCCACATCCATCATCTCCTTGCTCCCCTCCGTGCCTGGCAGCCGGCTCCACGTTCTGCCCCTTTGCTGCGGTGACAAATGGAGCTGCCAGGGGCTCTCTGGGCCTTCAGAGGGGAGCAGGACCTTTCTAGCAATGTGTTTCTGACTGCTGAGCTAAATTCAGGGGGTTTGGGGTTTTTTTTTCCTTTTTTTTTTGTTTTTTTTTGTTTTGGTTTTTTTTCCCTTGTTGTGTAATAGACTCTAGTTTTCTGGCAGAGATGTCACTCTCTGAGTGAGGAGCACAAGAAGGATGGGAAGTGGCAGGAACAGGAGGGTAAACTTTGATCTGAAAGGATGTTTTCGTTTGGATAACAAGTCTCATTACCTAAAAAAACCCTTTATGCTTTCACTTTACTAAAAATATTATACAACTGCATTGCCAGCCCAGGAAACAGTGGGGTTTGTATTCAAACACTTGAAAATGGCTGCAATTCCTCTCCGTTTTTTCCCTTTGTCACCATCCCTGGAGTTTTCCAGTGAGGTCCACCCTGACCCACCCATTGTCACCTCGGGCTCGCCCAGAGTCACAGAATGCTGCGGGCTGGGTGGAACCTTTGGGAGCTGTCACCTCACCCTGTCCTGGGAAAGAGCCACAGGCATCGGGATGGGATCCAGGAAGGTTTGGGACACCCCCAGGAAATGAAGGCTCCAGTCACAGCCCTTTGTCCCGCTTTTCAAAGAGAGTTCCCTTTGTTTGGTCCTTCAGACACGGCTGCAGAATTGTCCCTCCTGCTCAGGGAGGTTTTTGCTCAAATTTGGGAATATTTCTTATTAGTTGTGTGTGTTTATCTCAGACCACTGGAAGTCATTACACACAGATATTTTCATGTAGGCACTTCACCCTTCTCAATTTCATCTCTATTTTATGGTGCTGTTTACAGCAAAACCAGAAATTCCACCCCAGTTCACTTTTTACATTAGAGATATGAGCTGGCCTTACTGGGGAATTAATCTGGATTTCCACTAAAAATAAAACCCTTCCAATTTCTACATTACCCGGGAAAGAAATATGCTCACCTGCAAATCCACCAGAAGCAGAGGAAAGAGAGATAAGGCACAACTCAATCTTAATTTTGATGAAAGATTCAGATTTGCTCTGCATTTCATAAACAGAAGGCCCTGGGAAATCCTAGCAGCACTCCAGATTAGGAAGGAGAGGAGCAGAGGGGAAAGTATAAGCTCAGACTGGGCTCTGGAAATATGAACATCAAAATCCAATACTCTCACAGAAAGTGATGCTTCAAGGATGACAGAGAATCTTCAAAAGCCATCAAATTGCTTCACAAAATTACACCAAGCCAAGTCATTCTTTGTTCACTGCTCATTTCACACACAGAAAATTCTCTCGCTGGCACCAAGAGCAACAAATCTCACTTGTCCAACCAGAGCTCAAAACCTGGAAGGGCAACAAACTCCTTTTGTTTGGTCAGAAAAGGCACAAGGATCTCTAAATCAGCGTTTGGAAGGTTTGCAGCTCTGCATTTCCAGGTGTATTTGCTGGTTGGGAAAGGGAATATAGTTTATTATAAGAATTTTAAGTGTAAAAATATGTAGAAAAGCATGCAGCATTTTCATCTTCACCCACTATTTCTTCACTTGGACTTTCCCCCTGTACATTTTTCTGGCTGGCTCCACAGGTTCATGTTCCTTTTTTTGCTGCAGGAGATGCAACACCCACAGGCTTCACTATTCCCACACTTCCAACCAGCAACACTTGCACAAATGACTCCATATGGGAGATCATTTCTTATTTTGAAACCAATTCTGAAGCCAGTGTTGAAAAAAATCTTTCAGGAGCAAATTCTGTCGAGGCACTTATTGGTGAAATGAAATAATGATACTCTGTTCATCTCACAGTGTTTTGATTAATTGTATACCTGGCTAATTGCATGTTTAGATGATTGATATCAATGGTGATTGAAAAGATTAAAAGTATTTTCCTGTCTCTATCAAACCTACAGAAAATACATTGGTGCCAATGAAGCATTTCCACCCCAACTTTTATTTTCCATGATAGTGATTATTTTACCTCTTTCTCTCCTTAAAACAAAGCAAAACCATTTTATTTATATCTCTCCGAATTATTTTTACATCTTTACAGGCAAAAAGGAAAATTTAATTTCCCTTTGCCCTAACTGGTGATTCCAGCTCTGCTTTCCTGCCTCATACAGCTCACCCTGCTCTGTGCAGGGCTGGTCAGGCACTTTCTGGGAAGGTAAACTCAATTTTTTGGTGTAATTACACCCCGAAATTAATTGTAAATACTCCACATCAACTCCTGATATGTCGCTGCCTGCACTTGGAACCTCAGGAGAGGCTCCCAGGGGCTCAGGGGGATTCACAACATCCATTTTCACACAGAAATCCTCCTGGGGGTGCAGAGATGCACAAACAAAAGGCTCTGGATGACCTGAATTATCCTCTCCTGGCTGGAATTTACACTGGTTCGGGGAGTGCTAAAAATCCCAGGAATTTACAAGCCAAATTAGTATTCCTGTGATCATTGTGTGCAGCAGTTTTAATGGACTGCCTGATTTTCCCAAAATGAGACCAATTATTTTCACAGATATCTTTCATCACAATCTACCCAAGCTAATAAATCCCCACTTCCCAACTAAACCAACCATTCATTTACCACAGCTTCTGAAGGGCTCTCGATCTAGTTTTATTTGAAACTATGATTTCTATTTTCAAGGCCCATCGTTTGTTTTAGGCGTTTGCCTTTCAGGCAATTATTTCAATTTGATCCTGGATGTAAAATGTTAACATTCAATAAGACCTTTCCTAAATGGGTAATTTATGCTGCTTTATTCAGTTTGTAAAACCGTAGAGGAGCTGAGGAGCGAGTCATTCATATAAAGTGGAGAAATTTAGACTGCTGTTAGCAGGAGGTTGTGGAGCAAATAAATCTTAAAAAAAAAATAAATAAAAACAACATTTCTGGAATTCACAGAAATCAAGAGACTGGATTTAAAAGAAAAAAAATCATAGATGCAATCTTGTCATTCTCCAAGAAATTTCGAGTGAACAGGACTATGGATGCAGCATAAAGTTCATTAAAAAGGGTGGGAATTACTCCGATTTACCAATTTTCTGGAAAAATTAACAAAAACTGAGCCACCTGCTGGGCTGTGGAAGCTTTTGTGGCTTTTTTTTTTTACTTCTGGCTTTCCAATCCTACCAAGAAATTCCCGTGGAGAGGATCAATGTGGCACCACAGCATCTCCGTTCAGGAGAGCATCCTTCAGCAAGGAATATTCAGCTGTGATTTACCGGGGCAGCCCCAGAATCCCCCAACTCCGCTGTGCAGGTGGCAGGAACGCGAATATTGCCGTTGTCACGTTTGGAAACATACCTGGGAGTGTTTCTGGAGAGTAAATTGGGCATAATTAGCATTAAAAATAACATTAGGTGATGCTAACGTCAGGCAATTATCCCTTTGAACAGCTGTTAAATAATGTTAATCGGCTGCCGTGGACTCCAGCTTCCATAAACACGCGGCAATTAGCCAAAAACGACATTGGGAATAATGGAAATGCCAAAAAAACCCGCTCGGAATGAGGGGGTAGAAGGAGGATTTCAGGCTGAGGTTGTAAAACCGATTTGGTTTTGCCAGCTGAGCCAAGGCAATGGGAAGCACTTCGCTCTTACACTAAAAAAAAACTTGGAATACCTCAGGGTGGCCTTGAATGCCATAAATCTGTCATCACTACCGCCACACGTTTGAAGAAAAAGTCACAAATACAAAGAAAAGTTGATTTGTTGAACACAAAGAACCTCCACAGATTGCTAAAGTTTCTGGAATAACAGTAAAAAAATCTGAGTAGAATCAAGACCAGAGGTTGGTGCTCGTAGGTGATTCCCAGTTGAGCTCATTCCCTTGGAATTTACTCCATTTCCTACCCCCAAACTTTCACTTAACAGATATTTAGACACCAAATCCGTAGTGTAGCCACGTGTTTAACATCAAATAAAGCCGGATTAAGCCTTTGCAGATCTCCAAAAAGCAACCGGAATTTGAATATTTTTATAAGGGCAAACCAAGTGGAAAAACAGGAAAAACTTTCAAAGAAAAAGAAAATGTGCAGAAGGAGCTTGGCTCTAAAAACCTTTTTTTTTTTTTTTTCTGACTCGTTTAAGGTAATTTCAGTACAATCAGCATTTCTGTTGCAATTCAGACACTTCTAGTAAATTAATTCTCCAAAGCCCAAATGAAATCACATACAGAGAAATAATATCACTCCAATTAATAGCAGGGGGATTTTAAAAATAATTTCTTTGTGGACTTCATGGCTTATTATTGCAGTCAGGCATGGAACCCCATTCTTACAGGAAAAAAAATCTCTTTTTAGTGCTACCAAAACCTGCACGGTGACCACAAAAGTAAATACATTAAAATCTGAGGAAGAAACTTGAATTTTAACCAGATATTCTAAGAAATTAAAATGTTAAAGGAAAAAAAAATTAAATCTTCCTTCATAAAGTTTGTTTTTGCCTAAAAATATTAGATATCAGCCAGAACAAGGTACAGAACCAGAGGAAGGCTGTGGGCTGTATTCAGTTATCCAAAATTCTGCTGGATAGTGATGCTATTGGTGAACAGATTTTTGGATGAAATTTTATTATTCATGGAGTGACAGGACAGGGGGAATGAGCCAAAGGGCAGGGACGGGTGGGATATTGGGAAGGAATTCCTCCCTGGCAGGGTGGGCACAGGTTGTCCAGAGTGGCTGAACCATCCCTAGAAGTGTCCAAATTTCTGATTTATTCCCCCCAAAACGCCCCCTCAGATCAAGGAATTAAGCACCCAGATGTGAGCTTTGCATTTTTAAAAAATTTTCTCTATATATTTTTCTATAATTTTCTCTCAATATATTATTATATTATAAATATTATACATATAAATATAAAATTTTCTATTTATATATATTTTTTCCTATAATTTTTGAGGTGTTTTTTTTTTAAATTCTCTCTTCACAAATTACTCCTCCATGATTTCTGCAGAGCCGGCGCCCGCTCACAAACATTTGCAGCAATATGCCCCAAATCACTGCTCCTATCAGGTCCTCGCTGCAACTGATGGGTTTGGGATTGTTTTTCCAGCAGGCAGAGCTGAATTTCAAGCAGGAATTAGTGGGAAAAGCCACAAACAAAGCCACAGCAATAAGAGGTTGTGTATATTCATCTTTTACCCACACGTCTCTGATTTATGACCCACCGACGTGATTTAACCCGATCCCAATTTTGCAATGCAGTATCAGGCAATAAAGCTTTGCCATTTCACTCTGCCCTGATGGATAATCCAGAAACAATCGCTGGAGACTGGAAATCACCTTCTCACCCAGCAATTTCAGCAGCAGGCAGGAGCCCGGCCCGTGACTGATGTCTCACACGGCAGGAATTCCTCACCAGGACGCTCCGAACGGCTGGGTGAAACATATTTGGTTGGGAATAAGCCTTCAGCCCCTGACTAATTCAGTCGTGGTGCCATTTGAGTAAAGCATTTCATTTCTCCCCCCCCTCCCCACCCTTCCCATTGATGGATTTGGTCTCACGTTCTGCTTCCTCCCCTTGTTTCTCAAAAAGCTTTTCCATCACCACGAAATCCGCGTGAACATCTTCACCTCTGCTGGTCATTTCCGTGACCCTTCCCGAAGGTTTCGTGGAGACGAATGATTTGTGCAAGGGAAATGTTTTATTCATGTTTGAAAATGACCCAGATGAATCCTGAAATAATAAATTCAGCCCTCTCTGTTTTTAAGAAGGAGGTTATAACTTGGATTTAACTGGAAAGTTTTTAATAATTGCTGGTGACAAATCCTTTTCTCGCTGGGACCTATTTATAACTTGTCTATAGATAAGAGCATTTGAGTCCAGCCCTATTTTAATAGCCATGAAGGTGTTAGAAAAGTCATTTTTGAGCTTTCTCCTCAAGTCTTCACTCCACTGGAATCTATATGCACATAAAATCTGTATGTACATAGGGCAGGGAAACAGAGATTGCTGCTCCTGAGAAGCACCCAAATATTGGAGTGACATCAGCCAGACTGGCCCAAGGAGGAACCTCCACAAGGCCAACCTTGGGAAGGATTTTAAAACATCCACAAGATGATTTTCTTTCCAGTCATTCCATTTTCTTTTCCAGCTTTATATGTACAGCTGACCTGTACAATGAAAACCCAATACCTTTGGAGCAGGGCTAGAAAATAATTACAAAATATTAACAAGGGGTCTCTTTTCCCTCTGTTAGCACCACATTCCAGAGCAAAGCTGAGCAGGAAAACAAAACTTCTTCCCCTATTTTTTTAGTGGAGGAATTTACCTGGAGTTCCCAAAACTATCTTCCCTTTAAAGCAAATATTAACATAAATATTCCTGGTCATTTTGAGCCAGTACTTTCTTGGTCCTAAGAGATTAAATATCTAAATTTGATCTAGGAATATTGATTCTTTTTTTACCAAAAAAGCTCTTTCTTATTTAATAATCGTTTTGGTATAAAAATCTCACATGAGACACACGAGACTCAGACCACAGATGAGAAGAGCACCCTCCTAAAACCATTTAATAAGAAAACATTTCTAACAACTGTATTGATAAAATGGGACAAAATATGTCATTCACACTTCATTTCCCTTTAGAAGGAAACAAAAACATTAAGATTTTTTTTATTGCTGCTTGCATTATGATGAAAAACTGCATTTTCTTACATTCCTGGTGATAGAGGCAAAGGAGGACCCCCACCTAAGGAAAAGCTGTTGGGATCAGATCAAATTTGAGCTTCTGTTGCACTTAGAGGCACTTCCACACTTCGGGAAGATGCTGAACAGTTTTCATCATGTCCAATCATTGTGCTATCAATAAAGTCACTCCTGTATATTCACACATAAAAAGACTAAGCTGATGTTCCAGCTTCTTCAGAGCAGCGTAATTATCCCAAAATTGATTTCATTGTGACATCCAAAAAGCCCCCAGAAGTCCCACTATTTATAGCAGAGCATCCATAACCACCAGACACGGGGCCTATTTTCAGACTCATCTTTTATTATGACTTCCCCTGGAGAAAACAAACAAAAAAAAAAAAAAAAAAAAAAAAAAAAAAAAGCGCCACAGAAATGCAGCAAATGACTCAATCAGAGCAGCCTCACTGTAAATGATCTCTCCAGAAACATTTGCTACTCACTCATAAAAATATCTCTGCAATCAACATCTCAGTATTTGTCAGAAGTCTGTAAACATTCCCATTCCAGCGATTTTAGAGGCTCGTGGTTGATGTGCTTCAGTTTGCAAAAGCCACATAAAAAGTCTTAAAAACCCTACTCACTAATGAATTCATTATGAAAAAAAAAAAAAGAAAGAAAAGCTAAGAATTAAAGTAAAAATATAACTATATTATAGTTGTGAGAAGGATTATATTACAGGGCGAGAAGGTAATTCCAATATAATATCAGAAAGTGGTAATAATTAATGGAGAGGTAACAACTAAATCTTCTAAAAGCAGAATATCAATACCCAGAAATTCTTGAGCCATAGTTATGTTTCTTCCATGCCATTAAACAGCAACACTTGTTTTAGCTGACATTTAATTTTGTTCAGGCAGTAGCAGCTCAGTTACTCAGGTGCTAAGAACAGCTGTAAATATTTAAGAAGTGACGTTTATTCCAAGGTATTGAAGTTCTATTAAATTTAGGAAAATTGCCAAATTTACCACACCTTAAGAGACTGTGCTGAAGTCAAACAGCTTCGTCCTGAAATTGCCACCAATTAATCTCGAGCTGCAAAAATATTTGTCCCTAAATTGCCTCTTGTCATGATCAACGGTGGAAAACAGAGCTCTCCAACTCTGCCAGTGTTGGAATTTCAAAGGAATAAAAGAGAGGCAGCCAAAGCCACGGGAGCCATCTCACATCCCTTCCACGTGAAACCCAGGGAAAAAAAACCACTTCCCAATTTATCCCCAAAGATCAAGTGGGAAGATGATTGGCAAGATTTTCTAGGGCGCCCAGCTGATGCTCCGGGGTGGAAACGTCCCCCTGCTTAAATCTGAATATGTGCTGCTCACCGGGGGAGGAAAATCATCTCTCGAAAGTGCTTTTGTAGGAGTTCAAGTGTGAGAGAGTCCTTCCCTCCCAGTACCCGACCTCATTTGATGGCAAATTGTCTTCAGAAGCCAGCGATTATTTCGTAGTTAACTTTTACTTTGATTTCTTAACGAACTGAGAAATCTTTAAGCAGCAAAGGTCTTTAGATCCCCCGATGAGCTGTTAGGGATATTTCCCAGCTAATTCCATCACCTCCACCATGTCCAGGGAAATAGGAGAGGGGAAGCTCATCCCCATGGATCATCCTTAACCCAGCCAAGGCCACGATTCCTCCTTGGCTCCAGATGTGTTCCTGGGAGAGCTCTGCCCGTCCCAGCTCCCGAGGAGCTCCTCAGGCAGGTTGGAGAAATCAGCCACGGTGACAGCAATGTCACAGCAATGACAAAATCATTAAATGCCGCCCAGGACGTGACTTTGCTCTTCCTGAACAGGCTCAGACCCAGCACGAGCTTTTCACACCACGCCTCTCCACCAGAATAATTTTGAAGTGCATCTGTAAATTGTTTCTCAAGGTGTATTATTTATCAAGCGCTGTAAAAATTTTTTTTCCACTGATATTTATAAAGTTCCATAATTTTTTTTCTCCACGGGTGTTTATATGAGGTTTTGTACACAAGACAATCTCTGAATGTACAAAGTCACATTTTTAAATTAGAAATCTTTCAGGGCCCCAGTAAAACGATACAATTTTGAATTTTGCCTGATTTTGAATTTGTTCCAGAGAAGAGAAAGATTTTCAAGATCAGCCCCTGAAAAATCAATTAATTAGAAATTAGCAATTAAAATTGGTCATCCAAGGCACAACTATTTGCCTTGTCACAATTCCAGCAAGAGGGAAAACCCTCTGGATTTCAGCAAAGTGGTGCCATTCCATTGAGATGCACAACAAAATTCCTCTTTATCCCTACAAAAAGCTCATTTTAACATGGGGTTTATATCAGGGTTTGTCAGCACAGCGACACTCGGATAAAAATCCAAATTAACTGGAAATATCAAGTTAAAGGGGATTAGTTAACGTTGCCTTAACAGCTATGAAGCCTCACAGACTTTCAGAATTAACAAAGCTTTATTTCAGTTTTGCTTAATTCGTCTCTAAGGCCAGTTTAAGGCTTGAGTTCTCAATCTCTGGTTACCCACAATTCAAACTGCAGTTCAAATAACCCATTTGAAAAAATCCACTTGGATTATTTTTCCCAGCTATGCCCACAAAACAAAGCCTAAGAATAAGCCTGATAAATTCCTTGGAAGACTGCTGAATAGGAATCACTGCTCCTCATTTCAGGAGCAATCCCCTCAGTCTCACCATCACTGAAAAAATTCGTTATTATAATTAGATTTAGCAATAAAATTCCATGGTAAAATACACCAAATGCCCTCTGACAGCTCTTATGTCTCCTCTACTGCTTCACAGGAACAGATAATTACCTTTTTTAATGTAAAAATCATGGTTTCTGTGAATACAGCACTAATACCAGGCTCAACTGCTGTAATTTCTGTTAATTAGGTTTCCCTTGACCTAAATGAAGCCACAGCAGAAATCCATCTGTTCCTCTGCTCCAACCCCACAAAATTCTCATTTCAGCCTTTTTACCTTTCCAAATATTTACTGACATCCAAATGCCAGGGTGAGCTCCTCCCTCCAGCCCCAGTCTGGTGACTTTAGGTGGTGACAGCTTTTTATCAGACAGATCTAAATGATATCAGAAATAAGGGAGAAGGAGAGATAAGGATGTTCCCTCTCCCTGAGCTGCATTTTGGGCGTCCCAATTTGTTAAAAGATGGAGTGGATGGAGAAAAACCTGAGGAAAAAAAAAAAACCAAACATCAAAACTGGGTAGAAAAGGAGTGATGGCAATGGGGGACACAGGTTGGCAGTGCTGGGTTAAGGGGTGGACTCAGAGGGCTTTGCCAGCCTAAAGAGTTCTAGAATTCCATGAGTCATGGGAAACACAGGAGTTTCCAAAAAGGCAAAGAACTGCAAGGATGGAGACAAAAGAATAAAATTTTAAAAGCAAAATAAAATTTTAAAAATAAATTAAAAAAAAAAAAGGAAAAAGGAGAGCAACCTAAAACATCTCCTTTGGATCCTGTGGTTGAGAGCAGAATTTTGTATGGCTCAGTTTGGAAAACAAATTCAAATTTCATTTTGCCACGAAGAGATCCTGGACTTTACTCCCTTTTAAATACCCAAATCTGAGTTTCTGTCCTTTCCCTCCAAAATTCTTCCTTGCCCAGCATCCCTGGTGGGATTTCAGAGCCCTGTGGATGTGGCACTTGGGGACATGGGGCAGTGGTGGGGAATGGTTGGACTCCAAGATCTTGGAGGGCTTTTCCAACCAGAATGATTCCATGATTCAGGAATCAAGGAGAAGTTTTCTGTGGCCCAGCAAGGCCCTGAGCTGACTCCAAGAACTTTCTCCCAGCCTGGAAGGAAGATCCCACCCTCCAGCAGCTGCTTCCTTTCATTGCTGTGATTTCTCTTCTTCACATCTGGCAAATTCTTCACCCCCTGCCCAGATTTTCCCTTGGTTTTCTCTGCTTTTTTTAAAATTTTATTTTATTAGATTGATCCTTTTGCAGTCATCCTTTTAATTTATGGAGAGCACCAAGGGCTCACATCTGTGTTCACAGAAGGCACCCAATGAATTACAGCAGGAACTGCAGTTACTCGATGCAAATTCTCCAATAGATGCAAAATCTCAAATTTCTGACAGCTTTCCATTTTCTGGGAGTGTTCCAGGAAAGGAAATGGGGATCATGTAGCCCATTTTTGGGGGAATATGTATTCTACCCAGTCAAACAAATTCCCTCCAGGTAAAATAATCTGGTTTTCCTCTCCATTTAAAACATCTTTGTGTCCAAGTGTGTTTGCACATCCCAGTTCTGGCTGCTGGAAAACCAGCTTGTTTCTCCCTCAGAAAAGCCCCTCTCCAGTAGTTTTACCCCTAGAAAATAGAAATAGTAGAAAATTATTAACAAGTTCCAAACCTCCTGAAAACACACACATCTTGTATTTCACCTGAACAGGAGTGTTACAGAAAACGTGTATCAAGCTTTCTTTAAGATTTCCCAGAATCATGGAATCATTAAGGGTGGAAAAGGCCTCCAAGATGAAATCCAACCATTAAACCAGCACTGCTAAATTATGTCCAAAATCATCACATCCAAACATTTTTTTAATATTTCTAGGGATGGTGACTCCAGTGCTGCCCTGGCAGCCCCTTCCAATGCTTGACAGCCCATTTGGTGAAATATTCCCTAATATCCAAAGTATCCCTGGTCCAAGAAAGAAATATGTGTTCCCTGGATGGGACTGGGTCTTTTTTACTTCACTGCTATCACAGAATTCCAGAAATATTTAGGTTGGAAAAGCCTTCCAGGACCATCAAATCCAGCCTGTGACTGATCCCCACCTTGTCCCCAGCCCAGAGCACCGAGTGCCACATCCAGGCATTCCTTGGACACTTCCAGGGATGGCAACTCCAAACCTCCCTGGGAGCTCCTGCCAATGTTTAACAACTCTTTCCATGGATTTTTATTCCTCCTGAATACCATGGCCTGGTTTGGTGGAAGGTGTTGGAACAAAATGAATTTTGAGGTCCCATTCCAACTCAAATTATTCTACAAGGATTCTATGAATTCCAAGATTATGTCAGTGATCTCACATAAAAATGTGTCATCAAAAACTTACTCTGACCTACAAAAACTAAATTTGAAGAAAAATGTAGGAAGCAAATTTATTCCTGATTATTTTCCCACTCAATCCCATTTTTCCAGCTATGTTGTTCCACTGAAAGTATTTCAGTCAGAGTTTGTTCTGTCCAAACACTTCCAAAAGAAAATGTCAATCCATTGTTCCCACCACCACACAGGGGGGATTTTGTTGGAGTTTTAATGAGTCCAGGAGGTTTTTCATGAAGGAAGCAAACACTCACACACCACATCCAGCTGCACTGGGAGGGGATTTCAGAGCTGCCTCACCCACAAACACTGCTCTGGTTGACAGGGTGAGGATCAGTCACAGACTGGACTCAGCTTTGGAGATCTTTTCCAACCTTTGTGATTCTGTGATAGAAATGAAATTAAAGGGGCACAGATCTTCCCCTGGATGAGCTGCAGATGAGCACAAGTTCCAGTGAAATCCATGATCCTCTTCCATCAACAGGCAGCCTGCTTGACCAGAATTCCTTCAGTCCTGAGTGACTGCCAAGATACAATTCCCTGTGTCCTCTGAAAAGCCTATAGGGTGCAAGACTGACACAGGACATCATAAATCTCATGTTTAAAAAGCCTCCATAGCTCAAGGACTGGAGGTTTATTGTATTTCCTTCACCAGCACAAAGCAAAACCCCATCTCCCATCTTAACATTCAAAATCTATTCCCAGCGAGAAAACAACTTATTAGTAAACAACCAACATTTCCCACCGTGAAAACAATTTATTTCCCACCGAGAAAACAACTTGTGAGCAGAAAGCAGACTGGAAAGGCAATCTGGGTTGTGCAGAGCAGCAGCTCATCAATAACACCACTTCCAAAACAGGCATTATAACGACCTCCATTACAGCGAGCCTGGGATGGGGCGTTGCATCAAATGCCTAAAATTGCTGTGACTCCCATCCTGACAGGAAAAACATTTTAAACCTCCTAATGCTCCATGTGTAATCCTGACACACCTGGAAGTCTCGCTTTAGGAGCTGGGAAGTGAAGCCTGGCGTGTTTACATCTCAAATGGGCTCCCCAGGAAATGGAGCCATCAAGGGCAAATAACAATTTCCATTTTTTATTCCACCAAGATTACCTGAATAATATCAAGGCTGCTCTCAGTGCATGATTAAAATTAAGGTGTGGAGCAAAGAGGCGTCCCAAGGTGTGCTATAAAAAGGAGAAATGAAAAGGAGAAAATTAAAGGTATCATGCGAACCACGAGTTCACCTTTTAGTGGGGTAAAAATGAGCAGAATGAATCTTGTAAAACAAATAAAAGCACGCAGAAACGATCAGAGCAGGCGTGGTTTTAAGTTAGACTTCAACGTTAGCAATTCCAAATTGTTTTGCAAATAAAATAAAATAAAATGGTCCTGGCTCACACATCCACACCCTGCATTGCCCAAGCCCCAGCTCCAAGGAGCTGCTGCTTCTCCATCGAGGCAATCCATGAGTGTTTCCATGTTTGTGCACCATGATCAGGGATGTTTACAGAACCATTCATCATTCCATTCCATCCTGTCCACACTCACTGGGTGCTCCTTGAAGCAAAGCAGCTTCAAGAAAGATTTCAAACCAGAGGAATTAAACTTGCAATGCACTGGTTCCTTTAAGTAAAGTCATTCAAGAGAGTGGTTGTGATTCATCAAACACAACATGTTTTCAAAACTCCAAGTCTGTTTTCTCCTCCTTTTTTATTTTTTAGAAGGAAGGGAAATGTTCCTCTTCCACCTTTATTTTACATTCTACAGGTCTTGTACCTTTGACTTTCTGATGTCCAACAACTGCGCAAGTGCTACCAACAAATTTGAATTATTTTCCATATTTTTGTTTACTCGTTTCCATAACTACATTAATCAATGTTCCTTTCATTAGGCATCCCAGTCATGAACAAACTGTAAATTAGGACCTCCAGATTTTAGCCCAGAAATCTCCACCACATCACAGAAGCCTCAGCATTCCTTAATCAGGGAAAGGGACAACATTCACGTATTTCTTTGGATAAGGATCACACACAATGCTTTCTGACTTGGAAGTAGTTAATAAAAATAAATAAAACAATAAAATCAATGCTGCCACTTTTCCCAAGTGCCTGTGGATGGGCTCTTCCATCCAACCCTGAATTCCCAGCTGGCACAGGGATGACCCAGCAGCACAAGGCATTGTCCCCATGGTCTGAGCACACCCAGATCCCACAGCCCCACCATTCCCAGCCAGAAAGTCTCAGCACCAAAGCCAGGCTCTTCCCAGAGCCACGCCAAGAGCTGGGAAGCTTTCAGGCAGGGATGAGGCAGGAAAAGCAGGAGCTGGTGCTGCTCAGAGCTGTGATTTATTTCAGGCTGGCAGCTCAGGCAGCTCCTGCTTTCCTCCAACCTGTTCCCTTGATGGATGGGGCATGGCAGGAGTGGCCAGGGAGGCTCTGGAGGTGACAGCAGCCTGCCCCCAGGGCACCTCTGGGTGATGAACCACAAGGACCCAGCAGCCTCGGAGCACAGGGAGGGAGGGCAGCTACAGGACAGAGAAAGGACCCCAAGAAACAAACTGTTTTTACAACAGAGAGTCAATCTGCAGCAATCTCCAGATTTGCATCACTTTAACATCGGTGCTGGGCAACAGCAGAAGGAGGCTCTTTACAATTTCACCTTTTTCCCGTTGCATTTTGTGCTGTGCAGGCTGAGCTTTGTTGTAGGGGGTCTCTTGGTGGGACCTCATGCAGGCACAGGTGCCATTAGTGTCACAAGGAATTCCTGTGCTCCTGCGTGTGGAGAGGAGAGCAGCTCCCCTGGGACAGGAGTTCTTTCAAAGAAAAACCTCCCAGAACTCTCGAGCAAAAATACCTGAAATTTTAAAGCCCTTCAGGCAATGATTATAGCCCTGCTGGTCCCTCAGAGGAGCACAAAGGGCTCCATTATATAAAATAATATTAGTATTTGATAGCTGGCAGTAGCTCAAAGCATTTGTGAAGCGTTTGTGACACGAGAGGAGACCCAAGTTCCACTTCAAACAGGAGCAGGAGCAGGTGGCTCCTTGGCTGGGCTGTCTCTGGCTTGCTGGGCCAGAAATGTTTGTTTTTAAAAGCCTGGAGCTCTCCATTTCCACCCACGCTGAGTAACTGTGTGCTGAGGGCTTTCATGCCCACAGCAGGACCATTCCTGGGGCTGCTCCCAGAACTGAGGCTCTCCACTGTTAAGTGGAACACTTGACCCAGGAGAGCTTGGAGCAGCAGCAGAAATGAAGGAGAGCTCTGCACTAAACTGAAAATCACATTCCCAGCACTGTTCTGGCCACAGCTCAGCTCTTCCCAGCACTTCTCCCTTTGGATGGGGCAGATTTCTCCTCCAGGGGTGGCAGCGTGGTCAGGAGGGCAGCAGAGGGATAAAGAGTTTATTACAAGGGCACAAGGTAAAACTCCTCTTTTCCACAGAGAACAAGTAAGCACAGCTCTCAGTGGCCCTGGAGAGGTGGTGACACCTCCTCCTGGGTAAATCACAGCCTGCCCTGTTGTCATGAAAACATTTCCATACTGATAATTATGGGTTTCAGTACTGAGAGCTGAAGGGGTGAGTTAAAATACATCAGCATTAGAAACCAATTTCCCTACACTATAAACTACAGAATGCAGTGGTGGGAAGAACTTTGCTTTTTCCTTCCCCTGAAGAAGAAAACAAATCGTGTCCCAACCAATCCAACACAATCATCTAATAAACTTAGCAACAGCACTGATTTATCCTCCATTTCCATTATCCCTGTGTTTTGCCTTCTCTCCCAGTGCTACTGGAGCTTTTTCCCTCTGCAGCACACAGGCATCAATCTCTGTCCCAGCCAGAGTGGGAGCTGTCATTTTGGCCGGTTGTGCTGCCAGGGAGAACAGGCTTTGCTCTGTTTCATTAACCCAGAACTTAAATTTTCAGGAGATTGCTGAGAGCAGAGAGTGAGCAGGGATGGGAGCAGCAGGAGGAGGTGCAGCAGCATCCCCGGCAGAGCCTGGCTGCCTGTCCTAGCAGGGTAAAGCAATGAATGGTAAAACACTGCAAGAATTTGTGCCGGAGCCTTATGGAAGATCTGCAAACGTGTGTTTGTGCAATTCTCGTGTAATTACAGCCGAGTTCACCCACCCAAAACCATCCAGCATCCAACCCCTGCTCCAAGCACTGCCCAGCAACACTTGGAGGCAGCTCCAGCCTCCAGGAGATTCCAGAATCAGAGACCCCAAGTGCTCACAGACAGGAGGAAAGAGGAGCAGGTGATGTGGAAAAACTCTAAAATGTGACACGTCTGAAAAGAAACGCTGAGATGCTGATGGCTGCAGGGTCTGACAAGCACAGGCAGCCTGGCAGGCTCTCCCCAGCTGCTCCAACCCAGCCAGTGCCCCCAAACCTGTGCTAAAAAAGCAGGAGCTCAATGGAGCAGAGAAGATGGCCAGGGTTCAAATCCACTTGTGGAGAGGCAGACAGCAGGTTTGCAGTCAGGGAGGCACGGGCAGAGCGATGTTCTGGGCTGTGTATTACAATGCAAATAGATTGCAAACAACTTCCTAATCTCGGCGAGGCTCAGAATAAACCTGAGTTAATTAAAGCTGGCAGGACCTCTGAAAGAAATACAGCAGTCACCGTCAACAAGTATTTGCTGCAGTCACACATACAGAAATCTTGTTTATTATTCTGCAAGTCTGCCTGCTGAAGCAGACCATGAAAATTTTGGCCAGTGACACAAAGCAGCGTCTGCTCGCTGAGATAGATGCTCTGTGCACTGAAACAATTGCCTTGGAATGACACACTCCTGCTTTTTCCTCATGGATCCTTCCCACTGGAGCCCAGTTAACCACTTCTGTCCATGGAATTGCAGATCGAGCCCTTATAAAGAAATCCTACATATTGCTGTGATTCCAAAAGTTGTTTAGCAGAGTGCATCCCTGCATGGAATGCATCTGATGCTTTGCAGGGGAGAGGGGGGAATATTTTCCCTTTTTTCCCTATTTCAAGACTTAAGCCAGTGTATCCGTGTTCTGGATATGAAATGGTTAGCTATTATCCTTGAAATTGCTCCTTTCCAGGAATATTTTCCTCAGGAATTTGCACAGTGTAGTTACTACATCACACATCCACTTACACACATTTGGTAGCTCCCGACTCAGCATCATTTCCTCCCTGTTGTTCCTGCAGGAACTTCTCCAGCTCACTGTAGCCACTTTCATTACCACGACACAAACACTGATCCAGGGAATCATGGAATATCCTGAGCTGGGACACACAAAATTCAAACTCCAGCTCCTGATCCTGCTCGGGAGAACTCCAAGAACCACATCCCATGCCTGAGAGTGCTGTAGAAATGAATGCAGGGAATTTTGTGCACTCAGATCACAGCCAAACAAATCCAACCCAAATTCCTCAATTCCTGAGCCCGTTCTATGCGGTGGGACCAAGGAAGAAAGGAAAGAGCAGCTCCTCTCTCTTCCCTAATTCAGCTGTTCCTCTTCACACACAGCACCCACAATTCTCAAGCCACACATGAGCATCAGTGTGGGGCAGAGTAAATTTTTTAAAATTTTCTTCATCCTTCACTAGGTGGTTGCAGGGAGTTCTTGACAGATAGAAACTCTTGACCCTGATTTAGCCCATTTATTTTTAGCTGAAAACAAACAAACAACAAAAAAAAAACCAAAAAGCCCCAAACAAACAAACAAACAAACAAACAAACAAAAAAAAAACAAAAAACAAAAAACTGTAAGAAACAAGGACAATTCAGTTCCCCAACAGCATATTTCCAAGCTGAATTATTTCAAATATTTCAAAATATTTCCCACCTGCTGCACACAGGCCAAGAGCTTTACCATGCCCTCCTGCCAGGCTTTTCTCTTAGGAAGCCACAACATGAAATAAATTTGCTATTTTACTCAATGTTATAATTGAACTATAAAACTCTGCCCTGTTTCCTTATTCCATAAGACAATTCACAGGTGATATTGGAACACGGGGCCCCTCTGAAGGTTCCTGGTTGGTTTAGGAGCAGTGCAGTTCCCCAGAGGTTCTTTCCTCCCCTTGGACAAGGTGGAAAAGGAAGAATATGGGACATTGCCAGGGAGGAAAGTGTTTTGAATATGTGGACAACCACCAAGCTGATATAAAAATATCTTTTATTAACCCAGAGAATAATGAGAAGCAGGGTAAGATTCTGTGCTTTGTTGTTAGCCCCTACACATGCTTTCTGAGAAATGCTATTGATGTGCTTTAATTACTTTTTTTGTGTTAACCATGCACTACTGAAAGGACTGGGCTTGTTTATATGATCTCCAGCTCAAATATGAATGTAATTGACATTTCTTCTGATCAAAGGGAGTGAATTATTGCTGTGCTGAATTCAAAAGAAGCTTTCCCGTAACAACAATGCAGCTCCAAAAACTCTCATTACCATAATGTAATCAGGTCTTTACAGGAATGGGATCAAATGCACCTTTGCACACTCAAATATCCAAGGGATGTTCATTATCTTGCAATGACTCCATTTCAGGCCATGCTGCTTTTGAGAAGCTGTGGGGGTTTTTTTTTTTTTTTTGGACAAACCAGATTGCTCATTTAGGTGTTATCCTCAGTTATTGCCAACAGCTTTTTGTCGTTGGAAGGGGGTTAAGAAATTGGGAATGTTTAAAGCCACTAAACATCATCCCCAGGCTGTGCTGGAGAGGGCAAAAGGTGTCTTGAGTGTGAACAGTGAGAATTAGAGGAGGATTCTTCCCCAAGGAGAGGTTTGTGTTGAGCCCACAGGGAGTGAGGCACAAAGACAACAAAGGGTCAGGAACAGAAAGTGTTCAGTGCTTTGCCAGGCTTAGGATTTCAAACTCTGCATCAGAGTTCGGTCAGACCCCTGGTCAATCTGGGATTGTTCTCAGGCAGCAGAGATTAAACCAGTGTCTCTATTGGAATAAATAGTTTTTTTGGGATGAGTGAGATGAGACGTGAAGAAATTTTAACCATGGTCACAACAGCAAATTCATCAGGAGTAAAGGATTCAGGCTTGTGCACAGAAACGCTGCAACAAAACCAGTAGTAAAATAATGATAAAATCAAACTTCAGCTCACATTACCAAGGTTCACAGAATAGATTTCATTCCAGGACAAGAGGAATCATCATCCTCCCAGCAGCTCACTGGGAAAGGCAGCAGTTTTATAATTTTGAAGCAAGCTCTGGCTCCTGCAGGGCAGGAAAGGGCTGAGGACAGGAAACTGTGCCCAAAACGAGGAGGGAGGGACTCAGGAGCCTGCACTGAGGGTCTGGAGCCATCCAGGTTAACAGCCAGCAGCAAGAGGACAACGTGATAGGAGCTGACACCAGAGAGAAAACAAAGAGAACGTCGTCGGAAATAAAAATAAAAGTTCATCTTGATGCAGGAGGAAGAAAGGGGAGCAGTGAAGGGATAGAGGATTGATGGGGCTGTCAGTGCCAGAGACAACAGCAATGATCCAGCAGCTTCCAAGAGGACTGGAAGGGATAAGAGATAAAGGATGGGAGATGAAGCCCCAACAGCCTCGATAGCAGATAAGATGCTGGGCATTTGTTTAGAAAGGACAGAATTTCAGAAATATTGCAGAAGAAGAACTGGCAAACTTAGGACACAACAACAGAACAAAATCTCCAAGATAACTCCAAGGAGCTGAGCTGAGGGAGGACAAAGTCACTGTACCTGAGTTAATCACTATTTCTTCTTGATGGTTATGAAACTACAGAGTCACTGCAAAAATAATTGTAAAAACAGATATTTCCTCTGAAGTTTAGGGTTTTCAAAGAGAAAAGTAACTTCCCGAGCTCCTTTGAAAATCCAGGGCTGAGCACTGACATCCATTTGTTCTAGTTAAGGGATGCAAATACAGACGTGTCCATGCCCAAATGAAGAACCTTTCGACGCCTGCTGCCTCCAATTAATAAATTAAACTCGTTCCTGCTGTAGCTCAGCCTGCCAGACAAGGGCTGGCTCAAGAAGCTACACGAGGAAATGAAATTTGAAAACGTTGGTTCCTAATTCTGGAATAAATTCCGAGATAATGAAATAGCTACCATGCTGCTCCACTCGAAATTTAATTCCAGAGCAATTCAAAGGCACAGTGCTGATTACTCTTGTCATTTGGGGGGAAAAGAAAAAAACCCCAAACCGAAGGGATTTCAACCCCAACAAAGCTGAAAAGAGCTTCTCTACCCCTACCAAAAGCAGAGGAAGGAAAATATCTTGAATAATACCAGTTCTTGAGTTTCCAGACACGGCAGCCTTGTACATAAATATTCCAAAATAAAACTTGTAACGTTCCAAATCCAACAGACACAAAGGCTGGAGGCTCCCGGCTGCTCGAATCCACCACAGGCACCAGCCCTGCATAAGCAGGAGCATTTTCTGATACAACATCAGGCATCTGAAGCAGCTTTGAACCAGGATTCCTGTCTCCAGCTCCTCAAGCAGAAGCCCGAGGGTGTCTGTTTTTAGAAAACTGTGTACTTTTAAACTCCTCGAACATTTTCATGTACGGAGAAGCGCACGGCGAGCGGCTCTGAGCCGCTTCCAGCCCCAGGCTTGTCACAACATCTGACTGTGGGGAGGGCTGGGAGGAGAGGAAAAACCTCCTGTGCTGCAAAACACGGCTGGGGGCTTTTCCCCACAGCAAAACATTGCCCCAGAGCAGAGGGCTGGGGGCTGCAGGGCAGGCCAGACTGGAGGGAGCTGGGAGATCGCTTTGCCCACCACTGTGCCTCACCCAGGTCCCTGTCCAGCCACGAACAGCCCTACAATGCCCTGGAAATTTTGCCCCAATGGTTAATATTTATTTCCTTTCTCTTTCTTCTAACCACTCAGATTTTTCTCCGAGCCAGGCTGTACCTGGTGCCTCGGATTCAAGTCCTGACCAAGGAACAAACTTCATTTCCCCTTCAATTACGTTGTTGATACCACCAGGATAAACTTCTTGAGCCAACTCTTTAAATCTTTATTCATGTGTCAAGTTCCCAAACTCTCTAATCATCCTGACATCCCTCCTCTGGCTCTCCTGTAGTTTTTCCTTTTTCTTGAGCAGCAGAGGAGCAAAACTGGACACAGTATTGTGGTATGGATAGGACAGGGGGAATGGCTTTGAACTGACAGAGAAGAGGTTTGGGTGGGATGTTGGGAGGGAATTTTTTCCTGGGAGGGTGGGCAGGCCCTGGAATCGAATTCCCAGAGCAGATGTGGCTGCCCCTGGATCCCTGGAAGTGTCCAAGGCCAGGTTGGAGCAGCCTGGGACAGGGGAAATTGTCCCTGCCATGGCAGGGGTGGGATGGGTGGTGTTGAAGGCTCCCTCCATCCCAAATCCTTCTGGGATTCCATACAGACACTTCAGACCATCCTGCTAAAACGTTCCCTGCCAGGTTACTTTCCTCAAACTAATTGGGAATAAGAGCTCCTGCTCCTTTCCTTGCCCTTACAGTGATGTTTATCCCATTCCCAATCGTTTCTGATCACTCTGATCCTTTAAATCCATCTTTAACCCTTACAGTGGAAACAACCTTCAAATCCTGTGCCTGTGCATCATTCCCAGACCTGCAACTGGCCTAAACCAAAACAAAATTAACAATACCTCACATCTATTATGAAAATAATATAATAGCAATGAAAAAGGGAGGAAGGAAGAGGGTTTTTTTTACTTTCTGGGAGATGCAATCCTTCCATCAAAGGACTTTTATGACAAAATTACATGCGTAGCAGTGCCTACAGAACAGATATTTCCATATGTTTTTTCCACTGGAAAGTCCTTCCAGGCTGCAGGGCTGCCTGAACTCCTCCATCCATCCTGCATTTCCTTGGAGCCAGGGATAAGCAGAGCCATCTGTAAGGATCTGGGCCGTGTTTTTCCACTTGAGCTGAGAGCTGTCTGAAGGTCGCAGCATAAATTACATTTCCTACAGCAAATTTTGATGGGCTGAATCAATACCCATGATCAAGTACCCCAGGCTGGCTCCCAACAAGGACAGATCCCCATTCCTGTCAGGAATTCCTCCTGTTCTTTAAATCATGGCTATCTCCATTATTCCTCTGTCAGAATAACCCTGGGTTTGGGACAATACAACAAAACATATCCTGCAAAGGATGACATTCCCCTCCTAACTCAGTTTAATGAATTCCCTCAGGACTTTGCCACAAAGCTAACAGCAAAGAAAAGGAGAGAAATCTGAAGAAAAATTCTCAAATTCAAATCTATTAAAAAAAAAAAAATCCTCGCTCTGCTAGAGAATGAAAGACTTAGTTTGTTTAAATGTACAACCACATTCACAGTGCTGTGATGGAATCCCAACACTTCATGAAGTGCTCTGGATATTCAGGGGATTAAAAAAATACAGAACAAACCCACACACTTCCATATGCCCTTAGGATGCACCATTTCAAATAACCAGGCTTAAATGTACTTCTGTTTCCAAATAGTTTTGGGTTTTCATGGCTATGGAAGGTGCATTTCAGCATCTCCCTCAGCCACCTGCAGTGGGGTTTAGTTGTTCAATTTCCAGGTAGTTCTTGGGGGGAATCACTCAATGTGAGGAGTTTTAATTGACATTTCTGGAGAAGAGTTCCCATTTACCATTGGCTGTGGGGAAAAATGCTCTATGCACTGGCAGGTGACTCTTACAAATGACTCAAAACCCATTTATCCCAAAAATCCCAACCATTTATTGAAATGTGGGGGAAAAAAACTTCCCCAAAAACCCTAAAATCACGAAGAGAAAAACTGCAAACCCACACAAATAAACCCAAAAACCAAACCACCCATCCCCACCACCATAGGATGCTTTCAACAGTACCTAAAATAAGTAAATTTAACATTTTTCATTGGAAGTTTTGGCTAAGTTTTGTCTAGTCCCACTACCACTTGCCAAGGAAAAGAGATTCTTTCTGTAGAAAAGCCCTAAATTTTCCTTTTGTTTCTCTCCTAACAACCTCCCCCTTCAATAAAGTACCTGCCTTCAAGAACAGAGAATATTTCTGCAAAAAAAGGACTTAATAAGTTGTTTAAGCATACATTTATAACCCTGCATTTGATTGAAGTGTTTTCCTGAGTGTGTGCATCATTCCAAAATTGATTCCAAGAGCTCTGAATAATTAACCTGGAGCTGGACATGGGATTAAAGATGATGATTAAAGATCTGGCACTTAATTTATCAACAGGAACTGGCTCCACAACTGCCTGCACATCCACATTTGCTCTCCAAAGGCTTCCTGGTGATCCTTGTCAGCCATGGGATTTAGAATCTATTTAATAGTGTGGAATTTATAGCACCATACCTCTCCTGGAAAGATATGGGTTGGTCCAGACAACTCCAAGAAGGGATTTTGCCACAATCACAGCTGTCACATGCTCAAAAAATGGCACAAAACAGCAAGGTAAGGGCAGATATCTTGTACCATAATTCAGATATTGGCCTGAGAAACTTAAAAGTTACAGACATTACTGAAATACAGTTCAAGGACAAAATCTCATCCTTTAAGTCACTAAAATATGTTGGATTTTTAGGAACAGGTCTCGAGGACACCTTGTCTAACACTGGGACATGTGAAGCTGAAAGTTTAAAGCAAAGGTATAAAATTATTGATAATAGAGTGTTTCCCTGATACATCAATTTTATTACAAGTGTAATTGTTATTGGAAAAGTAAGACCAAATCAGTTCCCTTCCATCCCACCCAAGCATTCCATGATCCTTTGGCAATTCAGAGATGTTTGGCAGGATTTTGGCATTGCATTGATCCCACGGAGGAAAATCAAACAGGATGAGATCAGTGAATGGGGTCACTCCACTGGGACACCTCAAAACCAAACACAACCTCACCAGAAACGAGAACCCACCCCAAACCTTCCGAGTCCAACCCAGCACCTCGAAACACTCCCAAGCCTTTCTCAGCTGAAAATGAAACCCCGAGAAAATCAAACCCTCCTCTCCTCAGAGACAGCCCCACTCATTCCTTGGCGAGGTGTAAATTTGGCTGCATTAATTCCTGCAGCTCCCAGCATCCCACAGGTTTTGGGAATAGCTGTGCAGGGCTTTGCTGGCAGCAGCTTTTTGTTAAAAAAAAAACAAAAAAAACCCACAATGGCAAACTCGTGTAGATGTGGAGCAGACATTGCTGTCGCCCCAGGGCTGCACTAACCTTGCACACTTTCCTCACTGAACGCATTTCAAAGACAACGGTTTGGGGTTTATTTTTTTTTTTTTTTTCCTTTTAAACCTGAAGAAATAATCCACATTTCCTTCCCACGGTGAGGAAAGCCCCAGGGCTGCCCTCTCAGGAGTTTCACCAGATCAAAGCAAGGGCTACTGGTGCAGGAAGGGCAGAGCTCTTAAAAATTCACAGCCTGCGTTAGGAAACCAAAGCAGCTCCTAAAAATCCTCCCCAGATGCAGCATCTGCATCTCAGGGAGTGAAAAGAACAGCTTGGAAGATTAAAGAATCAGCTGGGAGAGCTTGTAATTAACTCCAAGAGGAGACAGAACAAAAGATTTCAGCACTGTTTGGGGTTAACACAGGCGAGGTTGGGAGATCTCGTGGCTCTGCAGCCAGGCAGGACTGAGAGAATTTCGAGTGGAGAGGAAAAAAGCCAAGAGTGTCCATGTCAGCTCAAGAACAAACTATCCCAAAAAATATCCAGTCCAAACCCATCCGGAAAGGAGCAGTTTCCATCTGGAGATGTACACGCATATTTCAAAGATCAATGAGAGTTAAATCATTTCATTCCCAGCAGTCACAGTTCCCAGTTCTCGGCAGGTTGATCACTGACCATTTATTCCCCCCCAGCCAGCGCAGGCACCAAAGGGAAAACACCCGTGCAAGGATCAGCTCCCACACCCTGCCCTCCAAACAATCGCTCCAGAGCGAAGGAAATGATTCCTCACACAATAAAGTGACCTCCCCTCGTTACATCAGATCAGGGAAGCTGCACCGAAAAAAACCCTCAGGGCTCCTTTTGTGACTCCTGCCGCCACCCAGCTTCACCTTCCCTTCCCTTAATTCTCGTATCTGTCACCGAGGGGGGAGGAAATATCGTTGCCTTGAGGTGCCTCCCTATGAGCTGCTGGATCAGAGCTGGGGATTGGGCTCGGGGTTATTAAATAAAACTCACCAGGCCCTCACCCACTTCTCAGGAATTATTTCAGCTCACCTAGGATTTTAAAAGAAGTAATCCCAGATAAATCTCATCTCTCCTCTACTTCTGTAACATGATGTTTTTCACCCTGTTGTTTTTTTAATTTTTTTTTCCACTGTGAAAGCTCTGGAGTAAATTCCACCTTTTCTTCTCCTTTTTTTTTTTTTCCCCTTCAGTGGAATGTCAGCTGTCTCTCAGCATTCAGAAACCAGCCTGATTTTCCAGGCTCTGTGTTCCAGAATTTGGAGTGATAAATGGTTCTGCCTCACCCCCAGGAATTTCAGCTGTTTGTCTTTGGGGTTTACAGGGATGAGTGACTGAAGGAAAGAATGCATTTTTCTTCCCAGCTTTGCATTGTGTAAAAAGATTCTAACATAAAAGTGGCACTGATAGCAGCAATACTTCTCAATAAAAAAGCTGCTCATAGGAATTATACAGGAGAAGATACAGCTTCAAATGAGGATATAAATTATGTGTTAAACTCCAAGTTAAAATAATCACTTATTTCTTCCTTTTAGTCTTCATTTTTCAATATATTCATCATTTTTCACGAAAAAAAAAAGTCTGAATTGCAGATCTAAAAGAAAATCACTGCCTGATCCACCATCTTATATTCCACTTCAAGATATTTATACCAAAACATGGTCTGAAATATTTTCCAGTTGCAGTTATCCCACTTTGTGGGGACAACTTCTCAGGCTTTAAACCCAAGGAATGATGAGTGCACCATGGATGAACTCCCTGACTTTGGAATATGCATCCATCCAGAAGAGGCCAGTACAGAAAAAGTTGTTTTTCTGTATTTTTTTCCACCAGCAGCACGTTTGATGCTCTGTCCAAGGTCACCTAGCACCAAAACCACACCACTGCTGATATCCAAATATGTCATGGGATATACATGAAATAAATTATGGTCAGAATAAAGTATCCCCACTGAAATCCATATTTCACCAATGTAGGACAGATAGATATTTTTGAAAACCATCAATTCTGATTTTTCAGCAGTGCTGCAGAAGAAAAGCCAAGGTATGTCCTGTGTATCGTGATGGATGCACACAGGATCCTTCCTGTTGGGATGCACAACTCGTGGAGCAAGGTTGGGAATATGAAAGACATGGAATTAAACGGTGTTTATTCCAGATTTTGTGTGTAATGACCAGTGACAGCTCACCCCACCATCCTTAGGGTGACATGCACCCTTCCCACTGAATATATTGGGAGGGAAAGTCTGTGTGTTTCCCAACAAATTAAAATTCTAATTAATATCCTTCTTCAGTATTTCCTCGTCCCCACATTCTCCCAGTGCGGAATTAAGAAATTAAGGGCAGCTTTGAGCACGTGAGATGCTGAATTCCAATCAAAACCCAGCAGTTATCCCAGCAGGCAGATTCCCTCTGCCCCACCCATCCTGCTTCTAAAATCCAGGATTAAACAAACACACCTGACCTCACTCTGGAGGTTTCACTACCAGGGGAAGCAATAACTCCACAACCCCATTAAATGTTAACATTTCAAAAGCAGCTGTGGAAGGAAGGTTAAAGCAATCAAGTGATGGATTGCAGCTGAAGCTTTCCAGTACACCCAGTTGAGCAGGAATTGGGGATTGCCAGGGATGTAATGAATTCCTCATTTCAGGAATACTCTCCTGGCTGTGCAGGTCAGCAGTGCTGGAGCAGCAGCAGCAGGAGTTGCTGTGCCAACACACACTGGATTGATTTTAATATTAAAAAAACCCTACTGGATATGAATAGAGCTTGATCCCTGTTTAGAATTAAGCATTTGATTAAAAGGCAGGATTTCCTTAATGGTCTAAGGATGATCCAATGGGGGAGATCACTGGCAGAGAGAAAATATCCCAATGTATGAACATGAAGATGCAAAACGACAGAAAAAAAAAAACCAAAAAACCAAATTAAAGTAAGACCAGTGGAGAGCAGGAGCTTGGCTGCTGCCATTCCAAACTCTCCAAGAGCTCATTTTGTGTCTGCTGCTAAGTGGAATTCTTAGAATTATATAATACAAATAACATAAGGTGCCACTTATGCCTCTTTGCTGTGGTTCGTTTGTGATAGTGAACCAAAAATTGAATTTTGCTGATGTTTGAGAGCTGTTAGGTGGCTGTTACACCCACTTTAAGTACAAGCAACATAAAAATAATATCTAAAAAAAAAAAAAAAGAAAAAAAAAAAGAGGTTCCTTTCGTGTTTTAACAGCAAACATCCCCTGGCAGCCGTGTCACCCACCCAGCCAGGAGCTGTCACCAGCCTGTGCCCTGTGCCACCCATGTCTGTTGCCACTTAATTGTCTGTGCTCAGCTTTTGTCCCTCTCCGCGAGTGCAGGAATCACCATTCCCACTCCCAGCGTGCCACCTAGTGATGGATGTGAGCCGGGAGATGCCATCCCGCTGGAATCCTCCCGCTGCCAGCTCACATTCCCTCCCCTCACTCTGCCCCCGGGCATCCAGGACAAGGTTTGGTGGCCGTGTCACATCCCGACCCCATCAGTAAAAGCTGCTCCCCAAGGGTGCTCCCCAGGCAAAGCGCTGGGCTTGGTAGAAAACGGATGGCAAAGGAATAAAATGGTGCAGAGAATAAAGCAGCAGAGCAAAAGGGAACGTGGCAGTGATTTTTCTGGGAATTTGATGGCTGGGAATTTCATTTTCTGGGAGTTTAAGAGGCGCTGGGGGCCAGCACAGGTTTTGTCCTTTGCCCACAGAGTGCCACAGTCACTCCTGAGGAGGGATGGGAGATGGAGGGAGCGGGAAAACAAAGCTCCCAGAGGATTTAAAAGTGATGCGAACACATGCACAAATGCATTTTAATTCCCTTAGGATTGACAATTCCCTGGAATCGTGCAGATTAGCCAGCACTTTTCTTTTTTTTTTTTTTGCAGAAAACTGCAGTATTCCAATGGGAACAAACGTGATCATGACCCCTCCCAAACAAACCCTGCCAGCAGCCCAGGTTAGTCTTCAGCCTAAACTCGGTTTTAGTCTTGTTTATCAACAAGGATTAGCACTTTCATATGGTTTGGAATAACATCCTGGATGAGTCTGAGGAGGGACTCTAAACCAAACTGAATTTCCAGGCAACATTCCTTAAAGCACATGGACCCAAACAGCAAAAGGACAATAATTTATTAAAGCCAGAAAGCTTTAATAACTTTCTAATTACAGCTTTGGTTTGTGTTGTTATCAAGACAAAATAAGGGTTTTTTTTGGTTTTTGGGTTTTTTTTGTCTTGGAGCCATCTTTACACCTAAAACATTCTGCATGTCTACCATAGAAACAGCCTGTCCTTATTAATGGTGTCATAGTAACCAACACCCAGGCAGAGGCTTATTAAAACCCTCATCTCCAGAGAGAATCACCAAAAATCCCAGAAAAATCCAACTTTCCACTCCAGTTAACTCCTAATTAACACTCCTGAAAACAGGGAGCGCAGGGAACGAGTTTTAGTTGACTTCAAGCTGTCACAACTCCATTGCAGTGGCTACAACTCAGAATTCTTTTTCCTTAAAAATATCAGAATTCCCTGGTTATTACTATTTTTGCAGCAAGATTGCTCCAGAAACCCTCAGCTTTGCTGCCTGATGTATTTTTTCTTTCCCTTTTAGTGGTGCCTGGGCACAGAAAACCAAGTCCTTGAATCATCCCAGTGCTGAGCAAACCCCTCCCATCAATGCTCATTTTTACTAAAAGTTATTTCCCTGATTTTCCAACAGGTTTGAGACCAGGGAATGCAAATCCCATCTTTTCTCCATACAAAAAGCTCCATTAATTATGATGCAAGCCCTGGGGTGGAATTACCCCCAAACAGAACTGGGACTTGTGGTCACATCACAAATATTTACAACCTTCTGCACCATCCAATCCAGTGCCAAAATTCATTAATCCACCAGCTTCCAGCTGAACCCCCAACACTAATTTTTATTATTTTTAGCAGCTTTGTCTGAACTTACTCACCCTGAATTTTACACCAAAGCCAGACATTTAACAGCTTTTTTTTTTCTATGAAACAATAAATTGAATCTGACAAATTAATTATCAAAGGACACTTCATTAGCCTGAGTACCTAATAAACAGCTCCTCCGAAAAGATTTGGGCCAAAATTCTGTAGAAAACATAAATTCTGCTTGTTTTCAACACCTTAAAGGACACCCAATGCATTGCCAAAGCTGAGTTTTCTACCCAGAATCTCTGTGACACAAAAAGGGACAAGCGCCCATTAACACAAACACAAAGAAGGAAAAAAAGCCATAAAAAATATTATTTTAATTATCATGAACATGTCAGTCAAGGACAGCTCCTGCTCTGCCTTCTCCAGGAGTTGTGGCCCTTGGGGACACGGCTGAGTGGGGGCTCAGCAGTACCAGGAGGATTGTTGGACTGGAAAATTTTAGAGATTTTTTCCAACCTAAATGATTCTGTGAAAGCAAAAGCCAAGCTACTCCTCATCCCTCTTAAATCTAAACCTAAACCTAAACCCAGCTGGGCCTGGACCCCTCCCTGTGGCCCTCCCAGCCACACCTGGACTGGCCTCACCTCTTTTCCTGCAGGTTGCCACAATTCCCAAATTCCCATTGCATTTTTTGGGAACCTCCCCAGTGCTAAAGGAGCCTCTCGTGCACCAATACTTTTGGTATTGCACCAAATGGTAATGGTGGATAATATATTATTTATATTAGGTAATATATTTTTATGTTTAGATAAATAATATAATTTTATTATAGAAATGATATTATTTACATTTGGTAATATAAAATACTTTTGGTAATCCACCCCTTGTCCTCCATCAAAATTTTTTCAGCATAAGGAGATGATGTAAAAATCGGGGTGAATCAGAATTTTTGTGCCATTGAATCACTCTCACCTCAAAGCTCGGGTTCAGCTGCTGTAGACAGAAATGAGCAATTGTTTGTTGTCCAGCCTCCAGATTCCCTGATCAATCTGCCAGTCCCCAGTGTATCAAACTTTCAGCGTGCTCTAAAAATGAAGAACTGCATGTGTGGCTGCATTTTAACTGGTGTTTGTCATCCCCCAGAGAACAATTATTTCAGTATTTGTCTGCTGACAGCAAAGCATTTCTTTAAACATGAACCCTCCAGAATTTAAAAGACGAGGCTGGAAGATTTCTGGTTTATATCACACAATGCTTTTGCTCAAAAAAAAACCCCCCACTTTTCAATCCAAAGCCTGACCCAAAGTTCCCCTAAAGTTAGAGGCTGGCAGATAGGAGGATGTTGATGGGCAAATTCATTCTTCTAAGATTTGTCTCTAGCATTATTTCGCTATTTCAAAAGTAAAAATTAGGTTTCCCAATGGAAAGCTCTGACAGGATCATGACTATCTGTCATTTAAAATGAAAATGTACTATTAGATTTTATTGTAGGATAGATCAAGAACTCTCAAAAGAAAGAACAGATGATCTGTGTTTAATTAATCCCTGGGGAGGAGCTTCCCAGAGCAGTGTGGGTGCCTTGGGCAAATGTGGGATCCTTTTAAATCCTCTTTGGACACAAATTCCAGCCTAGATCTGAAAAGGTTTGAGGCTCACTGTGGTTCTTAAGACACTGCATTGTTCTATCATTTCTATATACTTTTAATAATTTACTCAAAGAGATTTTTTTTACTGCAATATTTTTGCAGCCTCTTCAGCCTCAGATGCTCCACTTACCCTTCATATGTTCATGTGCTTTTAAGCAAATTTCTCTATGAAACTTTAATGTATCATCGTGTAGCTGTACTCTGGCCAGAATGAAAGTCAATTTTGATTTAATGTGATCACCATTTTTTTTTTTTTTCCCCTTCAAGAACCATTTTTTAAATTTGACTTCTTGACTGCCAGGATATTTCCAGGCTGCTGAGACCCTGTGTGAAAAGCCCCAGGTCAATAATACCACCAAACACAAATTCTCTAATTCCCCATTCCAGTTTTCCACTAATTATCTCTATTTGGAGTAGTGAGAAAGTCACTCTGCACCTTAATTTGGTCTTCACCTCCTGCTTTTTAGTTTTGTTTTTTTTAGTGTTTTTTGGGTTTTGGTGGTTTTTTGCGAGGGTTTTTTTTGGGTTTTGTTTGGTTGGTTGGTTTTGATTTTTTTGCGTATGGGGGTTTTACTGTTTATTTGATCAAATATAATCTGGAGGAGTTTTTTGTTCGTTTATTTGCCTTGTTCCAAATTTGCCAACAGGCTGAGTAGCAGCTTAACCACTCCACTTGAAATTTCCTTGGTGTATCCTCCTGCCCACCTGAGCTGCTGGAATTTCAGGAATAACTTCCAGGCAGTCAGCATTGCAGTCTGCCAAGGAACTTTATTTTTCCTAATCACCTCCAACGTCTCATGGGCCATTACTTCTCCTGCCTTACACGACTTTGAGCAGACAATTAACTCCAGGTAAAACCTGCAGCAATTAGGAGCAGCAGCCAGGTGAGCTGAGTGGATTTTGGGGACAGCACGCCCGAGGACAGCTCAGCAGAATTTGGAACAGCATTTTTTTTTTTCCTTCCCCAGTGCAGATCTGAAATCTGGGCACCCCCAACGAGCGTCTTTGTTTGGACAAAGGGGAGCAAATCGTGCTCAGGGAATATTCTGGATGCTGGGAAGGAGAAAAGCTTTGGAATCATCAAAGTGGAGCAGCCTGGTCTGGTGGGAGCATCCTTGCCCTTGCAGGGGTGGGGTTGGAACTGGATGAACTTTAAGTTCTTTGCCAACCCAAACCAAATTTTTTAATTGTAAAAGCAAGCAGCCCCAAAATGCTGAGTTTTGGATGGGCCCGCCAGGAGCAGCAGTGGAGCAGGACAGTTCTTCTCTCTGCAGGAAGCAAAGATCACTCTGCAAGGCTGGAATCTACAGAAGGGAATTTTACCAGATATTTTTAAAGCCAGGAGATTCCTTACTTTTCCAAACAAAAGGAAACCTGAACAAGAAAACGATGGGAAAGACCAGGCTGTGGATATTTGGTGAACCATTAATTATACCCAGTTCCACGAATGGATCCCAGTGAAGAAATCCACCTTGATAAAAGTAACCTTCCACTGGTCAGAAATAAATGCCAAAATGCACTTAAATATCCTTTTTTTCCTAATTTTTTCTTTTCAGCTTCAGACAACAGAAGGAAGAATTGGGGGCAAAGGAAAAATCCAGCAAATAAAATTCCTGTCTCTGAGAAAAAGTGCCTTTGAAAGTATCCCCCTTGATTTTCTTCTAATTAAGCCATAATTAGAACAGCCACTGTGATGACAACAGAGTTATTTTTATTGCTACTTAAAATGGTGTGTGACAATTTGATTTGCAATGGGGCAGAAGGGAAAGGTGGAGAATTCAGCCCAGGAGAGAATTTCCAGCTGCACCTTCCCATCGTTGGGAAGCAGAGAGAAAAGTGATGTCCCTGCAGAGCTCGGGATGGAACAGAAATGTGCTGAGTGTTTTATTTGCTTGGAAAATGTTCCAAACTTGTGTGACCAAGGCTCTGAGCAGCCTGGCCCAAATTTGAAGTCAAATCTGACTTTGTTTCAGTCCTGGCTGGAGCAGAAGGTTTGGCCAGATGTTCTCCAGAGGTGCCTTCAGCAGAAGCTTTCTAAGCAGTTTCAGCATCAAGGCTTGAACTGTTAATGGCTTTTGTTGGTTTTATTGAGTTAAATCAATATTATTAATATGGGATGAGATTCTTTAGCTGAATAAAGTAAAACCCAGAGTTCAGACTTTGTTCTTCTCTTCTCTTCTCTTCTCTTCTCTTCTCTTCTCTTCTCTTCTCTTCTCTTCTCTTCTCTTCTCTTCTCTTCTCTTCTCTTCTCTTCTCTTCTCTTCTCTTCTCTTCTCTTCTCTTCTCTTCTCTTCTCTTCTCTTCTCTTGATGCAGCCCCAGCATTTCCAGAAGAGAAAACATCAGCAAGTCAAAGAGTCCTTACAACCTTTCCACAAAAGGATGATATCAAAATATAAACTGTGCCTGTGCCAAGGAAATGTTAATGAGTGGGATCTGGAAAGGTTAAATATAAATACATAGAATTACAGCTTGCTGCTGACAAGAAATTGTGACTTTCTTCCTCACAAGACATTGCTCCAAAACACTAAACTGAAATAAAAGTATTCAGTCCAGCAATCACAATAGGACCTGGAGACCTGTGATTGTATCAGTCTGAAATAAGTTGAATTCAGCTCTGTATTCCCTCAGTCACTTCTGCATTCCTTCCTTCTAGATGAGTGGATAGACATTAGTCAGAAATGTGCTGGGAAAACTGGAATTTCATAATTGCATTGAAAAATCACTTCATTTCCACTGCAAAAATCTAAGCTCAAAAACGAAGAAGGAAAAAAAACACCCTTAAAAATTGAGCACAAAGAATAAATCTATTTTCATTCATATTCACGACTGAAAAATGTGTTTGGGAAAGGAATTATTTAAATGCTCTAGATTACATTTGATTGGAGGGGAAAAATTCATTTCTTCCCCTGAAGGGAAAAAACTAATATGTTCCAAAGTGCAGTAAAAACAGAGCTGTCATTTGCAATTAAAAAGAGAAAATATTTAATGGGAGCCGGTGAATATTTTGCAATGGCAAAATTGCTTTCAGCCTTTAGAAAATTCCCTTTTTATTAGAACTTGCACAGTCCTTGTGCTGCATGGAAAGTGAACCCTGGGAAATAGGGATGGGCTGGCCCAAGCAGGGTTTGAAGATGCTGGAATTTGGCAGCAAGGAATGGAATTCCCAGATTTTCCAGATTTGCTGTGGCTGCCCCTGGATCCCTGGAAATGTCCAAGGCCAGGTTGGACATTGGGCTTGGAGCAGCCTGGGATGGTGGAAGGTGTAGAAACAGGGGGTGGTTATTTATTCAGATTATGGGGAGGTTTTTTCTGCTTAAAATGTATAATTAATGATTTTTAAAATTTCTACAGCTTCTACATTTGTGTCCTCACAAAGCCTCATGAGCTTTAACTGAGCACACAAGTGTAGGAGGAATACAGGCCATGAAATGGGGGGAAAAAATCTATGAAACTATTTAAAATGTGAGTAAATCTTAATGAGGAATGAAAACCTGGATGCATTTCACAACCTCTGTTCACCAGAATATGAACGAGTTCATCAGAAACATGAAACCAGGTGAAACAAATCCTGCTCTGCCTGTAGGACAGTGATGAGGTTTTTTTATGTTTTTTTAATTTTTTTCCCTAAAAGGGTGGCAAATGTGGAAACCCACCAATATTTTTTCTTTTTTTTCTTTTTTTTTTTTTTTAATTTGTCTCTCTTCTTTTCCATTTTGGTAACACCATAAATCTTCCTCAACCCCCTTTATTGAACTACCCATGTCCTGATTAACAACCTAATGGTTCTGAGAGATGAAACCCATTAATTTTGATTATAGGCCCTTAAAGCAGGCACTAACTCTTTTTTTTTTTTAATTCTGATGGAATTGCCTTAATGAAGCAGAGGTGGCTGAAAGCAGAGTCCCCACAGTGCAAACTGCTCGTGCTCAGGGTGGTTGTAGCAACTCCTCACTCCTGCTGCTACTCAGAGTAGTAACTCCTCACTCTGCTGCTCTTCAGAGCAGGAATTCCCCATTTCTGCCATTTTTGAGAACAGGAATTCCCCATTTCTGCCATTTTTCAGAGCAAGAATTCCCCATTTCTGCTGCTTTTTACAGGGTAATTCCCCATTTCTGCTGCTACTCAGAACAGGAATTCCCTATTTCTGCCATTTTTCAGAACAGGAATTCCCCATTTCTGCCATTTTTCAGAGCAGGAATTCCCCATTTCTGCCATTTTTCAGAACAGGAATTTCTCATTTCTGCCATTTTTCAGAGCAAGAATTCCCCATTTCTGCCATTTTTCAGAACAGAAATTCCCCATTTCTGCCATTTTTCAGAGCAGGAATTCCCCATTTCTGCCATTTTTCAGAGCTGGGTGCCCCTCAGGGTCATGCTGGTGGCAGGAGAGGGATGTGGCAGCACAACTGATGGATGTTCCTGAAAATCCAGATTAACAGGAGAACTAAAAAATACTAAAAAAAACCCAAAAAACAAAAAACCCCAAAGAACTCAAAAACAAACAAAAAAAATCCAAAACAAAACAAACAACAACAAAAAAAAACAATAAAAAAACCCCGAAAAAAATAAACTCCCTGTCTTGGTTTGAAAAGACAGGTATGGTTTAAGGAAAGGCAAAAACCCCTTTTCTGCAATGCAGAATGCACTTCCCCCCTTTTTAATTATTTTAGGGTCCAAATCAGACGCTTTCAGGCAGGAGATATGGGGATGTGAAATAACAGTTCTTTACTGGTATTTAACAAGGCAGAAAACAACAACAGCTATGAAAATTGGCAACAGAACAGAACAGTCTAGCCCCGCTCCAGTCCCCTTTGGCCTCAGGCCGTCTCCCTGTGCTCAGTTACCGGTGCTGTGGGGGCAGGGCGGGTCCCGCGCAGTTGCAGAGGGCTGGAGTGATGGCGGCCGCGGCCCAGAGGTGAGCGGGGGTGAGAAGGTGTCTCCCCCCTCTCACGGTGTCGGTCGTGGTGCTCCGCAGAGTGTCCGGAGATAGTAGCGTGAGATGGGAGAGCGGCAGGGCGATGTCCCAGGCAGGGAGCGTGGATCTCAGCACGGAGATGTCAGGGGAGATGCCAGAGCGGAGCACGGGGGTGTCCTCTCCGTCCACGAGCCCAGCGAGAGAGAGTCCCCTTTCCAGCCCCCTCTCCCACTTTTCCTTTTCCGGTTCCCCCCCCCTCCTCCTCCTCCACCCACCCCTCTACGAGAGAGCATTATCTGTCGTTCTAAGGTGTAGCCACAACTACTTAACATAACAATGGGAGGAATTCACAGCTAGAAAAGGAGGGCAATTCAACCTTTAACATTATCCACCCCTGAATTTCTCCCATACTAATATGCTATATCAAATTAAACTGTTACATTATATATACATACATGCAGTTAGAGACATAGGCACAGTACTATAGGTATTTCACCCTAAAACAAGGTCTCCTTGGGGTATACATCGGGTCTCTCCATTCTTTTGCATCACCCACCAGGTGCAACCCGGTCCTTGAGCGAATACAACTCCATGGATGGGATTGTCTTTGCTGGAGGCAGGATTTACCCAAACAGTTTTTCCTAGCATACCTCTCATGTGTACCACTGGAACCTTATCTCCATCTGATATTCCCAAGGGCTCAGATTGGGCAGGGCCTGCTCGGTTAGTGGAACCTCGGGTGTTCACTAACCAGGTGGCCTTTGGTAGATTAATCTCCCAGTTCTTGAAAGTTCCCCCACCCAGTGCCTTCAAGGTGGTTTTAAGCAGGCCATTGCACCGTTCAACTTTCCCTGCAGCTGGTGCATGGTAGGGGATATGGTACACTCACTCAATGCCATGTTCTCTAGCCCAGGTGTTTATGAGGCTGTTCTTGAAATGAGTCCCATTGTCTGACTCAATTCTCTCAGGGGTACCATGCCTCCAAAGAACTTGTTTTTCCAGGCCCAAGATGGTGTTCCGAGCAGTGGCATGAGGCACAGGGTAGGTCTCTAACCACCCAGTGGTGGCTTCCACCATGGTCAGTACATAGCGCTTGCCCTGGCGAGTTTGAGGCAGTGTGATGTAGTCAATCTGCCAGGCCTCTCCATACTTATATTTGGCCCATCGCCCCCCATACCAGAGGGGCTTCACCCGCTTGGCTTGCTTGATGGCAGCGCACGTCTCACAGTCATGGATAACTTGAGAAATACTGTCCATGGTTAGATCTACCCCTCGGTCTCGTGCCCACTTATATGTGGCATCTCTGCCCTGATGACCTGAGGCATCATGGGCCCATCGAGCCAGGAACAACTCTCCCTTGTGCTGCCAGTCTAAATCTATCTTCGACACCTCTATCTGTGCCGCCTGATCTACCTGCTCATTGTGTCGGTGTTCCTCATTAGCCCGACTCTTGGGGACATGGGCATCTACGTGACGGACTTTCACAGGCAGCTTCTCTATCCTGGTGGCAATGTCTTTCCATTCATTGGCAGCCCAGATTGGTTTTCCCCTACGTTGCCAGTCAGCCTTTTTCCACCTTTCCAGCCATCCCCACAGAGCATTGGCTACCATCCAAGAATCAGTGTAAAGGTAGAGTTTTGGCCACTTTTCTCTCTCAGCAATGTCCAGGGCCAGCTGAACAGCTTTGAGTTCAGCAAGTTGACTCGATCCACCTTCTTCTTCGGTAGCTTGTGCAACCTGTCGTGTGGGGCTCCATATGGCTGCTTTCCACTTCCGGTTCATCCCCACGATGCGGCAGGAACCATCAGTGAAAAGAGCATAGCGTGTTTCATCTGCTGGCAGTTGGTTATACGGTGGGGCTTCTTCAGCCCGGGTCACTTGTTCCTGTTCCTCTTCTTCGGCAAGACCAAAGTCTTCCCCTTCCGGCCAGTTGGTAATTATCTCCAAAATCCCAGGGCGATTCGGGTTTCCAATACGGGCGCGTTGTGTGATGAGGGCAATCCATTTACTCCATGTGGCGTCAGTGGCATGGTGGGTTGAGGGAACTTTTCCTTTAAACATCCACCCCAGCACTGGCAGTCGGGGTGCCAGAAGGAGTTGTGTTTCCGTGCCAACCACCTCTGAGGCAGCTTGAACCCCTTCATAGGCGGCCAAGATCTCCCTCTCCGTTGGAGTGTAGTTGGCCTCGGACCCTCTGTAGCTTCGACTCCAGAATCCCAGTGGTCGGCCTCGCGTCTCACCAGGCACCTTCTGCCAAAGGCTCCAGGACAGACCATGGTTCCCGGCTGCAGAGTAGAGCACGTTCTTCACATCTGGTCCTGTCCTGACTGGGCCAAGGGCTACCGCATGAGCAATCTCCTGCTTGATCTGGGCAAAGGCTTGCTGCTGCTCAGGGCCCCAGTGGAAATCGTTCTTCTTGCGGGTGACCAGGTAAAGAGGGCTCACAATCTGGCTGTACTCAGGAATGTGCATTCTCCAAAAGCCTATGGCACCTAGGAAAGCTTGTGTTTCCTTCTTGCTGGTTGGTGGAGACATTGCAGTGATTTTATTGATGACCTCACTGGGGATCTGGCGCCGTCCATCTTGCCACTTTACTCCCAGAAACTGGATCTCTTGGGCAGGCCCTTTGACTTTGCTCTTTTTAATGGCGAAGCCGGCTCCCAGCAGAATCTCAATGATCTTTTCTCCTCTCTGAAATACCTCCATTGCTGTGTCCCCCCACACAATGATGTCATCAATGTACTGCAGATGTTCTGGAGCTCCACCCTTCTCCAGTGCAGCCTGGATCAATCCATGACAGATGGTGGGGCTGTGGGGCAGGGTCAAACTCTGGGGTAATATCCCTAGTCTCTGGGACAAAATCAGACTCTGGGGTAACCTTCCTAGTCTCTGGGACAGGATCAGGCTCTGGGATAACCTCCCTAGTCTCTGGGACAGGATCAGGCTCTGGGATAACCTCCCTAGTCTCTGGGACAGGATCAGGCTCTGGGATAACCTCCCTAGTCTCTGGGACAGGATCAGGCTCTGGGGTAACATCACTAATCCCTGGGGTAGGAATCAGGGTTGTTATCCAAGTCAATCTCCCCTTATCTCTGAATGTTAGATAGAACAGATTTAACAGGGATATAAACAACACTAGCCACAATATAATGTCATTAGCATTTAAAGTGGATTGGAACCCCTTGAAGACTGGTGGGGTGAACTTCAAAAAACCTGTGATGGGTTGAGAAAAAATTTCACCTGCTGCCACTTCCTCACAGTAAGTACCATTATTGAAGTAGCCCCAGAAACACACACTTAGAGTGCGATAGCTCTGAATCCATGTGGCCATCTTCCAGAGAAAATTAAAAATCCATGAATTCCTCAACTGATCAACCCACATAATAAGTCGGATAATAGCCACAGTAACCTTGGTTATGAAACTCATGTTTAAAAAAGGGCTTGCAAATGGGAGAGATATAGCAGTGACCACATGGAGGCCAATCCAGGGTAAGCTGGACAGCATGGTGTCACCTACCACAAGCTTGGGTAATTCAAGAACTGTTAGTCCCTTTTCTACCCCTCTCTCAATGCCCTCAGGCAATGCTCCACGTTTCGGGCGCCAAAATCTGTCTTGGTTTGAAAAGACAGGTATGGTTTAAGGAAAGGCAAAAACCCCTTTTCTGCAATGCAGAATGCACTTCCCCCCTTTTTAATTATTTTAGGGTCCAAATCAGACGCTTTCAGGCAGGAGATATGGGGATGTGAAATAACAGTTCTTTACTGGTATTTAACAAGGCAGAAAACAACAACAGCTATGAAAATTGGCAACAGAACAGAACAGTCTAGCTCCGCTCCAGTCCCCTTTGGCTGCAGGCCGTGTCCCTGTGCTCAGTTACCGGTGCTGTGGGGGCAGGGCGGGTCCCGCGCAGTTGCAGAGGGCTGGAGTGATGGCGGCCGCGGCCCAGAGGTGAGCGGGGGTGAGAAGGTGTCTCCCCCCTCTCACGGTGTCGGTCGTGGTGCTCCGCAGAGTGTCCGGAGATAGTAGCGTGAGATGGGAGAGCGGCAGGGCGATGTCCCAGGCAGGGAGCGTGGATCTCAGCACGGAGATGTCAGGGGAGATGCCAGAGCGGAGCACGGGGGTGTCCTCTCCGTCCACGAGCCCAGCGAGAGAGAGTCCCCTTTCCAGCCCCCTCTCCCACCTTTCCTTTTCCGGTTCCCCCCCCTCCTCCTCCTCCACCCACCCCTCTACGAGAGAGCATTATCTGTCGTTCTAAGGTGTAGCCACAACTACTTAACATAACAATGGGAGGAATTCACAGCTAGAAAAGGAGGGCAATTCAACCCTTAACACTCCCCAAAACAAAACAAAAAAACCCAAACAAAACAAAACAAAACAAAAAAAAAAAAACACCAACCCAACAGAAAATTAAGAAGAATTTATGGTCAGGAGAACATTTATTGTGGTGATGAGGCTCAGATGCAGATCCAGTGGAACCTGGCAGAACTGCCCTGTCCACTCTTGTGCATCCCCACACCACCACTTCTCTTCCCATACACAATTCAACAGACAGGATTTTCACAAAATGTCAGGCCAGTCATAAAAGACCATTTTTATCTGAGCTTTCAGGAGAAGGTAACTGAAATTGCACTGAAATGAATCTGCAGGTCGAGTAGAGCTGGGCAAGAAATGGGTTTATGGTGGTGATTTTTGGGATATTTTTCCTCCCAAATTAGGATTAAAAGTAAAAATCTATCAATTTCTCATAAAACGATTATCAATAAACAGATTTACAGCAGTTTGGCAAAACATTTCTTTTTCTTTCTCTTCAAAACCAAGTGGGTGTTGAGCTGTCTGAAGGAAAAACTAAAGCATGGAGGAAAAATGGAAGTTTTCCTTTCAGACACATGAAAAGAATCCCGGGATAACTGAGGGTGGAAAAGCTCTGCAAGGTCATGGAGTCCAACCTGTGCCAAATCCCCACCTTGTCCCCAGTCCAGAGCTCTGAGACACATCCAGGAATTCCTCCAGGGATGGGCACTCCAAACCTCCCTGGGAGCCCTGGCTGCCCTTCCCATGAGGAAATTCCTCCTGATTCCAACCTGACCTCCCCTGGGATTAATAAAACCAAGGCTACCTTTTATCCTCATGTTATTGATAAATAAGGAGCAGCCACAACTGTTATGGTGAGACCAGGAGCAGCCCAGCAGCTGGTTTGGACCTTTAAACCCCAATCCCACATTTTCCAGGAGCAGGCTTGAACTTTCAAACCCTAATTCCACATTTTCCAGGAGCAGGCTTGAACTTTCAAACCCCAATTCCACATTTTCCAGGAGCAGGCTTGAACTTTTAAACCCCAATTCCATATTTTTCCAGGAGCAGGCTTGAACTTTTAAACCCCAATTCCATATTTTTCCAGGAGCAGGCTTGAACTTTTAAACCCCAATTCCACATTTTCCAGGAGCTGGTTTGATCTTCTAAACCCCAATTCCACATTTTACAGGAGCAGCCCTGGAGCTAGTCTGAACTTCTAAACCCCAGTTCCACATTTTCCAGGAGGCAAGTTTGAGCTTTTAAACCCCAATCCCACATTTTCCAGGAACTGGTCTGACCTTTTAAACCCCAATCTCACATTTTCCAGGAGCAGGCTTTAACTTTCAAACCCCAATCCCACATTTTCCAGGAGCAGGCTTTAACTTTCAAACCCCAATCCCACATTTTCCAGGAGCTGGTCTGACCTTTTAAACCCCAAACTCACATTTTCCAGGGGGCAGATTTGACCTTTTAAACCCCAGTCCCACATTTTCCAGGAGCTGGTCTGAAATTTTCAACCCCAATTCCATGTTTTCCAGGAGGCATGTTTGTACTTTTAAACCCCAATTCTGCATTTTCCAGGAGCAGGTTTGAACTTTCAAACCCTAATTCCACATTTTCCAGGAGCTGGTCTGAACTTTCAAACCCCAATCCCACATTTTCCAGGAGCTGGTCTGAACTTTTAAACCCCAATTCCATGTTTTGTAGGAGCTAGTCTGAATTTTTAAACCCCAATCCCACATTTTGCCAGCTCCTCCCAGCAGCTGACAGATGTGACAGAGGGCTCCCAACACCACACAAAAGCCACACGTGAGCTGGCTCTGCTGCCTTGGCCCTCCAGATCTACAACCCCAAGCCAAGAAATGGGAAAAGGCCTCATTTGGTCCCAAAATATTCCCCATTTTCATGGTAATTTGTGAGTCAGAGATTTGAAGTGGTAACCGAGTCACAGTATTTATAATTTCTTGCTGTAGCATTGTGTGCACCAGCAGCAGCAGCAATTTGTGAGGTCACAATACAATTCTTTTTAAATATTCCTGTTTAAATCTTTCTGCTTTAAAACTGTAATTAAAGCTTTCAGGGAAATCCTGCCTCACTCCCTTTATATTTTCCGGGCCCTCCTCTCACTCCTCAGTTGCCTACACCAGATCCCACACAGGAACCTGAAATATGGATTTGTCTCCTACACCTGCCATGGAATATGGGCCTGGTAATTGAATTAAAGTTCTCCAAAATAAATTAATTTCTCGTAGCAGATGGCCAGCGTGGATTTCAGCTTGCAGTGTGGCAGCCAAGTGGATTTAAATCAACTCGAGGAGAGGTAGGCTTTAATCAGGTCAGCTGACAGCTATTAGAGCAAACCTGATTGAAATTCAGAAATTTAGGGAAAATAAATCCTCCACCAACCCAGCATTCCCCTCCCACAGGGACCCAACAGATAAAACTTTTAAAACATTCAAATGATTCTGGTTTGGGTAATAAGATTTAGTAGAGCATGGCAGGCTTTTATTTTGCTGTTTAGCCTCCTCTGTGCCTTTTTAGTGGAAAAGGTGCCACATAAAACCAAGCACCACGGAACAAGAGAAGAGGGAAAAGGTCCAATTCTTGGCTGCCTTCAATCAATTTTTAAAACCGTTCAAACGAGACATAAAATACTACAAAGTCAAAATAGCTGCGTTTTATACCCGGCTTGCACAGCTGTAAATGAAAATAAAGCTGGAAGCAGAGAATTTCTGCAGCAAATATTTCCTTTTCCCCCATCTTAACATTATTTTTAGCTGTTGTTTCCAGAAAAAAATCTCTTTGCTAAGCACAGAGGTAAGACACAGGTGAGTTCATTGTGCCACCTGAGATGCCTCATTAGTGGTTTTTAATAATTATATTTTTCGTGGCTCTGGAACAGCTGGGCTTTATCTTTCAGGTAGGAATGAAATCTCCATCCTGCTTTCTCTCTTATTTTGAGCATCTTCTACATAAAGTTGATTCAGAAACAGATTTTCCAGCTTGTTGACCTTCTCTGAAACGTTAATATTTTTTTTCACCTCAAAATCCTGATGAAAGGAACACTTCAGAAAAATTTTGGGGAAATACATATTCAAGAAAGAGAGTGACTAGGAAATAACGGATTTTTTTTCAATCAAATGGGATATTTAAACACTTTCTAAATTAAAGAAGAACAACCTGAAACCCAGCTTCGTGTTCCCACCAGCAATTTCTCAATGTGGTATGGATAAATACATGTGAAAACCAGGAATCATGAAAAGCCACCGAGAACTGATAAACCACAGATCCAACTGGACCAGCCTGGTTCTAGTCCCAAGCAACACAGAAAACACCTGCAGTGCTGTTTTAATTGAGTGGCAGGATGTTTTTTTAAATTAATTTTTCACCTGCAGTCTTTGTTTCATAAATCACAGAATACCTCCAGTTGGAATGGACACGTGGGATCACCAAGTTCCATTCCATATATTTGTATATAGGATATTCTGTGCATTTTTCCTATAGGAAGTTTTTAGGAAATCAAGTGAGGTAGGGATGGATTCACTCATTAGTGCTGGAGGTGAATCTGACATTTCTCTTGAGGCAGAGTAGGCTAAAAAAAAAAGTTGTTTACATTTGATTTGGCTCATTCTTGCATGCACTTATTAAAAATACTTTCCTAGGATCAGTTTCTGTTGCAGGCTGCTATCAAAGCACACCTCCAAACCTTGCTGTCTAGATAGAAAAGAGGAAAAAAATATCAAATTGTGGGGGTTTGATCAGGAGGTTTTTCCTTTTGTTTTTTTTCATATCAGCACCAAGCAAGGACCTGTGTGTGCTCCTCATGCTCCTCAAGGCCACCTCACCTCACCTTGCTCTGCATGGGTTGATATGGCTGGACTTGGATGAGCCAAGGATGAAGGTGCATCTGTGGGTGCAGGTGCTGGGGTCAGACTCTGCACCAAACACCCCAAAACCCCTGAGTGTGGGGCATCCAAAACCCACAGCAGCAGCATTTGGCCAATCCCACAAACTCACATTTAAAATATCAGTGGGTTGTTGGAAACCCCCAGCGCTTTCCCCTCGCGCTCCTCAAGTCAAGAGTTGCCATTGTGTGCCCAGAGTTGGGCCAGAGGAGACAGAATCCAATTCTCTTTCCCATTTTATCTCTTTGCTTCTCTGTCCCCATTTGGGGGGACACTCTCAGAGTCCAGGGTGGTCCCCAATAATCCTTTTTAGGGTTCTCAGATATTCAGGGTATAAGTGGAGAAATAAAAGAAGAGCGGTGCGACGACCACGGCTTAGCAACATTAAACACTTTAATAACAGTGAAAGTAAAAGTGGAACGAGGCCCAAAAATCTGATCACCAAGGGGATGAAGTCTCTTTAGGAGCTGGTGGTCAAAGACTGGGATTAAGGGAGGGCCAGGGTTTAAATATGGGGTAGGAGAGGGGTGGAGCTGAGGTAGGGTCCAATGGGTGTGGTCACTGCTCTGCAAAGAGAGAGAAAGGACAGCAACACACACGGAGCTCTTTGGGGAAAAAAAAGCCAATTTTATTGTACAGACAGTTTGTATTTAAAGTGTGTTATGTGCAGCCAGGACAGGACAGGAGCTCATGGGACAATTGGGAAAAGCATCCCTGGGACAGCACCTCAGGATGGGGAATTCACAATAAAGATTACTTTATGATGAATTCCATTCTGTTTGTCACCATGTTCTCACCCTGGAGACTCCTCCCTAACTGAAGCTGCAGTCAGCTTGTCAGCCTGGGAATGGAGCTGAGAGTCAGGAGAAATCCAGGCCTGGAAAGAATTTCCAAGCTGGAATTCCCCAGCTCTATAAACGTGTGTGTCCACAAATGGGTTCAGGGGAAAGTGGTGCAGAGGTGGGATGAGGGAGAGCAGGGTCCAGTGGGGTGGGTGGGGTGGAACATTGCACCAACTGGGGGCCAATGGGAACACGAGGAAGGGAGAACATTCTGGATGTGGGAATGCTGATAATTAACTGGGAAATTAGACATTAACACGGGCAATCCCATAACTCTTTGGAACGTTGCTCTGGGGTCACCACAACTCAGACAAATGCTTCCCACGCTCTAGGGCTGGGATAAAACTTTCTCAGTGACACCAGCCAGGCTGACTGCCACACCCCACGGCTGATTCCCAGGCACTCGGGATCCAAGGGGAACCGAAAGCCACGGCACAAAACAACATCCTGCAGAACCCAAATGCTGCCAGTGGGGCTTGATCATCACATCACATTGAACTTCAGACTGTTCCCATGCAGGAAAGATTGCAAAACCCCAGCTTCAGATGGCTTTGCTCCATTAATGGCATGAGCAGCCCCAGTTATCGAGCTGTTGTTCCCAGTGAGGTTGGAAATACAGGGAAACGGCCACAAAATCGGGATTGGTTGGGTTGGATCTTTGAAATGTCATCTCTGAGGCAACTTTTTTCTCCAGGCAGCTCAAAAAAATCTGTTCTCAAGTTTTTTGGGGAAGAAAAATAAAAGTGACACCAGAAAAATCGAGCTATTTTTTTACTGACTTGAATGACAAATACGTATCCAGAAGCATTCAGTGAGTGGGTTATTTTTATATTTCCTTAATTCAATAAGGCTGAATAAGGTGAACAGGAATAAAGTGAGCCAAGAGATTATTTGTTACAATTGATATCTCTGTGTGAATGGAATTTCCAAGTCCCAGAAAGTCCAATTTCAGGTTGACAGTGCTGTAATAACAAGAAATTCCTTCTGGGAGGTTTTCTCTGAGCCATCCTCTGTCCTGGAATACAGCAGGCAGCCACTTTTCCTGTCAAAGGTGCAAATTAAATCCAGAGATATCCATCCATAATGCACCATTTTCATGGTGAGCTTACCTAGGAAAAGATCCTGAAATCTGGCAGAAAATAAAACTGCTCAGACATTTTGGTGCTGAATATTCCATATGTGCCCCCCCAAAATCACAGAATCACAGAACCAGGTTGGAAAAACCTTCTGAGGCCATCAAGTCCAGCCATTGACCTCAGATTTTGACATCAGAAGCTGAAAACTCTTAATTCCAAAACTCCAAACCAGGGGCCTCCTGGAGTGGGGATCCCTGGTTCTGCAGAGTTTCCTTGGCAGCTCCAGGAATTCTTTGATTTCCTGTAAATTCTGTTGCTTGCAGGGTGGTTTCAGTGTCGAGGATTTGCATAAATCTCCATAAATAAATAAACCACTTCTAGAAAGAAACGAGGTTGGCAGGAGTGTATCAGCTTTGGTCCGCCCAAAAGGGTTGCTCATTTTTTCATGGATTAAAAAAAAAAAAAAAAACAAAAAACAACCCAGCACTTCCATTTTTCCTGGAAAGTTGTGATTCCCACAAATCCCCATGCAGGGAATCCTCCTTCCTACTGTGAGGCCTTTCAGGTGCTTTACAAAGAACACAGGAGAAATATTTTGTCCCAGGTTTGATTTTTTCATATATTTAATATTTATATTAAAAGGGGGAGATTGATTTTTCTCATTTTCACTTTTCAGGTCCTGCTTGTAAAAAAAAACAAAGACGGTTTTAGTTTATTAAATGGTTTAAAAATTCATTGTATCAAATATATGAAGTATCATAGGATGGATTTCCCTGTCCCTGCCACAAAAAATTCCTCAAAGGGATTTCTCTGTCCCCACCACCATAAAAAGTTCCTCAAATATTCTGCTTTGCCTACGAATAGGAATCTTTACATTTTGCACAGAAGTAATTTCTATCTTTTAATCAAAACAATTTCAAGGCAGAAGTAAGAGGAAATGTCACCTTTGCATTGTGTTGTGAAGCCATAAAATCACTCTTCTTATCCTTTAGCTTCATTTTCCACAGTCTGGGAAAAAAAAAAAAAATGAAAGTTAAAGAGGAAAGATTCTTGCACCCCAAAATCCTTTAAAAAAAAAAAATCTTAAAAAATTCACAAGTGAACCAACAAGCTAAAGGAATCAGTGTGATTCGGGGGTCTAGAAATGATCAATTACAGGAAAAATTTAGTCAAGCAGAAACAAAAGCAAGCAGGGGGATATCATTGCCCAAACTTAATTGCTTAAATTCCTTAAATTTCTGGAGTGAAAGGTAATATATTAAAGGAAGCTAATTAGATATTGATTTAAATAAATGCAGCCTCCTGGTGGCTAAGCACTGGTTATTAAGGGTTCTTGTATAAATTAAAGGCTGCGAGGAAAAAAGCACAAATATTTTTGCATCCCTGGTTGTAAGAAAGGCAAAAATGAAAGTCTCATTCAGCCAGAAGTTGCATTAATTGGAAATATGCTCCTGTTACTGCACTGAGACCCTCATGGAATTCAGAGGGAAAGACCTGGCTGAAAACATGGAGCCAGGGGTTGTAAAAATCCAGGCTGGAGTCTAATTATCAGTTACAGGATTTCACAGCATCAAATCCACCAAATTTAAGAATTTCCACTTCCCTGAAAGGGCGACACCAATAAAAATATTTTACATTTTCTGATTTCTGTGAAATCAGAAAATACGGAATACAGATTGATCTTTTTTGTCTGTAATCTTCAAAAGAATAAATAAAAATTTTTTTCAAGAAACCCACAAAGCCAATATTATTCTATGGTCTAGACAATGTGTTAATTTTTTAACCTGATTATGCTCACATTTCATGCTAGAAGAACAATTCGATTTTTCCCCTGGTGCATTTTTCCAGAATCAGAAATTTCAGGGCCGTCAGAAATACTGTGAACATTTCTCCTGTGCCACAGATTGGGATTTTATTTCTTGGTGCCTTCATCTAACCCAATAACTCGTGCTGAAATTAGATCAGGCATTTTTAGGAAGAGGTTCAATCTTATTTTAAGGCTCCTCATATCTGATGCTGCATGAACCACATCCATTAATAATCTGTTCCAGTGCTTAATTACCCTTGTTAAGAATACAATTAAGAAATTGTCTGCTTTTTGTTTGACCTTTTTCTGTGTTCAATTTTCCTTCCAATTCTATCAAAATTTTTTGATAATGTTTCTCCCAGATTGTCTCATAAATAGCCCTGCTCATACATAAATCTATTTAAAATACAAGCTCTCCTTTTTCTTGTCTAGAGTAAAAGTGGCTTATGTAGATTTGAAAAAAAATGAAAGAAGGAAGAAAGGACAAAGAAACATAAATTATTTTTTGAAGTGGGTGATTTATTAAAAAGAAACTGCGTGGCTCATCTTGCACTTTTAGACAAAAGTTCAGCATTTAAGGTTCAAATCCAGGGTGTTTGCTGATGGCCAGAATTTATTGTTGCACCTCAGCTGCTGAATCCATCATCCCTTGGATACGATGCTCCCCGTGGAATTCTGTGTAGGAATAAAGGGGCTGGAGCTTGTGCAGGGAAGGGATTGGAGCTGGGAAGGGGCTGGAGCACCAGGAGAGGCTGAGGGAGCTGGGGATGGGTTTGGAGAATTCCTGAGGAGCTGGGAAAGGGAATCAGCCTGGAGAAAAGGGGGATCAGGGGGGACTTCTGGCTCTGGGAGGAGGGGACAGGAGGGGATTTGGGATCTTATCCCAGGGAACAGGGACAGGAGGAGAGGGAACAGCCTCAGGCTGGGCCAGGGGAGGCTCAGGGTGGAAACCAGCAGGAATTGCCCCATGGAAAGGTTGTTAAACACTGGCAGGGGCTGCCCAGGGGGGGTTTGGAGTTCCCATCCCTGGAGGTGTCCAAGGAAGGGCTGGACACTCAGCATCCCCTTGGTGGGTGACCTGATGACCTTGGAGGGCTTTTCCAACCTCAGTGATCCTGGGATTCTGGGATCCTCCGATCCCATAAGAGCCTTTGGGGCCATCCACAGCTCCCTGGGACCCCTCCAGCTCCCCTTCAAGCCAAGGGCAGGGCCCTGAGGAATTGCTGCTGATCCCGGGGAGGGCTGGGCAGGGCTGCTCGCTGCCCCCGGAGTGAGATCCATTGTTTCTGCATTGTTGGTTCGTGCATTATTGATTGGGGGATTATTGATTCGTGCATTATTGGTTTGTGATAATACATATATTGATTATTGATCCCTGTGGAGGTGTATGCTGGACATTGAACCACTAATTAGTGGTTTGTTATTAGATTTTTTTTACAGCTAGGATTAATGGGAACACTATTGAGGTGATTCTCATGTTCAGGCTGGGATGTTTATTATATTTTATCAGAAATTACAGAAAGTGTGACAGCACCTCCAGCTCCTTGATAGAAGTGGGGAAAATGGCTCCAGCTGAGGCTGCTTCAAGGCCTTTTAAAGCTAAACAAACCAATAAAAGTTTAATGCTTATTTATCTTTTTGACCCAATAATAAATTCCCACGACCCTCAGAGTGACATTTGACCAGCCAAAGGTCACTGCCTGAGTTCTGTGAGGAAGAAGAAGATGAACAAAGAAAAAGACACCACCCCAAATTCTCCATCCTGTCCCATGTCCACCCCTGTACTGTAAAAACCTCAAATTTAAAACCCATCAGTGAAAACACACACATCTGACCCACCACACATTGGTGATTTCTCACTCATTATTTATATTTCCAAACCTTCTCCAAGGTTCCAGCTCCAGAGCAGTGTTTGCCAGGGGATTCATGCCTGGGAGCACAGAAAACTCAAAAACTCCAGATTTGTGGGATCCAACACATCCCTCCCCACACTCCCATTTACCCCAGCGTGGATGAACACACACAAACCCCAGACACACCTGACACACCTGGGTGACACCAGAGCACATTTTCCTGGGTGTATTTGTATCCCCCTGACATCCCACCCGAGTTTCCATGGGAAAACTGCAGAATGCCTCCACGTGGGGATTTTTTAGTGCAACTCCCAAACCTATCATCTCCCCCCCCAAAAAATCTCCCTTTATAGCCTTGTCAATCAGTGTATAATTAGCTGGATTTACATGCAGAACAGATGGGAAATTTGGAAATGTTGCTTTTACTAAATGCATGTGAGGAGTTAAAAAAAAAAAAAAAAAAAAAAGAAGAAGCATGACTTAGGGATTTAATATATTTGTATTCCTAATGTGAGGTTGAATTAAATGCAGTTCTATAAATATAGCCAGTAAAATGTGCAGCAAAAATGCCAAGAATTATTAATTACAAACAACAACAACGAAGTTCCCTGGTATTCAGAGGAGAAAGTAAGAAAATATCACATTTCATTGTGCAAAATAAATATCAGGTTTATGCTGATGACTTCACATGTCGTCTTTAAGGAGAATTTCCCAAGTTTTGGGAAACTGGGAAATGAAATTCTGTCATTTTGGGCTAAGAATTTCTGAACCCCCTTCATGATCTCACCACAATTCACCAGCACTCAGTTATTTAATATTTCTGATTGAATGTATAGAATATATACATAGTTTTAGTCTTATCAACCAAAATATCACATTTAATAACTATTTACTCTTTTCTTTCTTTTCCTGTGTTCTTCTAAAAATGTATTTTCTCCCCGTTGAAGTCCTGGGTCAGACTGAGTCTCCTGGTAAATTAAGGAGCTAAAAGAACACAGAAATGTGACTTTTTTCCCTTCTCCCAGCACACTTCCCTAGACACTACACTGGTTTTTGACAGCTCAGTTTAGAACAGGAAGAGAAAACAGAATGCCAAATTAAGAAGGAATAAAATGAATAAAAATATCTGGATGAAAATGGGACCAATAGTCACCATTTTGGAAAAAAAAAATCCTTTCAATCCCTGAAAAATTAAAATTACTCACAAACTGACCTGGAATTGCTAAAATAGTGAAGACAGTTACAACAGGAGCTGCTGGCAAAGGGATTTTTGCTCTGCCACTGCCCACAGAGGTTGAGACTCTCAGATCAGGAGCTGAAATTCAGGTTCCTGAGCTGGTAAAAAAGTGTGGCATGAACTGGACCAAGAACTGTGCAGATTTTCTTGCCCTGTGCAGAAACTCTGCATCACAAAGCACTTTGAAACATCTAAATTTGAGATTTTCTCTTAGGACAGAGCCAATTTCTGGGCAATATGTTTTGTATTTTATTGTTTCAGTGGATACCCACCTCCCTCCCAACCAGCTATGGTGGGAGCACCAAAATCAGGCCCTTTTTAGCCTGAATTACCATCATAAAAAGTGGCTGTAATATGATTAGTGCCAGAATTTGATTGATTATGTCCAAGAAGGAAACGAAGGCCAGAGAACCCAGGTTTGTTTGCCATGGGTATTGGGATAAACACAATAAGATCCCCCAAAATAATGCACTGAAGTGCTAGAACATCACCCTGATGAGCACTCAGCCCTTCCTCCTTGGGGTACAAACTCTAAATTAATTATACCTTGGAAGGCAGCTTGGCTGCAGGGGCTGGGGAGATGAGGGGAAATAGATGGAAAAGACTTTCTTGGCTGCTGGGAATATCCCAGGATGACAGAGGGATTCTTTTTATTTCCAATATAAACAAGTAGCCCTGAGTAAAAATAGAAAAACACCCCAAAGGATAATTAAGACAAATTATCAGGAAAACTGGACCTCCTGGCTTATCCCATCTAATGATTGTTATTCTGGGCATATTTCTCAGGTTTTTCCCTCAGAAAGGCATCAAACCCCATCAGGCTAATTGTGAAAAATAATTAGGCTCGGATTTTAACACATTTAGGTAATTCCTAAAGATAGAGAGCAGAATCTATTTCCTTCCAAGCAATGTCTTGTTGTTGAAATAAATTGGATCAGATCTATAGGATATAACCATGAACTTATCTGGGGAGTTGAGCACAATGGAATGTGAAGGACACAGGAACTTTTAAAATCAATAATGCTGCCAAAGCCTGCGTATCACAAAACTTCAGGTGCTGCCATGACAGGCAGAATGGAGAGATAATATTCAATAAATAGAGGGAGAGAAAAAGGATCTGTCAATTGGAGACAACCAAAAATGCTGCATTAAACTCCTGAGTCTATTTTCAGACACGACAGAAATTTCTGCTTTAAGTCTGAACTTTTGATTTATCGTTTCAGACAACAGCTGAACTTTTATCTCAGGGAATCAGGGAATCCCAGCATGGTTTGGGGTGGAAGGGATCTTAAATCCCATCCCATCCCACCCCTGCCATGGCAGGGACACCTCCCACTGTCCCAGGGGCTCCAACCCCAATGTCCAGCCTGGCCTTGGACATTCCAGGGATCCAGGGGCAGCCACAGCAAATCTGGGAATTCCATCCCAGGGAAGAATTCCCTCCCAAAATCCCACCTGACCTTTCCCCCTGGCAGTGGGAAGCCATTCCCTGTGTCCTGGCACTCCACTCCCTTGTATGAATTCCATGAGCCAGTTTAAGGTGATGTTTCTGCTCACAGGGATGCTTCACCTTCAGAATAAAACTCAGGTTCCATTTCTGCCCAAACTCAGCTGTGGTTTCCTACATGGAAAAAATGAGATCAGCGGGTAAATCCTGGTTGGAAAGCAAAGTTTATATTCCATCAACAGAGATCCTCATCAAATTGAATTGTATTTATATATCTGAATTGCTGAAACTCAACAACATGAGCTTTCAGTAACAACAGAGAGATTTATCTTTCTAATGTGTTAAATAATAACTTTCAAATGAATCTAGCATTTGTTTTCCTGAAGAGATGGTAGCAATATAAAGCTTAAGACTTTGATTCAGAAAATTATCATATCTTTATTGAGACAGAGGGAAAAAAATTAAACTTTCTGTATGAATTACTCTGTACATATTTAATTTGTCTAAGTCAACAGTCTTTCCTCTACTTGTTCACATTTTTTTGTATTTAAACAGACCAAAGCAAAGAAAAAAAAAAACCTATCCCAAATGAGCAGAAATGCTATTTTGTGTCTAATGAAAAATATGGGATTATGAGGGAAATGCACTTGTGAAATGTAATTAAAGTTTACACCACTCATCCCCAGAATTCAGGTGCCTATTTCAAATGGAATATTTATGTCTGCATTACAGAGAGTTATTGTATCTGTAAGGACAAATGTTAATTTTGGAGGCATTACTGAGACAGCCACGGAATTATTATCACGACTTGCTCGGAGTTCTTTCCACTCTTGAGCTCTGGGAAAGGATTGGAGTGAGAGTGGAACAACAAAGTGGAGATGAACAAACGTTCCTCACATCCTGGCAGAGCTTTGCTGAGGAGCTGGAGACGCCTGGGAGGGAATATCCAATTCCAGAATTCCATCCCACATGGCCCAGCCACCTCTGCTGAGGCCAAACAAGGTGGGAATCCCCCACCCTGGGAGTTTAACAAAGAGCCAGCTCTGTGCAGTCAGCACAAAAATCATCTCCATGCTGCCCCTGCTCCAGCTTGTTCACCCAGCTTCAGACTGAAAACCAACGTCAGCATGGCACCCTTGGGCTTCTGATGGCTAAAAGTTGTTTTCTGATTATTAAAACTTGTTTTCTGATGGTTAAAAGTTGGCTTCTGATGGCTAAGAGTTGTTTTCTGATGGTTAAAAGTTGTTTTCTGATTATTAAAACTTGTTTTCTGATGGTTAAAAGTTGGCTTCTGATGGCTAAAAGTTGTTTTCTGATTATTAAAAGTTGTTTTCTGATGGCTAAAAGTTGGCTTCTGGTGGTTAAAAGTTGTTTCCTGATGGCTAAAAGTTGTCTTCAAGTTGTACCCACAACACAACCCACATTGCCTGTCTTTTTTTCCAGGAACAAAACATATTTCTCCATTCTTCCCCTGCTCCGACTTGTTAACCCAGCTTCAGACTGAAAATCAACATCAGCATGGCACCCTAGGGCTTCTGATGGCTAAAAGTTGTTTTCTGATGGTTAAAATTTGCCTTCTGATGGTTAAAAGCTGTTTTCTGATGGATAAAAGTTGGCTTCTGATGGTTAAAAGCTGTTTTCTGATGGATAAAAGTTGTTTTCTGATGGTTAAAAAATGGCTTCTGATGGCTAAAATTTGCCTTCTGATGGTTAAAGGTGTTTTCTGATGGTTAATAGTTGTTTTCTGATAACTAAAAGTTGTTTCCTGATGGTTAAAAGTTGTCTTCAAGTTGTACCCAACAGAACACATGTGCTGCAACGAGTTTCCTGCTCTTCTTTAAAGATGGAAAGAGGAAGAAAAGTGCCAAAATATTCCTGTCACACTTTTCTGGCCATGCCCCAGCACAGTGAGTGGAGCTCTCCATTGTATTTGGCACGTGTCATCTTCTACCAAGGAAAACTCTGATTTTTGTCCATGCCCTTCTTTTGGCTTTATGACCCCCCACTCACACAGACATCCAGAGAGGTGCCAGACCTGCAGGTATTCCTGCACAATCAGACATTTAATCCTTTCAAACAGGACCCAGAGATTGAAAGGATCATTCCTGATTCCCTTTGGGTGCTGAAGCCCTGGGGAGAGGAGCAGTAATTCCCGAGGAGCTGGGGAGGAGATGGGAGCCCGTGGCTCTAATGGGAAACCTTCAGGCTATCAAAGTGCTCCACGAGATCACCAGGGATGAAATCCATATTTCCCCACTGAGTTAAACACGACTTGACAATGCCAATGAACTTTGAGAGAGCTGACAGACAAATTACAGCGTGCGTGTGCTGAGCCATGTCGAAAGCTTCATTCCTAAAAGCCATCCTGTCAGGAGCTGTAAACACTGAGGAACAACACCCAGGGATTTTCTTCCTCCCTCCCACAGCACGTCCTTCCTGCACACACACTGCTCCCAGAGCCTGCAGATGATTCAGAGAATTGTGAATTAAAGTCGTTTTGACCTGGAAGAAAGTGAGGAGCACCGAGGTGTGTCTGGCCACAGTCTGGAAAGGTTTGTTATTTGTTTGTCTCTGAAGATCTCCACCTGTTGGAGTCAGTAATCAGGAGTCTCTGATTTCTTCAGAGAGAAATCAGAGTGCAAGGATTGAATTAAAGCCTTTGAATGGAATGAGTAAGTGAATAGATGGAGTGAATAAGTAAGTAAATGGAATAAGTTTTAAGTACTTTTAATGAGTAAAAGGTCTTTGATGCCTGAGAAGTAATACATGTTCTAGTGAAGGTTGAAAAACATACTGGTGTTTCCTTAGAAACTCCAAGAACCTGGCTTCAAACATAATAAAGTTAAAAATATTGCTTACATTTTTCAGTTAGAACAAAATAAGCCATGTACGTAGTCTATACATAGCCTGGTGTGCTCAGAAACCAGAATTCCAATGGGTTAAGGAGTAGTGATCTGAGTTTGTGTCTCAGCTCGTTGGGAAGTTTCTATCAAAGAACATGCACTGGGGAGAGCTGGGGCTCTATGCCATGGCTTTATCCATGTGCATTTTGCCACTGCAGCTTTGCCATTGCTTTTATGCCATTGCTTTGCTTTGTTTTTGCCTTTAAAACTGATGTGCTTCTGCAATAAATAACTTTATATCAACTATTAAGTTGCTTGGCTTTTTAAAAAAGAACATAACCCGGCAGTGTGGGTGCCCAAGAGGCACCTGAAAGTTTTCCTCACATCCACCAAGAATCTGTCCCTTCCCACACTGTCCCACATTATGTCCTCCACATGTTCTGAGGATTTGCTTTGTGGAGTTCTGTGCATTTATTTGTTTATTGCTTCGAGCTTTTCTTCCCTGAAAGTTCTGAGAAAACAAAGGCAGCCCACAATCCATGTGTTCATACACACGTCAGGAGGAATTTCTCCATGGACAAAAAGGGTGCTCAGGCATTGGGAGTCCCCATCCCTGGAGCTGAACATGGAAGGTCTGGATGTGGCACTCGGGGCTCTGTGCTGGGGACAGGGGGGGCATCAGTCACAGGCTGGACTCGATGATCTCAGGGGCTTCTCCAACCTGAACAATTCCAGGATCCTGGATGAAGGACACTGGGATAGGACTCATGACTGTGACAGGTTTGGGTGGATCCCTGCTCAGCTGAAGGGCAGGGCTGGGTTTTGTTGACTCCTTCCACACCTTTACCCACACCCAGTCCAACACTCTCCCTGGGGAGAGAAGAAATGAGCAGAGACGTTGGTGACAGAGCTCCAAAACACCTCTGAAGGTCAGTATCACCCCTTTTCCTGCCAAGATCCATCCTCCCTGCCCAGCTCCTGTCCCTGTTTGCCATCCTGTCACTGCCCATTCCACCTCCTGCTGAAACACCCCCATCTCAAATGGGAACACTTGAAATTCAGAATTCCCAGCTCTGAGACAGCTCCAAGACAATTCACCCACTTCAGCCAACACTGGAAAATGAACATCAACAGTATTTGCCCTCTTATTTCTTTATTTTATTTTGTTTTGTTTTATTTTATTTTATTTTATTTTATTTTATTTTATTTTATTTTATTTTATTTTATTTTATTTTATTTTTTATCATTATTTTATTTTATTTTATCATTATTTTACTTTATTTTATTTATTATTTTATTTTATTTTATTTTATTTTTTATCATTATTTTATTTTATTTTATTTTATCATTATTTTACTTTATTTTGTTTATTATTTTATTTTATTTTATTTTATTTTTATTTTTATTATTTTATTATTTTATTTTATTTTATTTTATTTTATTTTATTTTATTTTATTTTGTTTTATCATTATTTTACTTTATTTTATTTATTATTTTATTTTATTTTATTTTATTTTATTTTATTTTATTTTATTTTATGTATTCCAGCATCTTCAAACCAGTTCCATCCAGAACATCTGATTCTGCAATCATTACTCACGTCCCAGGATGTTTTATTCACATGCCAAGCTCCTGTCAGACTAAATAAGACAATTCCAAGGAAAAAATGCCTTTTTGGGGGAACAAAGAGCAGGGAACTGGGCTCACAGTACCGTGAGCAATGTTTGTCCTGGCTGGCTGGCACAGCAATGCCAGGATTTGGCTGGGAAGCATCAAAATTGGGGTTTTTTGGAAAAAGTTTCACAGATTCATTGTTTCTCCAGGAAAGTGAGAAATCCTGCTGGGAAAAATTACAATCACCTAAAGTGAACAAGGAAAATGCGATTATTTTCTGGGGAAAAAAAAAAATATTTTCAGATCAAATTTTTGCTGTTGTTGCTGTACTTTTGGTGGCAAGAAAGCTTTATTTAGTCACCAACCCAATTTCCAGGGTGTTTCAATAAAGAGCTCTGGTTTGGCTTTCCCTCTTGCCTTTTCCTTCCTTTCACCATATGCTGATGTGACATTCCAATCCATCACCGAGCAAGGCTGTCAGATCCTCCCTCTGCACTTCTTACCAAACATTCCTGAAAACGGCCACACAGCTCAATCAATCTTACAACAAACAATTAAAAACATAAAAATAAATAATTTTTAAAAATTAAAAAAAAAAAAAATCAAGCCAACAAGATACCAAGGGAGACCTTACAAGCTTTTCCCTTGAATGCAGTCGCAGCAATGTGGGTTATTAACAGCCCTGACAGGGATGTGAGCTCAGCTCAAATTCGGGTTATTAACAGAAAAGTCCAAGGTGTGCAGGGAAAAGGCCGAGCCTGGGGTGGGGATGAATGGGTGCAATTGCACAGGCACAGACAGGAGAGATCATCGCAGTGCTGCCATCTGGCCTCCAAAACCCACGAGCCTGCTCTGAAATCCTCACTTGAACTCAGCCGACCTCTCTCCAAGCCCATCTGTGGGCTGAATGTTCCCATTAAAATGCGAGCCAAGCACACTTCAGCAGCCTCAGTCAGCTGCGTTTGATGTAGCCACTGATGCTGGATTTTGGCAATGAAAACACAAGGGGGGAAAAAAAAATATATATAAAAATGGAAGCGTCTCTACCTGCATAGACAAACAGCAGAAAAATGATAAATTAGCAGCCCCTACAGCCACCAGAACATTTCAGGGACTGCCACCCCAAGGAACTGCTGGCACTGGGTTCTGGAGGATAACCCAGTGCTGATGTTTGCAGGGAAAAATCCCAGGAATTATCCTGGCTGAGGTGGTAGAGGAAGCCTTGCACAGAAAGTGGTTTGGGAGCACAGGAAGCTCAGGAAGGGCAATCCCACAGGTTTGAAGTGGGGAAAGTGTAAAAGAACACACAAGGGTAAAAATCTTGTGCTTCAAGTTGCAAAGATCTCTCTTTTTTTTTTTTTTTCTGTAATAATTGTTCACCCAAGGCCTGGCTTAAAATTAAAAATCCAGCAGAATGGGGTTTTTAAAGAACTGGAGTATCAGAGATTTGGAAATCCTCCTCCAAGGCTGGGCAGGTGTAGGCTCCACTCTCCTGGGCCCAACCAGACTTCCAAAACCTTCCTCTTCTCTCTGTTTTACTCTTAATTACCTACAATTAATCTGCAAAATTTTAGAACAAATATTTTGGATGATTCTACAGGAACAGTGGGAGCCTGATCCTGAATTTTTTGCTGTCTACTTTGCATTTAGAAATAACTAAGAGCAAAGGGAAGGAAAAAAGGGGAAAAACAAGGTATCAGCAGGAACTTTTATTCCTGAGGGTTGGGTTGGCTGGGGGGAGGTTGTTTTTTTTTAGCTTATTTGTTTTTTTTATAAATACACATTTTGGATCCAATGTTCTTCACTCAGCTGGATTCCAGTCCCCATGAAAACATTTTGGGTAGGATCAAATGTGGGCTATTTGCAGAGAAATCTATTCAGGAAGAGACTGGACCCTGCTGATGGAAAACAAAACCAAAGAGACAGGCCAGGAAGGAGATCTGAGGAGAAGGAAGCAATGAAAGGAGCATTTGGGGCCCTGCTATTATTGCCCTGTGTCCATCCCCTTCTCCCTCACTCCCAGCACTGTGGGTTTTAATTGTCCCCTGAAGAAACACTTCTGTGGAGAAACCCACAGGGAGCAAAGGCTCTGTCAGGGACAACCAAATTAATTTCTCTGTTGGAAGCTTGAATGTGACTTCAAACGCCAGAACAACGTATTTTTAGCAGCCTGGGCCATTTTTTTTTTTTTTTACAGCAACTCTTGTCCTTTATCCTTTGGAGGCTGCAAACACCTATTTAGACACAGGCCAGTAATGAGGATTGGGAGGTCTGGCTGCCACATTGCCTCAGTTTTGTCAAATCAGGATAAATCCCATTAGAATGCTTTGGAGGTGGCATCACCAGCATGGAAAGGGAAGGAATTTCTGCTCATTCAAATCATTCCAAGGGGACAATTGCAGCAGGAAGGTCACTGAGGGCTGGGGGAGGCTGTGATGTTGCTGCCACTTCCCAGAAAAAGCAGCAGATCGTTGGAAGCTGGGAGAGGATATCCAGAGGAATTCTCTCAGTTGTTCTGTGCTGCTGGGCAGATGGTCCCAGGGCTCTTCTCTCCAGCTCTGCTCCCACTGCTGCAAATGGGTCCCAGAGGTCTCACTACTGCTTGGGCTCACTTGGAGCAAAAATCTTGGAAAACCTGGGAAAAACACGAAATTCCGCCCCACTGTTGTATATAAATATGTGTTCAGCCAAAAAAAAAAAAAAAAAAAATCCTCTGAGAGCTCCCTCCTCCCACATCTGAATACAGAAAAGCAGCAAAGAGGCAAAGCAGCCCTCACTTCTTCAGCCTCACTGTCCCAGATCAAGGATGTTCTTAACTCAGGCAAACTTGCTTTTTTTTCCAAAAAATAATCCCTTGTAAACCCTCAGTCTTTACAGAAATTCCCATGCAAAGGCTCAGCCCTATGGCCAAGGATCCCCAGCCCCAACTTTCCTGGGTTACCCAGCAGCTGAGCCCCCAGAGATGTTACACATCCCTTTGCCATGACCCCAAAGCCCCCAGACTGGGAAATGTTTAAATATTCACTGGCAGGAAACACCAGAGAGAGACGTGGAGTATCCTGAGTGACAATTCCATCAGAAAAGAGCTGAAAGCACCTTGCTGCTCAGAAGAAATACCTGCACCTCTATAGGATTCCTTCCCATAAAAGAATCCTCTCCCAAAAATATTAGTGAGAAAACAGCAAGTCCAGCTGCCTGGCATCTGAATTTATTTTCTTCTTAGTTCTACTTATTTCTTAATTATGAAAACTTTCTCTTTTGTACTGGATACGTGGGACTAATTAACATTTTCAACAGCGTTTTAGATGCATCACACTGATTCCCAAAAGACCTCACATTTGTACCACACGTTTTTCAAAAGCTGTTTTGTGCAAGTTCTGTTTGTTGTACTTTAAACTGTATCCTTTTAAAAAAAAATATATATATATATAATGCCTCATAAAAATGAGGGGGAAACTAATCCTTCACACCCTCAGCTTTTGCTGAATTGTCCAGGGCAATTTTGGAAGTCAGAGAATAAAGTTTGGCTCTGCCTGTCATCCCCATGTCTAAAAAAAGCTCTTATGTTTAAAACAATATCAGCGACTTCAGGGCACTCAGGAAAATCACAATTCCTGACAAAAGTTTCAGTTTGGTTGGCACAAACCTATTAACTGTGCTGAAAAGAGTGACAGTAATTGCAACTGGCTAAGGGTTGATAAGAAAACTCGGGCTGCTAATTTGAAAGAAAATTTACAGACTGGCAAAGCCGTGTCAGACAAGGGAACCAAAGATAGCTGCACTTGGTGGGTTTTAATTCAAGGCAAAAAAAAAAAAAAAAAAAAAAAAAAAAGAATGAATTCATAATATTTGTACTCTAACAAGAGACTTTTTCAAAGTGATAACTTTATCACCTTTTGTATCTCAGCCCATCAAAGTCTGCTCACAGAAAAATGACCTTTGCCACAGACCAAACCTGACCCTTCTTGCTCAGTTATAAAATAAACATAAATAGAGGACAGCAGATATGACCCAGTAACACTGGCAGAGATTTTGTGCTGCAGGCCCTGAAGCCGTGGCTCATAAAAGAATTGAGGTTTGTGATTCCAGAGAGGGAGGAACTGAACTCTGCAAACAGAAAATAAAACTCTCCTCCTTGGCCTCAGGGGGTTCAAGCAGGAGAAGGCACCAAGTGCTCCATCCCAGGGCTGGCAGAGCATCACTGCCCAAATTCGCCAAAAATAAATGAAATCTCAGGTCTATAAAGCTGCAATTTCCTTTAGGTGAGGTTTTGGATCACCCTGGAATGGGAAGTCCTTCCTCAGCATCTCCATGTCACAGTCTCCCCATCATCACCATCCCATCCCTTTTCTCTGTGCCCAGGGAGCCACCAGCACCTTCTCCTGCAGCTCAGAAACTTCCTGGGAGCAGGGAAGGCTCTGTGTGGTCTCCCCTGGTTTGCAGGATTGAATGAAAGCATCTGTGGCTTCTCTGTGATGGGATTATCACTGTTCTTTTATCTGAGTTTCAAAGCAGCTCAGCACAGTGACCTTTCCTCAAGTGTTTCCCTCTGATTCTTTCTGATCTGCATTTTTTTTGTTACAGGAAGAACTGAAAGATGCAGCAGAAATCCCTGGATGCAGCAGAAATCCCTGGATGCAGCAGGGGTTCCTGGATCCCTGGCAGTGTCCCAGGCCAGGTTGGACATTGGGGTTGGAGCTCCCTGGGACAGTGGGAGGTGTCCCTGCCATGGCAGGGGTGGCACTGGATGGGATTTAAGGTCCCTTCCAACCCAAACCATTCTGGGATTCTAATACAGATCTGTTGGATCTCACAAATCTGGAGTTTTTGAGTTTTCTGTGCTCCCAGGCACAGACCCCCTGGCAAACACTGCTCTGGAGCTGGAACCTTGGAGAAGGCTTGGAAATATAAATAATGAGTGAGAAATCACCAATGTGTGGTGGGTCAGATGTGTGTGTTTTCACTGATGGGTTACGGGGTTTAAATTTGAGTTTTTTACAGTACAGTGGTGGATATGGGACAAGATGGAGAATTTTGGGTGATGTCTTTTACGTTGTTCATCTTCTTCTCTTCCTTCTTCTTCATGGAATTTAGGTAGTTCCCTTTGGCTGGTCAGTCAAATGTCACTCTAAGGGTCATGGGGATCTATTTTTGGGTCAGAGGTATAAATAATGTAGGTGTTAAACTTTTATTGGTGTGTTTAGCTTTAAAAGGCCTTGAAACAGGCTCAGCTTTGAGCCATTTTTCCCACTTCTAGCAAGGAGCTGGAGGTGCTGTTGTACTTTCTGTAAATTTTGATGAGATATCATAAACATCCCAGTCTGAACACGAGAAACTGGCTCGATCACCTTTCTAATAATCCTGGCTCTGAACAGAAACAAACGAGACTGATGACAAATCACAAATTAGTGGTGCAGAGCCCTGCACACTCCAACACAGATCCCTATAGGTGACCACGGGACAGCTGCAGCTCCTCTAAAACCTTCTGGAAATTTCTAGGAGTTATCTCTGCCATGAATATGAATCACAGCCTCTGCTTATCCTTGACCAGACACAACTCTGCATTTTAATGGCCCCGAAGCTTTCGGTGGCTCGCAGAGAAGAGCACTTTTGTAATAAGGTTTGATAAAACATCACCCTTGGGAGAGCTCGTACATAAACACCTCCAAAGAGTTATGCAAGCCCAGCATGCAGCTCTCATGACAACACATCCATCCAGCATCAACCTAGGGCTTAAAAAGGTTCTACCTCTGCATAGCAATGAGCTTTTCCTCGGAGGAAGCCTCCCTCTCAACCAGAAATGCAGAGGGAAGCACAGGAGGGCCCCTCCCTCTCCTAAATCTGGACTGAAATGATTGTTTTCAGGGTGAGGATTAAAGCCAGGAGTTTTGCCAGCAGTAGAAAACACGTTGTTTGCACAAGAATCGCCTCCCCCCCAAAAGCCAGCTCGGTGTCATGTCAGATTTTTGTGATGCCAGCTGACAGCCAGGGTTTCTAAGGAAACACCGATATTGGGGGAGCTGCAAGGAGAGAAAGAAAAGGACAGAACCTAAAAATAAGTGTCACACGCCTCTTGCAGACATGAAAACCACCTGATAAAGAAATTGTAAACATCTTGGGACAGTAACATTTCTAAGACACCCACAAGGCTCCACCCAAGCAGGATCATCTTGCACTGAACAATATTTTGCTCTACTTTTGAAACCACCTTCTTTTAAATGTACTTAAATATGCTGACAGGATTATTTCTGAAATTATCTAGAATAAATGGAATAATTTTCATTTTGTGCCACTGCAGCTCCCATTAGGACTGGAAGTCTTTAGTGGAGCATGAATAGGAATTTCCCTGATTTTGAGTATTGATGGTTTTCATGCTGGAAGTGTCAGCTGGTTTTCTTTAATTAAAATGGAATGGGTTTGGGGAGAGAATAATACCCCTCTCCTGGAACACTGACAGGCCATGCTGGAATCAGACACCCAGAGCACTCCAAACTGCACTAAAAATTCCCAAAGAAATTATATTGTAGCACAGCAAGTTAAGCACTTTTTAGATCGGGCTGTGGAAGCAAAATATCCTCAGAATATTTTTGGAATGGCCAAACCCTTTAATTTTTCAAAATGTCATTGTTTGTCCAATTAACCCAGGAAATCTCCTCTCAGAGGGGGATGATCAGAGAGATTTCTTCATGTCTGCTGAAATGAGGGCTGTGGACTAAAAAGGGGCTCCAGCTGGGTCTGTAACAACACCAGAGATAAATTCCTGATGAAATAACTTTGACACAAAGCTCACTAGAAGCACTTAAGTGCTTTACCATCTCTCCCAATTATGTGGGCAACCACAAGCAGTGCACAATTACGAGATGATTTCACTGGATGTGACTACTGGGCTTTAGGCTATGGATAAATATTCAAGATTTTACTCCCAGACAGTCACTAATGAACTCCGTGTACACATCAGGAGAGAAATGTTTGTAGAACTGAAGTCAGAATGTTTCAGTGGGTTTTTAGAAATAGCAGCCAGACAGTTTTTTGGAGGTGTAACTTTGATATTTTGTGCTGTTAGTGTTTAGACTGAGATGCAGAGGAGATTGGTCTCTAAACCCCTCACTCTGAGCACCACGATTTACCCTGAAAACTCTCTCTGCATCAGGGTTCAAAAAGTTCTTGTGCTGATAATTCTGGTTTCCTTCCTTCCTTCCTGGAATCCTTCCTGGAATCCTGGAATTCTGGAATTCTGGAATCCTGGAATTCTGGAATCCTTACTTCATTCCTTCCCAGATTCCTACATTCCTTCCTTCCTAGATTCCTACATTCCTTCCTTCCCAGATTCCTTCCTTCAGGCTCCTCCACCAGGCTGGAGGAGCATTTCTAACACGTGGAAATTCATTTCTAGGAGCTCCCATGGATGCTGTGCTGTGGAAGGACTCATCTGCTGTCTGAGGCAGGTTAAACTTTACAAACCCGAGCAGACATTACCTTGGCTCCCCCTGCTCCTGCCTGGAACAGCTCCAGCTGGAGCCCAGGAGATGGGTTTCAATTAGCAGCACACACTCAGCTGAAATGGAAGGCAGGATAAAAAAGGCCCCCCTCGCTTTTTGTCTCTCTCCTTACAGCCAGAACCACACACATTGATTGGTGCCATTCCCAAGTTTGGTCTTTTTCAGGTTTGATTCATGATGGTAAAGAAACGGAAAATAAATGTTGGTGCCTGATTCAGGACAGCCCCCAGCCTGACTAACCACGCTGAACTTTTAAATCCTGCATTTCCATCGCCATTCCCCTCCTTCCAGGCTGCTGAGGCTGCAGGAGGGGAGAAACTCCAGTTCAGCCCAGCACAGAACGCTCCAGAGGTTGAGGAGAGGGAGGGGTTGTTCCAAGATTGAAGACATGGAGTGGTTGTTCCAAGGTTGAGGAGATGTAGAGGTTATTCCAAAGGTTGAGGAGCTGGAGTGATTATTCCAAAAGTTGAGGACATGGAGTGGTTGTTCCAAAGGTTGAGGACATGGAGTGGTTGTTCCAAGGTTGAGGAGATGTAGAGATTGTTCCAAAGGTTGAAGACATGGAGAGGTTGTTCCAAAGGTTGAAGATATGCAGTGGTTGTTCCAAGATTGAGGAGATGCAGTGTTTGTTCCAAGGTTGAAGACATGGAGTGGTTGTTCCAAGGTTGAGGAGATGTAGAGGTTATTCCAAAGGTTGAGGAGCTGGAGTGATTATTCCAAAAGTTGAGGAGATGGAGGGGTTGTTCAAAAGGTTGAAGACATGGAGTGAGGTTGAGGAGATGCAGTGGTTGTTCCAAAGGTTGAGGAGATGCAGTGGTTGTTCCAAGGTTGAAGGCATGGAGAAGTTGTTCCAAGATTGAAGACATGGAGTTGTTGTTTCACAGGTTGAGGAAATGGAGTGGTTGCTTCAAAGGTTGAGGAGATGCAGTGGTTGTTCCAAAGGTTGAGGAGATGCAGTGGTTTCTCCAAGGCTGAAGTCATGGAGTGGTTGTTCCAAGATTGAGGAGAGGGAGTGGTTGTTTCACAGGTTGAGGAGATGCAGAGGTTGTTCCAAGGCTGAGGAAATGCAGTGGTTGTTTCAAAGGTTGAAGACATGGAGTTGTTTCACAGGTTGAGGAGTTGCAGTGATTGTTCCAAGGCTGAAGACATGGAGAGGTTGTTCCAAGGTTAAGGAAGTGCAGTGGTTGTTCCAAGGTTGAAGACATGCAGTGGTTGCCATTGGAGTTGTGATTATGGTGGATTCCACTCTACATTTTTGTGACAAAATCTTGATAAGGACAGGAAATGACTCTGAGGATGACTGAGAATATCTGCAATTGTTCAGGGATTCTTGGTGAATTAAAAGGGAAGGAGAAAACATGAGAGGATAAAAAAAGAGGAAAATTTCCACTCATGTCATAAAGCACTCACCAGATTTCCAAACCTTCTCCAGGACTCCTTCCAGGGACACTTTGGGAAACTGGAAAACAAACAGAAGTTCCACAGCAGTTTGTGCCATTTGCTCTTGGTTCCAGGGGATGTCCTTCAGCTTCCCATGGTGCTCCTCATTTCATAGAGTCATTAACTCCAAGATCATCCAATCATTAATCATGGGACTCTTCATCAGGAACCCAGAATTCCTTTAAAATTAAAATACAGTAGACCAATAAATATGAAACCTTGTCCTAATTTCTGAATAACTGACTTTTTCTAATTGATGCTCGTATTTCACTTTAAATTCCATCTTTAGAATGGTAACTGGGAAATTTTAGAACCAGAATACACATTCTCTTCTCCCTTCTCATTTTCCTGGTAAATATTTTGCATATCTCCTGGTCTCTAAAAATCCCTTCCATGCTTCTCCACACCAAATAAGAAATATGACTCCTTTTATCTCTGAGCACATTTCCCAGTGGAGCAGTTTCAGCTCCAGCCTCAGCTCGCTGGCCACAGTGCCTGCAAATTGATTTATTCCTCATAATGGTCAAACTTTGTCATCCAAATGCTGGGAAACGCCGTAATTCAATCTTTGCGTGTCCTTTAACTTTCTTTTATCTCTCTGGCTGCTTTAACAACTGCTAAAATGTTCAAGGCAAGCTTTTATGTATTTATGAAGCAGCCAAAAGCAAGGCAAGAGGTTAGAAGGGAGTTGGATGTGTTACTTCAAGCAGCAAAACAATATTTATATTTCAATTTTTCAGCCCAGATTGAAGATTAACAATGAGATAACAACAGAATCTCACAAAATATCACTAAAAAAACCCCTTTGGTTAAAATCATGGTCCAACTAAAGTCTTTAAAAACAACAACAAAAAAATCACTGTTTATTCTTTTTTTCTGTCTAATAAGTTGAATTTTGGAGGTTTTTTTTGTCTATATACAAATGTATTTGTGCATAGATTTAACAAATACATAAATTTACTGCCCGTCTGTGCTGCAGATTTCCAAATGCACAGGGACAGACATCCCTCACCTGTACATGCTCAACAAAATCCCTCTTTTTAACTGTAAAATGTTGCTAAGCATTTGTTCATGTTTTATGGAACACACCAACTTGTCTTGCACTTTTTTCTATTCCCAGTCCTCCTCACTTATATTTATTTAATGTTCTGCTCTCCACTTGTGGCTTCGTTTCTTCCACTGAAAATCATATTCAGCAAAACCTGCTTCTCTTGAAGCTTTGCCATTATTTCCTGTATTTTAAGATCATTAATCAACTTCTCCACTCTGAAATTGACTTTTAGATCTCAAGTTTTAACCTGTCATTCCCCTGCCTTTTAATGGTGATAATATCTGCTTTTATGTTTCTTTTGTTTGTTTTTTTGTTGTTGTTTGTTTGGGGTTTTTTGTTTGTTTTGGTTTTTGTGGGTTTTTTTAATGTTGTCATGGAAAACCTTTTTTTTTTTGCTGAGATTTAAGGAAGGAATGGATTTGGTATTTCTGTCTTGAATAAAATATAAATTCCTATTTCTGTTTTAATTGACTATAATTTCACTGCCTGAACCAGCTATTGGAATATCTATATTTTCCACACACAAGTAATTATGTTATAATTTAATACACATGACTTTACTAAGCAAGATCCACTCCCAAAGAGTCCAAGTGTAATTTCTCTTGTTTATGAAAAATATCAAATTACCAAAAAATCCATCTGGGTAAATTCCAGGTTGTTATTATTTAATTATGCTTTAGTTACAGGGATAGAGGTTTCAGAAGCACTTTAGGACAAATTATATTTCATAAATTATTCCCCTGAATAAGGACTTGTAGTCTGAGTTTGAGACAGGGCCTAACCTGAGGGTATGAGCTCAGTTTTGATTCATTCAGGAGCACATCTGTGAGAGGAATATTAGAGCAGCCTTAAAACATTGAAATGTTCCAGGGCAGAGATGTTTATTGGGGATTTCATAGCCCATCCTTCAAACCAGACCTTAACCAAATTCCCCAAGCTGACAGAAATAATAAAGTTCCAGGGATTCTTACTGAAACGCTTTAATATCTAAAGATGAGCCTACCTCTCCTTTCTAAGATCATTTCAGTAAATTAGTATTGAGTTATACAACCTAATGAGGGAAATTAATTTCCTAAAATTACCTTCCGTGAGTGAAAACAGGCATAAGGAATATAATCAATTTTTTTTTTTTTTTTTCAGAGGAAAGAGAACCACAGTGAACGGAACAAACTGAGATGTCTCAGGTGGAAAAGCACTTCATTTTCCTTCCAAAACAATTTTACATAATAATTCTATTTTTATCCTCCCACTGACTTCTATCCAATCTCTCCTCACTTCTAAAAGATTTGATGATTGCACAGATAAAGCTTTTGAGTTTCTTAGGTATCAATTCCACACAACCGACAATAAATCTGAATATTACCTATTTATGATTTCGTCCAGGATCTTTGAATTTCCTCAGAAATATTTCTTCAGATGGGAACTTTCGATATAAATAACTCAAGTGGGACACATTTTACTCCTTCTATATTATTAACAACTCTTCCAAAAGTGCAGTTTTCTGGTTTTATTTCAGGAGGCATCTCCAAATCCAGGCATAAGCATTAATATTAACAGCCAGAATATGACTCTGCTGCATTCAATTCCTGAAGCATCTTTCTATAAATTCATGAAAAGAGATTTTATGGTTTGGAGAGAAAAGAGACAGTTTGAAATTAAAAAAAAAAAAAAAAACAAAAAAACAAACCCAAAAAACAAAAAAAAACCACCCCCCAAAAAAACCCACAATAATAACAACAACCCCCTAAAATCAAAATAAAACAACCTCATCCAACCTGGGATGCCTGGGATGGGGCAGGGATGGGGCAGGGATGGGGCAGGGATGGGGCAGGGATGGGGCAGCCACAGCTTCTCCAGGCACTCTGTGCCAGGCTCCCACCACCCTCCTGGGGAACAATTCCCTCCCAAAATCCCATCCAAAGCTCCTCTCTGTCAGTGGGAGGCATTCCCTGTGTCCTGGCATGCCAGACCTTTGTAAATCCTTTGCACAAAGCTCCAGGGAGGGTGGAGAGGGGCACAGGTGATACCTGGACAGGTGCCTGGGACAGAGTGAAAGGAATAAAGCAGGGATTTATTAAAATCCTTCCCAGGATTCCCCTTGGGCACTGCAGGAGCCTGGCCATGGCTACACCCAAGCTGGGCCCAAGTCTCGAGTTCTCACACTTGGATCAGTTTGGGTCCATTCCCACCTTGGGGTTCATTGTCCAGTCCCAGCTCCAGGTTCTGCAGTCCCACCCTCCCACATTCTCTCCTCCAGTCGCTGCTCTTTGCACTTTTTGGGGCTGGAGCTGCAGCGTGTCCTTGGCTGTGGGGCTGGAAAAGGATTGTTTGGTGTGCCTGAGCTGGGAGGAGAGCTGGGAACACTTTGTGTGGAGCTCAGAGTCACACACCAATGAAATACAGAATCTGGAAAATATAAAATTTAGAACTGAAGGCATCACGGGCTCCCAGCATTCCTGGAAGGTCCTGGTACCACATTCCATCGGGTTTAGCAGTTAATGAGAGACCTCAGGCACTGCAATTCCTGCTCCTGCCCGGGGAAGCTGCCAGCTGTATTTCCAGGCCAATTATTGCTTCCACAAAACGCTCTAAATCTGTCAACAAGCACAAGTGTGAAGTGCAGAATAAAAACATCGTGAGGATTGTGAAGCACTTGTTACAAGAGGAGTTCCTTCTTGCAGAGGGAGCACTGAGAGTTGGCTTCCCAACAGCAGCACCGCTGCCAAATTCAGGTGTTAAATGCTATTAGCACACCAATATGTTTGTACTCTTTTTTCTTTTAACTGGGAAATAGGTGTTTACTCTCTGACACATCTATAGGATAAACACTTTGCAAGCTACTGTGGGAAATCCAGGAAAGTTCCAAGGATTTCTCCCTGGGAGTGTGAGCAAAGGGAGAGAATGCATTTTATCCACAGGAGTTGCAGCATCTCAGTGGATGTGGGTGTATTTTCATAAAGTAAAAGTAAATAAATTAATGTAAGAGATCCAATCATTTTCCCAAATGCACAAATCCCCCCATCTTCACACATCGTTGACATTATTGCTGGGTATGGAATTAGAGAATTATTTAGGTTGGAAAAGTCCTCCAGGATGGTCGAGTCCAACCTGTGACTGATCCCAGAGCACTGAGTGCCACGTCCAGGCATTCCTTGGACACCTCCAGGGATGGAGACTGCAACCCCCCTTGCAATGTCTGACCACCCTTCCCGTGAATAAATTCTTCCTGATCTCAGCCTGAACCTCTCCTGGCACAGCTTGGGGCTCTCTTCTCTTCTCTTCTCTTCTCTTCTCTTCTCTTCTCTTCTCTTCTCTTCTCTTCTCTTCTCTTCTCTTCTCTTCTCTTCTCTTCTCTTCTCTTCTCTTCTCTTCTCTTCTCTTCTCTTCTCTTCTCTTCTCTTCTCTTTTTTCCTGAGTTATTTTGCTGAAAGGTGGGAAAGCTTCTTCCCTTGGATTCTTCATTTGAGGAATCTCCCACCTGCCTGACCTCGAGCATGTCAAAGTTTCTCATCCAAGGTGATTTCTTCTCCTCAGGCCTGGATTCAAGGCTGTGTGATGTCACCTCAGTCCCCAGAGCTGCTGGCCTGTGCTCAGCCACTGCAGGTTTTTTTGGCTGGGTTCAGTTCTCCGGGAGAGACTGATTTCCCTCTGAAGCTTCCAGTTTTAACTCTCCTACAAAACCAGCCCTGAGAGCTCACCCAGACTGTCAATATTCTCAATATTCCCCAGGTTTTGGCTCCAGGCTCAGTCTCAGGGCTGGGTGCTCACCCCCAGTGGCTGGAGAGCTGTAATTGCCAAAGATCTGCTTGGAGAATCCTCAGGAATCTCCTGGTTCTTGGGATGCAACTTGGGGAAATGTTATGTGGGAAAAGGAGACAAGATTTTATAATCAGCTGAACAAAACTACAGGATTGATGGTGACTGTCAAGCTAATTATGGAATGAATCATGTCTGGCTCTGCAGTTATTAGTCAAAGTAATTAATTATTTGCTTAAAAATAACATTAAAATTTAACCAATAAAACCATTTATTGATGGCTGGACTGACTTTTTTTTCCTTTCCCTTGTCTAAATGTCATCCTGGTTAAGAAAACATAAAATAAAAAGTCATTAAATCGTCTTAGTCATAAAATACCCATCTTTCATCATTTAAATAAATAGAAAAGTGAGACATTATCTGATAGACATTTGGGCTTATCAGTTATGCAAAAAAATATTAGAGGCTTTCTGCAAGGGACTCACAATTAAATAAAACATTATTTTAACTAAAATATTGGCATAATTTTAAGGTAAATACCGTAAATAAAGGTAAATAAATATCTGGAAATGTGAACTCTCCCCATGTTTTTTCCCTTTCCACACCTCATCCTTCTCCCCATCCCAGTAATGATTTCTATGCAGACAAAAGTTTCTTGATTTTTTTCCTGTTGAACTGCCTTTGTTGTTGGGTAATTTCTGCCTTTCCTGAAGAACTGAGCAGGATTCCAGGATTCTGGCATGGGATACAGGAGGGTGACCCCATCTGCAAACCCAATCCCCCAAAATTTACACCTATTGCTTTCTCTTTCACCTTGGCTTCTCCTCAGCAAATCTGCCGGGAGTCCTGGAAAAAAAAAAAAAAAATCTGGATCTGGAGCAGGGTGGAGAAAACAACAGAAGGGGAAAGCAGACAAGCAATGGGAAATCAGAGAGTTTGGCATTCCTTGCAGCCTGGATCCACCGGGATTTGTGGTGCACTGTTGATCATGGCAGTGTCCTCACACACACAGGGTGGGGAAGAGAGATGGATTTTTCCCTCCAAAGTTAAACTGGGAAAATAAACCAGAAGAGAAGGAAAAGGAGGAGAAACACCAGGGAGCCCCAAAGGTTCCAGCTGCAGGGCTGGAGCTCGGATGGATTTGGGCTCAGTTTTCACTCATCCACCCAACACCTTTACCCAGGAACGAGCAGAGCTCCTCGATTGCTCCTCAGAAAAGAAAGAAGCTCTGCCTCTGTTAGAGTGAGCTGGGCTTAGCACCACTAATTAGTGATTTGTCATCAGTCTCGTTTGTTTCTGTTCAGAGCCAGGATTATTAGAAAGGCGACAGAGCTGGATTCTCGTGTTCAGACTTGGATGTTTATGATATCAAAATTTACAGAAAGTACAACAGCACCTTGCTAGAAGTAGGAAAAACAGCTCTAAGCTGAGCCTGTTTCAAGGCCTTTTAAAGCTAAACAAACCAAAAAAAGTTTAACACCTACATTATTTATACTTTTGACCTGATAATAGATTCCCACGACCCTTAGAGTGACTTTCAACTGACCAGCCCAAAGGTCACTGCCTGAGTTCTGTGAAGAAAAAGGAAGAAGAAGATGAACAAAGAAAAAGACATCACCCAAAATTTTCCATCTTGTCCCCTAACTACCACTATATTGTAAAAACCTCAAATTTAAAACCCATCACCCAGTGAAAACACACACATCTGACCCACCACACATTGGTGATTTCTCACTCATTATTTATATTTCCAAGCCTTCTCCAAGGTTCCAGCTCCAGAGCAGTGTTTGCCAGGGGGTCTGTGCCTGGGAGCACAGAAAACTCAGAAACTCCACATTTCTGAGATCCAACGTGCCTCCAAATGAGTTAAATAGCTCGAAAACTGAGCTGCTCAGATTTTATTAGGGATTGAACAGCTCCAGGTGCTCCTAAGCCAAAATCAATGGCAAGATGAGCTGTGGGAGTCTGCCAGGAGATTATGGACAGGGCAGGAATCCAGCGGGGGCAGGAGGATGCAGAGCCCCAGCATTGCCCTGGGGATGGGAATGAGCTGCCCAGGAGCTGATCCCCCCCTTCCACCCAGCTGCAATTCCACTCTGAGCTCCAGCAATCACCCACGGCACAGCCTGGCAAGGAGATGAGCTTTAGGGTCTCGTCAAACCCAAATTTTGCCGTGATTCTGTAAGAGGAGTTCATTAATCTAAAGATTTTGCATTAGAGATCCCTTTGCCACGCTCCAGATCTTTTAAACCTGATTAATTCGTGAAGAGCTTCATAAAATCTTACCCGAAATCCCAGAAATGGTTTGGGTTTGAAGGAATTTAAAGCCCACCCAGTTCCACCCGTGCCATGGGACCAGGCTGCTCCAAGCCCTGTCCAGCCCAGCCTCGAACACTTTCAGCAACATTTCCAAAAATACCATTCCCTGACAAAATCCATCGAGGAATACTTTTGCCAAGGCTGAATTTTCACTCTTGCTGTAGCTGTGGGCATGAGCAAACCTGCAGCCTCTGCGCCTCTGTCTCCCTAAGGGGATTTTTGTGCACCTCCACTGAAATACTTGTACAATTCCCCCATGAGATATTCCCACAGATGGGAGAAGTTACAGCCTGCCATTCCATTTGATTTAATATTGATATTTTTTCCTTCACTTGCGTGTCAGTCAATGCCCCACATTAGGATGCAAAACTCCCTGGGCATTTTGAGCTATGTAACAGCTTTTTGATGTATTTTTCAGCATTTTGCAAGTCTCGTATTTTCAGATGAAATTGAATTTTGCCTGTTTTTAATGATCTCATTAATGGCTTGTCAGGTATCTGTGTTTCAGTTTTACACCTCTCCAGTCCCATCATCCCCGACATTTCCTGTTGATATTGTTTTGTGAAGGCTAATGAGGCTTCACCTTGGAGCAGGAGTGATGTGACTCCACACAAACTGAGAAGAGCTTCGTCTGACAGATTTGGATGCAGCAGGAAGATGCTGGAAATAATTATTTGTAAATGTTTCTGAACTTGTGAAAGGAGCTGAAGCTTCTGTGCTGGCATTTGCCTCTCTTTCAGGGTCACCTCTGCTGTATCACTGCTGTCCTGCACCTCAGCCTCTCCAGCACAGATTAAATTCAAATATTCATAGAGCAACAATTAAACTCGAGGAAGGAAAAACATCATTTTAAAGCCAGTTCCACGTGAAAATGAGCCTTTAAAACTTAAAATAAAATTTTATTTAATATAAAGAAAAAAGTGTCAGTATGTTTTTTCTCCTCCTAATTAGACACATTTAAAATAAAATATAAGAAATCCATGAATCATTTCTTTATGCTCCTAAAGCATTTCTCTGCTTGTTAAATGTAACAGAACTGCACCTTTGTTTTATCTTTGCCAGGAGCTACTTCACACAAGGAATTTCTAAGATTGTTTCAAAAAAAACTTTGCATTAGATAAAAGGAATAAATAGAGAAGCCAAACTTCTTGCTGTCTGTGAAATTAGTTTGTGCTTATAGTAACAGTTAACATTACTGTAAAAAATTCTAGGCAAAGATTTCAAATTAAATTCCAGAGATGGCACAGCCAGACCTATGTAAAGCACCTGGATGAGCATCCTTGCATTATCCATAGGTTATTTCAACAACATCCTCATGTTCTGTGATCAGACCAGAATTTAATCATGATTCAAAGATAAAATATTTGAAAAAAGCCTCAAACTTCTTCTTACAATGATGGACTCCATGTGCACAAAAAAAAAGCATTTTGGAGCTGCCTCATCTGTGGGCACTCACAGCATCCCTGCTTTTGTCAAATATCAGGGATGTGGAATCTTGTGACAAGAATCCTCCACTGTGGAGGGGGTAAAAGTGAATATCTCCACAGCAATATTCCAAGAAAGGATTTCTGCTCACCCATCAAGGATCTGAGAATTAACTCCCCAAATTAACTCCACAAGGCAATGTGCCCTATCAGGGCTCTGCTCTGTTTTCAGCATTTAAAACAATTTAAAACAAACAAAGGTTTTGTTTGATGGATTCCCACCTCCAAAGGGAGCAGTGTCCGGTGTCTCACCCACTCCTGTTTTCCCCAGACATCAAAGGCAGGGTGGCTTTGTTCAGAATGGAGGTGTTTTCACAGGGTTAAAGAGCGATAACAAACTCCTCTTCTCCAAAGATTTCATCCTCTCTGAAGAAAGCAAACACTTAAAAAGGAAGGAATAACAAGATGGAAAAGAAATATTCAGCGGCGTTTTTCAATGACTTCTCTGAAACATTATGGTGGCCACAACCCACAGATCCACAGGGAAGTTCAGGCACTGCAATCCTAAAAATCTCTTCTCTAAAGTGGAGGAGGAGAACATTTCACAGCGTGGAAGGAGCACGTTTGAACCATCTACAAACACGGAATGACACCAATGTCCTGTCCCATCCCTGTCCCATCCCTGTCCCTGTCCTTGTCCCTGCTCCATCCCTGTCCCTGTCCCTGCTCCATCCCTGCTCCATCCCTGTCCCATCCTTGTCCCTGTCCCATCCCTGTCCCTGCTCCATCCCTGTCCCTGTCCCTGCTCCATCCCTGCTCCATCCCTGTCCCATCCTTGTCCCTGTCCCATCCCTGTCCCTGCTCCATCCCTGTCCCTGTCCCTGCTCCATCCCTGCTCCATCCCTGTCCCATCCTTGTCCCTGTCCCATCCCTGTCCCTGCTCCATCCCTGCCCCATCCCTTTCCCTGTCCCATCCCTGTCCCATCCCTGTCTTGTCCCATCCCTGTCCCTGCTCCATCCCTGCCCCATCCCTGTCCCTGTCCCATCCCTGTCCTGTCCCATCCCTGTCCCTGCTCCATCCCTGCCCCATCCCTGTCCCTGTCCCATCCCTGTCCTTGTTCCTGTCCCATCCCTGTCCCTGCTCCATCCCTGTCCCATCCCTGTCCCATCCCTGTCCCTGTCCCATCCCTGTCCCTGCTCCATCCCTGTCCCTGTCCCATCCCTGTCCCATCCCTGTCCCTGTCCCATCCCTGTCCCTGTCCTGTCCCTGCTCCATCCCTGTCCCTGTTCCTGTCCCATCCCTGTCCCATCCCTGTCCCTGCTCCATCCCTGCCCCATCCCTGTCCCATCCCTGTCCCTGTCCCATCCCTGTCCCTGTCCCATCCCTGTCCCTGTCCCATCCCTGTCCCTGTCCCATCCCTGCCCCATCCCTGTCCCTGTCCCTGTCCCATCCCTGCTGGCTGAGGGTTCTTTTCTCCTCTCCAAGGCCCTCACTCTGCTGCAGTGCCCTACTTTCCTCTCCTGCTTTGCTGAAGTTTAAATAATAAAAAAAAAAACCCACCCAGCCAAAGCCCCCAAGTGCCTCAACAACAAACCCATGAACAAAGAAGCAAGTGACAACTTTTGAACACAGGATTGAATGTTCTTAAGCAGTTCTGGAAAATAAATACGACTCAAATCCTGTAATTCATTCTTCTATATCTGAGGAAACACAATGAGCAGTTTTTGTAGGTTGGCTTTTTGCTTCCAATAGCTTTGTAATAATCTTATCCAAAAGATGAACTGTAAATGATTTTTCTTTTTTTTTATTGTGTTTTTTTTTTCCTTGGCCAAAGGTTCTTTTCTCTCTTGGAAACAAAGATTTAAAGAACAGAGATTTTGTTTTAAGATCTACAGCAAATAGGCCTTAGGTCTGATTATTTACACTTGAATATTAGAAGACTTTAAATAATCTGCCTGTGAAAGCCAAATAAATTAAGTCTTCAGAACTGAGAGAACAGAGTTTTAATCGTGTTTTCTGAGAGGAAAAGGATAAACTCTAAAATGTAGGTTATTACTGCTCTCTGAAATATCATTGCAGTTGCAGAGTGAGAAGATAGAATGATCTGTTCTGAAACTGTTTGGGCATTGGAAGAAAAAGTTAAAAATATTCAAAGTACCAGAGAAACTGAAGGTTTGCAATAAACACAGCATGATCTGGGGAAGAAAGGATGATTTAATTGTTGGGATGAGTTCCATAATTATAGGCATGGCCATAACAGGCAACAGAGGGAGTAAAACCAGTTTAACACGGATCATTTGGATTATACTGGTTTAACATACTGGTTTTATACCTAGTCCTAAACCAGTAAGAAACTGTAGACCAAAAAAACAGTTCACCCTTCAAATTCAAAATTCACTCCTGACTATCCAAGCAGTTGGTTTAACTCAGTGGTTATGGATATTGCTCTACCACGGCTCTAATTCCCACATCCCACCTGGAGAACTTCACTTTTTAGTGGCTTTGCATCAGTGTAGGACTGAAATCCACACACCAAACATCACAGTGGGAACAGTCCCAGTCCCAGTCTCTGCACAGCAACATTTCCCACTGTCCCAGTGCTGGCCAGCTGCACAGAGGTGCTTTTGGGGATGTCAGTGCTCCAGGATTCTCTGCTGCTCTCCACTCTCACTCCTGTGCTCCATCAGCCTGGTTAGGATTTAATGGGAATTCTTATTGCAGCACCAGAGAACCCAATTATGCAAAATGAAGCTGTTGATAACTGGGCCATTCCTCCATGGGAAGCCTCGATTTTAGAGGCTGGAAATGGAGATGTAGGAATGGTAAAATCTTATTTACAGAGCAGATCCCTCGCTGGGCAGTTAGAGCAGCACAATCTTCCAGGAGTGGCTGCAAACTCATTATACCAACGGTTTTCCAAGGATTTATTAATTATTTCAAACAGGCAGTCCAATATTCTCCCAAAATAACTTTTTGCTGTTGCATTGGGATGTCTTAAAGCTTGACCATCATGGCTTTGCTTGAAAAATAATTTTTTTCTCCTAAAATAACTGACAAAACTATTTGTGGATAGAGATATCCAAGATTTCAGTGCACTCAGGAATTCAAAATCAGTTATCATCTATCCAAGCCTACTTAGCAAAACCTCCCTGAGTTTGTTAATGAGGAAAGATTTCAGGACAAAGTATCCAAAAATCCAAACACTTGTAATACTCTCAGTCACGACCAGAAAAGGAGATGTAAAAACTTGACAAATCCCACCTCAGAGGAATCCAGCATGTTCCTGGAGCAACAATGCCCAAGCAATCAGAAAAAAATGTTTGACATTATTCCGTGAAGAAAAGGACATTTGTAAAGGGATTCATGGGAATTAGAACCAAAATCTGAAAAACAAATAGGATTTGATGATGAAGCTCCCATACAGAAGTTACAGAAGTTTAAATCTCTTAGAATGCATTACATAAGGACATATAAAATCAGCTATAATCTGTATAAATACAGTGCCTGCAGCTTTGCTCATGGACTAAGGACATGAGGAATTACATCTCTTCCTAGGGAAGCTCCCCAGCCAGGAATTTGCCTCAAAAATTGAAGACAAAATACATGATAGGAGTACAAAAAGCAAGAAAATAAGGGTCAGAAGGATAATGAAGTGCCCAGAGTGCATCAGCACCCTGGCTCCTCTTTTACATGTAAATGCTGTAACAAAAACAGATTTTAAGAGTTTTGGGAGAAGTTAAAAAAGTAGATTTGCACATGAGCAAAGAAGACTGATTTCATGACTGAGTCTTTTTAGCTGCATGGGAGCTGTTGTCCCAGTGTGATCCTGGCAGGAGTCAGACCTGGAAGAATAAATGACAAAAATAAGATTTCAGAGATGTGCGTGCTGTTAACAGCACTAGAAACAAACCAACCTATAGCTGAAACAATTTAAAATAGAAGAGCTGGCTGAGAAATTCATAAGACTAAATTCCATGCTCCATAAAATGGACTGGGAAAGGCACTATCAGCTGGGTTTTCAGCAGGTAAGATAACCCTTATCACAACAGATGTGATATGGACAAGACTTATGTGTGGAAGCAGATACTGGAAACCTACCATGGAAACAGCAAGTGAAGCCTGAATATCAGAAAAGTTTGGATTAATGTCTCTTTTTGCCGTTCTTCCACCTTTGCATCCAATTTCTGAATTAAAACATTTTGATTTCTGCCACCCACGGGCACGGACACCGTGCTGAACTTTACCTTGCAGGAAATCTCTGCGACTCGAACGTGTCCCAACATCCCTTTGATCCATTTCCACTTTCCCTGAAAACGCCTGGAATTGTTCCATCGATCCTGAGAGAGCTCAGAGCAGCCCCGTGGGCCTGGCAGATAAATGTGTAACACATCCCAGAGTGAATCCTTAAAAAGAGGCTGCAGGAAGATGAATGCCTTTGCAGCCATTGTTTCCACAGTGCCAATAAAACATGGCAAGGAGAGCAGATTACAACTCCACGCAATCTATCCATTAAAAAAAAAAAAAATCACTGGGAAAGTGCTGCACTTTCCCTAATGGCATGGATATTTCTTCCACTCAAGGATCAGGGAGGTTGTGGCTGTCCCATCCCTGGAAGTGTCCAAGGCCAGGCTGGAGCACCTATGGGTGCTCCAACCCGTGACAGAAAGGTTTTAACGTCCCTTCCAACCCAAACCAGTGTGGAATTCTATTTTTTTAAGGCTTTTTCATCAAGGATTTGCTGCTGATCCAATCAGGCAGCACAAGGTGACTCAGAGCTGGCAGGTCACAAAGAAGTAGCAGAGCACAAGCAGCGAGCGCTTATTTCAAATTAGTTCTGGTCAATAGAAGGACTTGGAAATTTACCCCAGACAATTGTCAGATAATTTCAAATAATGGGGGTATCTGAGAAAACTGGTCTCTGCTGGTGGATGTTCTCTGAAACCACATTGATCCAATGACTTATGAATTATTTATTCGGCTGTGCCCTTAACCCGAAAAGTGAGAATTATTGATTTCGCTTCATATATCATATCATGGAATCCAAATAGAGGGGGAAAAATACCCTGAGAAAGTGGCAGGGACACAGCCCCTGAGCCTGTGCTTGTCTGTCCTGGAACAGAGACAGCTGGGGAGTTTCCAACTGCAAATTCAGGGAGGGATTCTGGCTTCAGTGGCGTCTGCAAAACACCGTAAAGAGGATTTTTCTTTAGACTTTGAATAGCAGGAAAAAACTTTTTGATTTAGATTGAAAATAGAAATATTTGACTCTGATTTCAAACAGAACCATTGTTTTGAAACTTAAACTTCAACATCCAAGGAGAACAATGAAGTGTTTGTGTCCCTGCATTAACAGGCATGATCTGGGGAAGTGCACTCAAACTTTAAAGAGAATTTTCTAGGAAGAGCTGAAAATGTTTGTTTGTTTTTAGCACTGACTTCCACAGAGAACAGTAGAAAAGAACAGGAAGAAACAACAATATCATAAGTTACAGTGCAGACAATGAATTAATATCAATTCCTTCTCATTAATATATAATTAGAAAGAAAGAAAGAAAACACCGTGGAGTGGTGGACACCACCTTTGTGAGGAGGTACAGAATGAACATTAAAAATAAATAATAAATATTGGAATAAAACAGCCAGAGATTTCCCATGGGCTTCCTGGTCCATGAATCCTTCCTTGTTCACCCCATCCAGCTTTTTCAAATCTTCCTTGGACTCAGTGACAACTGGAAGCTCATGAGACTCCAAAGTTGTGTCATTAAAAAAAAAAAAACAGATTACAAGGACAAAACTCAGCAGCACTGTGCCCTGAACAACTTCAGATCACAACAGTTTCCAAAAAAATTCTGGCTTAGAAATTTTATTCCCATGTCCCACAGAGGAAAATACTCACTTTTAGTTCTGTGGCTTCTTCTGACTCCTGTGAGAATCACAAAACCTGAGAGAAACTCTTGGACTTTTTATTTTTCACTGCTTCATGCAGCCAAAATTTGGGAATCACCACTCCAGAAGTGTTCCCATCTCCAGCTGTTGGAAAATACAGGAAAAAGATATTAAGGAAAAGCATTATTCAGTGCTTTGGGGGGTTTTGTCAAATATTTTCATGGTGTTGTAAATTAATAACTTTATTAATTCAAATAAAGCCTCAAAGTCCTGAAGGGAGGAGTCAGCTTTGAGGACATCTTGCCAAAATTTGCTAAATTCCTCTTAAATTTAGTGTATATTAAAAGATAATTCATAACCTACAATATAAATACAGAAATAAAGCATTTGGAGGTGTGTGGGGATGTCACATCTATGGAATGGAACATCTCTTCTTATAGGGAATTTCGAGGAACTCTGGGAGAAGTATTTTGAGTATTTTATTCCCTGTCCTCTTCCCTGCTCTGGAATAAAATCCATCCTGTGTGAGCATAAATAAATAAATAAATAAATAGATTTAAAAAAAAAAAAGAAAAAAAAATCAATATATATATTTCTTCTTTCAAATCACAGTTGGCAAACTTGATCCACATTTCTTTGGGAGAAATTGCTTTAGCACAAATCATCTCTATCAAATGAGATTTCACATATCTTGTGTTTCCAAGGTTTTCATGGCTGCTTATATAACACTCTTCAGGAAGAGTTATCCTCTGTCCTGGATTCGTTGACATAATCTTAGCATCCTATTTCCCATTTTGGGGGATATTTTGCCTACATGTGCTTAGCTGGTGCACTTTGGGGACTCCTGAAGTTGGATTTCTGGAAACACCACTGACTGGTTTTCAAATTTTCAAAAGAGAGGCACAAAGATAATTCCATTTTCCACAGCTGATGGACAGAGGGATAGGAGGAATTCTAACTGATCTCACTGTGGACACAGCAGGAAACCACTGGAAAAAAATGCGAATTATTTCACCTGTTGAGGAGAAATTGCCTCACAGAGAACATTTGGTGCTGCCCTGCTTGCCAGGGGACACTTGGGAAGTGTCAGGGTGACAGAGCAGGGAACAGAGCAGCAGCCAGAGCCCCACTGAGGTCACTGACAATGGGATGACGCAGGAGTGGATGAATAATTTAATATCAGGTGTTATTGGGGACGTATTGTCCTGGGGTGTGACATCACCTGCAGCAGCGCTGGGAGCACGCAGCATTTTGCAGCTTTTCATCCCAAAAGCTGCTTTTCCTTTCGCCAAGTGGCCAGGAAGGCACCACCCAGGGCAACCGAACTTCAAAATGCTTTTGATAATTGATGAAATTTGATAATCGATTTTTGAGACGACCCCCCCCTCTCACCTGCAGAGCTGCCTGCAGGCTCAGGGGAGCCCAGCACGGGGAGGAGCTGGAGCTGCTGGAGAGGCTCCAGGATGAGCAGAGGGATGGGAGGGAAGTTTGGCACAGCTGGGATTGGTCACCTGGAGAGGAGAAGATTCGGGATAACCAAATTCTGGCCTTGCAGGGGCTGAAGGAGCTGCAGGAAAGATGGAGAGAAAAAAATTCCCAAAGGATGGAGGGACAGGACACAGGGAATGGCTCCCAGTGCCAGAGGGCAGGGATGGGTGGGATATTGGGAATTGGGAATTCCTGGCTGGGATGGAATCCCAGAGCAGCTGTGGCTGCCCCTGGATCCCTGGCAGTGCCCAAGGTTGGACACTGAAGTTTGGATCACCCTGGGACAGTGGGAGGGGTCCCTGCCCTGGCCCTGGATGGGTTTTAGCTCCTTCCAACCCAACCCATTGTGGGATTCAGAGATTCTGAGCGATTCCAGCAGCAATTCCATTGGAATTACACAGGCAGACAGTGATAGGATAAGGGGGAAAGGCCTTAACACAAAGGAAGAAAAAGAAAGGAAGATCTGGATTAGATATTGGGGAGAAATCCCTTCCTGGCACAGGGTGCCCAGAGCAGCTGTGGCTGCCCCTGGATCCCTGGCAGTGCCCAAGGCCAGGTTGGACATTGGGGTTGGAGCTCCCTGGGATGGTGGGAGGTGTCCCTGGGGGTGGAATGAGATTTAAGGTCCCTTCCCACCCAAACCATTCTGGGATTCTATGAAGAAAAACACAAACTTGGCAGTTTCAGTCCCACTCCAGAGTTTGTGGATCCCTCTGGGCTCTGCCAGAGTCGTTCACATCCAGTTTTTCCCTCAACTCCCCAGAAGATCCATGTGCCAGCTGAAGGCTCCACAACCGTGTGCCCTTGTGACAGAGCAGCAGGAGAGGCTCTGAAATTTCAAATTTTAATATTTTACCATTTGTTTTCTATTTGTGAAGAAATGAAATTGCACAGAATTGCAAATTAATGGAATTTTGTCAGCAAAAAGACAGCAGGATTTGACTTTTTTCTTTCCAGCTTGTCAGAAATATAAAAGAAAGCCTTTTTCTCCTAAAACAGGAATTATCACGGAGTAGAAATAAACACATTTTACAATTTATGATGCACCAGTGTTTAAGCCTCTGAATCAAAACATTGCTGTTTGGAGCTGTGCCTTCCTTCACCTCCTTTTAAATCTGTCTCTGTAGCACAAACTCCTTTCTTTTCTCTCTTACAGGTGGAACAGGGGCTGATAGCAAGAAGTTAATCTATTCAACAGCAGCAGAATTTGTCAAAGCTTGATCTATGGCTCACTCTGCCTCTAAAAAACAGCTTTTCATTGAAAGTTGATGTGTTTTTTTCATTACTGAGGCAGCTCTCTATTTAATAACAGCGTTCCAATACATGCTATTGATCCACGTATTGGAACAATTCTTACAGTTCAGGCTGGCCTGTGGATTTATTAAACATTTGCTGGCATTTTCTCCAGGCTCAAGGCCATGCATGTGCATGGAAAAAAGCCAATAAACATAAGGGGCACATTCTGTATGGTTCTGTATTATTTAAAACTGAGAAAAACTTACATCACAAAAAATTCGGGTTTAGAGAGCAAATGGATTAATTTAAACCACATTTCGTTTGGGATGTGTTTATGAATGAATCTGAACTTAAATTCAGATGTAGGATTTGAAGACCAAATAAATCTGAAATCCCTCATTGACTCCACCTGGCTCCTCTGGATCCCCCCAGCTGGAGCCAATTCCACACCCAGGGAAAGATTTAAAGGTCTGAGCTTTAATTGACCCTGAACACGATGGGAGCTCTGGGAACCAAAACTCCTCCCTGAAGGACAGAGAACCACAAAATCACCGAAGGTTTGGGTTGGAAAGGATCTTAGAATCATCCAATTCCAGCCCTGCCATGGCAGGGACCCCTCCCACCACCCCAGGTGCTCCAACTCCAATGTCCAACCTGGCCTTGGGCACTGCCAGGGATCCAGGGCCAGGTGTCTCCCCGCCCTCCCGGGGGGAATTCCTTCCCAAAATCCACTCAAAATCTCCCCTCCTACATTTTAAGGCTGTTCCCCCTTGTCCTATCACCCTTTGGAGCACCTTCTGTGTCCTCTCCTGTGAGCTCTGGATGTTCCTGGGCTCATTTCTGGTGATCTCACTCATTCCCTGTTGAGCATTCCAGTCCTTTCCTGGGCTGTGCAGTCGCTCCATAAATCTGCTCCGGTTTTATTGACAGGACCTGCAGAGCAGGGACACGGAGATGGTTCAAAGCCGCCTTCCACCCACCCCATCCTGAATATGGAATGATTTTTATAAGGGGGGAAAAAAGAATTCCTCAGGAGTTCACAGAGCAGCCTGGCAGTGGTTTCTGATTCTTGTAAACAATTTTTGAGGCGTGTGAAGAGCTGCAAATGGCTCTGCTGTGAATCGATGCCTCTCAGGTACAAAAGGATGCATTGTCACAGGATAATATCTCTGCTTTTCCCCTGGTTTGGTTTTTTTGTTTGGGTTTTTTTGTTGTTGTTGTTTTTTTGTTTGTTTTTTGTTTTGTTTTCATTCCTGGCAAAACAAACGCTTGGCTTGAAAATAATTCTCCCAAGATTTCGGATTCCCACTTGCTCGACAAATAAGAGCAAGTCGAAATGAGGGGGATTTGTCATGGCAGAAAAATCTCCGGAGCTGCACAGGATCCACGTCCTTCCCAGTGCTTTGTGTGCTGGAATCGGCTCCTGAGCAGGGAAAAACTGCCCGGGGGGATGTCCCGGGTGCCACCCTGGGTACGAACATTTGACCTGGAGACAATGACAGAACCGGGAGGAAACGTTTTGTGATGTTCGTAGAATTCAGAGGGATCAACAGCCCAAAGCTTTGTTACAGGATTGTGTTTCCTGTCATGATTCCAGTCCCTCCCATCCATTTCCCAGGCAGTCTGGAGCCTCTTGTCCCTTTGGCTTGGCTCTTCCAGAGGGAATTTACAGGCTCTGCTTCTCCCACTGCCTTTTTTCCCCAACATTTATGTTAAATTTGGGTCTATGAGTTTGCCTTGTCCCGTAATTCCTTCCAAGAGAGAAGAGATTATTCCAAAATCAAAGTGCAGCCAAAGAGCTCAGTCTATGCATTAAATGGCATTCCCATAAGGAAAGTGGATGGCCTTTCATGATTAATAAATTAATTGGGAAAGCAAACAAAAAAATCCAAGGAAAATGGATGCAAGTCTCAGAGTTTAGAAGATTTAACTGTGAGGAGTAACAAGAAATCAAAGCAAGAACAATAAAAATGTAGAAAAATTGGAATTATATTGCTGAAAGAAGTCTCATATATTAAAGCATTTTAAAATTATCCTTTAGTGCAAAAGCAACTTAAAGAAAATGCTTAACCAAATTCATCTGCACAGGGTCGTTTTTTAAAACGGTTTTAAAATGTTATTAAAACAGACAAACCCAGGCACAAAAGAATTGTGTAATTTTAGCAGATGATTACTAACTGCACTAATTAAGTAGCTTTAATTGTCTCAATCTAAGTCAAGAGACAATTCATGTGAATATTGCTGCCAGACTCAGCAGTCATCATTTCCACAAAGTAACTTTTAAGTGAGTTATCCTGCAGCTTTTATTGCTCCCGGTCTGGGATTTACACATCCCCAGGGCCATGGATCACTGCTGAGGCACTGGAGGTAACCAGGAAAAGTTTGGTCACTGTTCCTCCACCTCCCCTGGAAACTTTGCAGGGTCCCAGGATTGTGGAAGATAAAGAAAGTAAATGGGAACAGAGGGAATATATTTTCTGCTTTATTACTTTATCAAGCTTTCTAAATTTCGGAGCACTTTTAAAATATCAAACCATATCTTCTTGCTTTCCTCTGCAGAATTCCTATTTTTCTTTCTTAATTAAAGAGATGGAATATTAAAAATTCATTTAAAGGCGCAAAACCAAAACATTTTAATTTTTGCAGCCATTGCTTCTAAAAAGTAATTTATATACCTTGAAACGTGACCTGATCTTATTACTGAAAGTGGGCAGCTTAAGGCCATGGAATGGCTTGGCTTGGAAGGGACATTAAGGATCATCCAAGGCCACTCCCTCCACGGGAAGGGACAATTTTCACTGTCCCAGGTGACTCCAATCTCAATGTCCAGCCTGGCCTTGGACACTTCCAGGGATCCAGGGGCAACCACAGCAAATCTGGGAATTCCATTCCAGGGCCTCCCCACCCTCACAAGGAAGAATTCCTTCCCAATGTCCCGCCCATCCCTGCCCTCTGGCAGAGGGAGCCGTTCCTGTTGGATCCCACAAATCTGGAGTTTCGGAGTTTTCTGTGCTCCCAGGCACAGACCCCCTGGCAAACACTGCTCTGGAGCTGGAACCTTGGAGAAGGCTTGGAAATATAAATAATGAGTGAGAAATCACCAATGTGTGGTGGGTCAGATGTGTGTGTTTTCACTGGGGGATGGGTTTTAAATTTGAGGTTTTTACAGTACAGGGGTGGACATGGGACAGGATGGAGAATTTGGGGTGGTGTCTTTTTCTTTGTTCATCTTCTTCTTCCTCACAGAACTCAGGCAGTGACCTTTGGTTGGTCAAATGTCACTCTGAGGGTGGTGAGAATTTATTATTGGGTTAAAAGGATAAATAACATAAAAGTTAAACTTTTATTGGTTTGTTTAATTTTAAAAGGCCTTGAAGCAGCCTCAGCTGGGGCCATTTTTTTCCCACTTCTAGCCAGGAGCTGGAGGTGCTGTCAAACTTTCTATAATTTTTGATAAGATATAATAAACATCCAAGCCTGAACACGAGAATCACCTCAATCACCTTTCTGATAATCCTGGCTCTGAGGGAAAACAAATGAGACTGATGACAAATCACTAATGAGTGTGCAAAGCCCAGCTCACACCCCCACAATTCCCACTTATCCACGAACAATAAAACACCATCAGAAAAATCAATTAACCAAAGGCATCCTCATCCACCAAACTCTGGGTAACTGAAGTCAGTCCTCGAAGCCTCTCATTTTCTGCTGGCTCATGATCTAGTGGAAAATTCCCTGGGATATTGGGAAGGAATTCCTGGCTGTGAGGGTGAGGAGGGGCTGGGCTGGAGTTCCCAGATTTGCTGTGGATCCCTGGCAGTGCCCAAGGCCAGGCTGGATTGGGATTGGATCATCCTGGGACACTGGAAGTTGTCCCTGCCATGACAGGGGGTGGCACTGGATGGTTTTAATGTCCCTCCCAACCCAAACCAGTCTGGGATTCTGGGATTCATCCCCACAACTCCTTCATTTTACATTTGAACAATTAGTCCCTGTAATTCCATGAAATCCCTTCATGGATTTGCAGCCTGGTGTTTTATTGTCATTCCTTCCCTCCAACCTGAATGCATTCAGCATTCCTGGCAGCCATGAACCTCTCACTCTTTTATTTGCACTCCCCAGCTCTCTTATTTATCTTTCTTTTCAGAAATTTCAGGCTCAGAAGTTTAACAGAGCATTTTAAAGTTCCCTTCCCAGGTCACCATTGAAAAGACCATATTTTCTCATTTATAGCCAGTGTTTTACAAGGGATCAAAACCTCCGAATTGAGAAGATAAAGATCTTACCTATAGATATATAAAAAGCTTTGTACTAAAGGAACAACTTTAAGGCTATTTTAACCCAAACAAATGAAAAATCTGAACTAAAAGTGCAAATATGTAAAAGTAGCTCAGTTATTTCTGAATCTTTGAACTTTGACTGTGACTACCATTGAAAACCTTTCACACCATGTGCAATCACACATTTCTATTTAACCACATACCCGTGATTTTAACTCCAGCACTCAAATTTGGAAGCTTCTCCCAGGCCTCAGGTCCAAAGCAGTGTTCTCCTGGGGGTCAGTGCCAGAAAGCACAGAAAGCTCAAAAATCCAAAATTTCTGGGTTCCAACAGAGCTGGAGGCTGGAAAAGGCTCTGGGAGCTGCTGGATCCTGGCAGAGGTAAAAAATGTGGAATAACACAAGTGGGAAGGGAAAGCCAGCAAAGAGACAACACCTGTGGGAGAAAGCATCTCCCTTTGCCTGAAAAATTAAGATGTTTCGTGGCCCCACAATGCACTTACCAGCTCCTGCTACCAGATATTCTTGGACAAATATTAAAACTGCCTCATGCCTGAAAAAAAAAATATGATTTGGAATTAGAAAGAGCTGACAGAAACTCCCTCCCTTCATCCCCAGAGACTCAGGCTGGGGTTTCAGCAACACATCCAACGCTGGCAGATGGCCCACACACTCCACTCCCCCCCAACACTTGTTCCCAGCCAGGAATAAAGATTTGCAGAGTTCCAAAGAAATCCCATTTTCCCTTGCCTGAGCACACCCCAGAGCAGCAGACCTGAGGGCTGGACACACCTCCTTCAGCAGAGAGCTGCTCAGGATGGCCCTGGCTCAGGAGCATGAATGATATCAATAAATTGGGCTGCCCAGCGTGAATGATATCAATAAATTGGGCTGCCCAGCGTGAATTATATCAATAAATTGGGCTGCTCAGCATGAATTATATCAATAAATTGGGCTGCTCAGCATGAATTAAATCAATAAATTGGGCTGCTCAGCATGAATTAAATCAATAAATTGGGCTGCTCAGCATGGCCCTGTGGCAGCTCACACGCTGCTGGGGTCAATAACAAAGATTTCCTCTAATAGGGCTGGGATAGGGCAGGGGCACAGAGGATTCACACTTTGAGCAGCTCTAAAGTAACAAAATGCACAGTGGGTCTCTTTTCCCAGGTGGAGCAAAAGGAATGCAGGAATATTAAGTCAAAGATGGGGAAAACAGTGATTATTGTTATTTTCTGGTTGGGCTTGACTCGTTCTCTCAAAGCAGCACCAATTCTCTTTACCATCCACATGTCCACACACACCTGTACTCAGAAATCCACATTTACAAACTTTTTGGGTTCTGCCCCACAGACCAGAATGAATTCTCTGCCTCTCCAATAAGCAGAGGCCAAAGAAGGAACGAGGAGTTTGCAATTCTGGCCCACTGCTCTTTGCTGTTTTTCAGCTGGATGTCACTTCAGATTACCAACTTCTGCCCAAAGTGCAACACAAGCCCAGGAGATGAATTTCTGTACTTTTTTCATAATTCTCCATGCACTGACACTGGATAAATAAGACAGGTAATGGCCTAATATTGTTACAGTGACATAAATCGGAAAAAATTAATCTTTCTTCTTCACTAGCAATCAAATCACACTCTGAGCTGCAATAAACCTTTAGGGTAAATACTTGAAGACTGAAGGATGAGTTAAGGGTGTAAAATTTGGTGAAGTAATGAGTAAATAGGTGCATAAACTGCATATAAATGTTTGATGAATGAGCTGAAGTGGAGAAAAATGATGTAGGGTAACGTAAGGGAGCACAGCTTAAAGGGAAATATCTCCTTGACAGTGACACATTAGATTGTGAAATTAGATTGTAGGATCAGATTGTCTCTCAAAGGAAGAAAGAAAAACATCATCATTTGGATAACTTAAAATATGGTTGGAGAAAATACCCCAAAAGCTCAAGCATGAAGCAAATATCCCAGGATTTGAGGGGCCAATCTGGAAAATAAATCATGGCAGAGTCCTGTCTCTAGTTTCACAGTTTTCCTGCCATGGACACCAAGGGGATGAGACAAGAAGATGCTACATCGACATTTAAAATATCCAGTTTATACAATAGTCTGTACATTCAAACTGTATAAATAAGTCAGTGCAGAGGAGATGCTCCTCAAGCCAAGCTGATTGGGATTCCAAGTACACCAGAGCTCGTCCTCCTCACAGGAACAAGAATATTTTGAGGCCAATTTGCATTTCATAGCCAGGGGCATCATTTGCAGGTGACTGAACAATCAATTAAAACAGCTCGAGTAGGTTTTTCTGGACAATTTTTATTTTTTTTTTTTATGAAACCAGGTCATTGCTGCTCATTCACATGGTTTGGGGCATTTTAGACATTAAAAACACCAAGTTCTCCTCAAGATTTCTGGTGCTGATGTATGGATTTACATTTTATTTTCCCCAAGCTGGTGGAGGGACTGAACCCACCCCTCCCACCACCCCCAGACATTGATCAGCCTCAGCAGGGTAATGGATCTGTGCTGCTGCAACTGTTCTGAACTCCACTAATTAAAATTTATAAATTCAGCACAGAGCAGAAAGCCATCACAAAAAGCATCAGTGGTGACTCCATAGCCTTGACTTTGGATAAAATAAAAACCAAGTCTTTGAGGGTGGGAAAAAAAGTGGAGTGGTTTGTCCAGAAAGGGGCAAAAATGGCCCAATCCTGGAAATATCCCAGGCCAGGTTGGATATTGAGTCTTGGAGTGGAGTGGGATTTAATATTCCCTTCCCACCCAAAGCATTCCAGGATTCTGAGGCAGAGAACAGAATGTATTTGGAAGTCTGAATGGATTTTGGGATAACCTTGCTTACCTTGCACTGCTTCAAAGCAATCAGCTCTTGGTCCACATGGTTTTCATGAAATTATTTGATAAAATGTTTCACAGTTTCTCTCATTTTTGTGTTTCGATCAAGTCCGGCCTCATTCCAGGAACATTACCAGCCTTCAGAATTTTGTAATGCAGATACTCTTCTTTATTGATTTGGATTTAATAATTAAAGCCTTGTCCTTGCATTTACAAAATATAAACATTTAAAGCCTCATTATTTAATTATGTCAACTGTTGCTCTGGCAAAGCAATCAAGGCAATCGTTGGCCACTCAGATATGTAAGGACACGTCAAAAACTTCTCCTTTTACTGTTCATGAGGGGGGAAAAAAAAGCTGAAACGGAGAACATTTCTGCAAATCAAACATCTCAGTTAAAAATGTCACTCTGTATCAACTGATACATTTTATTCTGGATCTGCCAAGTTTAAGTAAGATTTGTATGTCTGTTGAGTCATGTTTGAAACCCAAATCAATTTGGAAGCAGCAAAAAATCCAATTGCTGTCCTTTGCAGAATGTCAGAGTATCACCCTTCTGCAACAGCGCTGCCAAAAAAAATAAGGGAGAAAAGGTAAAGAAATGGAAATTGCGAATGGCCCGCGGATTTTTTTTTTTTTTTTTTTTTTTTTTTTTCTACATGACAGGATAAGTGAGAATGGCTTCAAACTGAAAGAGAGCAGGGCTGGATGGGATATTAGGAGGAAATTGTTCCCTGTGAGGGTGGCACAGGGTGCCCATCCCTAAAAGTGTCCAAGGCCAGGCTGGACAAGGCTTGGAGCACACTGGAGAGTGGGAGGTGTCCCTGCCCGTGCCAGGGGGTGGTTATTTATTCAGATTGGGGGGTTTTTTTCTGCTTAAAATGAATAATTAATGATTTTTTAAAAATTTCTACAGCTTCTATGTCTATATCCTCACAACAGCCTCATGAACTTCAGCTGAGCACACGAGTCCAGGAGGAAAACGGGGCGTGAAAAAGAGGAAAAAAACCCCGTGAAACTGCTTAAAATTTGAATAAATCTAAATGAGGGCTGAAAACCTGGATGCATTTCACCTTTGTTCACCAGAATATGAACGAGTTCATCAGAAACCTGAAACCAGTGGAAAGAAATCCTGGCAGGGGGTTGGAACGAGACCTTTAACATCCCTTCCCTTTAACATCCCAAAGCATTCCATGACCCCACCGTTTGAATTTTTTAATGAACAGAGGCACAGTTTGGCCGTGTCCCTCCGGGTCCAATGTGTTTCCCGTGGAGATTCCAAGTGCTGTGGAGTCCCCTCAGGTGCCCAGCCCCAGGCAAACCTCACCTCTCCACAATTTCTGTGCTCAGAGCACCGTGTGCAGCTCCCCAAAATCCCAGGCAGCTCCACCTGAGCCTTCCGTGGGCTGGATGAGCTGGGAAGGAGGAAATCCTCAGAGGTGCAGTTGCTGTAATTAATTTTCCGTGCGTGCACTTCACCCACACAGCCCGTTTGTCGTGGGAGGGGATGATTTACTGTCCCCTGCCCAGGTGAAAGGCTGGGGCTGCTGCAGAGTGTGCAATCCTGATGGGAAGGCAGGAAAACCAGCCCTGCTGCAAACCCTCACCCCCACAAACCCTTTCTTCCAGCTGGGCTCAAAAAGAACTTTCCATCAAAGCCAGGAGAAAACCAGACACAATTTGAAACCTTCAGCTGACCTCTTATTTCCAAAGGCTTGTGGCTTAAAGCTCTGGGTCCGTGCAGTTCCCTTTGTTGCTGTCAGAAGTTCCTTTTCAGGTGGCCTTTGTGGATCTCCCTGCAGCTCCCTCCTGCTCTGCTGGGGCACCAGAGGCTCCCTGACCTTCCCTTCAAACAAAAACACTCCAAAGGGAAAGGATGAAACCACCTGGAGCCAGAGAAACCCCCGGAGCGGGCAGGGAACATTTGGGAGCATTTTAACCCCCTCCCTGCAGAGCAGGTTCAGTCCTTGCTGTGCCTTAGGATGGATTTTAAATCCTCAGGTGGATAAGCCCAAAAAAAACCACGCTGGAAGAAAGAGAAAAGCAACCAAAACCCCACATCGGGGTCTGTTAAGAGCAGCTTCCCAAGGTTTGGGTGCCTGAATAAAGAGGGAACTGACCTTGGAAAGGAAGATTTGCTACAAGTGCTGCTGGAAAAAAAAAAATCAGGAGGGTATTCATATCTATTCAGCTTTATTGCATCAGCCAGATGACAAATCTTTGAGCTGTTCTTTAAAAGATAAAGCTTGGAAAAAAGGACAAAATTTAAGTATCCACTGCAATATTAAAAGTGAGGTAATTTTTAACATGGGAGCATCTCAGGAAATACAGGAAAACTAAAAGTGTTTGTGAATAAAACTCTTAATAATAATATTGAAGCATAATAAGAGAGTTAGTGAGTCATTGTGGGGATACAGACATTGAAGTGTCTCCTAAAATGAATCCAATTTTAAGAGCACAGGCTTCTGGAGATGTTTAGAAATCACATTTTGCATTTTACTCCTTGATAATGTTCAGATCTGAGCATAATAACCCAGCTCCCAGCGCTGTGCTCTCCCTGCTGCTGCCTTTTCATTTTACAGCCCCACTTAAGCACCATTTCTTGGAGCTGAGTGGAGTTTGATGCCTCCTCTGCAGAGATTATTGTCACAGCAATAATCCACGTTTTTCATTTGCAACACCAGCCCGTTGCTGATGAGGGAATAGAACCAAAAATTAGCGTTTCTGTTGGGGCATTTTATTTTTCCATCATTTTGTGTTTGCTTTTAATTTCTCAGACATTTGTCAGGAGAGGAGATTGCTGAGGGGGGACAGGTTTTTCCTGTCGTGCAGGGGTTTTGAATGGGGTTGCTTTGAGTTCCACAATTTTCACCCCATCCTTTGAATCCTCACAGCCATAATTTGATGTCCAGAGTCACTCTGCTTTATTTTTACCTCATTTGACTTGAACTGGAGGTAAACCAACCTCCAAAACTACCAAGTTTGGCTGGAGTGCTGCCAGAAAAAACAAACATTGGCATCACAGGAGCCCCAAGAAGGGTGAAAGGTCCTTTTAAACCAGCAGGAGTTTTGTTCTGAACTAATTTTAGGACTTAAAACGAAATCTTGTCCTTTTGGGGCTTTTATTGAAGAGTAAGAGACCATTCAGAGAGAAAACGAGATCAACCAAATAAATTTATCAGAGGGAGAAATTCTTGAGGTGGTGGAGTGTGTAAATATTCAGTGAAATTTTTCCAAGCTCCTTGAACGCTGACCTTGGAAATTCCAGGGAACCATCAGCTCCTGGCATGTGTAGAAGGTCGGGATGAGGGGGGATGAATCTGCTAAGGGCTGGATTCTTGGGGGAAGCAGAGCCAGGGAAACATGAGCCAACAATTTCCCAGGCTGGAAATCTCTGGAGTTCTCAGCACAGAGAGCAAGGGGAGGCTTTATGATGTGCAGGGCAGAGCTGATTGCAAAACTCGCTTGAAATGGATGCTAAAACAGGGAGAGACTGAGCCTGGCTGGCACTCAAAATTTAAATAGAGCATAAAAAGCTGTTACTTTATTATTTCACGAGGAACTAAAGGAAAGTAATCAAGAATACTTGTACACAACTTATTGTAGTATTAAAAAAAAAAAAAAAAGAGAGGGGCTGTAATTCAGATTTTGGAATCCAGCAGCTTTATGAACTAAAGCAGCAATAAATCCAAAAATAACAAAATGAAATAGAATTTAGGAAGCTATTTAAGGACAATTTGAATTAAACAGTGTATTAGAGAGCATTTGAGTGAATCTATGTATTTTTATATCGCTCTAGCTCCTGGTTGGGTATAAACAGCAGGATAAAATAGGAAAGTTGAACTCCTGGAAATCACAATTACTGCATTTTATAATGGCAATTTATATTTACAGTGCTCACTGCTCAAAGCTGAAATTTTGGCAGCTCTGTCTCTTTGAAACCTGTTTACTACAAGGCACATTTCCTGAAGGTTTGCACTCACTGTCCCATAAATATATCCCACATGGATGGCCCCAAGGCTTCCTCAGGACACAGAGTTTCCTCCAGATATTTTACATTCCTGCTTCTGGTTCAATTCAAAGCAGAAATATTTTTTATATTCATTATTATTTGTGATCTCACAGAAGAGGTGTAGGGTGGTTCAGTGAAAGGAACCATTTTCATTTCCTCCATTCCTGCAGGAATGTATGAGCTGGAATTCAGGGTTCCTGGACCTTTAATCCCCACAAACAGGTGGGTGAGAAAATCTCCATGGAATTGGGATTTAGAGAGAGACAGCAGGGGAAGGAATGCAGGGAAGGACAAAGCAGAGGGAGAGGGCTCTGAACACCAGGATTGTTAGTTCTCAAAAGAAACAGATCAGAGAATCATTAAATTAAATTAAATTAAATTAAATTAAATTACAGTTGGAAAAGACCTCCAGGATCAAGCCTTGGCCTGATCACCACCCTGCCCTGAACCAGACTGAAAAGTTCCAACCTTAAAGCTTAACCATTCTTCCAGTGCAAAAAAATCTTCCTGATATCCTGAACTTCCCCTGACACAATGTGAGGCATTTCCCACTGCCCAGTTATTGGATTCCTGGGAGAAGAGGCTGAGCCCCTCCTCACCACAACCTCCCTTCAGGGATAAATTTAGAATAGAATAGAATAGAATAGAATAGAATAGAATAGAATAGAATAGAATAGAATAGAATAGAATAGAATAGAAAACAGAATAGAGACTAGAATATAGAATAGAGAATAGAATATAGAATAGAATAGAAAATAGAAAATAGAAAATAGAAAATAGAATAGAAAATTAGAATAGAATAGAATAGAATATAGAATAGAATAGAATAGAATAGAATATTAGAATAGAATAGAATAGAATAGAATAGAATAGAATAGAATATTAGAATAGAATAGAATATAGAATAGAATAGAATAGAATAGAATAGAATAGAATAGAATAGAATAGAATAGAATAGAATAGAATAGAATAGAAAACAGAATACAGAATAGAATATAGAATAGAATAGAAAATAGAAAATGGAAAATAGAAAATAGAAAATGGAAAATAGAAAATAGAAAATAGAAAATGGAAAATAGAAAATAGAAAATAGAATAGAAAATTAGAGTAGAATAGAATAGAATAGAATATAGAATAGAATAGAATAGAATAGAATAGAATAGAATAGAATAGAATAGAATAGAATAGAATAGAATAGAATAGGAGACTATAGAACAGAATATAGAATATAATAGAATGTTTTTAAATTAATTTTTAATTAGTGAAAAAAAATTACGAAGTTTACCTTAAGCATCAAGATTTTCTCTTCCATGAGAATAAAAAGATTTATCAGAGCTGTTATTGAACTGAAATTGCAAAATGTCTTTAGGTAAAAGCTGTGTGTGCAGCTGGCCTCAGGTCAGAGGTGACTTGGAACAGGAATGGCTGAGCAACTGTACAAACTTTATAAAAGCAGCAAAGCAAGGAGGGCGTCACCAGAGCCCTGCTTCACTCCCACATTTTAACTGGGAAGCTTTCCAGAGGAAAACAGGCAGGAAGAGAGGGAGGGATGAGGATGTCTTGCACCTCTGGCAGCGCAGGGAAGGTGTGAGCCATCAAAGCAAACTCTCCTCTGCTGCTGGTGGCAGCCCAGCCCTGGTTTGCCGTCTGTGATTAGTGCCTGGAGGTGGCAGGCAGTGAGGACTCCGGGCTGCAGCCTTTGTGACAGACAACAAAGACACAAAGAGATGCTTCTGCTTGGCCTTGCTGGACCTGGGGCTTTGAAAGCAAACACGAGTGTTAAATACAGCGCGGTGAAGAGGCTGGGTGGGGAAAGGGGGAGGCCGAGCAGAGCTGGAGCCAAAGGGCTGAAAGAGACTCCGAGAAATTTCTTCTGTGCTTTGATTTCTTCCCCCCCTCCCTCTCTCAGCGCTTATTAACCTGTTCCTGCCTCCCAGAGCAGCCACATCTCGGGGGTTCTGGTGGCTCCCCACATCCACCATCTGCCCGGGGCAGCTCTGCTCCTTCCCAGGGGGACCCAGCTGGAGCTCCAGGCTATCCCAAACCCCTTTTCCACAGGGGTCAGCGCTGATCCCTCCCAGCCCGGGCAGCACCCGTGTCTGTGGCTTTGACAGCTGCCAGCCCCAGTGAGTGACACTGAAAGGAGCAAGCAGAATTGCCCAAAACGCTTCTGCACTTCTGGCTTTTACATCACATCATGGAACTCGCTGAAACCACAGCGACAGCAAATGTTTGTCACACACCACCAAAAAAAAAAAAAAAAAAAGAACCCTACAAAACCCAGAGAGAAGCCAACAGTTGTCAGATGAATTTCTCTCCCATTCCTCAGCCAGAGACTGTCTTAGAGCAATTCAAGGGCCACCAGGAGCCTCAGGTTGCTCTTTTCTCCAGCAATCTTATCTTTCATACCCAGATCTATCTTGTCTAAAGATTTAGAAGGAAAAATTTGCATGAAGCTTCCTCAATTTGTCAGCAAGATTCTTCCCTGTGAGTATTAAGTGTGTGTCATTCTCTACTTTTGAGCTGTGAGAAAATAGAAATGGGAGGAGGGGGAAAAAATGAAATAAGGAGAAGAAAAATTTAGGATGAATAACAGGAGAAACTTCCATTTTCTAAGAGACAGATACAATAAGCTTTGAAATAACAAATTGGTCAAAACACCAGAAATAAACTATTGCTGCCCTGGCAGGAGATGAACTCGTGGCAGAGTAGCTTTTATCCATCTCCAACTTTAGATTGCACCAATAGAAGGAGAAGAGGGTATGGATAGCAAAGGAAATTGCTTTGGGGAATTCAGGCTCATTGTGGGCTCTCTGTCCTCAGGGATGTGGTCATGAAATGGAAAACACCTCCTCGAGCTGCTAGAATGGCAAAATGAAAGAGAAATTCCTATTTGGGAGGTAATGTTTGTGAGAGAGGGGGAGACAATAACAGGAAAAAGTCAAGATTTTCCCAGCTAGAAATGGCTCTGGTGTGGCTGGGCCAGCAGGAACCTGGGACAAGCAAGAAATCTTTGTTTAAGGATTCATTGCCACCTTCCAGCAGCACAGGGCTCCCATCAGTGGGAAGCCTGAAGAGAGAGATTTCTTCAAAGGAATCTTTGCCCTGGTGATGTCCCAGTGGCTTCAGAAAGGGAACTGAGGCTTCTCCAAAGACAAGGATCCTCTCTAAGTGCCCCTGTATCCATTAATCCCTTTCTGTTGAAGGCTTGGCATTAGAATAAAGGGATATTAATTGATTTTATACAGAAAACCAAAACAAGGAGACTTCTAAGAGCTTACCTAGGGAAGAAAAAAAAAAAAAAAAGATTCAGTTTTCCTGGAGGGGAAAAGCAGTGTTAAAGTGCATCCTAAAATACACTGGTATTCTCCAAAATGCTGGAGAAATGCAGGAAATCGCTGAGGAGATGTTCTGAACATCTTTGGGGTGCTCTGTTCTCCCTCTCTGTCTCAGAGTTAGTTTGTCCAGCCTGGGGACACATCTTAGTCAGGGCAGGACACGAATTTTCCCCGATTTCCAATAAAGTCTCACAACACCAACACCTTTCAACACCAGCCAGGTCTCCTCGCTGTGTCAGCATGTTTTTCCATGTCCGTGTTCCCGGGGAAACAGATCCCCAAGTGGCAGAACAGCAGGAACAACCTTTCCTGCAAAAAAGAAAACCAAGAAAAATGTTGCTTTCCTTCACGGTTTTAAGGAGCAGAGCTCCCACAGAGGTGGTGCAGACAACGGGAGCTTCAAAACGGAATTTCCCAAAGCCAGAAAGCTCCAAGTTAAAGAACTCAGCAGAGAGGAAATGTATTTTTAGCACTTTGCAGATGGATCATTTCATTTTAGAATATCCCCTTCTGAAACATGGCTGAGATTTCTCCTCAGAAGTGAAGTCACTTGGGCATCCAGGGAATTTCACATCAATAAAACAAGTCATGCCTCTCCTGCAACTTTTATGACTACAACCATCTCCTTTCCCCTTCTTCTTTACTCCTTTCTGCTCCTCCAGCCACCTCAGCTCTGTCATTCCTTAAGGAAGAAGGGAAAAATGAAGATTATTGAGGTCTGAGCTCCAAAAAACTGCTCCCCCGATATTCCTGCTACTGGGATCTCCACCCCTCCAAAAATATTCTTTGGATGAAATCTAAGGGTCAATTTTTTTGCTCTGGTCTTTGCAAAAGGCATCCAAAATCATGGGAAAAGTGGATTTCAGGCAGCAGGAATCAGGAGTTGGAGTGTCCTTCCCAAAAGCAGGATTCTGAGCACTGTGAAAATCTGGTGTTCCTCCTTGGGCATGGGGAGTTGTGCAGATGTGTTGTGAAAATTCTGCTCTTTTAAATTGATTTTTAAAGGATTTTAGTTCATCCAGTAAAATGAAAAATCTCCTGTGGCAGCAGCATCTACAGATTTGTTTTCCTGTTTGTTTTGAACTTTCCTTTATATCAGCAACCCCCCAACTTCTGAAGGAAAACATTTGCAGCAGAGCAACAACTGGAAAACCCATTTGATTTAAAATAGGCGATAATTATTATTAATTTTACTATTATGATTGAGACTTCTAACCAATTCAGCACCTCCCAGCACTGAATTTCCTGTTTTCCAAGCCCACAAGGATCAAACCTGCAGCTCATATTCCAGGTGCCCGTTCTGTTTGATGAGTTTTACACATCCCCAAACTGAAGCCAAGGCTGAAACCCGATGGGTTTTTTTTTTCCAATCCTAGTGCCTGTGGAGCTGAACTTTTCCATTAACATCATCCCGAATGGAAATCCCATATTTTAAGGTGATATATATTTCTATAAATAGGGAAATATTAAAAACGAATTTGTCCAGCACGTTAAAATCCTGCTCTTAGCAGCCAGAGGTAATCAGTTTGTCATTCCACAAAAAGCCAATGTGCCTGGAATGAGGCAGCTTTTCCATCCTCTCCTTTTCCCATATCAAAAACCATCCCGGGATCATGCAGGAAATCTGGTACATTTGATGGGATTCTTCCAAGCATTACACAGCATTTCAAAAAGCATTAAACTCTTCCCCTCCCATTTTTACTTCTTACACGTTTCATCAAAATCCTGATTTAGAGCAGAGCAGTGAACAAGAGGGTTCTAACAAAAGGAAGTTTTCAAAAATGGGTGGTGAAAAACCCAAAGTATGAGATATAAATCACAAAAAGTGTGAAACATTGATTGTATTTGAAAACTATGGAGCATTGAGGCAGTGATTTACAATTAAATACCACATTTAGCATGCTGGGTGTTCAGAAAACAACTCAATAATATAATTCATTAATAACTCAATAATAGAATAACCAATAATCCGGGGAAATTAATGTTAATATTTAGCCTGTTTATTAATGGCTAAAAATGAAGCTGCTGTAAATTTTCACCGTGGCAGTCAGTAATGATGCATTACTCTTATTATTTCCCACTTTAAAATTCATTTTTTGTGCATTGTACCTGAAGTTCCCAGAGGCACAGTTTTGTCCTCAAATATATGGGCAGAAATTTCTGGCAAAATAAACCAAACTAAACAAATAACCAAGGAAAGCCACCAATCTTTGCTGTGCTCTGAATTCACACTCTGCACTGATTTGTTTTAGGAAGAAATTCTTTCCAGAGCTGTTCATCATTTCCATGTGAAACAATTATTCAAAATAATTCTGTTTCTGCTCTCCTACCTCCCAAAGCCTCGCTGGGCCCAAATTGGGGATGAAATTCCCAAAAAAGTCCTTTGGAAAGCATTTTATTAAAGGGTTTAAATCTCTGTTCCCGTTTTATATCCTCACAACTGTCACAAAGAGATTTTACTCATTTTACTGGAACCTGCCCAGGGCTGGTTTACCTCACACAATGGGAATCATAAAGGTTGGAAAAGCCCTCTAAGATCACCCAGTGAACCAAAATGCCAACCCATGTTCCCCAAGAGCCACATTCCCAAAACTTTTCAATCCCTTCAGGGATGGGGATTCCATCTCTGCCAGGGCTTGAGGAATTTTTCCTGAAAAATAAAAAAATAAAAAAATTCCTGCAGGATTTTTTTTTTTTTTCCCTGAAATTCAATCTAAACCTCTCCAAGTGGGAATCTCTGCTCCCACAGCTTGTGGCAGCTGGGATATTTGTGGGGTTTGGTGTGGAATCCGTGTTTTGGTCTGAGAGGAGCAACTGTTGAGTTTTGCAGTCATTTGCCAGCCCCGTTTCTCCGTGTGGATGTTTCACAAATCCCAATTCCTGCAGCTCTCCCTGCCCACTCCCATCCAAACGTTGCAAACATTGACTCATCCATCCCAGTGAGGCCTCAGAGAAATCCCATCAAACATCCCACTGAGCTAAAATCTGAACTGGGAGAAAATTCACACCCAATTTTTATTCCCGACCACGGTATAAAAATGATTCGAAAATAACAAAAATAATAAAATAAATTATTTACAATTACACTCTCATTAATACTGAAATGATTCCCGAGGCAAACAGAGTTTTCCTAATTTAGTTTTTTTGTCTGGTGGAGAGGAAGGGATATTTTGAGGGGGCAGGGAGGGATTTAGTTTTGGATTTAGTTTTTCTACACCTGGTGTTTGCATCTTTGCTAAGTTATGAACTTCTCATGGTTTGTTCTAATTTTTCCCTAAATTTTGGAGATTAATTGTCCTCTTAAGCTCCTGAAAGGTGCAGTTGGAATTAAAAGCACAGGTGCAGAACTGAAGGAAATATAATATAATTTCCAGGGATCCACTGCAAATTTCAAGATATCCTTTGTGTCCATTTAATAAATGGGAATTTCAGGAAATCATCCTCTTTGAAACAAGCAGGGCAATCACCTCTCCCCCTATTCCTTGTCTGCATCAGATTAGGGACTGCCACAAACAATTCTGTATTAAAAAATAATTTGAATTTCACACCCTGGGCATTTTGGAATAGAAAGGATCCAAGTGCTCGTTCCCAGATCACCTGGTGCCTTCAGCTGAGACTTGGGGAAATCAGGCACGAGGCTGCCCTGCCACATTTCCTGCAGCTCCTGGGAATTCAAACCTTTCCTCTTGCATTGCTGGTTTTACATTTTGTGCAGCTGTGCATTTATTCCTTAGGCAGGAACTGGAATGGAAGCTGAAAGGAGAATTTTTGGCCTCTAGACTGATTCATTCCATCAAAACATAAAAACCACGGGCTGCAGCTAACAGGGGAAATACCTGTAATGACCAAAATGAGAAAGTTCCACACCATGAGATTCTGGGTGCAAAATGCTCAAAGTGGAGTAAATCCTAAATTGAATTTAGTACAGAGACATTAAGTTGAATAAAAGCTGCCAACAGGAGCACTTTTCCCATTATTATGTTGTGTCCTGAAATTACATGAAATGAAAAAATACAAGGATATCAAGAAATACAATTTAAAAGCTAATATTAACTGAAAGTCTGGCTTATTTTGCTTGATCCAAAATAAAATTTGAAGAGCTGACTGTAAGGATAAACACAATTAATTATTTCAGCCACTAGGAATGAAACCTTTACCTTTGCTTTTAATCTAAGCTTCTTCCTGCCCCAGTCCTCTCCTCTCCAGTCTTTTCTTCCCAAGGTGAAAGAGTTTTTTATGGATATCCAGTTATTCCCAAAGCCAGATCCTGTGGGACAGAGGCCTCGTGGTGCCAGGACTGAGCAGAACAAAGAATTATGGAACAAAGGAAGACAAAATTTGGGGAAGGTTGGGATCACAACTGAGGCAAAACACGCAGGGAAGAGAAACTTCCAAGGAATTTTTTTTTTTTTTAGGTGTATGTGGGGGTCACAGCAACCTCAAAACATAAACCAACAACCAGAAAAGGAAACCAAAGGAATTTATTTGATACGTGGCAGCTCTTGTTTTGTCACAGCACAACAATTCCTTGCCTCTTTCTGATAAAAGCCTCCAAAGAGAGAAAAACACACACAACAACTGTCCTGAAAAGAAAAGTGGAATTGTGTTTAACACACGTTTCTCCGAGTTCCAGACCACTGCTGTCAGCCAGAGCACGATCCCTGCCCCACAGGTGGTTCCCCTGCCTTGCCCGTGGCACCTCGGGCTCACCTGTGCGTGCAGCAGCCTCACCTGCCTGCGGTGCCACCCCAAAAACCCACCCTGCCCTTCACCAAGGGGCTGCATTCGAGATTTCTGATCGCCTGGGCTGAGCCCCCCACGTTTCTCCACGAGTTTCTGCAGCAGGAATCCCAATTCCAAATTCTGTTCCGATAAACCCCTGGGTTATTCCCCTGCAGTCATTTCCCTCCTTTCCACCCCACCCCTCGCTCCCTTCTGCACAGGGGGAAGCAGTCAGGATCCAAACTTTGCATTTTTATTGCCACAAACGCTTTTTTCCCCTTTGCTGAGCGGGTCATTCCAGCACTCCCAGCCCCCTGCAGTTGGCAATATCCACATTTTTCAATCAGGGCAAACAATAATTTGTACAGGGCATGGCTCCCGTGCAAATAACCAAGCACAGCTCCAAAGATAATGATGTTTGCTTCCTGCCATTTCTCACCTGGTGTGAAGGTGAGCAGGTAAACCAGATGTTTCAGGCCAAAAAAAAAAAAAAAAATGGAAATTCCTAAACTCATGACCCAGCAAAAGTCTCTTCTGGGTGTCTCAGGAGCTGGAGGAACATCCTGCATGATTTATAGCAGCAGGTACAGCCCAACAAACAGAACATCAGACAAGAAAACAGGGCACTGCTCATTTAATATTATTATTATTTATTAATACCTATGCAAGATTCACAAGTGTTTCTCCATCTATTCAACATAACAACTCGAACTGCTCCATACTTTTATTTTTTCTCTGTAATTCAGGCACGCAGTAAAATTCAGTTTGGTTTTGGGAATCGAGGAGGGGAGAAGGCAAAGAGACAAACGGGCATTTTTAATGTGTTATTTATGCAAACACAGCGGGCTGAGCAGTAGATCCAGTGATCCCAGGCAATGCCTGATTCTTGCTGTGAGAATGGAGGGAAAAATGCTGGGAAATTCTGCTTCATCCCTCCCTCAGCTGCAAGGCAGATCAAAGCAGTTCACCAAAGGAATGATCCCTGAGCCCCGCTAAAATAGATGGGATTTTTCCATGGAAGTGTTTAAAGGAAAAACACAGTCTGTTAAAGGATTGGGGAAATCTCTTCCAGTGTGCCCTGGGATCAGAAAAAAAGATTAAAATCCTCTCAGGACAGGGACAGGGACAGGGAGCCCATCACGAGCCCTGGAGGCTCTGATTTATGCTTGGTCAATGATTTTTTATTTTTTTAAGCACAGTTCTGCCCCTTGTTTAGGCCACTTAAAGAATTTTATTCCAATTTTTCAGGATATTTTAAAGAATGGAAGCAATTTTCAGCAATAATATTAAATCCAGTTCAGGATTTGAAGGGTTTATCGTTTCAGGTCTTAATCATACAAGACTAAACACAAATCAAACTTGCAGAACACATATTTATATTTATATTTATATTTATATTTATATTTATATTTATATTTATATTTATATTATTACTATAAATATATATATGTATATGTATATGTATATGTATATTATTTGTATTTATACTTATAGTATTTATATTTATATGTATAATTATATTTATACTTATATTTATATTATTTATATGTATAATTATAACTATATTTATATTTATATTTATATTTTATTTATATTTATATTATTTATATTATTATTTATATTCATATTTATATTTATATTATTATTTATATTCATATTTATATATATAAAAACATCTAAAATTTGTATCTTAAATCACTGGATTTCTCACCAGGTGAGAAATCAGTTTGGAGGTTAAAAGCTTTAAGGAATTGTGGTGGCCACCATCCAATGTGTCCAGGAGAGTTCATGGGTTTCCAGGAGCTAAAGCAGAAGTTGGCCCTGAAGAATAATAATTTTTTATGATTGTCATCATTTACCTACAGAATTATTTGCTCAAGATTACACAAATATGTGCAATCAAAAAGGGAGGTGGCCACGAAGGAAATCTGTAGAAATAACAATAGATGCAATTTTAAATCCCTAATAAATAGGTGATTATGAAGGAAATCTGTGGAAATAACAATAGATGCAATTTTAAATCCCTAATAAATATTATTTGTACCTCCTAGGAAAAACAACTCCACCCCAGCAGCAGGTAGAGCCCAATTAACAGAGAAACTCTGTTTAAAGAAGTTTCTAAAGCAAAATAAAAGGCTCCAAGCGATAAGCAGCTTAATAAAAATTAAGTACTAAATAAAAATCTGAGTTTTGCATGACGGGGGGAAGGCAAAGACTCTGCTGGTGGTGCCAGAGGACGAGCAGAGGTTGTCACTGATTTCCTGATTTACAGAAATTGCAGCCCCAGCTCGAGCCTTGTCCATCCTGATCTCCCCTGGCCATTGGAGGGGATTCTGAAGGGCTCCATCAACCTCGATCTCATTCTCATGATGTGCTCTGATACTCACAAAGGTCCAATCCTTGTCTGGAATGTCAAACCCACTGAGAAGTGACCTCAAAGTTGTGCAGACTGGGCCATGGGTATTTTATTTAATTGCAGAAAATAATCAGAGAGCCAAATGTCAGAAAGGAGCCTTGACAGGAATGAGAGGTGGAATAAGTTTTACCCATCATTTTAATACTTTTTTTTTTTAATCTGAATCCTGACTGCATTCAAAGCACTTATTATTCTTTTAGGGCTTCAGGAAATTTCTGACCACGGAAGACAAGAAATGTGCCTTAATTTTCAAGAAACCCAAGGCTACAGAGGAGATTATATCCCTTATTTTCTAGAATGATGTCTCAATTCCAGACATACAGTTTAGCAAATATTCCAGAAATTCTGTCCCCTATTCTCTGATTTCTGATTTTATCCAAATGGGGCAGGGAACAGTTTCCCAATCATTAAACCACACCAAAATTCGAGGCTTTAAGTTCTGTTTCCCACCCCTCAGAGCAGATGAAGTGTTGTCTCACTTCTCTGGCTCCAGAAAAGGGACGATGAGCTGAACCCAAACATCTTTTATCAGCCGAGTCCTGGCAGCTGCAACAACAAAGGTTATTCAGGAGCATGTGACAGTAACAGCAAGAGTGGGACAATAAAATTCAGCTTCTGGACAGGTGTGCTCCTGCCATGGGCTGGATGAATGACTGACACGTGAAAGGGTCAAAATGCTTCTTTTTATGCAGTTCAATATTTGCCTTCACCCTTTAGGCTCCTCTCCCTCAGCCTGCTGGTGTCCCAGATGTGAGGGACAAGCCCTCAGGGTCCCTGCTTTCCTGCCGTGGGTCGAGGGTCACAGGAACACCATCAGTAATCCTTTTAAAGGAGCATTTCAAAGACAACTGGAAAATCCAGAGGTGAGCTTTATGCTTTCCTCTGGTTCTGCTGCCTTGCTGACTGTATTTATTGCCATTTTCAAGAGTTTTTGAAGCCAGAGAGCACAAAACCAAACAAATTCAGGGCATCAGTTGTCACCATTCCCAAGCCCCCCTGAAAGCCCAGACAGATTTGTTCCCGAGTTCAGGAGCATCACACTCTGCTAAATATAACTCAGGGAGTTGATTTAGCTGGGAGGAGACACCACAATGGAATTTCTTCCACAATTTTACATCCCTCCCTAAACACAGGATGTGTTGGAATGGTAACTCAGAGATTCAGTGGAATAAATCAGATTAATCCCTTTGGAAAGGCATCTCAAGAGCAAAGACTCTCAGGGGTTTTTTTTTATGTCGTGGATATCTTAGAGATTGGATGGGAAAGGGGCAGGTGAAACTTGACTTGTCATTATTTCATTGTGTATATTAAATTTTCAAGTCCTCCAAGGTGATAAAAGATTTAGATTTGCTCCATTACACAATTTAAACCCTCTGATTCCATCCCCCACTCAGAGCCCTCCAGACAAAGTCATATTCCCAAGGGATCTGCTGGGATACAGGACAATACCACCCAAATTCTTAATGCATTGATTGAAATTGGAATTTGGTTGGAAAAAAACCAGGAGACAAAAGGCCAAGGAGAACTTAATCAGTGGCAGAAGTTTTAGTGTATATCCATTTCCTTTCTCTCATTCAAAAACCAGGTGAGTCTGAAAAAAATGAACAAAGCCACCAAGAGAAAACTCCACATCACAATCAAGTCTGTATAACAGCTGCTCCCTTAGGAAAAATGTGTAAAACGACCCAAAATTCCACCGAAATTAAAGAATATTCACTCAACCCAAAATTCCAACAAAATGATCTGAACAAGAGCTGTCACTGAGAAACCAGTGCATGAAATGTAGCTTTTCCTGACGCTGACAGAAAAACTTTGGGGTTTGAAAAAACTTCTTGTCTACATTTCTAAAGAGCACGGTGGCATTTTCCATATTTGCTTTACCAAGTCTCCAGGGAGGGCTCGGGATGAAGCACAAAAACTTGGAGAAGAGACTGAAAATAGCAGCTGAAGGCACTGTCAGATCTCAGCTCGCTGTGTCTCAGCAAAGCATTTTTCACTTCACGTTTAAATCTGATTTCTTTCAAGGGCTGATCTTAAATAGCGACGCTCAACCCCAAGCACTCCAAGAAATGGCTTTGGAAAAAGGCAATTTTTATGTGCAGTGTGAGAAATTACAGCTCTGAAAGAGAGAAAATAGCCAGACACGAGGCAGGACTCAGTGGTTGTTCTGTCTGGAAGCCAGCTAAGCAAAAGCACACAGAATTGTCCACAGGAGCTGCTCAGGAGCCGTCAGAAACCGTGGGATCTCCTTTTCCATTCTTGCCAGCTCAGGATCAGCTCCCATGCCTGGATTAAAGAGAAGGAATTGATGCAGCAGCTCAAGAAATGTGATCTTTGCTTTCTCATCCAAATAAACACTTTTTTTTTTGTTTTAAAAATATGATAAATTGGGTAAAAAATACCCACACCTACATCGGGTGACTCCACAGAGGAGCTTGGTCCAATGGGGATCTCTCCCAAACGTTCCTCAAGATTGAGCTGGAGAGGTGAGATGAAATATCAGGAAAAATCTCAAAATTACAAAATACCCATCCCTGGAATTGTTCAGGCTGAGGCTCTTGGGGGCAGAGTTTGGGGCTGAGCTGAGCCCATGGTTGGGCTTGGCTTTAGAGCCCTTTTCCAACCTTTCATGAGCTGTGTTCCAAAAAAAACCCCTGGTGCAGGTGGAAATCACAGGCAGGATCCTGGAAGAGATGGGTGAGACCAGAAAATGAGGAAAAAGGAGCCCTCTCCTGACTCTTTGTGATCCCAAGAAGATTTGCTGCTTCCTGATTCAAGGCTGGGTTTTAGACACTGGGATTCCAAATCTGGGAAATTTCCCTCGAGTCAATTCTCCTTCTGCTGATTCCTAAAATACAGAGAACAACAAGGACAAGAACCTTCCCTTCTTTGTACCACAGACACCACTAAAATATTTTTTTTTTAGTTGTTTCAGATTTCAACAGCTCCTCTCATAGATTCCCAAATTCCCAAATAATAATTGAGGTATTATACCCTTCCTCTCATTTAAAGCCACTTAAATCCTTTGTTTGTTTTTTCCAAGCAGCACTAAAATAGGCAAAAATCCTTGTTTGGTTTTGTACCCAGCACTGTCAAATCATTTTTTCCTTTCCAAATCCATTAACTCTTTGCTAACCTTAATAATTCTGCCCGTTTTAAATTGGATTTTCTTACCATTTCATGGAATTCCTGTAGATCAAGCCAACAACTTTTCCTGTTCAGCCAAGAAAACCTGAATTCATTTATAAAGCCTGCCTCTTCTTATCTTTGCCCCTCAATAATTTTATAAAGTCTACCTCTTCTTATTTTTGCCCTTGAATAATTTTATAAAATCTGCCTCTTTTGGCTCCGAAATTTTACAAAACCTCCCTCTTTTTGCTCCCAAATCTTATAAAATCTGCTCTTTTTTTTTTTCTCCTATTGTTTAACACTTCCCTTAACTCATTAAAAACCCATTTCAGCCCAGTCATCCTGGAACAAAACTGGAGGCTGAGGAACCTTCACGGTGCAGAAAAAAAATGATCCCTTCATGCCAAACTTGTTCTGTCTTTCAGCAGTTTGGGAATCAATAATGTTCTTTAACCACCTCTGACACTTAGCAGGGCACAACTGAAAGCTTGGCTGAATACAACAAATCAATGAGGCAGAACAAAAGGAAAAACAGATTTTCAAGTGTTCCAAACACTCTTTTGGTACAGAAAAACCATTCCAAAATAATGGCTTTTGTTTTTTATAATCAACCCAAATGGATATTTAAGGAGAGCTGAAGCACATATTAATATTTTCTGTGAGTAATTCGAAATAAATGGCTTTTAATATGAAAAAGATGAAATATTGCTGGGATTGCTTGGACGATTTTCTTCTTCAGTTCCTTTTTTTTTTTGTTGTTCGTTTGTTTTTTAGGTATTCCAATATTTATATTTTTTAACCTTTCCTTCATTATCATCAATGAAAAAGACATTAATTACCTGTCCAGGTCAAGGTTTAATTGACTTAAATGAGGCTCTACCTCAGTTCTCTGTGGCTGGCAGCACATTCCACAAGAATTTTCCACGTTTTACCTGGAGTTGGCTTGAAAACGTGGAGCTGAAAATGAAAACATGCAGAGAAAAGTATTGTACAAAAAAATGTAATCCTGATCTGGTGAATGGAGCAGATTCTCTGCTCAGAATTAATAATAATGGGAATAATTCTAATAATGATAGTAGAAGAATAATAAAATAATAATGAAAAATAGGAACAGTGATTTATAAAATTCAATATAATAATGGTAATAACAATAATGGTAATAATAATTTTTAAAACAACAGCATTGGGTCCAAATAAAACCCACCAGCATTTTTTTTTTACAGAGCTTGATTTGTGCCACTCACCAAATTAATCCCATTTTCCCTGGTCTCTTGTGGTACTTCCCAAGCCTGGAGCCTCAAAACCTGTAGGAAAAACAGGAACACTTTAAAACCAGCCAAAAACTGTCATTTAGGATGTTAGAGTCCCTGTAATTTATTCAGCCACACAAAGTACCTATAAAATAAACATGAAATGAGGAGAAGACAATTTCCCTGCAATTCCTCCATGGATTCTTGTGGCCTTTTCAACTTTCAGTGTTTGAAAAGAGGCATTTTTCCATCTCAGAGTAGCCAGAAGTTTGGATAAATCCCTTCTGTTTGCTCCTTCTTCCCCAGTTGCTTTAAGGCTAAGACTGAGCCTAATTATCTCTCAAAACACAGGTCAGAGTTTGGGGTTGAAAATCTGAAATATCCTATAAAAACTTGCATGCTGTGATTAGAAAGCACTTGTGAAATTAGGATTTTCAGGGAGAATCTTTTCCTCTGAGCCAGCAGATGCTGAAAGTCCTTGGGAGCAGAATTTGATGAAGAAAAAGAGCTTAATTGTAAAGCTGCCTTTGCAAAACAAGCATCACTTCCCAGGCCAGGGATATTGCCAAAAGCTTCCAGAGGTGAAATAAAAAACCAGGCTGGAGGCAAACAAAACTCTCTATATTTTTTACTTAATAGTTGTAAGGGTTTTTTTTACCACATCCCTCACACAGAGGGGAGTGAAATTACTTTCCAGAAGAGAGAAAGGAGTTTACAGCCCAATAAAACCAGATTAAAAAAGCTAAACTAGCAATAGAAGCTGCAGAAAGAAGTTTAACACAGGCACACACACTCACAAATCCAAGATGGACAGACAAGGCAAAGCCTTCCAGGAATATTATGGGAGAAGTTCAGCACTTCCATGCCACAGATCCCATAAATCTTACAGGGTCACAAGCCCAGTAAATCTTGTTTTAATAGAATGAGTATTTATGGACTTTGGGAAAGCTTTATCCAAACTTTTATCCATTCCCTGAACATCCGAGCACACAGCACTTGTACAGGTGTTAAAGCTAAATTCCCATCTCACCTGGATTCATGGATAACTTTTTATTTTTTTTTTTTTACGGGAGAGCAGCATCCAGGCTTTCCTGCTCCTGGAAAAGGAGGAGCTGTTGAGATAAGGCAAATTACACCAGATAAAAGTCCCTCAATCAGGGCAGTGCTGAGCTGGAAAACCTGACAAACACAATCTCAGCACCAGGATGCCAAAATATCCAGCAGAAAGTTGCTGAAATTTGGAAATTGGGGGATAATCAGAAAGGAAAAGTGAATTCATGTGCTGCAGGAAGTGCTGAGATGGGGGTGGGTTTGCTGATAAAGGAGGAAATGTCTGGATATCAAATTCAGCATCAGAGGCCTCGTGGAGCAGCTCAGAGTTTGATCAGGAGTGTGGGAGGAATGGGAGGAGAAATGGGAAAGATCCAACACGGATACAGACCCCGAGCAGCTGGGAGGACACTGGGAATTACTGGGATGTAACGCCAGTCATGCAGCAGAAATTCACATTATAATCATGCTCGAGGGAAACTTTCTCATGCAGCCACACCATCCTCATTCCCCTCTGGCCAGGATTCGCCTGCACTCTCTTCCCTCAGGAAAATCCCCCAGGAGAGCTCTGCTGAGTCTCTCCCCTCTCAGCCATGACCCCTTGTCTAACATCACACCAACCCCAACGTTTTTTTACTGCAATAAGTGTGCAAATTTTTTAGTGCAATGCAGTTTTCCAGTGCAATCCCCAACATCAGGAGTCCCAAAATACGAATTTCTGCAGGTGAGGAGGTGATATTCCTGCATATTTCTGATTCCCAGCTCCTTCCCAGCTCCCTGCTCTGCTGCTCCCATTAGCAGACACGTCCACGCCTCACTTCAGCCTTCATGCCACGCTTGTTCTTGAAGAGATCCTGCAGCATATGCTCAGCTGCACATTATGGACTGAAACCAGAGCTGGAGCCATTCCCAAATCCAAAATCCAGGCCTGACCAAGATGTCTGGGGGGGGAAAAGTCACTGCACGGGGAGCTTCAAAGATAATTAAGTGGAGTGTCAACTGGAGGAGTCACTGCCCCACGAGCCAGGATCTGCTGGGAGAGGACACTGGCACCTCCCTGAAATTAAAGAGAGAAACAGAATTAACTCCAACAGGGGGAAAATTGTCCCAGGAATTGCTGGGATTTGCACCGGTGGTGCCAAAGGAAAGCACATCCACAGATGTGGGGTGAAATCGTTGCCACCTACTCGGAAACGGGCAGTGTTTAATTGGATGACAATTATGTCACTGTTAACGCCATTTAGATCTGTGTAAAACTCCCCACACTATTCCCAGTTCTCAGGCACAGGGTGGGATTTTTGGGGTGTCCCGTGCAGGGCCAGAACCTGGACTGGGTGATCCTTGTGGGGCCCTTCCCACTCGGGATGCTCTGTGGTTCTCACTCAGGCAGTAGCTACTCCAGTGTGCAGGATTACTCACTGGATACTCACTGGGTACTCACAGCCACTGTCAACTCATTAATCAGAAATATTTTACACAACGAAACTCAGGTATTGGTTTTCTATTGTCCTTCAAGCATTCAGTTATTAATTCCCCCTTTGCAGCCAACCATCAACAAATTGTTTGGTTTTTCTTTTTCTTTTTCGGATTAGGAACCTCAAGCTTGCCCTGTGAGGCCAATTAGCTGTTTGTAATTAACGACTTGTTGCTGCTTGTCAGAGCAATGCCCCTTGTCCTGAGAGGAGCACCTGGGTGCTCCCAGTGCTCTGCAGACACTTCCCTGCTCCTTCTGATGCCTTTCCAAACCTGGCACGGACACTGATACCATTCTCTGCCCTGGTAAAATTAGAATTCACGGTCTAGTTGTCAAAGGAAAAAATGGGAATCCGTGCAAAGACCTGTCGCCGTGGGAATTCCCTGTGACTGGCACAGATGAGAAGTGTTAATTAATGTTTGTTTCTGAAGGGATTGTCATGACTGGACCCTTTTCCTGTCAGCTGTGAGAGAAAACCTTTTGCACTCCTGACAGGGCACTCACAGACTTCAGCTCCTTCTTGGGCTCTTGGAGTCCTCAAACTACGTCTTCAAGGAGAAATTATATATGAAAATTTAAAAAAAAAAAGCAATTCGGTGTCTCTGTGTGAGAGGTATTGGCAGGGAAGCTGAATTCCCATGACCAGTCCAATGGGATGTGTAAGAGTTCCAAAGATGAAGGACATTGCAATTACAAAGATTGCTGATTGCAGCTAAAAGGGTCTGATCCCAACTGTCCAGCTAATTCCAAAATCCAGGAGCAGAGAACCTGCCCAGGACCCTCTCAACAAATACCACCCCCCCCCCAAAATATGTAGAAGGGCTGCTTTAACCACGGATATTAAATCTAAACAGGAAAACTGACCCTGCACCCTGCTGGATTAGCACACCTTCAATCCCTGCAGGGCCAAAATTCCAGCAGCAGGGAATTCAGAGCTAAAAAAGGTGAATCCGAGGAAAAATGAGGGAGAAATGCTGTGGGAAAGGGCCTGCACACTCTCCACAAGTTAATGTTGGAAGTGGACAATACAAAATTCATGAGCAAAATTGGCAGAGAAGCCTTAAACCCACTGAAGACAAGAAGCAACAAAAATAACAAGATGCTGTCTTAACAAGATGCCCTTAAATAAAAGGATTTGTCATGGTAATAAAAAATGTCAGCAAAAATAGATACAGCTTCAAACTGCAGCCAAAAGGAGCAATTCTTCCCCAGCAGAATGAGATCAAGGCAAGCTTGCAAGTAAAGACACACACAATGACTCTAAATGGCAAAGAGAACAACAAAATGAAGGAAAACAAGGAGATTAGCTCAGGAAAACAATAGGCAAGAAAATAAAACCAGATATAACAACCCTCTTGGGGAAAAGAATATAAAATCCAAACAAAAGGAAGAGCCTGGCAAAGTACAAACAAATGACAATGGATGGAAGAAAAATATAATTACGACAAAGGACTCAAAATGTTGAAATACTAGAGATTTAAATAACCACCCAGTCAATACCATTCCAAGAGAAGATGTTATTTTGCAGGAATAAATACAAGAGCAGAGCATGTTCCTCTCTCACAATATAAAAGTTATCCAGTTGCCGTGTCCTTTCCCAAACTCTGTGAGGAGATTTGAATGCACGGCTTTGTTCCCCAGGCATCATCATTTGCTCTGGGTTCCCATCAATACCATTACTCACGAGGCTTTTGTGTTTTTTCCCAGCATTTTGTGAGTCAGCCAGGACAGGCCGGGGATAATTGACAGGAGTCACTCAGAAGGAACATTCCAGACTCAAAGCAGAGCAGGGAGAGGAGTGCAGACGTTCTGTCCAAGCCCTTGAAATGACATCAGAGCAAGACTGACTTTGTACTGAGGAGCAGGTCATTGCTTTTTGTCTGAAAAAACTGGGAGTTGGTTTCTTGGTGGGAAAGGCTGAGTTAAATCCATTATCTATTGAAATCAACAGGGAAAAAAAGGGCAAGGAGCATTTTTTGTGTTGATTTCAGACCTGTGAATCCCTTTCCAACACAGAAAGCCCGATAGAAATGAGGTTTCTGTGTTGTATTAATTGTTGTAAAGAGCCAAGCAAGAAGCTGAGTTCCAACAGAAACTTGAAAAAAAGTTTCTCCCTCGCCCTGACCAAAAATATGGCTCATGAATTGGTGCAGGTGACTGAAAACAAATCATACTTTGTGCCAATCCTTATTTCTTGGGCAAAAACTGATTTTTCTTTCAATGCTAGGTATTTTCATAGAATCGTAAAATCACAGAATCGGTATTTTTGGACAAGACCTTGAAGATCTTGAAGTCCAACCATCATCCCAGCACCTCTGTGGTCACCACTAAACCATGCCCTCAAGTGCCACGTGCCCGTGGTTTTGGAATATATCCAGGGGTGGTGACTCCAGCATTCCCTGGACAGTCTGATCCAGGGTTTTATAGCCCTTCCCACAGAGAATTTTTTCCTAGATTTCCATGGAAGTGGCTGCTACAAAGCCTGGAAGAGGATGTGCAATTGCTCCTTTCTGCAGCCACTTCTGCTCCTGCCACTCTCTGTGCAAATATTGGGATTTTCTGGATTTTCTGGATTTTCTTACTGCTGGCTACAAAGGCAAAAAGTGGAAGTATCCAAAACTTTAAGTGTTGGCAGGAACTGAGATTAGGTTTAATAAATTAATAAATAAAAATACCAACCCCCCCCAAAGAAAAAAGAATTCAGGGAGCAGGTGAAAACCTCTCTTGACTCTCTAGATAGTTTTGAATTTTGACTGTTATTTGGTGAATCCTTTATCCCCTTATTGGCCTTTGAATGAGGAAGGAGATGGAAAATTCCTGCCAGGAATGGGGTTCTGAGGGACACCCCAGCTGCCTCATGTTTTAACTGTTAATCCTTGCTTACACTACACAATCATGGCTACTAGGCCAGGGGTTTTTTTGGTGTGTTTTGATCAGTTTTTTTTTTTCCCCTAAGTGGGTATCATTTAAAGAAACTCATAGGGCACGGGTTTTGCTGACATCCAACAAATCCATCTGTTTAAAATTCGGGAGTTATTTACTCCTCACTCACAGTTCTCTCTTCCCCCTTTGCAAAAGAGATAAAAAACATACAGAAAACTCTCCATTCTTCCTGGGTATTGACTGAGTGGGTTCTGTGTGGAGTAGATGCAGATTCCACGTGTGCAGTCCACTGGGATTGTCTGTGTTCTGTTGCATGGTTAAAAAGATATCAATTTTAAAAAGACCAACGCTTCTGAAAGTGGTTTAGGCCATAAAAAGAAATGTGCATTTATCAGAACTAAAATCAGGAAAGAGATAGGGAGGAGCTGGGCTATCTTTGGAGTGACAGCAGCAATGGGAAAGCAGTAGCTGCAGAATTTCCAAACTGCATCAGGCATTCTCCATGCACTGGAAAAGCCTCAGGCACTTCTAAATATGCTGGGTTTATTCTGTCCCACGCTGGTCTCAGAGGCTGAGCTAAAATTAGCTTTTTTTTTTTTTTTTTTTTTTTTTTTTTTTTTTTTTTTTTTTAGTTGAGTTGTTCAGGCTCTTTCTCAGGTGTGGTGAGGACAGGTTTGCAGTAACTGGGTGTTTCAGGGTTTCAGCTGCAGCAGATCCACGGGAACATCTGCCAGGCCACACAATTCTCTCCCTGCTCCCTTCCAGGGCAGACAGCCCTGGTTTAGTGCTCGTCACTGCCATAACCTCAAGCCTCTCCTCACCTACTCTGCAGTTCCACAGAACCCATCCCCACATGGATTCTTTTTATCACTAACGATTTTGTTGATGGCACCCAGTTCCTTGCAGCTCCCAACGACAGCAATTCCAAATATCTCCATTCCCGACCTCTTTTAAAGGTTGCCCAAAAGAAGGAAATTTAAAACCTGCTGGTTGACCTAATTGGGTACTGCCAGGTTGTGCCTCTGCTCCACCTCCCGTGACTCATTAAGCTACAGGGCATCATTTCCTGTTAATTAATAGGCTCAATTAGAGTATTTTGAGCTGGGCTTCCTTTAACTGTGAAACCCACTGACAGCCCCAGACAGACTTGGTGAAATCGTGATCATCAATTGAACATCCTCTATAAACTCTTCTTGGTTATGGGGATCTGCTTCTCACCCTGGGATTTCCTTCCACAAAAAACAAAACAAAAAAAAAAACCCAGCACGGAACTGCTTGGTCAACACATGTCTGACCTCCCAAAGCACCAATTCCTCATTAAATTAACGAAGCAAGGAAACAGCCAGCCAAAATCTGGAAATGCAAACAGCTGAATAAACCCTAAAAGACTGCTAAGCAAACTACACTGAAGACTTACTTGGATGTGTGGTAATTTTGATGACCGTGAGGGCTGAGTTGCTAAGTTGGGCTACCTTAATTTAGTTGTTATTGACAGCACTGAGCCAACCTTGAAAAACCAGACCCAACCAAAAAGCAGCTCCTTAAGCAGAGGTTTTACTTTCAGAGTGGTTTTGGGGATTCTTCTCTCTGCATGCACAGCCTTGACTCGTCTCCTTTCCCTGGTGCCCTCTTTCCTTTAATCCAAAGCCTGAGAGCTGTTGAGCCAGGCCTAAGAACAGGCTGCAATTAAACCCTGAGGATGCTCTATTCAAACACAATTCTTCAGGACGAAGAGGAGGCCGCCACATTGCAGGGACAACACTCTCCAGCACCAATCCCCGAGGGGAAATTACAAATCAGTGAATCAGTGCAAGAGCAGAACTCACTCTTTGCCATGGAAACAGGTGAGGGGACACTTCACAGAAGGAATTGTTTCAGTGGAGAGCCTGTGGAGAGGTTTCAAGAGCAGCAGCCTGGCTGGGAAGCTGAAGGTGAGAAAAGTGGCATATTTTGAATGAGTCTCATGCAGCAGCAGAAGATGCCACCCCCCCCCCCCCAGTAGCTCTTGTCTGAAGCACCCACAGATGCTCAGCCACGCCATTGTTTGCAGAAATCCAAGTGAGAGCTCATTTACTGAAACAAAAGCCTCTGCTGAGGAATGGTGACTGTGGAGCTGTGAACAGCCTGATCCCAACAGGTTTTTATCCTTGGCTTCCCCCTGCCATCCCAACATGAGCTTCGCAGGCAGAACAACCATCCCTGAGATCAGAAGTGTGTTCAACTGTCAGGAAAATGAATCCACAAACACCAGAGTTTATGTCCAAAAAGGAGCCAGAGGAGTCCTTTGTGCTTTATTCCAATAAAGGGAGAGGCCATGGGACATTCCCCTGGGATCTCTCAGTTTTTTGGAGGACGCAGCCTCCTTTTTATCCCAATTTCCCATCTGCATTTCCCTCTCTCTTCCCCCATGGGCTGAGGTACCTGAGAGGCACAGACTTCCCAAACCCCTGACACCTGAGATTCCCCTCCAATGTACAGCCCTCCCTTTGCATTTTTAATTCTCATAGAATTCACAGCTTTTCCCCCTTTGCTTCTTTCATCCATCGATATCCAGTTTCATTTATCAGCAGCCCTACAGTTTGTTTGTAAAGGCAAATCTCTTTTTCCATTCATCAATCAGTGGAATCCATCCCATTGTTTCTTTTATCTCTCAGTGCTGGCCTTACCTACAAGCAGATCCACAGCTCGTTTGTAAAGACAAATTCAACATTCCTCTCACAACGAACCTTCAGCTGCTCCCAGTCCATCCCACCGTGGTGTTCTGAGATCCCTGAACCCACAGCCATGCCCAGCTGGAGCTGCTGGGCTCTGCCATCGATCCCTGACCGATGTCCCTGCACACAACACCTGGAGAAGGAAAGAGCATCCCTGGAATAATTCAATCTGCATAAAACACCTTTCCTGCAACTGCACTATTCCCACTCGTCGTTAATTATGACATTTCCAGCAATTTCTTCATTGATTTGAAGGAGGGTGTTGTGCATTTGGGGTTCTCAATCAATTCTTCTCCTCTCGGTACATTTAATTGCTGCAGAGTTTTCCACAGCTATTTTGTTCTTCACAGCTCCTTGAAAAACACCTCAGCCTCCAATTTATTTCCAGTCATTAAAGCAAAATCTTTCGAATGGACAATATGATTTATAAAGTGGGAGAGATACTTTTATGCACTGCTTTATGAATCCTAAGCCTTCAGTATTTGTTACAGCTCTTTATTCATTTGGTCTGAAAAGCCAGGAAAAAAAAAAAAAACAGCTCACTGCTGAATAAAGAGGAAAACGATTCTCAGCTTTCAAACAATGAGCACATCAAATTAAAAAATCATTTATTTCAGAGCCTCTCCTGCTGCTCTGTCACAAGGGCACACGGTTGTGGAGCCTTCAGCTGGCACATGGATATTCCATGGTTTTGAGGGAAAAACTGGAAGTGAGCGACTCTGGCAGAGCCCAGAGGGATCCACAAACTCTGGAGTGGGACTGAATCTGCCAAGTTTGTGTTTTCCTTCCTAGAATCGTAAATGGTTTGGGGTGGAAGGGTCCTTAAAGATCCTTTTTAATGGGCAGGGACACCTTCCACTGTCCCAGGCTGCTCCAAGCCCCATCAAACCTGGCCTTGGACATTTCCAGAGATCCAGGGGCAGCCACAGCTGCTCTGGGAAACTATTCCAGGGCATCCCCACCCTCGCAGGGAACAGTTCTTCCCTAATATTTTATCCAAACCTACACTCTGCCAATTTGAAGCCATTCCCTCTTTCCCTGTCATCACCTGCTCTTGCCCAAAGTCTCTCCCCATCTTTCCTGTAGCTCCCTTCAGGACACAATTATTTCACCCTGAAACCTTTTTTTTCTCCAGCCTTTCCCCCCAGCAGAGCTGCTCCATCCCTCTGAGGATCCTGCTCTGGGGTCCCTCCCACCAGTCCCTGACTCTGGAGTCAAGGTACCCCAACATCCCCAAAATGCCAAAGCTCCCCCACCCTCTCTGGGAAAGGGAGCACGGCTGCTCTGGGGCACAGATCCATCTCTTCCCCCTGGCCCTTTACAGAGCCAAAAATCCCAACCAAAAATCACATCCACGTTTCTCCAGAGAGCTGCAACAACCTGTTCGTCTGTCCCACACTGGAGCCCTGCCCCTCTCCTGGCCCGGGGACACTGCTGCTCTGTGAGCCTCCTGCCCAGCCCAGCTGGGTCTTTGCCATTCATCCCGAATCCTGTCCCTGCCCTTTCATTTCCCAGATAACTCTCACTTATCCCTTTTCATCCACCCGTGACTTTTCCAGTGTTTTCTGTCTCAGCTGCTTTAATCTAATCTTTCCTGCTGGCTCAGGATGGCTCTGCCTTCAGCCCTCATTTATCACATAACCACATGGCAGCTTTACCTGATTTCTGGGAAGTATTTAAATTTTCTCTTTATTGTTTTAAAAATCTATTATGAACCTCTTGACTCCGCTGCATTGTGCAAAGAAAAATAATTATTCTTTAATACCAATAATTTGTCATCTACTGAGAATTTTTTCTAGGTATAATAGTAGTTTAACTCATTAACTTTATGCTAAGTACAGCAATTTTGCTGTCTCCTACCCAAATATTTCTAATATTAATGATACAGCTTAGATAAAGTGATTTAAGTAGTTGTACATACAGCGTGCTTATGCAACGATAATTAATTACCTCCAAGATTGAACTCCAATCTTTCACTTCCAATTATGCTTTCATATTTCTGATGATCACCCTGCAAGAGCTCTTCTTCAATTCCATAATCCAGCTTGACATTAAACCACCACTGACTGGGAGGGAGGGAGGGAGGGAGGGGGAAGGAGTCGTGTGCCTGTGATGCCTTTTGGGGCTACCTAAAAACAGAGGCCAGATAAAATTAAAGGAATAAAAAGCAGTTCTATTTATTGAATTATTCAGGTACATTTAGAGCAGACAAAGCCCTCCAGGGGCTGCACCCAAAATGGATTTTCATGGGTTTTCACATTTTTACAGTAATAAATATAGTAAAGCTGGGATTGGACAAGGAACCCCAATGTGGAGATGGACCCAAACTGATCAAAGGTTTATTTAATTTATTTTATCAAAGATAATAATAATAAATTAATAAATAATAAATTAAAAAAAAATAAATAATAATAATAAATCCCTGCTTTATTCCTTTAACTCTGCCCAGCCTCTCCCTTCCCTGCTTGGATGTGGAGCTGGGAAAGCCCCAGCAGAGCTCTGCCACCAGCTCTGTCCCTCCAGGGGAGGACAACACAACACAAACCTTCTCCACAGCCCAAACCTGCAGGCCTTGAAGATTTTGGCTCCACCTATAAAATTCTGCATTATAACCCATCCCTGGCAAGGCTTGGAGCAACTTGGGATGGTGAAATGGGATGGGTTTTAAAATCCCTTCCCACCCAAAGCATTTTGATTATAAAAAATAAGAATTGGTGCTGGCTCATGGTGTGACACAAACACGGCTGAAATCAGGACACTGCCCTTTGCCTCCACTGAAAACTGGGCAGGAATTTCTGCAGTTTCTCCTTCTTTGCTGGAACTGGGGGAGCCTCCCCTGCAAAGATGGGTCTGGAGCTGTTGGCTCACGTGAGGAAGGTGCTCAGGACACCCAGAGCAGCACCTGGACACGATCATCTTTACCTCAGGCAGGAAAAGCTGCTCTGGCTTCTTTGCAAAATCTTTATGGGCACGAGAATCATAGTGACAAGGAAAGAAAGTCTCCAAAATCCTTGAAAACTCTTTCTCCTAAAAAAAAACCCAAACAAAAAAAAACCCAAAAAACCCCCAGAAGAAATGTTAACAATTGTAATAATGCAATGTGTTTAAATTCCATGAAATTGTCTTAAACGCACACAAAATGAAAACTTTCAGGAGAAAATCACCAAGCAGTGCTGCCTCCAATAACTGTCCCACAGATATTCCCAACATCTGAAAAAAAACCAGGACAACAGCAGAATATTCACAAGTTATTGACTCAGTGGATTCTTTTTAAAACAAGTCCATTTTGCATATGAATTAAAATTTTAAAAGCATTAATAACTGCAGATGATGAGCACTAATCTTGGTCCTCAGCATCCGTGGAAGTCTTTCCCTCCTGCCTGAGCACCACATGTTCAGAATATATCCAATTTTTCCATCTTTTATTTGCGTAGGTAGGGATTATTCAGTTTATTCAAGCCATTTATCTCAGCGTGATTCATCATCACGATGCTCCAAAATAAAAGCAATCACGCTAGATTGGTGCAATTAAAAAGGTATTTTTATTTTGGGAGGAAAAAAAAAAAAAAATTACCTGTTGAACTGGGAACTTTTCTCCAAACAACATCAGGGTACTTGTTGAACTTGTGTGAAAGAACAGAGCTTTCCCTTGGTTAAATATCTGTAAAAATAAAGCTCTGGTTTGCAGACTGAGCTAAAATCACATTTTATTGGCCCGTTTTACCCACGACAAATCTCCCTGATTTGCAGGAGCACCAAGCAGAGCTCACACCCAGCACGGCAGGGAAGGGGTCAGGGGTGGGAACCCAGAAACCATTCCAGGGAAGGACAAGGGAAATCTTTCATTCCACGAGGTTTTCCTCTCTCACTCATGCACTTCCATCTGCTAATTAAATATCATTTAATTGACATCCCCAGCTTCTCTGGGCAACCTGTTCAAGCACCCACTGCAAAGAATTCTTTCCTAACATTTAATCTCCTCCCCTTCATTTTAAAATCCTTGTTTGTATCCAAAGTCCTTTTTACAAGCAGCCTTAAGGTACTGGAAGGATTCAGATCTTGCAGAAATAATAAAAATATTTAACTGATTACTGCCAATTCCTGGCCAGAGTATACAGAAATAATGATAAAGGAACCACAGAAATTAGGGATGGTGATTTTTAGAGTTTGCAGTCATTGCAATTCACCTCACCTTCGTTCTTAGGGATGGGAAAGGGATTATTTGGAAATAAAATAATTTCTTGATCTAGCCCAGCTGTCTGACCAACAGAGTACACAGAAAAAATGACAAAGGAACCACAGAAATTAGGGATGGTGAGTTTTAGAGTTTGCAGTCATTGCAATTCACCTCACCTTCGTTCTTAGAGATGGGAAAGGGATTATTTGGATATAAAATAATTTCTTGATCTAGCCCAGCTGTCTGACCATCAGTTAAAACCTGCTGAGGGCATTCTCTTTTTAAACACCAACAGGCCAGGGGTATCCATCACCTTTTTGAACCTGGGTTTATCCACCCTCCCAGTAAAGAAATGCTTCCTGCTGCCCATTGGAAAACTCCCAGCAGAGTTCTGCACCATTCCCACCAGCCCAGCTCTGGATCCCAGGGGGAAAAGTTCATTTTGGGTGGTTTTGTGCACACATAAATACACACAGAAATACACACATAAATACACACAGAAATACACACACTCGTGTCAGCAGCTCTGCATTCCTCACCAAAAAAAACCTGTGCGAGTGCAGAAGTCACAGGGAGGGCCAGAAAGCTCGAGGCTGTAAACAGAAGAAGGAAATTCATTGCTTCAGCTCCCCTTTGATTTCCAGGGAAAGCAATTTGTGGAGGCAGTGGGCAGAAGGAAATGCAGAGAGGAGCTTGCCCGGACTGGAACAGGAGCCTCTGAGTAGAGAGCAGCACAAAAATCCAACAAACCTGACAAATTCCCTGCGTGGCAAAGCCATTTCTGGAGCACGCAGTGGGCTCCAGACAGGAATTGATGTTCTGGAAATACCTGAAATGTTCAGGCATCTGATTTTTTTTTTTTTTTTTTTTTTTTTTTTTTTTTTTTTTTGGTGTCCCTCCACCTCTGACCGTGGCAGAAACCAAAGTCCATCATCATTCCCACCACTGATCCTCCCTGTTCGTTCCTTCTGTGGAATCCGCGCGCTGGGGCAGAGCTGAGGGGATTTTCAGAGCAGATTTCTCCCATTTTTCAGGCTGCAGGGTGTCCTGCCTGCACAGCCCTGCAGCAGCTCCGACACTGCCCCGTTCAGAGGCTCCAGGAGCTGCGGTTTTGGGCTGGAATTCTCCTAAAATCAGCCCCAAAATCCTCATGCTGACAGCACTTTTCCCATTTTTTCACTTTTCCCATTTTTTCACTTTTCCCATTTTTTTTTTTTCCTTTTCCCATTTATTTTCCACTTTTCCCTTTTTCATTTTATCCCAAATTTTGACCCAAATTTCCGGGGTCAGAATTCAGCTGCTGAGCTGATCCAGCCTGCCCTGGGCTGGGCTCCTGTCACCCTTACTAATATAATTCCTTTAATATGATTATTATTAACTGTAATTCATTAACATTGCTTTAATATTATTATTTTTAACTAAAGCAATATCATTCCTTTAATATGATTATTATTAACTGCAATTCATTAACATTGCTTTAATATTATTATTTTTTACTAATATCATTCCTTTAATAATATTATTATTAACTGTAATTGATTAACATTGCTTTAATATTATTATTTTTAACTAAAGCAATATCATTCCTTTAATATTTTTATTAACTGTAATTAGTTAACATTGCTTTAATATTATTATTTTTTACTAATATCATTCCTTTAATATGATTATTATTAACTGTAATTGATTAACATTGCTTTAATATTACTACTTTAACTAAAGCAATATCATTCCTTTAATAATATTATTATTAACTGTAATTGATTAACATTGCTTTAATATTATTATTTTAACTACAGCAATATCATTCCTTTAATATTTTTATTAACTGTAATTCGTTAACATTGCTTTAATATTATTATTTTTAAGTAAAGCAATATCATTCCTTTAATATGATTATTATTAACTGCAATTCATTAACATTGCTTTAATATTATTATTTTTAACTAAAGTAAAATCACTCCTTTAATATTATTATTAACTGTAATTGATTAACATTGCTTTAATATTATTACTTTTTACTAATATCATTCCTTTAATATGATTATTATTAACTGTAATTGATTAACATTGCTTTAATATTATTATTTTTAACTAAAGCAATATCATTCCTTTAATATTTTTATTAACTGTAATTAGTTAACATTGCTTTAATATTATTTTTTTTACTAATATCATTCCTTTAATAATATTATTATTAACTGTAATTGATTAACATTGCTTTAATATTATTATTTTAACTACAGCAATATCATTCCTTTACTATTTTTATTAACTGTAATTGATTAACATTGCTTTAGTATTATTACTTTTTACTAATATCATTCCTTTAATATTATTATTATTAACTGTAATTGATTAACATTGCTTTAATATTATTATTTTTAACTAAAGCAAGATCATTCCTTTGATATTATTATTAACTGTCATTTACATTGTTTTAATATTACTATTAACTATAATTGATTAACATTGCTTTAATATTACTACTTTAACTAAAGCAATATCATTCCTTTAATAATATTATTATTAACTGTAATTGATTAACATTGCTTTAATATTATTACTTTTTACTAATATTATTCCTTTAATATGATTATTCTTAACTGTAATTGATTAACATTGCTTTAATGTTATTACTTTAACTAAAGCAATATCATTCCTTTAATATTATTATTAATTGTAATTAACATTGTTTTAATATTACTATTAACTATAATTCATTAACATTGCTTTAATATTATTATTTTTAACTAAAGCAAGATCATTCCTTTAATGTTATTTGCTATTCTGCGCTGTCCTATCTTCCACAATAATAATAATAAGAATTTTAGCTTTTCTACCCTGTGTAAATAATTCTGGCGGAGTCCTTTTTGTCTAATCATTTCTCAGAATAAATAATTCCCGGCCTCTTCTCTCCAAGAAGGAGTTTAGAATGTTGGTTCGTATCTCATCATCATCATCCCTCACCAGTGTCTGAAGAATTTCCCAGCACAAACCAAACACGTTATTTAAAATTACAGATTCATGATAAAAAAAAAAAAAAAAAACCAACAAAACCAAAACAAAGTCGCTTTCCAAGGAGGAACAAATCCAGGGGAAATCCCTGGGTGTGCTCCGTGAGAACTTTCCGGAATCCTTCGGATTTTGGTACCTGCCGGTGCCTGGGGAGGGAAAACACCTGAAAATCCACAAAGAATTCCAGGGCCAGGCTCTGACTCTGCTCCTTTCTGCTGGAGCACCTCGAGGGAGTCAAATTTGTGAAGGGAATGTCTTAAATTTGTAAATTTGTGAGAGGGAATGTCTTAAATTTGTAAAATTGTGAGAGAAATTTGTTAAATTTGTAAATTTGTGAGAGGGAATTCGTTAAATTTGTAAATTTGTGAGAGGGATTCGTTAAATTTGTAAATTTGTGAGGGGAATGTCTTAAATTTGTAAGTTTGTGAGAGGGGATTTGTTAAATTTGTAAATTTGTGAGGGGAATTTGTTAAATTTGTAAAATTGTGAGAGGGAATTGGTTAAATTTGTAAATTTGTGAGGGGAATTTGTTAAATTTGTAAATTTGTGAGAGGGAATGTCTTAAATTTGTAAATTTGTGAGAGGAATTTGTTAAATTTGTAAATTTGTGAGAGGGAATGTCTTAAATTAGTAAATTTGTGAGGGGAATTTGTTAAATTTGTAAATTTGTGAGGGGAATGTCTTAAATTTGTAAATTTGTGAGAGGGGATTTGTTAAATTTGTAAATTTGTGAGAGGGATTTGTTAAATTTGTAAATTTGTGAGGGGAATTTGTTAAATTTGTAAATTTGTGAGAGGAATTTGTTAAATTTGTAAATTTGTGAGGGGAATGTCTTAAATTTGTAAATTTGTGAGAGAAATTTGTTAAATTTGTAAATTTGTGAGAGGAATTTGTTAAATTTGTAAATTTGTGAGGGGGAATGTCTTAAATTTGTAAAATTGTGAGAGAAATTTGTTAAATTTGTAAATTTGTGAGGGGAATTTGTTAAATTTGTAAAATTGTGAGGGGGATTCGTTAAATTTGTAAAATTGTGAGAGGGATTTGTTAAATTTGTAAATTTGTGAGGGGAATTTGTTAAATTTGTAAATTTGTGAGAGGGAATTCGTTAAATTTGTAAATTTGTGAGAGGGATTTGTTAAATTTGTAAATTTGTGAGGGGAATTTGTTAAATTTGTAAAATTGTGAGAGGGATTTGTTAAATTTGTAAATTTGTGAGAGGGATTCGTTAAATTTGTAAATTTGTGAGAGGGAATTTGTTAAATTTGTAAATTTGTGAGAGGGATTCGTTAAATTTGTAAATTTGTGAGAGGGAATGTCTTAAATTTGTAAATTTGTGAGAGGGAATTTGTTAAATTTGTAAATTTGTGAGGGGAATGTCTTAAATTTGTAAATTTGTGAGAGGGAATTTGTTAAATTTTTAAATTTGTGAGGGGAATGTCTTAAATTTGTAAATTTGTGAGGGGAATTTGTTAAATTTGTAAATTTGTGAGGGGAATTTGTTAAATTTGTAAATTTGTGAGAGGGATTTGTCTTTCCAAACGAGCTGTGGGTCTGCTGGTGGATGAAACCAGCACTGAGAGAGAAAAGGAACAATGGGATGGATTCCACTGAGTGATGAATGGAAAAAAAAGAGATTTGCCTTTACAAATTGTAGCTTTGCTGAGAAATGAAATTGGATGTTGGAGGATGAAAGAAGCAACGGGATTCATTTTCCTGACATTTGCTTTTACATCCTGCTCTGGAAAAGGATGTGACACGTGTCCTGGAAATGAGGAATTTTTCCCTCTAAAGGGCCCTGATCAGCACAGGAGGAACTCAGCAAACGCCATCCCTTTGTCTGGGGGCTCTTGGGATTTCCCTTCACCTCCCTCAGGCTGAGCAAGAAAAAAAAAAAAATTTAAAAAAATTCAAAATTCGTGTTCTGGATTCCCCTCTGCCCCTCCTTCCTTTGTTGGTTCTTTAGAGATGCAGAGAAAATGAAGTTGTTGCGTTATTTGCTGCCAAATTTTGATTTTTCACTGCAGCCAAAGAACTCAGGAGAGGTTCCAGAGGCACCAGGAAGGGGAGGAGCAGGAAATCCCAGCGTGGGATTCACATGGATCCACACTAAAGGCTCAGAATTAATGAGCTGCAAATTAACACTAATTACACACAGTCATCACAAGGAAAATCCCCATTTTCCCCTCAAAATAGATTTACTTTAATAGTCACTTTATAGATACTTTAGTATTCTTTAATTTCATATTATTTCATATAATATAATATATAATATAATTTAATATAATTATAATATAATTTCAATATAATATAATATATAATATCATAGAATATCATAGAATATCATAGAATAGAATAGAATAGATTTCATAGAATTTCATAGAATATATCATAATTAGTATAATATAGTATACTTAAATATAGTATAGTATAATATAGTATTATATAGCATTATATTACATTATATTACACTATATAATATTATATTAATAATGTTTTAATACCATAAAATATTCGAATTTTTTTCCTGACGTGTGCTTGCTATGACGTCACCAAAACAACGTGGAAAAGAGAAATGCATTCCAAAAAAATCTTACAGCAAAGAAAAGTGTCTGAAAACATCTTAAAATTCCCCTCACAGTTTTGGTATTTTTGCTTTTACAGTGATTTTAACGGAAAGGCAGGAGAATATTGGATGCTTTTAAATCAGTTTGAATGGCACGAGGCAGAGGACAGACACAATAATTTAATTTTCATTTTTAATAAAATTTTAATTTTATTTTTATTGCCTTTCTGCATCTTACTTCTGGCTGCCATTGATATCAGCACTGGTTTTGTAACTTTAAGCACTGAATAAACGTATTTTTATATTTATATAGTGACAGAGTATAATTAAATATATATTTAAATATTTATAAATAGATCTATTTCAATATCTATGTCAATATCTAGTCTAAATGAATATATATTTAAATGTATATTCATATTTATTAGTGACAGAGTTAATGATAATAAATTAAGTTTAAAAGTTTTAATACAGTTGCAGAAATCACTTCTTTGTGAACTTTAGCACAGTAAGGACAGGGATAACTTCCCAATTTTTCAGTGGCTGCAAAGATGGTTTGCAGTGAATATCGATTGCATTAATTGATTATTAATTGATTGGATTCTTATGGCAGAGCTTGGTGAACCAGTGACTGACCAATATCCCTGCTCCAATAATTCCAAAGCACGGGAATTAGTCTGGATCCCAGAAATTCTCTCAGGAATTTTACCTGACCTCTGCCTTTCCAGCCCCTGTTCCAGGAAAATTCCATTCCAAATCCTCCTTTTAATTACCTGGATCTCATTTGAAATCAATCCCTTCGCTTTCCCCTTCCGTGTTTCTAATATTGCTGCCGAAGGATCAGGACAATTTCAAATAATTATCTTTTAATTAAGGCTGATTTTCAGTGGAAGTCAAGCACAGCCACTTAACAACTTCCCCATCAATCCCCAAATGAGCTCCCCGTGATTACCCGGGGCCTCAAAACAGCAAAAACGAGACATTGGTGTCAGCTCTGGTGAATTCTTCACCAAAAGAGTGAAAAAACCTCATTTCTGAGTCCTGGAAATGAGAAAAATCAGCACAGAAAAAAAAAAAAACAAAAAAACCCACCCCCAAACCAGAATTCACCGCTGTCCAAAACAGTTGTTTTAAATATATTTTATCTTTTTTTGGTGGGAAATAACAGCATTTTACAGGATGACAAAAGGCAGTCACACAAATATTTCAGTTCTCTATTTATTTCAGTTCTCTCTCTATTTCAGTTTTCCCTCTATTTCAGTTCTCTATTTATTTCAATTCTCTCTCTATTTCAATTCTCTCTCTATTTCAGTCCTCCCTGTAAATATCCATTTTAGGGTGCTGGTTATGGTTTGATTTTCGTTTCCTTCACCTCTTTATTCCAACTCCACCTTGCCAAAATCCACCACGCAGAGCCAACAGCCCAAAGGAAATTTCCTGCTCCACCTTTATCAGACCTGGTTCCTTTTCCAGGATGAATCCCAAAAAAATTCTCAGCTCGGGATCCCAAGCAGGGAAATCACTTTGCTTCACCTCCAGAAACAATTGAAATGATTCTGAAACTCTTCTTGCCAATGAGGGAAATGATCCAAAATCAACATTTTTGGCCTCTAACACAAAATTCAAACATCTCTATTGACTTGAATTCTCACTTCCCTTGTCCCGCCCTCCAGACCTAAAAACCTAAAAATTTGTGGAAATTTAAATTAAGATTTTCCTTTTAGCTCATCCTCGATGCAACGAGCCAAGTCACGCCTTCCAATTTGCAGAGAATCTAGGGTTAATTATTTTAAATTAGGGATCAATTGATATTACAATGTTCCTTTCAACTCCTCTTTGATTTAACAAGAGAAGTTCCTTTCCCAATTTGTGCAGAAGTTGCCTTTAATTATTTCAAATCAGACACAAATTATTTTTGCCCTTCCCATGTTTCATCCCGTGGTTTTTGTGGTTGGAATGAGGGATTTATTTCCATGTTCTGAACCACAGGCTGGGAACCAGTGTCAAAATGTTTGGGCTATTTTTATGCTAAACATCATCTCTATGGAAACGCCACAGTTAAATTTAATGTGAATTTTCAGGGATTTTTTATTTTTTCAATTTTTTTTTTTTTTTGTGTACTACAGAACAGCAGCAGAGTCCAGGCTGGGTTTAATAAGGAAAAAAAAAATTAGGATTTTATTAAAATAAAATTTATATTAGATATTAAAATAAAATTTTATTTTATTTTCTAAGTCTGCACTGACTTAGAAAATATTTAGCCAAAATCATTTTTCTCTCTCTGATTTTAACCACACCCAGACAAGTCACTCCCATCACACCAGTAAAAATTCTGGCAAAATGGGTAAAACACACTGAAATTCCCTTAAAATGCAAACACCAGCCAGGTCCAGCTTTTTCCAGAAAAAAAAATCTGATTTTTTGGGCCCTTATTTTTACAGAATAACTTGAATTTCAAGGCTTTGCTCTTATGGAGCACAGGGGAAAGAGGTGAGCTCAGCATCTCGGGCCCATCCTGGGAGAATTTCTATTTTTCCAGATTTTTGCTGCCAGGATCAAAATTCCAGCAGTGACAGCAAAAGTGTTGCAGGTTGCCAAAGCATCAACAATTTGGGTCCTGGGGAATAAAATCAAATAAAATTATAAATAAATAAATTAAAAATAAGAAATGAACATAATAAATAAATAAATAAAATTTTTAAAAAGTAAAAAATTAATAATAAATAAAATAAAAATAAAAATAAAAATAAAAATAAAAATAAAAATAAAAATAAAAATAAAAATAAAAATAAAAATAAAATAAAATAAAATTAAATTAAATTAAATTAAATTAAAAATAAAAATAAAGCTGGGAATTGGAAAACTACTGTGTAGACCATTTAAATCGAGGATCAGCAATCCTGACAAAACCAAAGCACGTTTTAAATCGGAATAAAAACTGCAAAACCTCATTCCAAAACCTGCACAGCAAGCCCGGAGAACAGAATGGGGAAAATGCAGGATTTTGGTTCACATTTAATGGAATTTTCCCCCCATTTTTGAGAGGAATTAAAATCAAATTATTTAATGGAATTCTTGCCCTGCTCCCAGACTGGGCCAGGAGCGCTGCAAGGAGCCCCAGGGGAGGGTGACAAAGCATCACCTTCAGCTGAATGGCCAAAAAAAATCAGAATTTTCTTGAAAAAAACCCCCGATATTTTAATTTTATGGGCATTTCAATGTGTTTTCTACATTTTGTCACCCTTTTTTACGTGATGGGCGTGGCTAATTAAAAGCACAGAGATTAAAAAAAGCTTAAACACGCTTCAGATATTTTCTAAGTTGGTGCAAACACCTAAAATCCTAATTTTTTTTTTTTTTTTCCCCATTAATCCCCCAGGACGAGAGAGCATTTGGAACATGTGGAAAGCCCAGTGGATTCGGGCAGGAATTGCAGGGAAATGTTCATTTATTGTTCATTTCTTGAGGCCAGGAGAGCTGCGAGCAGCTAAAGGGATTCCAGGAGAGCTCTGGGGAGGGATTTGGGACAAAGGGATGGAGGGGCAGGACACGGGGAATGTGACAAGGGGACAGCACTGAGCATTTCCTCCCTTCAATTCAGAATTTTCTACATTTGCTCTTGCTGCAAGATATAAAAAAAAAACAAAAAAAAAAAAACCAAAACCAAAGTCAAAATCAAAACCAAAACCAAAAAAAAAACAAAAAAAAAAACAAAAACCAAAATCAAAAACAAAAATCTAAAACAAAAAAAAAAAACAAAAAAAAACAAAAAAAAAACAAAAAACCGCTCCAGCTTCCTGAAATCTTGTACTTCCATCAACAACACGCTCCGGGAAATATTTTATGCGGTTTAGGGGAAAAAAAAAAAAAAAAAAAAAAAAAGATCTCTCCTTCCTCCAGGAGCATTTTTTGGAGGTGTTATTTTTAAAATCTCTGCCCCTGCTCACCTAAGACGACACCTCCACCCCCAGCTCACGCCGGATGACATGAATTAATTATCGCAATGACATTAATTATCGCAATGACGTGAATTATCTCATTTGCATACAAGGCTCCTCGTGTTCCATTTAGAGGAGCTGTGGCTCCTGCTCTTTTTTTTTTGTGTGTGTGTGTCCTCGGAGCTCAATTCCAGCTGATCCTTTAGTTTTTTGGGTTTTTTGGGTTTTTTTTTTTCCCAATCTCGTCCCTAAATGTCCAAGCAAACCCAATATTCCTTCCAAGGGCAGCCCTGATCCTTTAGTTTTTTTGGGTTTTTTTTCCCAATCTCGCCCCTAAATGTCCAAGCAAACCCAATATTCCTTCCAAGGGCAGCCCTGATCCTTTAGTTTTTTTGGGTTTTTTTTCCCAATCTCGTCCCTAAATGTCCAAGCAAACCCAATATTCCTTCCAAGGGCAGCCCTGATCCTTTAGTTTTTTTGGGGTTTTTTTCCCAATCTCGTCCCTAAATGTCCAAGCAAACCCAATATTCCTTCCAAGGGCAGCCCTGATCCTTTAGTTTTTTGGGGTTTTTTTCCCAATCTCGTCCCTAAATGTCCAAGCAAACCCAATATTCCTTCCAAGGGCAGCCCTGATCCTTTAGTTTTTTGGTTTTTTTTTTCCCAATCTCGCCCCTAAATGTCCAAGCAAACCCAATATTCCTTCCAAGGGCAGCCCTGATCCTTTAGTTTTTTGGGGTTTTTTTCCCAATCTCGCCCCTAAATGTCCAAGCAAACCCAATATTCCTTCCAAGGGCAGCCCTGATCCTTTAGTTTTTTGGGGTTTTTTTCCCAATCTCGCCCCTAAATGTCCAAGCAAACCCAATATTCCTTCCAAGGGCAGCCCTGATCCTTTAGTTTTTTGGGGTTTTTTTCCCAATCTCGCCCCTAAATGTCCAAGCAAACCCAATATTCCTTCCAAGGGCAGCCCTGATCCTTTAGTTTTTTTGGGGTTTTTTTCCCAATCTCGTCCCTAAATGTCCAAGCAAACCCAATATTCCTTCCAAGGGCAGCCCTGATCCTTTAATTTTTTGGGTTTTTTTTCCCAATCTCGCCCCTAAATGTCCAAGCAAACCCAATATTCCTTCCAAGGGCAGCCCTGGAATGGGATGAGCCCAATTTCCCCCAGGAGGAACAGGAGGGAATCAGTTCCCTTTCCCTAATCCCTGAGCCTTTCCACGCTGGCTTGGAAAAGGAAAATTTAATTTTTCCAGGCTCAAGGGCAGAGCTGAGGTGATGAGACCTTCCCTGGCTGTGTGTGCAATAAAACTCCTCGCCTGGCCTTGATTTGCTGGCTTTTTCCAACAAAAATTGCCTTTTCCAACAAAAATTGCTTTTTTCCCCCCAAAATTGCCTTTTCCCCCACCCACGGCAGCATTTGGGGTATAAATTCAATATTAAAGACCTCCATGATTTTTGTGTCCCTTGAAAGTTCTTAATATAATAGGAAAGATATATATAATTCTTTATATAACAGATATAGTTCTTTATATAATAGGAAAGAAATAATATCTTAAGAGAATAGGAAAGTTTTTGCCAAGTCCTTTGCACAAAATATTTCAGGAGCAAACAGAGTTCAGAAAAACCTTTGTCCTTTTCAGTAAAGGTTTTGGGTTTTTTGGTTTTTTATATTTTTTTACAATTTTCATTCAATTTCAGCTTCTGGACAGGAGAAATAATTTCTAAGCATCCCAAGGATGTCTCTAGAGCAAAAGGGAAAGGTTTTGGGCTATTTTTTTTTCCCCCTCTTTTTTAAACCAGGTGTTCTCAAGAGAGCATTGGTACAAACTGGTGTTAGACACGGTGCTGTAGGAGGAAAGTTTCTATTTGGAAATGCACTTTGCATATCAGCAATGAATAAAACATAGCCCTTTGTGTGCACATTATATCATGGAGCATGACTAATCTCGGGATACGTTCTGCCTTCTCTCAATTCCAAAAAAAAAAAAAAAAAAAAATCAGCAGATTAGTTGGAGTTGCCATTAATAAAAGCGAGATTGTCACCTCAAGACTCAGTTAAAAATGAAATAAAACACAGGGGATGCTGAAGGCTGTTCCTGTTGGCTGCCCAGCCCATCAGGATTAATATTTCTGTAAACTTGGGGCCTTCATTCTACCAGACTTTTATTTTTTTTTTTTTTACATTATTATTTACCATTATCCTCGTTGGTAGGCTAAGAATAAAGGCATTCAGACCTTCCTGAAGACTTCTTAAAAATCTCCTTAAATCATGCTAATAAAGCTTAGCTGAAAAGGATCATTTTTAAAGGGTCTGGGCTTAGATCTTTCTTTTCTGATTGGAAAGTTTCAAGGTTGGATGGAGTTTTGGATGATCTGGGAGAGTGGAAAATGTCCCTGCCCATGGCAGGGGATGGAATTTAGGATCCCTCCCACCCCAAACCTGTGATCCCATAAACCACAAGTTTTGCTTCAGCTCCTTCCAAAGGTTGAGAATTTCACTCCAGCCAGTTTGCAAATCCCTGGGAAGGGCCAGGAATTTCCAAAAGTCCCCCTCGGGCACGGCAGGGCGGGCTGGAGGAGCAGCAGCACGTCCTGTACGAGCAAGAAATGAAAAAAAAAACCAAAAACCCAGAGAATTCTCTGCTCAGCCAGCAGGTACCAGTGCGAACACTGCACTTTAGTTGCCAAGCAACCCCCTCATCCTCCAAAATTCCTGTTCAAGTAGCAATAAAATCACTTGTTCAAAGGGACTGGAAAACAAAACCAAGTTGTGGCTCTGCCGCCCTGATTTGCTCAGTAAAGTGAGGGAGAAGCAGAAAGAAGCTCAGTCCCAGCCGAGGCTGGGCTCAACACAAACAGAAATCACCAATTAGGAAATTGGAGCTGATTTCCTCAGCACGCAAACAAGGAAGTGCAGGGCTGGATGCGCCAAAACCTGCTTTGGAAAAGGGAAAAGCTCCCAAACCATCCCTCAGGAGACCAGAGCTTCAAAATGTCATTTTGCTCCTGAGCGTGGGGCAGGAATTCCCGGAAAATTTGGGCAAAGCGCTCCAAGGTTTTTGTCAAGCACAGCCCCGTGTGACAGCGATCACAGTCCAACATCTCCAGAGGCGTTTCTGATCCCAGAACGGGAAGGGACATCAAAAATCACCCAGTGCCACCCCTGCCATGGGGACACCTCCCACCGTCCCAGTGTCCAGCCTGACCACAGCTGCTCTGGGAATTCCAGCCCAGCCAGGAATTCCTTCCCAACATCCATCCCTGCCCCATTTCTGTCACTTCGATGCCATTCCCTGAGTCCTGTCCCTCCATCCCTTGGGAATTGTCTCTCTCCGTCTCCTCGGCTCCTTCAGGCACTGCAAGATCAGAAATTTCTCTTTTCCAGGCTTGGAGCACCCTGGGATAGTGGGAGGTGGGATGGGATGGGATAATGGGATGGGATGGGATGGGATGGGATGGGATGGGATAATGGGATGGGATGGGATAATGGGATGGGATGGGATGGGATGGGATAATGGGATGGGATGGGGATGGGGATGGGATGGGATGGGATGGGATGGGATGATGGGATAATGGGATGGGGATGGGATGGGATAATGGGATGGGATGGGATGGGATAATGGGATGGGATGGGATGGGATAATGGGATGGGATAATGGGATGGGGATGGGATGGGATAATGGGATGGGATGGGATGGGATAATGGGATGGGATAATGGGATGGGGATGGGATGGGATGGGATGGGGATGGGATGGGATAATGGGATGGGATAATGGGATGGGATGGGATAATGGGATGGGATAATGGGATGGGATGGGATAATGGGATGGGATGGGATAATGGGATGGGATAAGGGGATGGGATGGGGATGGGGATGGGATGGGATGGGATGGGATGATGGGATGGGATGGCATGGCATGGCATGGCATGGGTTAAGGGGATGGCATGGGATGGTTTTTAATGTCCCTTAATGCCCCAAACCATCCCATACAAAAATCCCAAGTAATTCATCCTCCTCAAGCTTTTAATGAGCTGCTTTTTTTTTCCCACAGGGGAAAAAAAAAAAAAAATTCATTCATTGCTATTTCTGTGACCCTCCCAACTCATCCCTGTGTGATGGCAACAGGAATGTACAGATGGGAAATAAATTTGGCATTAACCTGCATGTGCTGGGTGGCAGAAATTCTCTCTCCATTTGCTGAGAGCCAAACAGGGATCATCGAGGATTTTTTTAAAATCCCAAATTGTCTCCACCACCCCCTTTGGAACCATATGGCACAACCAGATTTGGTATCAGCTCCTTGCTCCACGTGGCTCCAGGCTGACAGTTATGCCAGGAAAACGTGGAGCAAAGCAAATGTTAGGCACAGAAACGGGGAATAATAATAATAATAATAATAATAATAATCATAATAATCATAATCATCATCATCATCATCATCATCATCATCATCATCATCATCAAAAATAATAATATAACAACAAAAATTAAAATTTTAAAATTAAAAATATTAAAGTAGCAACAATAACAATATTTTAAATTTAAAAGTTACAATTATAAAAAAATAGTAATAATGATAATGATAATAATAATAATAATAATAATAAAAATAAAAAACAACAAAAATTAAAATTTTAAAATTAAAAGTATTAAAGTAGTAACAATGACAATATTTTAAATTTGAAAGTTAAAATTATAAAAAATAGTAATAATAATAATAGTAATTATAATAATAATAATAAAAAATAAAAAACAACAAAAATAAAAATTTTAAAATTAAAACTATTAAAGTAGTAACAATAACAATATTTTAAATTTAAAAGTTAAAATTATAAAAAAGTAATAATAATAGTAATGATGATAATAATAAACAACAAAAATAAAAGTTTTTAAATTAAAAGTATTAAAGTAGTAACAATAACAATATTTTAAATTTGAAAGTTAAAATTATAAAAATAGTAATAATAATAATAGTAATGATAATAATAATAAAAATAAATAACAATAAAAATAAAAAATTTAAAATTAAAAGTATTAAAGTAGTAACGATGACAATATTTTAAATTTGAAAGTTAAAATTATAAAAAAGTAATAATAATAATAGTAATGATGATAATAATAATAAACAACAAAAAAGTTTTTAAATTAAAATTATTAAAGTTCTAACAATAACAATATTTTAAATTTGAAAGTTAAAATTATAAAAATAGTAATAGTAATAATAGTAATGATAATAATAATAAAAATAAATAACAAAAAAAATTTTAAAATTAAAAGTATTAAAGTAGTAACAATAACAATATTTTAAATTTGAAAGTTAAAATTATAAAAATAGTAATAATAATAGTAATGATAATAATAATAATAAAAAATAAAAAACAACAAAAATAAAAATTTTAAAATTAAAAGTATTAAAGTAGCAACGATAACAATATTTTAAATTTAAAAGTTAAAATTATAAAAATAGTAATAATAATAGTAATGATAATGATGATGATGATAATAATAATAATAATAATAATAATAATAATAATAATAATAATAATCCCACATGATACCCATTTCAAGAAAACCAGGAAGAAAACAGAGCAAGGATTTTGGCAGAAAACACAAATTAAGAAAATAAAAATCCCCTCCATGACTTCATGGGATGTCAGCAAACCAGGGCTGTTGGTTATTCTATTTATTTGCTCTGGTTGGTGGAGATTCAGGACTTTAAAAAAAGATTTAGCAATAAAGGTTTGGGTGCAACCTTTTCCACGGGAAATAAATAAGATTTTGAGGAAATAAATAAATCTTTGTCCAATGCTGCATTAAGGACAAACAAACAGCGAAACCTAATAAAACCAAATAATGTAAAAATCGATGGAAATTCAGTGCCTGGTTGAAAAATCCGCTTTTTTTTTAATCTATAAAAAAGGTCAGTTAATATTTCCCAGCATTTCCCAAACACGTGAAGAACTGAAAAGAGGGAAAGGAAAATCCCATTTCAGACTTGGGGACGTTTTCAGGGGCACCCGAGACAAATAACAAGAATTCTGCTTTTATTTCCCCAATTGGCATCACCATAGAACTGGGCACACCCAGAAATTATTGAAATCCTGGGATTGAAAAGGCCCAAAATGAGAGATTTGTAACACCCAAAACAATCGACAAACCCGACTTCTCAAAGCACTGAAATGCTCTGGGTCAATATTCAAAATTTAAAAAGCAGATTAAAGAAATTCTTAAATTCAATCTCCTTTAATTTGGGATTTAATTCCTCAAAGCAGTTTGGAGCATTTTCGGTCCAGATCCACACCTGGCCAGGATTTGAGTCAGAGAAGGAAAAGAATCCCTGGGAATTGTCCAGGAAAACAAAGAATTCCATGAGTGCTCCTTTGGCTGGATCCTTCACTCCTGAGGATTTAAACAAATGTTTATCGTGACATCCCCTGCTAAAACCGAGCTTAAGCAAGGCCTAAACTAATTTAAATGTCATTTCTTTTGATTCAGCAGAAGGAGCAGAATTATCACATCCCCTCCACCTCAGAGCCACGCTTAAAACTGAAAATATAATTTTATTTTTTTTTTTTTTTGTGAGGAGCTGAGACAAAGCTCGGGTTTTTCTTGCCATCCAAAGGAGTTCCAGCCCTTCCTGGAGATCCCACCTGAATATTTGGATTATTTGCTGATCTGCCTGAAGCACCAGCCCTGTAGAAAAGGGATTTTTGGGATTTGCCAGAGCTCAGCAAAGGCAACTAAAAACAATCAAATAAAAAGGAATTCACAGGTGAAATAAGGAAAAACCTAAGATAGGACAGGAAATGAGTATGGGAAAATATTAATCTGCATCCAGTGCTGTGGTGAGGTTGAATTATACTTTGTATATAAATATAAATAATAATATAAATTGAAATATATAAATAGTAAAAAATATAAATAATAATAAATCTTTCTTTGGATTAACACTGCTTTCAAAATCTTCTGATTTATTCTGAAAATGAAGGGAAAGTGCCTGAAAAACATAAAAAAAAAAATAAATCAAAGAGGTTTTGATCTAGAGCACTGTTTTCCCATCAAACTCTTCATGGAGTTGGATGTCTCTAAGAAATATACATGGTGCCGTCAAGCATTGTTAATTATTAATTAAATAGTAATTAATTCTGAATTATCTGGGGTCTGTATCTGCTCCCAGTGATCCACAGGTCCCATCAGGAGGGATTGGGATTTAGGTTAGGAGCAGGGAGAGGAGGAGAAGGAGCAATATCAATGTGAAATGGAAAGCAGAAATTGGGATTTATTGCGGCTCCACTTCCACCTGCCCAAGGAATTCCCAATCCCAGAAAAAAAAACCTGAGGGATCTGTGGATCCCACCTGGCCCCACTCAGAGAAAATTCCTGAAAAAAAAACCCCAGGGGTTTGCAGCAATAAATCTCCTGAAGGGCTTCAAATATCCAGAATATATATTCATCCCAGAAATTATTTTATACCCGGACTCACAAATGAAATAATACAATTCTTGGAATATCCAGAAGATATATTCATCCCAGAAATTATTTTATACCTGGATTCCCAAATGAAATAATACAATTCTTGGAATATCCAGAAGATATATTCATCCTAGAAATTATTTTATACCCGGATTCCCAAATGAAATAATACAATTCTTGGAATATCCAGAAGATATATTCATCCCAGAAATTATTTTATACCTGGATTCCCAAATGAAATAATACAATTCTTGGAATATCCAGAAGATATATTCATCCTAGAAATTATTTTATACCCGGATTCCCAAATGAAATAATACAATTCTTGGAATATCCAGAAGATATATTCATCCCAGAAATTATTTTATACCCGGACTCACAAATGAAATAATACAATTCTTGGAATATCCAGAAGATATATTCATCCCAGAAATTATTTTATACCTGGATTCCCAAATGAAATAATACAATTCTTGGAATATCCAGAAGATATATTCATCCTAGAAATTATTTTATACCCGGACTCACAAATGAAATAATACAATTCTTGGAATATCCAGAAGATATATTCATCCCAGAAATTATTTTATACCTGGATTCCCAAATGAAATAATACAATTCTTGGAATATCCCAACCTGACCCCAACAGCTCCCAGCACGTTACCAGGACACGGGAACAGCTTGTGAGCTTTAAATAAAAATTATTCAAGAAATAATAAAATTCAGATGAAATAAGGGTTTTAAACATTTTAAAACAGCAATAAGAGCAATTTTAGCACCTCACTGAGTTAAATCATTTTAGGGAAAGTTCAGGGTGTGAGAGGAAAATGATGTTTTACAACCTCACTCCTGTTTCTGGTTTTACTCTGTTTTCATTCCAGGCTTGAATTCGAGTTAAAATCTGTTTTCTATTAAGAGCTGCTTTCCCAGGGATGTAAGGAATGTAATTCCCAGGGAAAAAGAAAAAGGGGGATTGAACCAGGAGGCACCAACTGGGATTTTTGGGAGCTGGAGCAAAAGCAAGTGAGGGGAAAAAAAAAATTCATTTGTGAGGCAGAGGTGCCACCTTGTGATTGAACAGCGCAGTCCAGGAGGGGGCTGGGGACACAATATTCAGATTATAATGATCCCTCTCCCTCCCAAAACATCCTCAACCTCTGGAAAAAAAAAATATTTGAAGGAAATCAGTTGAAAATCCACGGATTTTCATGAGTGGGTGGCACAAGCTCGAAAATCAAACAAAAAAAACCTCATAAATGTTTCTGGCCCTCCGGATTCCTGTGTTTAATCCAACTTCTGAAGGAGAATTGAATGTTCTGCTTTGCTGTCCTATCATCATTAATTAACCATTAATTATCAGATATAAGAAATGACATCTTCAAGGAAATGGCTTTCCTTAAACAATTTCTGTGATTATCCACAAATATCACATGGGAAGGAATATTCCACTTCCAAATGAGAGCGTTAGGAGGATGTTGATGGAGTCAAATATAAAATTAAAGATTATTTATTATTTATTATTTATTATTTATTATTTATTATTTATTATTTATTATTACAGAGTTTGAGAGATTTTACCAAAACTTTAGCAAAGTTCTCTCTCTGTATTGGAAATCTCCTTTTCACACGTTGGTCATGAAATCCCCAAAATAAATTAAATTATTGTGAGTGAAATCTTGAAGAATTTCTCATCTAAAAAAAAAAAATCTTTTTACTAAAGATTTACGTGAGAATGTGCTGAGCACATCTGGATTTCCCATTTTATGTGGACACACCAAGTCAAGCATTCCTGTTGCCCCATTTCAAATATATTTCAATTATATCACACTCTGGATGTGATCAATCTATTAAAAAATAATCAAAATGTGTCAAGAGAAGGGAATTAAGATAAATAGTTAAATATATGATGAAAGAAAAATTATTGAAAATTAAATTCTTATTTTTAAAGTACTTTTTCTTGCCCATCCAAGAAATACTCACCTGTCAAGATTTTTTTATAGTAAGATAATAAAAGAGTAAATTTAGGGTGATGTGAGAACACTTAGGGTGAAATAATAAATGTACCAAGAGGCCACAATACAACAAAGGAAAAGTAAAAAAAAAAAAAAATTATTAAAAATACAAAATAAATTTACTAAAAGTTCAATTATTTTAATAAATGTGCTCATTCAACCCATTTGGACCTTCTGGTTGGTGGGTACAGAATTTGATTTAGCTCAGTTAAAAAAAAAAAAAAAAAAGATATTTTTGATGAAAAGTCTTAATAAGCAGATTTAGGGTCATGAAACTTTGACCAACCTTTCAGTGAAGAAATTTTCTTTAATATCCAAACCTAAACCACCCCTGGTGCAGCTTGAGGCTTTTTCCTCTCATCCTGTCCCTTGTCGTTGGGAAAATAAAAAAAAAATAAAAAAAATCCAAAGAGATTCCAAAATGGATCCAAAGTCAATTTTTCCCCAAAGGAACGAGGAGCTCCGTGGCCTCAGGGGTTGTTTAAATAATCAAATATTGAAAGTTATTTCTATCAAATAAACTCAGCGCTAATTCAATCCATCAGCCCTGCGGAATTCAAATTACAGAGCCAGGAAAATTCCAATTAAATGGAATTTCAGGTTGTGTAAAGGCTCCCATTGCCCTGGCATCGATCCTCTCGGGATGATGAACAATGGACGCCTTCAGCTCTGATGGGCAGCAGAGAAAAATTCCTGCACTTGGTTCCCTCGAATTTAATCCCCTGAAATGTTCAGGGAATGTCATGTTATTTAGGGAATTTCATATTTAGGGAATTTCACATTATTGAGGGGATTTCATATTTTTTAGGGAATTTCATATTTAGGGAATTTCATATTATTTAGGGAATTTCATAATTTTTAGGGAATTTCACATTATTTAGGAAATGTTGTATTTAGGAAATTTCACATTATTTAGGGAATTCCACATTTAGGAAATTTCACATTCTTTAGGGAATTTAATATTTAGGGCATTTCACATTATTTAGGGAATTTCACATTATTTAGGAAATTTCACATTATTTAGGAAATTTCGTATTTAGGAAATTTCACATTATTTAGGGAATTTCACATTATTTAGGAAATTTCATATTTTTTAGGGAATTTCATATAATTTAGGGAATCTCATATTATTTAGGAAATTTCACATTATTTAGGCAATCTCATATTTAGGAAATGTCACATTTAGGAAATTTTGCATAATTTAGGGAATTTCACATTATTTAGGAAATTTCATGTTATTTAGGGAATTTCACATTATTTAGGGAATTTCATATAATTTAGGAAATTTCATATTAGTTAGGAAATTTCACATTATTTAGGAAATTTCGTATTTAGGAAATGTCACATTTAGGGAATTTCACATTATTTAGGAAATTTCACATTTAGGAAATGTCATATTTAGGAAATTTCATATTTTTTAGGGAATTTCATATAATTTAGGGAATCTCATATTATTTAGGAAATTTCACATTATTCAGGCAATCTCATATTTAGGAAATGTCACATTTAGGAAATTTTGCATAATATAGGGAATTTCACATTATTTAGGAAATTTCATATTTAGGAAATTTCACGTTATTTAGGGAATTTCACGTTATTTAGGGAATGTCATATTTAGGAAATTTCACATTATTTGGGAAATTTCACATTATTTAGGAAATTTCACATTATTTAAGGAATTTCACATTATTTAGCAAATTTCACATTATTTAGCAAATTTCACATTATTTAGGGAATCTCATATTATTTAGATGTACAGGTCTCATTAGCACCTTCATTTTTAAAAGATTCAAAACCCCCCAGTGAACAAACCCCGAAGGAATTTCACTGGATTTTGAGGATTTTCACACAGAAGCAGCAGGAATTACGTGGCCAAATCCACATCAAAATGAACAAATCGTCCCTGATATCCAACCCAAACCTCCCCTGGCACAATTTCCTCTCATTTTTACCTGGGACAAGAGCTCAGCCCCCACCTGGCTGCAACCTTTTTTTTTTTTTTTTTTTTTTTTTTGGGAATTGTAGAGAGCAAATTTCAGTAGAAAAATCTTGAAAATGATCACACGGCCTTCTGTGGCCAAGGAGGGGTTGTTTGAGCCCCAGAACTGGTTTTATATTTATAAATAGATAAATTTTGGTTCTTCCCAGCTCCATATTCCAAATGATGCCAACAGCTGAAGCTATTTTTATGAAAATATTAAAAAAAAAAAATAAAAATCCATCACACAGCAAAATTCCAACTCAGCAATGGACATTTTGGAGTAGAACATGGAATGGAATATGCATGGAATGGAATATTTTGTTGAGGGATTCAGGACAAGAATAAAGATATATTTTGATATTTGAAAACAATGAAACCACAGAGTGGTTTGGGATTGGAAGAGATTTTAAAGATTCCACCTAATCCCAACCCTTCCCATGGGCAGGGACACCTCCCCCTGTTCCAAAGTGCTCCAGGCTCCATCCAGCCTGGCCTTGGACACTTCCAGAGATGGAAAAAATATTGTTTTAATTCAACAAAGACATCCAGAAAGTACATTTAAGCACCAAAGATGATATAATTAGCCAGGCTACAGATGGAAAAAAATTCATCCTTTCCTCATCCCACTCAGGCACAATCATTTTCCTTAATCCCTGGACTAAACCAGGTTTTAATGCAGATATTCAGGTGCTGCTGGTAAGAATGACACCCATTAAAAATATTTCCTTGTGGTATTCAGAGCTAAACATTTTCAGTTCAAAGTTTACAATTATCCCAAAGATCCAACTGGAAATGAGGTTCCCAAAAAATGCAGAGGTGGCAAGTTTGCACTTGCTGGTAAGAGCAGAGCACGTGGCTGAGAAAACTCTGCAGGGCAAAAGCCACATCACAACAGGAGGGTTTTTGGGCAGAGGATGAGAAGCCTCTTTTTCCCCCCATCCTGCAGGAAAAAAAAAAAATTTAATAAGCAAAACATTCCCAAAAATAATTTCTTGTGAGAAAGCACGGCACCAAACACGGGGCACCAAATGTGAGGTTTTGTGGATTTTTGGGGTGCTTTGAGGCACTTCTTTCAAAAAAAGCTAAGCAAGTTAAGAGTGACTATAAAGTTATTTATTACAAAAGTACATTAAAGGCAAAAACAAAGTAAAGCAATGGTATAAAAAGTAGTGGGAAAAATAAATGGTAAAAAGTAATGGTAAAACTCCAGTGGCAAAATGTAATGGCATAGAGCACCAGCTCTCCCTAATGTCTCTTTTTTAATAGAAGTTTTTAATTAGTTAAGACATAAACTTGGACTGCTACTTTTTAACTTATTAGAATTTCAGTTTTTCAGTATGTCAGGTTACACAGAAACTACGTTTATGGTTTATCTTGTTTTAACTGAAAAATGTAAGCAATATTCTTAACTCTGTTGTGTTTGAAGCTGGGTTCGTGGAGCCTCTAAGGAAATATCAGTATGTTTTTTAACTTTCATTAGAACATCTATTACTTCTCAGGCATTTAAGACCTTTTAGTCACTAAAAGCACTTAAAACTTATTCTATTTACTTACTTATTTACTTCTTCTATGTAAAGACTTTTAATTCAATCCCTGCACTCTGATCTGTCTCTGAAGAAATCAGAGAGATCCTGACTGACTCCAGCAGTGCCTGGTCTGGATTCCAGAGTGCAGCTGCAGGTTCAGTTTGGAATAGAAAAATAACAAAAAACTGGACAAACACAGGTGGAGCAGGGGGAAGGGCTTTTAACCCTTTAAGATGCTCAGCTACGTGGTTGTTTTTCATGAGAGGAAGAAAGAGCCAAGTTTATTCAGAAACACTCTTGGTTTTATAGCAGGACTGCAACTGCCAGAGCAGAGAAAAGGAGATTGGTTCAGAGAGAAGACACCCCATGGCCAGGGCCTGGGCACACACCACAACAGGGGTTTGATTTTGGTATTAATTCCTTTTTATTGTGACCAAATTATCACCCTGGGAGAAATTCTCCCTGGCCTTGAGCTGGGCCAGCTCATGGGCTGGGAACAGAGCTGAGAAGATCCAGCCTGGAATATTTTTCCAGGCTGTAATTTTCTTAATTTCTCAGTATGTGTCCCACAGGTCCCTCTTCCGAAATATATTTAAAAAAGGAAGAGAGAAGTGTTTGTGCTCGCCAGCAGGGCCAGGAAAAACAAAGACAACCCAAAGACCTGAGGATATTTGAGTGCCAAGGGTTTGGTGTCTTTTCCCTGCCCTAATCCCATCACCAAGTAAAGTACAACTCACAGGTAATTTTTATTCTTCTACCTGGGCAAGTTTAGGCCACTTCAGAACTCTGTGGTTAAAAAGTGTCAATGAGCAGCCCACGAGGAACGAGCTGCTAATTTAATATGGATCGATGAGATCCACACAGCCCCAGAACTGCAGCTCCTCTCAAGCTGGGCTTAAGGAAAAAAAAAAAAACCAGCAGCTCTTCCTAACCTTCAGTATTTACTTGCAAAGCTTGCTGGAGTGTAAAATGGATAAAGCTGAAGCTCCCATAAAACTTGTGAGTTGAAGAAAGGAAGAATCAGGGAAATAATTGGCTATAAATATGCCATATGGATTTTTCCTCTTTTTTTTTTTGGAGGATTTTTATGGGCTTGGATGAGCTCTCGACAGATAAAATTGAGAAATATTCCCCTCACACTTACTTGAGGGGGAAAAAAAAAGAAAAAACAACCCGAAAAAATTGTTCAAGGAGTAAATAGAAGCAATCCCCAAAAGCCATAAGAGCAGAAGGATTGCTGAATAACCTCCATGGATTTTAGCTCTTTCCCCATCACTTTGCCAGGCAGCACAATTCCCAGCCTTGCTGGTATTTCAGGATGCATCTCCTCAGTGCAGACAGTGATTCCGGGGGAATTTTGGGAGCAGAAGAGGTTTGGATGTTCAATTTTCCTGTGCAGGGGAGGCACAGCTGGAGGAATTCCTGCTCCTCGTGGTCCAGCATCACCCTCAGCTCCTCCCCTGCTGCTCCCCAAAGGGAATTGAAACATTTAAAAATGCTAATTCCGAGGAAATCTCGTTTTTAATTCGATCGAACCCTGCTGATTTGAGTGGTCTGGGTGTTTAAACCAAGGAAATCCTCATCAATCAACCCCTCTGGAAAGGTGAAAAATTTGGGATCTGTTCCAAATCTTCTGTCAGCACCACAGCAGGAGATGCCAGGGAAGCAGTGCTGAGGAATTTGGGAATGCCAGCATAAAGAAATTCCCCAAATCTTCCAGCTTTGTGCAATATCCAACAAGGAAACACATCATAAACCCAGCATCTTGTTAACCATGCTTAATTAGCAGCCAGATTAATCTATAATTGTTTCACCCCATTAGTTCATTATTTGAGTGTTCATAAAGGGAAAAAAAAAAGTTACATTTCTGCAAATCAAAGAGTGAAGGTAAAAATATTTGCAGTCTTTCCAGCCCCCCAAAAGATGCTAAAAATCTCTGATTTTTAATTAACAATTTTACAGGAATCCAATCCAAGATCTGAGACCTTGGGAGAGATGATTGCTCCTGGTTTTCACTGAGGTTCATTCAATATTCCCCTCAAAAAAAAAACCCCAAAATGGAGATAAAATAAAGGTGGGATATTTGGAATTCATCATTTGAATGCAGCAGTTATCACTTCAGCAGGTCCAATATTAAACTCCAATATTAAATAAATTTATCCCCATCCCAATCAGCTTTGAGAGAATGGCAAACTGGGGAAACTGGTGGAGATGTAAACTCTGGGGGATTTATGGGATAGGATTTATTTCCTCATGGAATTACAGAAGGGATTGGGCTTGGAAGGGACCTTAAAGCTCATCTCATTCCAACTGCTCAACATTTCCTTGTCAATCCATAAAAATCTCGGCAAGAATGGCCAGGGAAAGGGCTGGAATATCAGTGTTTCCACTAAGAAGAGAGAAAACAGAAATTAAAAAATCAGCAACAGCTTAAAAAACCTGTCAAATTAGTTAGAAATAAAAATCAGCAACAGCTTAAAAAAACTGTCAAATTATTTCATTTCCTAGAGTTTTTTCCCTTTTTTCCCTCTTTTTTTCATGGTAAATTAAATATTTTCACTCTGTAAAGTTGCAGTTCCCTTTATTCCAACATGAAGGGTTTTTTTTTTTCTCCTACCTTTCCTACTTTGATTGTCTTTTTTGGCTCAGAAAATTAAATTTCATGGAGTTGGTCCTTATAGATTGAATGCTTTGTACTAAACAAATGGTTCTAGTATTTGCTGGTGCTTTCAATAAATTAGAATTTGATGCTCAAGCCAATATTGAGCTGACACAAATTAGATTTACCAAGCAAATTTTTCCCCCAAATATCATCTTATCGAACAAAGGCTGTATTTTGCACCTGTCAGAAAATGTTTATTGCTTTATTTCATTAGCATGGCCTGTCAAGCTTTAATTTTAAATTGCTTGGCAGAACAGAAAAGACATTTTGCTAAGAGAGAACTCACTTTTCACAGCAAGAAACATCAGTTAATATGGAGTGAAGCACCACTGGGTCTTCAGGGTACATTTATTTATTTTTTTTTTTTAGCCACTTAGACCACAATTTTTCCCAATTATTTAAGTGGTTAGAACCCAAGTGGAGGCAGGTTTGTGTAAAAGAACTCGTCAAGTCTCAATCATAATAATAAAATTAATAATAATTATCACCTATTTTAAACCAAATGGGTTTTCCAGTTGTTGCTCTGTTGTAAATGTTTTCCTTCAGAAGTTGGGGGGTTGCTGATATAAAGGAAAGTTCAAAACAAACAGGAAAACAAATCTGTAGATGCTGCTGCCACAGGAGATTTTTTCATTTTACTGGATGAACTAAAATCCTTTAAAAATCAATTAAAAAGAGCAGAATTTTCACAACACATCTGCACAACTCCCCATGCCCAAGGGGGAGCACCGGATTTTCACAGTGCTCAGAATCCTGCTTTTGGGAAGGACACTCCAACTCCTGATTCCTGCTGCCTGAAATCCACTTTTCCCAGGATTTTTGGTGCCTTTTGCAAATTCCAGAATAAAGGGATTATTCAGGGGAGCATCTCACCAGGTCAGGAGCCTCCAGGGACCTTTGCCATCTGTAGGGGACTTTTGGCACCAAGGCCACCCCAAACACCCCCCCAGGCTTTGAGCTGAGCCTAAAGGACCCTTGAGCCACCCCAAGGGGCTGAAAACTTGAGTTAATTTTTAAATTTCTTGGTCAAAAGCCCCAATGTCTGCCCTAGAAAGGCAATGCAGCTCTCCAGCACAGCACAGGAATTTACATTGGCAACAATCACAGCTCCTCTCTGAGGGTAAAAATAGAGAAATTTGGGTTTCAGCAATAAAAGTACCTTAAATTATCTGTGCATTTTACACCACAAGGTCTCGTTTCCATGAATTGTTGCTAGTTAATCACTAAAATACAAAGTCTCTCCTCCACAAATGCCACACGTGATGAAAACACCACCATTAACTCCTGAGGGTTTGATTTCACCCACAGCATCACACCAGGCAAGTCTGATTTTTTGCTGCTAATTTTAATTTCTGCCTGTTTGCGTTTCCTTAAAGCTCAGCCTCAGACACGGAATCCTCCAGGTTTGTCACTCATTTCCTGCTCCCAAACCTAATTGGCAGCATTTTTGGAAGAGAAATGCTCCTCAGAAACACCCTCCAGGTATTTGTTCTTCAGAGCTCATCACCGGCTTTATACTCTTCAATACCAGAGATTTGGGTATAAATTAAATTAAATTGCAGCCCTAAAAGGCTGCTTGGATCATACAGAGTTCACATGCAAAAATCAAATTCACATGCATCAAATCATATCGTGCTCTCCCTGTGTTTTCCAGCCTTGAAAAACCCAAAATCTGGTTAAAATTTTCAGGGGAGAGAGGAAGAGGACAAAAATACTCCTCAAGCTGAGGAAATATGGCCAAATTCCTCCTCTGAGATATCTGACTTCCTTATTATTGCTCTTAAAATTCATCCACACATGAACACCAGTGCCCAAAACCAGGACCCCTCATCCTTGTTGCATTATTATGCAAAATTCTGAATATAAAATTTATTAAGTAATAATATTATGTAAGTAATAATAATAATAATAATCTGCATTTTGGACCCTGCACATCTCAATGTGCAAACACACGTTCTTAAAATGTACATTGCTGTTAGTTACTAATATTTTAGTAAGTAACTGCTTTACTTACTCATATTTTAGGAAAGTTTAATCAACCAACCAGCAAAGAGTGGTGCTCATGTTTTACATAATTAAGGCAAAAAATTCCTTTCTACTCCCAAATCCTTAAGGATCCCCCCATTTCCAGGCTGTGCCCACCCTGCTGCTGTTCACGTATTTTTAATTTTTTGCCAAACCCAAGATTTTCATATGATCTGCACGCAGGGAGACAGGGCAGGAAAGAAAAGGATATTTACAAGGATTTTATCATTTTTCTGATCCCATTTTTTAATATTAAACTCCAATGCTGGGCTTGCCCTGCCAGGTGGGCTGGAGCTTTTGCTGTGGCAGCGTTGGAGGCGATAAAAGAACGGCGGTGTTGAATCTGGAGCTGATCCCCCACCCCTCTGCTGGCACTGGCCAGCCTGGTAAGGACTGACAGGAAAACGAGGCTGCACCAGGATCTCTGGGCTGTGGACACTGTTTGCTCCCAAATCCTCAAATTCCCATCAAAATTCCCATCAAATTCCCACCAAATTCCCCATTAGCGCCGCCAGATGTGGCTGCCCGAGGCAGGAGCTGTCACCTCCTTCCTCACCAAGTGTCACCATTTATCTCCAGAGCTGTGACAGCTTTACCTGCAGGAACAACATCCTCCCACATTTGTCCATTTCCTCTGGACACACCCGTGGCCAAGAGGTCAATGGTGAAGTGGGGAACCAACAGGAAAAGCAAAATTTCCCTCTGGAGGGAGCAGAAAATTCACTGCCGGCCCCTTCTGACTCTCCTCAGAGCTCTGGGGAGGGGAGATCGCTTAATTTAATGTTCAGACAGATGATCCCATTGGAGGGAAATTTTGCTTTTCCTCTTTGCTCCCAAATACTCAAATTCCTATAAAATTCCCACCAGATTCCCCGTTAGCGCCACCAGACGTGGCTGCCCGAGGCAGGAGCTGTCACCTCCTTCCTCACCAAGTGTCACCATTTATCTCCAGAGCTGTGACAGCTTTACCTGCAGGAACAACATCCTCCCACATTTGTCCATTTCCTCTGGACACACCCGTGGCCAAGAGGTCAATGCTGGAGTGGGGAACCAACAGGAAAAGCAAAATTTCCCTCTGGAGGGAGCAGAAAATTCACTGCCGGCCCCTTCTGACTCTCCTCAGAGCTCTGGGGAGGGGAGATCGCTTAATTTAATGTTCAGACAGATGATCCCATTGGAAAGGGCTCCCTGCACTGGGATAAGACTTTCCCAGAAATTGAATTCCCTCATTTCATGGCCGCGGTTCTCGGGGACGGATTTAGAGGGCGCCTCGTTTGAGGGCAATTTGAGAGAAGCAGAGCTGACACGGTGTCAATCTCTTGCCAGGCTGAGTGGCATCTCCCAGGAAAACAATTGAATTTAGGGATGCAGCCTGCTTGTTTTAATCTCCTCTCTCTCACCAGGCTAAAACGCTCTTTTACATAAGCAGCAAATACATTCAATATTTGATGATGTGCGACCGAACATTTGTCCTTCCCCAAGGAAAATAACTCCAGGCTTTCCAAAAATGACGACTGGAAGCTCAAGCATTTTCCCCAAATGAAAGGTCATGCCAGCCACTGCTGTCCTAAATTTGATTTATCTCCTTGATTTTATAAAAACCCTTCACTTCACAAAACATTTTGGGGTAGGACACAGATTTAGACAGAGAGAAAAAATCCCTCACTTTTGGGGGCTTCCCACAGGAAGGATGGTCTGTGCCACGTTCTTTCCTGATGAGTTTTGTAAATTGTGCAGTCAGTGCTTCAGGACACTTGCAGAATAGAAATTAACTCCTAAAATCAGCTGGATATATTTAAAAAAATTAAATCTTTACACAGCTGCTGAGATTGACTGAAAGAATAAAAAGTGCCATTATTCCATATATAATATACATATATGTTGGAGTCAGTAAGTCAGGAGTTTCTCTAATTTTTTTTTTTTTTGCCATTGCTTTTTGCCATTGCTTTGCTTTGTTTTTGCCTTTGAGACTGATGTGCTTCTGAAATAAATAACTTTATAATAACTATTAACTTGCTTGGCTTTTTGAAAAAAATAACCTGACAGTTGGGTGCCTAAGAGCACCCAGAGGTCCAAAACCTCACACATATACATATAGAAATATATAAAAATGTGACTAACAAAAATAATCCAGGCCTATGGGAATGATATACAGGAACACCCAATTTCCAAATTTCCTGACATCCAAACACCTTAAGCATATTTATCTAACATCATGATGCACAATCACAGCTGAATGTCTTGTGCTGTAATAAAACACCTATTTAAATTCATGCATTAACTTTACAGAAGGTGCAAAACTATGAAATAAATTTCCTTTTTTTTTTTTCTAGGCTGAGTTGTTACACAAGGAATACAGCCTGACCCGAGTAAAATTAATTATACATCCAGCAGGAAATGACTGTCCCTACCACGAAGCCTCGGATTTTGTTCTCTGGGAAGATCAGCAGCCTGTGATGTGACATTTTCAGACAGACTGATGGGACAGTTTGTGGCTCATCATTTCCATGTCAGGGGACGTGTTCAAGTGCAGGCAGGGAGACAAGTGACACTTGGAACTCCCAGCAGAGAGGCCACACAACGTCCTTGGAGAGTCTGCCAAGAAATTCAAGTTGTCACCAGTTTTTGCCGTTTCTAGAAGGAGTTTCTAGTTTAAGCGTCAAATACCTGGCTCCTACAAAATCCCTGGAGAAGTTGTGATTGTTTTCAGAAAAGAAATGAAATATTCCCTTGTAGAAGGTGTGTTTGGGTATTTGCAGGAGGCTGAGGTGGCACTGAGGAGGTTCTGAGGTGTTTTCAGGCATTGGACACCTGGTACAGGTACGTGGAGGCAAAAGGCAAAAATCAGCAATAAACAATCCCTGCCTACACTTTTCCACAGAGCAGCTTCGAGCTGGGTTTGGAAAGTTGGTAAAAGTAATTTTTTACTTGTTTTTCTCTCCCTTTTTAAGCAGCAAGGAGGCCAGGCCCATTTAAATTCTGCTTCTGGCTTGCAGCGTGTCTGAACACAGAGAGGTCATGGCTTGATGCTGCTACTTTGATGATGGAAGAGAATTTTATATTTCTCTCCTCCAAGTTTTCCTCCATCTTCTGGCTCTGCAAGTCGGTGAGTTGATATTTCTAAGCGCACAAACACATGATTAGCATCGTTTTCTGTTCTCAGAGGCCTTTGATGTGCCAAAAATAAGGAATATCCCACAAAGTTCATCACCCAGGAACCTGCCTGACAAACCCTGCACACCTGGCTCAGTCCCTTGGAGGGCTCACAGGAGCAAGGAGGGGCTGCAGAGGGTGGGCAAAGGTCCCTGCCCACTTCTTCCACCTCCCTTGGAAGTTCTCCAGCCCCTGGGGAGTTCCACAGCAGAAAGTTTAAATGCTGCAGCCAAGCATTTCATTTAAGGTTGGATGTCAGGCCCTCTAATGCACACTGGTTCATCCTACAAGGAGTTGTGGTACCAAAAGTTTTGAGAGACAACTTTTCAGACTTTCAGCTCCTTCCCTCCGGGCTTCTGACCCCCCCTTACTGTTAATATTAACTCGGTGTATTTGGGAACTGTGACTCAGCCTTCCCAGGACGAAGCAGTGTCCCTGAGGCTGCTCAGGAGCCACGTGGTTTGTATCCTAAACCCAAAAATCCCCTCGGAAAATAAGTGGATTGAATTCCAACAGGACCTTGAGCTTTTATTCCAGCGGGTGCAGAACTCCACCAAAGCCTTCCCTGGGTACAGATGTGCCACCCACCACTCAATTCCTGCCTCTCGTCCTGTCACATGTCCTTGCAGGAGGCAGGGATGACTTTTCCCAAGTGCTGGAGCAGAGCCAAGAGGAGCTCGTGGCACAGAGCTTTCCTGAGAGTGACAGGGGACCAGCAGCAGGTCTGGGATTTGGGCTGGGACTAAAGGGACAAAGCACCTCCATCTGCTCCAGCTCACCCTGTGCTGCTCGAAAAGGACGAGGGAAGGGAAGATATTAATGCTGAGAGCCCCGGGAAACGGGGTGCATCCCAAATCCCCAGAGCACAGCTCACAGCACACATCGTTTCCAGCACTGTAATTATCTGATAGGACTGGTAAGCAGCCCCCCGAGGTGCCATAAGGAATTCATACTTCCCACCAAAGCAGCAACAGCCACAGCCAGGTGTTAGTCAGCTACTGGATGCTACTTTGGTGGGGAGAGGGTGGAAATTACATCAGGAGAGTAATTTCTTGTATTTCTGACAAACTCAAGGTTTGTGATGGGAGGATGAGGTGGCTGCACTCAGCTGTGCTGAGAAATACAGAACTTTTCCCGGCACAGAGACAGCACCAAACATTTGATGTGTGCACAAGGGTGGGGGGCTCACATTTGCCTCCACCCCATTTTTATTAAGTGAAAGATAATCAAGCTACTATGGATTGACCCCAACATTAAAAGTTAGAGCTCAAAGTCAGGCTGGACAGAGATTGGAGCAGTGAGAGGTGTCCCTGCCCATGGCAGGGGTGGCACTGGATGGGATTTAAGATCCCTTCCAACCCAAACCATTCCATGATTCTGTGGATAAAGAAGCCCAAGTGTAGCCATAATATCCCCAAACCTCGACTGCTTTGTCAGTTAAAGAAATAATGGGAAATTATTAACGAGACTAAAGAAAAAATTCCAACTACAGCCGCTTGAGACTGGAGCAAAGCCAGCCTAGAAAATAAACCGGCAGCACTTGGAGAAAATTCCTGTCCGAGGGAGTTCCCAGGCTCTGCTCCTCGAGGATGCTGCAGCACCTCCCGGACCTGGCTTGTCCAAGCAGAGCTGCGCTTCCCTGGAGCTGCTGCCTGGGAAAGGAGGGATGGGATGATCCAAAACCTGGGGCTGGAGCAGCTCCCAGGTCGCAGCCCTGCCCCTGTGCCCCCCTCCTGCCACGCTGCTGCTCCAGGAGTGCTGGGAAGGAGCACAGGGATGTGCAGTGGGGTCACTGCTGTGTGCCAGGGAAGCACCCAGGGGTGAGCCCTCCCCAAAACTCCTCAGCAGCACAGCCGGACACCCCGAGGGGAGCACCTGCAGCTCAGGCCTGGTTTATTTTCCATTTTTAATGTGCCAATATTGACACAGCTACAAGCTGCCATCTCCCTCCTCCCCTTCAGCAAATACAGGGGGTGACTTTGAGCCTTGTTTACCAGGGAGACCAACTTCAGTTCTCCTCTGCACTCGTCTTTTATCTCACTTTCTTCCCTTGTGTCCATATTTACCCTCTGCTCTGGCATCACAGAAATGTGTTAATGTAAAATTAATGTGCATTAAGCATGGCTCTATAGGGGCCTTACACTGACCCAAAAGGAGCCTTGTTCCCCCTATTTCCAGCACCCCCACTAGAATAATAAACCTGGGTTTGATCTTCCTTTCTCGTTTTTCTTTTTTCGGGGCCAGTTTTGATCATTCCAGCAGTTGTTTCAAAGTGGTTCCTGCACCCAAACCCTGTTTTGGCCCCACCAGAATAACTGCAGCAAAATCAGAGCTGCAAAGCAGCACTAAAACATTCTGAGCTATAACATTTACACTTGTATTTTATCATTTCACATATGGAGACATCACCTAATTGTCAATAGACTCACAACAATTCTCATCAAGGGCCTCACCCATAGCTCCTCAGAGTCAATGAGACCATTCTATTGCCTCCAAATGGCTTTGGATCGCCCCCAAAAGGAAAAAAAAACACACCAAGATAAATTGCAAATTGTCTCATTAACTCCTCCAAATGTCTTTTGAACCATTTCCAGAAAAATAAATGAAGGGAAAAAAAAAAGTAGTCAAGCACTCCAAGAACACGACTGGAGTAAAAGGAGAAATAAAAATAAAAATGCAGTGCCCAGAGTAGTTTCAAAGTTCTAGGAGAGAAAATATAATCACACATTGCAAGTGGCTCCTAAAAGCCAGGGAGAGCCAACCCTGCCCCTCAAGCCCTCCTGCCCCATCCCAGCCTCTCCCCTGCTCTTTGGGGGAGGATCCCCACAATCCTCACCAGAAATACCCACACCTCTCCCCATCTGCACCCGCTGCAAGCTGAGCAGGGCAATAAAACAGCAAAAAACCCAACAAAACCCCACACAAGTGACAGAGCTGGTACATCAACAGATGTGAGTTCTGATTTAAATTGCCATTTCTCTGTCCCCAGAAGTCTTTGTTTTACTCGGAGCATGTGGACTCACTCAAGAACATAAAAAATTCTTGCAAGCCAAACACAACAACAAAAAGCCGTATTAAGTTCCCAATTCCGAAAGTTTTCAGATGGAAGGAGTCTAAATATCTGCAAGATATTTACAGGGCCATTTAGATAGATATTTATCTATGCTGGGCTTCGAATTCATCATCTGGGGTGCAGCAAATGCTCTGGGTTTCTGTGATTTTCACTTTCTCATATGCCTAGAATTGGTTAATTTGAACCTGTCTCGAAGCAAAAATATTAATGCCACTGTCCTGAATATTTCCTGTTCACTGCTGAAATAAAATCCTCTGCTGGCTGGTGATTATGAAGCCTGATTGCCCTGGTAATTCCAATATCTGCTTCCCTTCATTTCCAACTCTCCCACCAAATAAAGCCTGGGATGAGGGAGAAGACTCATTAGCATTACAAAATTAAAATTATTCCAGCGATCCACAGTGGCATCCTGCTGGATTTTGCATCAAACCAAGCTTTGTTCTCCAGCTTTTCCCTGTTTGAGGAACAGATTGTGCCAACCCCACGTCGTGGCTCACCAGAAGGGGAGTTCAGACACGGGATCAGTCTTCATTTGTGACTTAAATGGCTCTGAGAGAAAATTCAGTTTTGTTATTCGGAGAGGGGAGAAGCCTCACAAATGCAGAAAAAAAAAAAAAAAGAAAAAATATAACAAAACGAAACAAAAAAAACCCCAACTGTTCTTAGCTTTCTATATTGTAAAAAGTCTGTGATCTTAAAAATATTGCAGAACAAAAGTGTGGAATAGGAAACGCAGCTGTTTACAAAATACAGAGCAATTTGTGATTGCTTGTACTCCATCAAAAACCAAGATATTGTGATGAAAAATACCTCAGCTTAATCACACATCCTGAGGTGATACCTCTGCATTTTCTGCTGTGTCAGGGTGAATAATTCAGTCCAATCCAGATAAGATTTGCAATATCGTTTCAATTTCTCAGTGCATTCTTCCCTTCTCTCTGCAATACTTTAGAGCCCAAAAAAACACATTTACCACTGAGGGCCAAAAAAAAGCAGAAAAACTCACACTAAGCTGACCAATTCTGGAAATGAAGCCAAGATATTTTGCATTTTCACCTCTTCAAAAATTTGTTCCAATATCTGTCACCCACAAAAACAAACACGCAAGTTTCACTCCACAAAAAAAAAAAAAAAAAAAAAAAAAAAAAACCAGGAGGTTCTGGTGTTTCCTTCTCTTTCTGAATGATTGGAGACTTGACCTAATGCATTTCCAAAGGACAGGCTTAGCTCCCAATCCAAGATTCCTCACTAATTCCAATTTCTCCTCCGAGAATTTAGCAAGAAAATCCCAATTTCAAAAGTTACAAGACAAGGCTCCAGAGAAGGATTTCAGCCATTAGAGACCATCATTACTCCTTTTTTTTTTTTTTTTTTTAATCCTGTTCCTTGCATGAAGCTTGGCCACAGGCTGGAATTTATAAATTAAATGTTCATCCCCACCATAACTGCAGAAAAATAATAATTATCTATTTTCCCCCTGAGGTGCAGCCAGCTGTCCCTCAGGAAGGGACACAGAGCAAAATCACAGCATCACTTAGAAAAGTTGGGGAAAAAAAAAAAAATCTCCAAAAGCATCAAATCCAACCATTCCCAGAGCTGCCAGGGCCACCAGTGCCCCATGTCCCCAAGTGCCACATCCTGGTGGCTTTCAGAGCCCTCCAGGGATGGGGACACCACTCCCTGGGCAGCTGGGCCAAGGTCTGACATCACTTCTGGGGAGGAAAACTCATACCCAAATGGAAATGTAATAAATGTAAATGTCGTATCTGCACCACTTGAGCAGTGGTGTGTCTTCATTTTCTTCTGTCTTCACTCAGAGTCAGGATTAAAAACACAAAGGAGATGAATTTTCTCGTGTTTGGGGCTGGGTTGTTCATTAAATTTTATCTAAAGTACAGAGAGTTCAGCAACACTTTTACCAAGTGAGCAAAATGGAGCTGGATCCAGCTGGTTCCGAGGTCTTTGAAAGCCAAACAGTCCAATAGAGAATGAACACCTCTATTATTGATACTTTTGACCCAATAACCAAACTCCTGGGACCCTCAGGGCAGCACTGACTGTGCAACCAGAAACTGCCTGAAATCGTGGAGAAGAAGAAAACAGAAAAAAGACAATACCCAAAAATCCCCCATCTTGTCCCATCCCTATTTCTATATTCTAAAAACCCCAAATCCCAAACCCTTCACCATGTGCAATCACACATTTCTATTTAACCACACACCCGTGGTTTTAACTCCAGCACTCAAATTTGGAAACTTCTCCAAGGCCTCATGTCCAAAGCAGTGTTCTCCTGGGGGTCAGTGCCAGAAAGCTCAAAAATCCCAAATTTCTGGGATCCAACAAACCCCCTGATTAAAAGTCCATCTCTCTCTGCCACACGTTGAGGCCACACTTGGTATCTCAGCCTTCTTTCCAAACCAAGTATTTTGTGTGTTTTCCTCTTCTGTGTGAAATCAGAAAACCTCAGAAATCCAGTAAATAGAAATGGCAGAATAAAAAAAGGAAAGCTCCTCACAGCCTGCACTGAACCACACTCCAGGGAACTTGTAACAACTTCTCAGGAGAGCTGGGGAAAATATCTGTAAGGATCATGGCAGGAGGAATTACCAGCATTTATTTATGGCTGTGCCACCCAATCCTAACATTTATTCACTTTATGTCACGGCTTCACTTTTAATTTGGTCATCCTCCCGATTTTCTCCACATCCCAAACGCCCTGGGAGTTATTTAAAAATAACACAAGTGTCGAGCCCAATTCACAGGGAAACACCCCAGATAAATCCAGGCCAGCAGGAAATAACCATTGGCTTCTCCCCTGAGAACAACAACTGCATTTATCCCACTCTGAGAAAGTCCTGCCTGTCCAATATCTCCATTTTCCACTCATCAGTCCCAGTGGCTGCATTCCCTTCTAATGGGTTTTATTTTTGCACTAAAATGGCTCAATTTGAAGGCAGCATCAATTGTGCTTCATCAGGATCCCAAAAATTTAAAAAAATAAAATAAAATCAGTTTTGGCAGGGACCAAAGAACAGATAACAGATGTTCCTCAAAATTTTATCAGAGATCACTCCTGGTTTAAGCAGCTGAGAGAAGTTTTAACAAATTTCTGACATCAAGTTCCTTTTCAGCACAGGCAATCCTAAAACATGTTTAAGACACTGAGGAAAAGATAAAAATTTGTCAAGTGCTTAATCTTCAATTCTCCTCTTTCCTCACACAACAGGATGGGGGTTGGGGGTTTTTTTATAGCAGGAAAAACTAAAATTAAAACTGAAAAAAAAAAAAAAAATCAAGACCAAAAATCTGGTGCCAGCTTATAAAATATTCACCCAGTCTGGCCCAGCTGCATGTGTCTAACTCAGACTGGCAAGTTTGCTATTCTCTGAAGAGAGATTTATTTTTGCATTAAACATGTGTTCAAAAAATTAAGTTCAAGGGTTTGACAGGCGAGTTTGGGGAGTTTGACAGGGGATTTATTGGCCTGAAGTTGTTGCCACCTGAATTCCATGGAATTTTCTCAGCCATCCTCTCCAGAGGGATTTTTCCACCTTGACTTCCAGTCCCCAGGAACACAGGCTCTCTTTAGAGCACGGCTTTTCCTTTTTTTGCAACAAATCTGCCATTGGATTAAAGACTTTTTTTAGGGGGGAAAAAAAAAAAAAAAAAGAGAAAATGGTATTTTAATGGATTCTTTTCCTTCAACCAGACATGTAAAAATAGTTACCTTGTGCATTAAGTGACTACAAAAGCAGCTGCCATCATTTAATTTCTTTTTAGAACCTTCCTCCACACATGATGTCACATTTTGCACGTTAAAATAAAATCTGGGTGCTGTTCTTGGGACAGGGCTGGCTCCCCACACACTGCACACATTCCCAAACTTTTGTTTTCTTTGATTTCCCAAGTGCTGCAGAGGTTCTACACATAAATACATCATAAAAACCGTATTAACTGAGTGAGAATAATAGGAAAAGAATTTTTAAATGAAGAACAGTGTTCAGGCTGGGGTCTTATTCCTTGGGTGTATTAAGGGATTTTTTTAATAGGTTTTTCCCATTTTTATTTTAAATTGTGGATGAGATGCAAAGTGCTGCCTGTATTTATTCACACATCTACACTACGACCATTAATTTTTCAAAAAAACAACACAAACCCAACAAATTCTATAAAATTAAGCCTTAATGAAGTGACAAAATCAGGCTACCTGGGCCAGCAAAGTGACCCTGAGTCCCCACTCAGCACCAGCACCCTCTGACTCCTCACCTGTTTATTTGTATTAGCTATATTAATTTTATTTCTGAGTCTTCATTTTTAATATACTGATATATATTTTATATATATACACACAGATATACTTCCATATATCAATATACTGATGAGAAAGATACAGACATGGTTTTCCTGAGCTTATTCAAATCATCATTTTAAGATTTGCAACAAATCACCCAAAATTAAGGTTTTTTTTTTCTTTCCTAACCTCTATTAAACCATACAAGTCATTGCCCAGTAACTCTCAAATTTACTTTAAACTGCTCTGGATGTTTCGTGGTTTCACTTAAGAAAGTGATTGTAAATTGAAATTGCTCTCAAATGCTCTGGATGTTGTGTGGTTTCACTGAAGACATGAAAAAAGATGGACTGGTTTCCATAATAAAGAAAATCCTTTAAATTAAAAAGGAAATTGTCACCAAGTGCCAAATGCTTTGGTTCAGCACCTAAGGTGGAAGGAAATAAAATATCCCCTGGGACAGAAGTGTTTTATCTCCTGCAGCCCAGACCTGCCAATAATCCTGCTGGAATTAATGTTGGAGCAAAACTCTGGTTTGCTGAGGAAATCATGGATTCATTCGGGTGGGAAGAGCCCTCCACGAGCACCGAGTCCAAGCCCCGACCCCTGTCCCCAGGTGCCACATCCTGGTGGCTTTTCCATCCCTCCAGGGACGGGGATCCCACCTCTGCCCGGGCAGCCGTGCCAGGGCTGCACAAAAGGGATTTTTCCTTTGATCCCATTTAATCCGGGCCGGGCTGAGGCTGTTTCCTCTGCTCAGGGGACGGGACCAAGGTGGGAACTTGACCCAGAGCTCCACATCCCAAATCATCCCAGGAATGTCTGTGTCCCTGCTCGTTAAGGATTAACCCTTGGAGGGGCGGCAGGAAGACACAGCGACGTGGTCTCCCCTCAGGATCGGAAAGAGAGTTTTTATTGTGACACCACCTTGCCTAAGAACACTCACTCACTGACCAGGAACAGAGCCCAAGGATGTTCTCACTGTAACCGATACCATTTACACATTCTGTAAATAATAGCAGGGGCATCTTTGTTTGAGATCCTCTCTGGTTCTCTCCAAGCTTGTGAGAAAGCCTGTGCTCCTCAGGCAGCCCATGGGAAAGCTCCCAGGCTGTGCATCCACAAGTCCCCTCTCAGTACTTTAAAAAGAGAAAAAGAAAAGTTTTTGTGATCCCACGCTGGGCCCTCACAAGGGAGAACAAACAGCTCAAGAGACCTGAGGACACTCTGAGCACCCAAGAAATTTGTGTCCTGTTGCCCTGGTGTTTCAGCCTTCTGATGTTGACACGTTTGTTTTACACTTTCTCACACTCTCTCTGGTAAGGAGTGGATGTTCTGCATTCCTCCTTGGGGGAAGAGAGAATCGAGGGACATGTAATGAGCCAGTGAAGTCAAGAAGTCTCATCATCACTGTCCAAACGGTGCTCATTGTTGAAACTCTATAAATAGACATGTAATGCAAATAAAGAGATTTTTTTCCTGCTCAACTTGCTTAGGGTCAGGTGTGAGTCTCTCTCTGTGTCGTAACAGTGACAGTTTGCCTGTTGCTCTTCCTTACAAGAGGCTGCAGAATACAGTTTTTAATATAATAATGAAATCTACTATAGCTAACACATTAAACACCTCTTCACCAAAACACCTTACCATTTATACCTATCCATGAAATCTGTCTAAGACAGGATACGACTCATGAATACAATAATGAAATCTATAAATCTAAGCCGGAATACATCTCATGAATCAACTCTGTCTTCCTTTGAGCAGCCCCAGAAGACTCAGACTGCTCCTCTCCCTGGCTGTCCAGCATGCCACACATCTCCCAGCCCACATTCCCGGCAGAGGCAGCAGCTGCTGCATCCCCTGGAATCCCCATTCCAGCAATAATGGCTCACTGAATTGCAGAGGCAGCAGAAAAGGACAATTTGTTACTGCCACTCTGATTTTTTTTTTTTTTTTTAGTTCAGATCATCCTGGCGGGTTTGACGTTCCACGGGGCCACACAAGCCCCACAGTGGTTCCAAACAGCATTTTTAATCCTCCTGCTTTTCTGTGCATAATTGCCAGGTATAAGATACAGCTCATCTTGAGCCAGCAAACCCCAGCACGAGGCTGCAGCTACATTTATTTCTTCTATAAATAGCATTTCATAGAGTGCTCACCGTGGAATTTACACCACTTTAGCAATAAAATCAAAGTGGTGTTTTGGAAACAGCATAAAAATGCATTTTTAATCATAAAACCTTGTAAACCTTGCCTAGAGTAGTGTTAGAGACAACTTTTCCCTGCAAAAACATTGGAGAGATAAATGCTGACCGAGCCATGGGTCACATGTTGGAATGATTGGGATTCAGAAAGTGGCTCTGGACACATTGAGCTGTCTCAGCATTTTAGAGCTGAAGTTAAAAATACAAAGCAATGAATTTTGAACGTGATTTTTCCATGGATGCTTCTGGGCACTGCTGGAGAACAAAATTGGGGGAAGGTACAGGAGGCTGATGAATGGAATTCCAGGATTTGGGATGAGGAAAACATTGCATTTCAAAGGTGGAGATGGGCTGGTAGAAACTGTCTTGGCCAAAAATCATCAATTCCCACTGCCCTGAGTGCCCTGGTCCTCCCTGAGCACCAACAGCTTCTTTCATCAAGGCTGGGCCTCAGTGGGTCTTTATCTCCATTACCAAATTGACATTTTATTTTTGTTAAACTTGGGGCTAAAGATGTTGGCACTAACACAAAAAATTCCAAACTTCTGGTAGGTGAAGAGAAAGGAATCATGAGGATAAAATCTAAAATAAAGCAAAAAAGAAGAGTAAAAACCCGAACACATCAACCTCTTGCTATTTGTCCATGGAAAATAAGAAATTGCTTATCCTAAAGCCTATTTGCCACAATTTGCATGGGAAATGGGAAACTGGTTTTCTCCTTCTCCTAATAAGTGAAATAAAATGCAAGGAAAGGACTGAAATGGTGATTAGAGTCGAGGAAATTAGTGGGGAGTATGACAGAAGGAAAGCAGGATGTAATCCTTGGCTTCCAGAGCGTGCACTGAAGTTTGAATTCGTTGTCTTCGTGTGAAGACTGAACAAACAAGATTTTAAATTAAATCCTGAACACAAATAATAAACCCCTTTGGCCCAAACACTTCGACTTCACGGATATATTTTTTTAGGGGGAAAAATACCCTGAAAGCCAAGAAATTTCCGTGAGGAGATGTGCAGCTCGTTCCTTTGGAACAGCAGAAAATGCAGCAGGAATGCTCAGTGAGGACATGCCAGAGAGGGGTGATCTCCATGCCAGGGCTTGGCTTTAGGGCCAGGTATCCCTGTGCTTCCCAGCTCTCCCAATTCCAGAGAATTCCCACAACACACATTCCCAGCAGCTCTGCAATAATTGCTGAGCACTGGAGGCTGACCTGGCTGGAAAGGGCTGCTATAAATAATTCCACGGTTAATTCAATGGAAAGGAAAAAAAACAAGGGAATGATGATCCTAAAAGAGCCATTCCTTAAACCTCCTCAGGGCGCCAGACACAGAAGGTGCTGATCCTACACAAAACCCAAAGGGCAATGCATATTTTAAAGGAAAAGCCACTGCAAACACCACGGGAAGGCTGGCACTGACTGCGGGAGCTGTGCCTGGAGCACAAAATCCGGGAGAATTCTCGTGGAGCCCGCTGAACCCAAAGGAATCAGACACGGCCGGGGGAACATCCAACATCCCAGCCAGAAATAGAAATACCCTGCCTGCCTCTGGCAGCGAGCTGGGCCACGCTGGGGTGAGCAGGACAAGCATGGAAAAGCCTTAGGGACCTGGGAACTTCCCATGGGCTGGGTGGGAATGTCAGCACTCCCTGGATCCCAAATTAATGGGGAGACTGAATGGGAGAACCTCCTGAAAACATCAGCCCAGTGCTGTAAGGATGAAGATGTGGGTCCAGAAATGAATTATGGGTTTGGATGAGATTAATATCGTTTTCTTTGTTGCACAAAGGGGGAGGATTCCTGAGTCCATCAGCATTTCCCTGGCATTTTCAATGGAGATTCACCTCCCATTTCAATAACAACTGGAGCTGTGCTTTAAAATGTGCTGTGTTTTGCTCAGTCGCTGGAATTTCCAGCCTGACCTTTTCAGCAGATCTGCACACCTTGAAAAAAAAGTGAGGAAAACAACTTATGCAAAACTGGACAGACCCAAGGAACACACACAGAGCTCTGAAATCATTGCAAACTCCTCCCAGATGAAATTCATAAACTCATGAAAAAAAATTCTTCAGTATCACCACGAGGACTAGCAGGAGTTTGGTGAATTATTTACTCACAGAGAGGGAGACAAGGGAAAGCTTGCAGCAACATCAATACTTGACACATTAGTGAGTCTTTCACTTCTGTTTTATCAGCCTGCTCATGTGCTCTCAAGTTTGCTGACCCATATTCTGGGGCTGGCTGGAAAGAGCAGCCCTGCAAAGATGTGACAATGCTGTCCACGTAGAAACAAAGCTGGAAAAACTCAAATCTCTCTTTTTCAACAAATCTCTTCTGCATCCACTACCAGGGGGACTCATAAAGAACAGATTTCAGTTTGGATCTTCCATGGCACAAAGCTGTTCACTCATTCTGGGTATTAGCCCCAAATAAATGTACGTTTCAGGATAATATTAGAGTTTTGTCATTGTTTCCACTCCGATTTTTTAAAATTATCAATGTTTCATCAGCTTTCAGACAGAGAATGTCACACCCCTGATCTCTTCAACGAAGGTTTGTCGATATCTAAAGGAGCCAAACTCATCCCTGCTCTCCCAGCAAGCAAAGCCACAAAGGAAATAAATGGTCAAACACCTTCCCTCCTCTGCATTCTGCAGCACAGGAGGGAAGAGGCCACACCAGAGCTTCCATCAAATCAGAACAAACTGAGAATGTACAATTTTCCCATTATTTCCCCATATGAACCCTCTCCCAGCAGGAATTTAGAGGTTCAGAAGGACAAAGGAAAGTGGGGATGCTCCCGTGAATAACCAACAACCACAGGATATTTTTTTTCATATTTTTAAACATGGACAACACCTCCTTCCAGATGAGCCTTGCCTCAAAGGGACAAAAACCTCATTTGAGCAAATTTGATGGTTTTATTAGAAACTTTTATGTATATAGAGACAAATGAAAATCAGATTCAGGAGGCAGGAAGGAGGAAAAAAATCCTGTATTTTTCCTTGAGTCTTTATCACTTTTTCCTGACTAAACAACTCTCAAGCCCACCAGGGTTGAACAGTGACCACATCCCTGGTTCAGAGGGAAAAAAAAAAACAAACCACTAAAAAAAAGGCTGCTTGGAAGGAGGTATTCAGCCCCTGGATATTTCCTGGAGTAGTTACAGAAAGGAGCCTGTTTGAGCATCTCAGGTCACCAGCAGACAATTGAGGCACAGATGTAGAAAGAACATCGAGCTTTGGGGGATAATCAGATTTATTTTTTTCAATAAGTAGAGCGTATTATTTTCAAGTGGTTAACTGAGAATAACTCTTGCAGAAGTACAATATAACAGTAATTATTCCAAAATCAATGGCACAAAAGGGTTCATTTCAAATCACGTTATGATTGCTGGATTAAAGCAGTTATTATATAATAGGATAGCAATTACTCCACCTTAATAATTTCTGGGTTTCTGAGGGGTGAAAGTGATAATACAAGCTACAGCAGGTGTCAAATTTTAGACGTTGTGGAATGAATATTCCAAATGCTGGAAAGAAACAAACAGATTAGCATATAAAAACCACAGGCAGGGAAAAGAGCTAAAAATACCCAAGTGCTTCACCCCTCTTGAGCAGCAGCAGCTCATGACAAAGGGCTCTGAGCACGCAGCTTAAACCACAAGGAGGCTGGAGGTTCTCACCACCCTTTTCTCCGAGCAAATTTAATGGTTTTTGGGATAATCAACGTCATTGTCTGTGCTTCTGGCGGGTCTGGACTGCCAGGTTTGTGTAAAGACACATCCCATGGCTCCAGCACAGCTGGGCCTGCTCTCCTTTAGGGTTTTGTCAGCTCCTTAAAGACTCCAGTTGGTGGGATCTCCCTGTCGGGGGATATTCCACCCTCTGGACACAATCCTGCACCCTCACCCTGCCTGAGCACGGGGGGGAACCCTTCCACCCTGGGATTTGCTGGAAAATCACCCAAACACATGATTATCCCTGGCCTTCCTGCTCCCTTAGCTCTCTTCTCTTTAATCCCAAGCTCTCTTCTTTTTTTTTTCCTATAAATACCAGGTGCACAAACTGCTTTTTAATAACATTATAAGATTTTTAATCACACTATAGCTTTTTCAGATGCCACCTTAAATCCTGCTTGGAAGACTTGGAAAGAATGTAAAAGAGAAACAACCCTCTTGACAAGCTTTTCCAATTCCTCTCTGCTCTGGGGTAGCTTTTCCCTTTTTCCCAGATCCTAAAAGAAATTTATGCCAATAGACCCAAGAATTGAGGGGCTTTTTTACAGATTCAAGACCCTAGAAAGAAGAATTGGGGGGTTTTTTTCCTATTTTCCTTAGAGGAAAGATCTTATTTTCCTTTTTTCTATAAATTCCAGGTGCACAAACTGCTTTTTAAGAACATTATACGATTTTTAATCACATTATAGCTTTTTCAGATGCCACCTTAAATCCTGCTTGGAAGACTTGGAAAGAATGTAAAAGAGAAAAAAAACCCTCTTGACAAGCTTTTCCAATTCCTCTCTGCTCTGGGGTAGCTTTTCCCTTATTCCCAGATCCTAAAAGAAATTTATGCCAATAGACCCAAGAATTGAGGGGCTTTTTTACAGATTCAAGACCCTAGAAAGAAGAATTGAGGTTTTTTTCCTATTTTCCTTAGAGGGATGGTCTTCTTTTTCTTTTTTTTCTATAAACACCAGGTGCAAACTGCTTTTTAAGAACATTATACGATTTTAATCACATTATAGCTTTTTCAGATGCCACCTTAAATCCTGCTTGGAAGACTTGGAAAGAATGTAAAAGAGAAAAAAACCCTCTTGACAAGCTTTTCCAATTCCTCTCTGCTCTGGGGTAGCTTTTCCCTTATTCCCAGATCCTAAAAGAAATTTATGCCAATAGACCCAAGAATTGAGGGGCTTTTTTACAGATTCAAGACCCTAGAAAGAAGAATTGGGGGTTTTTTTTCCTATTTTCCTTAGAGGAAAGATCTTCTTTTCCTTTTTTGTATAAATACCAGGTACAAAGTGCTTTTTAATAACATTAGAAGATTTTTAATCACATTATAGCTTTTTCAGATGCCACCTTAAATCCTGCTTGGAAGACTTCGAGAGAATGTAAAAGAGAAAAAAACCCTCTTGACAAGCTTTTCCAATTCCTCTCTGCTCTGGGGCAGCTTTTCCCTTTTTCCCAGATCCTAAAAAAATCGATGCCAATAGACCCAAGAAATGGGGAGCTTTTTTACAGATTCAGGACCCTAACGAGAAGAATTGGGGATTTTTTTCCTATTTTCCTTAGAGGAAAGATCCCATCTGTGCCTCAGGGCACCATCAGTGCCCAACAGCTGCAGCACCAAGGTAGAATTAAATACACAACTGCCTGTTGAGTCTGTAAAATCGAGTTCTCTCGGCATTACAAACTAAATGGCAAGTCCAAATGAAGTCCACGTAATTCCTAAAGAACAAATATTTGAGCCCTGGCACGGAATGCAAAGTCCCTTTGGCAAGGGAAGCAGACACTGAGGTTCAATACAGGTAAATGTGCAGAGTTTAATACAGTTAAAGCAAGGGGAAAGGAAAGTCTCTTAAAGAAGATGAGTTTGTATCGATTGTAAATTTACTAAATGTAGTTCAACACACGAATTTTTGCTCAGTCCTGTCAAAATAGGGAAACACAGAGGAAAAGCAGCCCTGGAAACACAATCAGGCAGTGATGAAAGGTGAGGATTTCTGTCCCTGAACGTTTCTGCAAGATTGATTTCATTCTGTGAGGATTATCAGTAACCAAATTATTGCAGGTGCTTCCCAAAACCTAACCAGGCACAGAGTTCTGAAGTGGAAGCCAAGAATATAGGGAAGATTTGATTAAAATGTAAATATTTGAGAAAACCACAACCACAGTAATCAAAGTGTGGAAGAAGGATGTCACTCCAAGGAAAATGACACAGTCACAACCTTCCACCACCCATCTGACCTGTGACTGATCCCACCTTGTCACCCAGACTGTCCAGGCGTTCCTTGGACACCAAACCTCCCTGGGAGCCCCTTCCAATGTTTATTCACCCTTTCCATGGGGAAATTCCTGCTCATGTCAACCCTGAGCCTCCCCTGAGGCCGTTCCCTCTCCTGTCCCTGTTCCCAGATCCCAAATCCCCCCTGGCTGTGCCCTCCTGTCAGGGAGTTGTGCAGAGCCACAAGGTCCCCCCTGATCCCCCTTTTCTCCAGGCTGAGCCCCTTCCCAGCTCCCTCAGGAATTCTCCAGCCCCTTCTCAGTTCCTCAGGAATTCTCCAGCCCCTTCCCAGCTCCCTCAGCCTCTCCTGATGTTCCAGCCCATTCCCTGGACACCCTCCTGTCCCTCAATGTCCTTCTTGCAGTGATGTGCCCTGGACACAGGAATTGAGGTGGGGGGTCTCACCAGTGCTATTTCCAAAAGCAAATTTTGCTTTTGGAAGCAAAATTGGAACACAGGGGGACAAACATTTCCCTGCTCCTGCTGCCCACACTGGTTTTGATGCAGGCCAGGTGCCACCAGCCTTTTTGGCCACCTGGGCACACCTGGGCACACCTGGGCACACCTGGGCACACCTGGGCTCACATTCAGCTGCTTCAGCCACTCTGCCCAGCACTGACAGAGCTGGGCAGAAAGGATCCTAAAAACCCTGCAGGCACTAAGCTGGGATTTCAATATGAGCAGAAGGGATCCCAAAAGCCCTGTGGAAACAAAACTGGGATTTCAGCACAGGGAGCAGAAGTGATCCCAAAAACCCTGCAGGCACTAAGCTGGGATTTCAATATGAGCAGAAGGGATCCCAAAAGCCCTGCAGACACAGAACTGGGATTTCAGCACGAGCAGAAGGGATCCCAAAAGCCCTGCAGACACAGAACTGGGATTTCAGCACGAGCAGAAGGGATCCCAAAAGCCCTGCAGACACAGAACTGGGATTTCAATATGAGCAGAAGGGATCCCAAAAGCCCTGCAGACACAGAACTGGGATTTCAGCACAAGCCCTGCAGATTCCAGCCCATCCCAGCAGCCCCAGCCGCCCCCCTGTGATCCAAGGGCTCTCCCAGCACTCAGAGCAGAGGACACCCTCGCACCTTTGCAGGGCAGCAAAACCCACCCCCAAGCCCGTGATTAATGAATGATCCGGTGTGAGACGTGCTCCTGCTCCCCTGTGTGACCCCAAGAGCTGCTCCCATGGAAAGGAGCTGGGATGAGGCTCCAGCAATGCCCAGCAGGGCTGCACAGAAGGTGCCAAATCCCAGCCCCAGAGCTCTCACCCAGCTCTCCAGGCTCAGGAAAACCCGTCCTGTCCCTCCCAGCACAGCAAAAACCACTGTGCTAAAAAGGGTTTCTCAGTGCTTTCGGCAGAGAGATTAAACATTAAAGCAGACAGCAGTGGTACAAAATATTAATGCAGCATAAATAAGCCCCTTATTATCACAGAAGCATATTAACCATTCACCTCAGCAAAATTCTTCTCTCATCTCCCTGCCTGCCTTCCACCACAGCAGCTGCTCTGTCTGATATAGGCCAAGTCCTCCTAAATTCATGTTGAATTTCCTCGTGCTAAAACACTGAAAACATGACAGAGAAATCTCCAAAGAAATCTCCAAAGTGCTGCACAAAGCTGGCAAGCAAAGGGTATGACAGATTATCTCTCCCAGCCTCAGCTGAGGTAAAACATCTGCATGAACAAAAGGGGAAACCAGAAGGATTTCCAGACAAATATTCCTGCATTACCACTGGCTGAGGAAAGCATCACAACACATCCACAGCTTGAGGAAATATGTTAAAGATGGTGTAGAAATACCCATTCTACTGGAATAGGTTCACAGGGCAAGAGATTTCAGCAGGTTACTCCCAAAAATTTGATTCCAAAATTGCAGGTGGCTTTTGAAACATTAAGTTGCCTTAAATAAGTCTTCAAATATTCCTCAGAAATTCAAAATACTGAGTAACACTAACAGACTATGTTTTTCCCCCAGCTCCTACTATAATACTATATATATATATACACTATATAAATACTAGAATGTATACTGTAATTGGTTATAATTAGCAAATTCTTCATTCCTGGGGACAAGGGGCTGATCCTCCAGGCTGCACACAGGAAGTCAGCCCACCTCTGACCAAAACAAAAAAAAAAACACTTCATGTCTGTCCCATCTCTTCCCCTTCAGAACTCTCCATTTATTAGGAATTCTAGGGCAGAGAGGATTTTTGTGATACCACCAGATGGTCCAGCCCCACTTAGACCAGGAAGAGCAAATGTTTCTCTACACATCAGAGGGAGAAGTTGGATGCTGTGATGTTCAGCCAGGAAAAGTCCCCTGGGCTCAGCAGCCATGGCCCAAGCTGAACTTCTGCTTTGAAGCCTCCTAAGCTAAAAGGCTGCTCCACCAGGATTTAAGAGTCTTATTTTACAATTTTTGGCACCTAAAGGAGGGAAATTGTATTGGGAAGGAGTTGATTCTTCTAATTTTCACTACGTGTGCAGTGCCTGAGAGTTCCCAGTTGGGGAATAAGTGCAGAAGAAAAATAAAAGGAGTGGTTTTGCTGTTATAGGAATTTTTCCATGAAAAAAAATCCAGCAAGGGACTGACTGCTCTCCACCTTCCTGTGTCCACATGGGGCTTTTCCCACATCCTGATCATGGTTTTTTTCCCCCTCATTTTCCTTTCATTGCCTCATCCCAAGGCTGAGTGACAGGAACACTGCACTTACAGGCAACTCCTTTTATCACCAAGCCACTGCTCCAGTCCCCTTCAACCCAGGAAAGGCAAAACTGGGTGGGAAAACATCCCAAGGCACGAAAGGGAAACCTCCTTTCTACAGCAGAGAAAAAGCAACAGCAGCTCCTGTCTGAGAGCAGCACGAGGCTCCCACAGAGAGCCAGGAGGCTCCAGGATCTCCTGGCACAGGCACAAATCCTGGGAATACTGAGAGCCACTGGAAAAACTGAATTTAGCAGCTCTGGGCAGGACATCCCTCCTGCAGCAGCCACCAGACTGTGACATCTCAGGGGGGGAAATACATCCTCCATCTTCTGCTCAGAGAAAAAAAATTCCAGGAAACAAAAACCAAAGTTCCTTACCTTGGAAGAAGTAATTGCCTCATTCCCAGAACAGGCCAGCAGGAATATCCAATCCTTCTGTATTTATCAATCCATGGATTCCACAGATTCCAAACCCCCAATAAACAACTCTGCTTCATCTTTCCCTGCTTCTTCCCTTCCTTCCTTCTCTGCTCAATTCCCTTCCCACAGCACCTGCTTCCCCAGGGGCAGCAGCACAGATCCCACAGCTGGGAGGGATAAAACAGGGAAATTCCTACAGACTTTGGGAATTCCAGGCACCCACCTGACCACAGGCATGCTGGAAGGGCAGAGAGCACCTGCCCAGCCCCTCCTGGCACTCTGCAGGGTGTATTTAACAATAAATGCTTGGATCCAAGAGGAATAGCAGGGAATTCCATGGGATCTCATTTATTTAATAATAAATGTTTGGATCCAAGGGGAATAACAGGGAATTCCATGGGATCTCATTTAAGAATAAATACTTGGATCTAAGTGGAACAGCAGGGAATTGCATGGGATCTCATTTATTTAACAATAAATGTTTGGATCCAGGTGGAATAACAGGGAATTCCATGGGATCTCATTTATTTAATAATAAATGTTTGGATCCAGGTGGAATAACAGGGAATTCCATGGGATCTCATTTATTTAACAATAAATGCTTGGATCCAAGAGGAATAGCAGGGAATTCCAATCTCATTTAAGAATAAATACTTGGATCCAAGGGGAATAAGAGGGAATTCCATGGGATCTCATTTATTTAACAATAAATGTTTGGATCCAGGTGGAATAGCAGGGAATTGCATGGGATCTCATTTATTTCACAATTAATGTTTGTATCCAGGTGGAATAGCAGGGAATTCCATGGGATCTCATTTATTTAACAATAAATGTTTGGATCCAAGGGGAATAACGGGGAATTCCATGGGATCTCATTTATTTAACAGTAAATGCTTGGATCCAAGTGGAATAACACAGAATTCCATGGGATGTCATTTATTTCACAATAAATGTTTGTATCCAGGTGGAATAGCAGGGAATTCCATGGGATCTCATTTATTTCACAATAAATGTTTGGATCCAGGTGGAATAGCAGGGAATTCCATGGGATCTCATTTATTTCACAATAAATGTTTGTATCCAGGTGGAATAGCAGGGAATTCCATGGGATCTCAGGAGGTTTTGCAGGCCCAGGTGCTGTGTCCTGCTCTGGGTTCCCACAGGAGGGATCTGTTAGAGGAAACCACCAGTGTTCCAACAATGTTCCAATATTCCAGTAGATCACACTTAAAATATTTGTTTGTGTTCCTGTATCTTCTCTCTCTCCCCAAGTTTTGCTGAATTACAGAATGGCTTTACAATTTCATTTCCCTGATATTTGTGCTCTTGATCCACATTTCTGCTCAGCCTCACACCCAACACATTTTTCCTCAATGGCAAATCTCTCATTTACTGAAGTCTCCAGTTTCAAACACCTCCTAGAGAGCTGATTCCTTAAATAACACCATTGCAGGGGGAAAAAAAAATGAATTAATTCCCATTACAAAGCCCTTCATGGAGGGCACGTTGAGCCTTCTGAAGGATCCATGACCTGAACTGGCTGCAAATTCCCAAAGTCTTGGGGTCACTGGAAATGCTGATTCCTCTCCCAGAGCTGGAGTAGTTATTGCTAAATTTGGGTCTAAATTTGGAGGGGTTTTCATCTCTCCTCAGCTTCCCCTTTTTCAGATCCTTCCTTTTATTCATTGTCATGCAGGGAAGTCAAACTCCTGCACTGTGAAACTGCAAACTGTTTCCATGGAGATGATTAATATGTTCATAAATCCCCAATAATTCATTCACTGCGGGACCACTGAGGGTGAAATGTTGGCTGCTAAAAGAAGAGGTCTTTAAAAACAGATTTTTTTCCATCCCTTTTGTAATAACCCAAATAAAGAAACAAAAAAGTGCAATGTGAGCAACATGGATAATTTAAATTATTGTGTCTCCTTCATAGTGTTCAAGTCTCATCCCAACAATTTTAACTTTCGTAAACGTTAAGGAGCATCTTGTCATCAAACCTTTCATTAATTAAAAGGTGAAGCAATCATAATTAAGGCGTGTAGATGGTGGATTGTTGTCATTTACATAATTCCATCCTGTGAGAGGCACTCTGGGGCCATTGGTTGACAATAATTCCCCTTCAAGGTCAGGGCTGTGCCTTAAACAAGTGCCCAGGTATGACAGGAATCATCTCCTGGGGGATGGGACTGCACAGCTCCGAGGGGAACTCATGGCAAACTCTGATTTTTGATGGACACCAGCACAGACAATCCTGTCCTCAGCCAGGATTGAGCCTTTCCAAAGAGTTTAATGGGAACTGGAGCAGCTGTCAATCCTTTGGAACAGCCCTATTCTTAAATAAGTCAGAGTTTTTACTTAGACTCGAACACAAATAGAGATACAGAATGAAACATAATTGGGTTTTCACTCTATTTGACCTAAAATTAACTTTAAAACTGTTAATAGGGTAAAAAAAAATAAAGAGTCAATGGTCATATTAGAACAGTCATTAAAGAGGAAGTAAAAATACCTGTGAGCTTTCACACATTTTACCTTTTTTTATTGCTTCTCCTCTTTAATGAATCATTTTCTACTAAAGCTGTGTTGCAAAAATTCAGCCAAACATCCTGGGATGTGAGAGACAAGCAGAGCTTCCCCACTTAACACAGACCTGCCAGCTGATGGCAGAGCTGGAAAAACTCACTTCAAAGCACACGAGCACAGATGAAAGGCTGCATGTGGAACATGAAAATGTTCATCCCGGTCCAGACTCTCCAAAGAAGCAGAAGCAATTAATTAGATTAATTAAAAGTCGTTTGAAATTTTGCACTGCACTTTTTGACACCCTGGTTCCTGGTTACCTGGTTTGACCCCAGGGGATCTCGGGGGTTTGGGGCAAAACTTGGGGCTGAAGTGGTAGGAAGGGAAGTTTTGTGTTTTCTCGTTTTGGAGGTGGCAAAAAACATCCCAGGGTGACTCCACAGATCCATTTCCCAAGCTGGGTCTGCACCAAAGTCTTGTGGTGCCTCCCCAGGGAAGATTTAATGGAGACACTCCAGGCCAGGATGGGGCAAATCCCATTCCCTGCCAGAAGAAAAGCCTGGAACCAACACCTTGGATCTTCTGGATCCAAACCCATCCCGTTCTCTGCAAGTCTGAGAGATTTTGGGAAAGGTCTGGTGGTAGGAGAGCTGGGAGAAATGTGGTGAGCAGCTGAAGGTGTGTTTTTATTTTATAATACAAAATTCTGGAATTCTGAGGAGCGGCTGCCAAAGCTACACAAACTCTGCCATTCAAATTCTCCAGGAATAAACTCCTGCAGAAATTCCCAAACAACACTGACACGACTCCACAGAGCTGCAGCAGTGCAGGATTTCCCTCCTCTTGGAGTAAATGGAGATTTTTACAAAAGTAAAATCTCTCTGGAGATGTGGTGCCCTTCCTCTAACAGTGCACATATAAATACATTGCCAGTGCAAGGACAACGCAGCCAAATTGAAATATATTCCTGTTTGACACTTTCATCTGCTTTCTCATGCTTCCTTCCACTGGAAAAGGACTTTTCACAGGGGAACACAGTTGTAGGATGATGGTTTGAAGATGAAGCAGGGTAGATTTGAATTAAATATTAGGAAGGAATTGTTGCCTGTGAGGATGGGGAGGCCCTGGGATTGAATTTCCAGAGAATCTGTGGCTGCCCCTGGATCCCTGGAATTGTCCAAGGCCAGCTTGGAGCAGCCTGGGATGGTGGAAGGTGTCCCTGCCCATGGCAGAGGTGGAATTTGATGAATTTTAATGTCCCTCCATTCTGTAACTCAATGATTCCTCCCAACCACTGCTTCCATGGAATTTCAAGCCACACAGGGGAAGAGAATTCGCACTTGGCAGCTTCCTTCTAGCCCTGAGAGCAGATTCTCTATTTCCAGACCTGTTTTCACGTTCCTGCACAGCATTTAGAGCACCAGCACAGAGCTGCCTGTGAACGGGGAGTGCAGAGGGTTTGGGAATACGGGGTGGGGAGAGGGATGAATTCACTGCAGCCTCCAGGTCAGGCAGGGCAGCAGCTGCTCTGGCTCCAGCCCTGTGCTGCTGCAGTGGAGCAGGGCCAGGGAGACTCCTGCTCTGCCCACGGGCTCCCATCCCTGCCGTTTGGATGGGGCTGGTGGCTGGAAGGCAGAGCCAAGCTGCAGCTGCAGGTCAGTGCTGGGCTGGCTGATCCAGCTGCTGTGCCAGGAGCAGGGAGCAGCCTCCACATCCAGCACGAGCCCCAAAACCCAGCCCAGAGGGGGCTGCACCTGGCCCGTGCTCATCTGGGAACATCCCATGGACTGCAGGGACAGGGAATGAGCCCTCTGGAAGCACAGGATTCCAAAATCCAAAGGAGGGAACTATTAAACAGCCTAAACTTCTCTTTTTTAAAAAATGCTTTTGATTTGTCTCTTCTTTAAGGCTTCACATTTCTCTCTTTGTTAAGGCTTTTAATTTCTCCATCTAGAACTTGACCTCAGTTCAGCCTGTCAGATTTCTAAAGTTTTCCTGCCTTAAAATGTTGGGAATCTACCCCTTTATCCTGGGATCACATTCCCAAAACCTCCATTTTGGGTGTGATAACGACATATTCCTAAACATGAAATCTGTTCAGGATCCTTGAATTCCCAGCTTGGGATGACTCTGGGAAGTTCCTCATCTCCATCCCTCATTGTCAGGGCTGGGCCATGGCACAAAACCACAAATGGAAATTCAATTCCTGGCACTGCTCAGCTGGACTTGGATCATGGAACCAGCACAATAGTGTGGAATTAACAGCAATAAATGCTATTTCTGCTGGTCATTGTTTCCAGGTTCAGGCCTGGGTTATCCACTGGTGAGAGGAAAATCTGCAGGACTCCTGAAATAGGCTTTGGAAAACCCTGTCCCAGTTTGGACTGATCCTTCATTTTACAGCTCTGTGTTCCTCTCAATGAGCTGGGTTGTTTTGTAACTCAAAGCCTTCATTTTCTCAGCATCAGTGACTTCTGTAAATGTAATTTTAACTGGGCAGGTTGTCTAAGATCTCCTGTTCTGCCCAAATCTGATGTTTGTTGCTAATTCCCTTTTTTTTTTTTTTTTTTGGCTGGGTTTTGCAGCTTCTTTCTTGCCTATATTAAAGACTAGCAACAAACAAACTCAGCTTTAATAGCATGTAAAATTTGGCATTAATGAAGAGACACAAGCATGCTGTTGAACCCTTCCAGAAAAAAATAGAAGGGCTGAGTTCCCTCCTTAAGTTTCCCAGCAAATCTTAATCAAAACCATGAGGGAAAACTAACAAAAAGTTTTATAATATTTAGAAAAAAAAAAAATTACGAATTTCAAGGAATTTTCCACCTCTTCTCCAGGCCAGTTTCATTTAGGTTTTCATTTAGGTAGATGAGATTCGTGGGCCTCCTGCAAAACAAAGTACTTTTAGCAATTTTTTATGACAAGATGAAATTATGACAAGATGAATTCATGAAATGAAATACCTTACTGGTACCCTCAACACTTCCTGAGCTGTGGAGAGTCACTCAGTGAGACAATTTTAGGTCTAATTACCTCCAGCACGAGGAAAACGTGTCCCTACAAGCATGAAGTGAGCAGCAAATACATTTATTAAAACAAATCACCCAATAACACGGCCAAGGCACCAGGAGGGTCGGTGCTGGGATGACACGTTATCATTTCAAAGAGAAAATACAATTTTTATCAACCAGCCAGCAGCTTTTAAAGCAGATTTACTGATGGGGACGAGCTGTGTGTGAAACAAGGAGCTCGTCGTTGGCTGCTCCTTCCATATTTTATTTATAGACTCCCCAGTTTGCCAGCTAACCACCCAATCTGTCTTGGAAATGTTTTAATAAAACTGCTGCTCTCTCCTAGTTCATTTTGCTGGCTGAAATTCCTTGAGTTGTTGCTCCCAAAATTGGACACGTGGTGATTTATGAGGACAATGACTGCTCGCTGCTCACCTCAAACGGGCAGGGGAAATAATTGTGATTCATTTTTATGCTTTCATTTATTTTTCTTCTCTTCAAGTACTGTCTCCTAACGTGTCTTAAAAATATTTAATTTTAGGAATGGAAAGAGTTATGTCTCCTGTCCAAGGGTTGATATTGAAATGGGTTTGATGGTCACAGGTTCCAGAGGGAGCAAAGGGAATTAAGGATCTGGATCAGTCCTGGATCCTGGGAATTCCTGAAGGAATTATCCTCTCTGATGGCTTTTAAAAGACTGAAGGAGTCTGCACCATGAAAAAATACAATGTTTTTAATCAATGTTTGTCTTCAATGCAGCAGTTCACTCTCTCCTTTGACAAGGAAGGGAATGAAGATACCAACACTTGCAGCTCTTCCTGGATCTCCAGGAGTCCTTAAAATCCCACATTTAATCCCTTTGACTAAATTAAATCAAAGAAAAAGATCGACCCTCCAATTGTAAAATAAGCTACCAGAAGCAGGGAGAGGTCTGTGATTGGCAGGAGTGAATTTCTATTTGTGCTCCCACCCCTAAAAGTTCCTAGGCTAATCCTAGATGTGGTTATTTGTTCCCCAAAAAATTCCCAGCTACTCCACTGATCTGCAGAAGGTGGATGAGTTCCCTGCATCAAATTCCTGTGTAAATTTTCAGGGGGAAATGGATTCATTTTCATTTTTTCCCTCTGCAAATCTTTCCAGAAGAGTTGGATTGACAGAAAATCAGGAGTTGGAAAAGAAAGTGAAATAAAATATGCAGGCCTGAACTGGGTTAAGCCAGAGAAAAAGAGGGAAAACCATCCCCACAAATCTTCTTGGTGTGAGTCATGATCATTTTTGAAGGCTTTATTCATCCTGGCAAAGCTGCCTTTTGGAGACAATTACATATTGGATTCCTCATAGGAATAAACTACCAAATATTCTGTGCCTGGGACTCCTAAAAAGAATCTTCAATATTGATACAGAATGTCAATAGCTGAGAGTGCAGGAAGATCTCAAATTTGGTTTGACAGGTTTGGTGTTTGAACTTCTCTCCTTCCTGCATGGTGCATTTGCTTTTGGAAAATGCCTCCCAAACATCCAATTTTCAGTGGTACTGTTAATAATGGGAACTGCAGTGATGGAGATGAGGCAAGGATTTAATTTCATCTCTATATAAAATACATAAAATATAAATTTGAGACAATAATCATTCTTGGATAAAATTGAGCTTGGAATACTCCAAATATTTTCATTCCATGTAACTCCAAAAAATGCTGCAGTGGAGGAAAGGAAAGGGGAGAGAGAGGAAAAGGAGTTCAAAAACATAAGAGACTCAACACCAAAGTATTTTTTTAAAAAATCAAACCCAAACTGAGTCAATTAATGCTATCCATGCCATTCAGATTAATTAAAAAATGCTTATCACCAGATTATATTGCTTGTTTGCACCATCCTTTCTTCATTAGGACTAATTGGAAGTAATTACGACTGATATGTGAAATATTTAATTGAAAGATTTATCTGCCTCCATTGTCACGATTCTGGAGCATCTGCAGCGTTGTCAGGACTGCAGAATTCTTCCTCTGGACCTTCTGGGAGCCTTCCCGACCTCCTGTGTCTGTTCTCATCGTGGGCTGGAGTCCCACCATTCAGGAAAGGATCCAAACTCAGATTTCACCTTCCCCTCCAGAAATCCATGCCCTGAGGGAAGAACTGGGGCCTCTTTTGATTGCTGAGAAATTGAGATGCAGGCAGCCCCACAGATATTCCCTGTCTGCCTCCAGCACTCTGCTCCTCCCTTTGGAGTCGCCAAAGATTCAGCCAAATTTATTTATATATTCCTTCCTTCCTTCCTTCCTTCCTTCCTTCCTTCCTTCCTTCCTTCCTTCCTTCCTTCCTTCCTTCCTTCCTTCCTTCCTTCCTTCCTTCCTTCCTTCCTTCCTTCCTTCCTTCCTTCCTTCCTTCCTTCCTTCCTTCCTTCCTTCCTTCCTTCCTTCCTTCCTTCCTTCCTTCCTTCCTTCCTTCCTTCCTTCCTTCCTTCCTTCCTTCCTCTCTTTCTTATTTCACATGTGGGCACAGTGATGCTCCTGAGGCTTCAAACTGGGATTCCAACTTTTAATTCCCAGACCTGAATTAACACATCTGCTCGTTGTTGAACCCCTTCAGGGCTGGTGACTCCACCACGGCCCCTTCCAATGCTTAATGACCCATTCAGTGAAGAAATATTTCCTAAAACCCATCCTGAACCTCTCCTCGAGGCCATTTCTTCCTGTCCTATCACCTGGGAGAAGAGGCTGACCCCCGAATTCCATTGTGCTCCACTAAAAGGCTGGCTGTAGGTAACAACCTTCTGCTTTCTGTCCCAATATCATATAAACTCTATTATTTTATATTAAATGCAGCTTAGTGATTACTCTGCCCGTGCTCCTGTCACGCTGTAACCACCAGCACTGTCATGTGGGTGTGTTTTGAAAGCTGCACTTTGAAAAGATCCTTTGCATTGTGTTACAGGACCAATGACTCCATAAAATCGGTCCTTTTTTTTTTTTTTTCCCCCAAACCACACCACATAACTCGGCCACGAGGCACTGCCAGGCTTCAGGATCTGTGTCAGGCACAAAATGAATGGTCTGAATCATCGACTGCAGCTTGGCTAAACCCAGCTCTTCACCCCGGTGAGGGAAAAGTGCCTTTTATAATCTCATAAACTGGGAGGCTGAAATTATCACTGCAGTTGTCGAGAGCTTTATAGAGATTAAATCTCCTCCATGATAGACTGGAGCAGAGCTGAGGGTTGGTTTATGAGGGGAGAAAAGCAACCATAAAGAGAGAATTGGCCTCGCTCGCTCTTCCCAAACCTTGTTTGAAAACTCTTCCTGGCAGTCCTACAACAACAACCAAAAAAAGCACAAACCCACACAGAAATGAATGTTTTCCTTCCTGATTTTGTCCCTCCTTATCAAACACAGGATGATATGGCTTCGATGGGAATTGGGAATATTTTCAGGGAAAGAAGTGCCCATTCAGGAGCACAGTAGTCCTGAGATTAAATCTTTTCATGTTGGCTCAAAGGTGAGGCAGTGCCTTGAGGGGGAAGGGATCCCTTCTGCTGCTATATTTTGAAACAAAAAGCTCATGAGAAAATCAATTTTAGGGCAGGGAATGCAGTTTGGATCACAGAACCACAGGAATGAGGTTGCTGGGACGAGAAACCTTGGGAGTAGCACGAGAGGTGCTGAAAGATTTGTTGGTCGAGGTTTTGCTTTGATCCAGCTCACTCCACAGGGGAAATTACATTTATTTATTCAGATAATTACTTGGAATTTGTTTTTTATCACTCCCTGGATAAATCCATTGGAAATCAGTCTGACATGCAGCTGAAGACAAGGGAGCGTTGTCCAGTTTGAATTCTTTGAATTCTTCATGCACATCGTGGGGATCAATAAAGGGGGCTGTAATTAACTCCAGATAAAGTGGATGAAAAGCCTTCCCCAAACTCGCAGGAAGCTTTTAATGGGAAGTTGTGGTTGAGTATTTTTGTTAAAGACAGGGAGACAGTCAAGCAGCCCAAATCCGTATCTCAGGAATTATTTAAATGGCAGATATTCCCAGCAGATGCTGAACGCAGCTCTTCCAGAGATAATGAAAGAAAACCAATCAAAGCAAAGCTTTAAAAAGGAGAAAAACAGACCTCCCAAACTCCATTCTCAACATCCTTACCCTGTAACACAACTTCTTAAATCAAAGAAACTGAGACTTTTTTGACAGAATCGACACCATCTGTAAATTCATGCAATAAAACCAGTCACTTTGCCCCAAAAAAGTTCACATTTGGATTACTTTACCTTCATGTTAACTTTCAAATAAGCCTTCCTCCTGCATCCAGCCAAAGCCTTTACTCTGACATTGCCTTGAGATGCTCTGGCTGTTAGTAATAATAAGGACAAGTGAGAAATTATTAAAAGAGATTTATTGAAAGTGACTGAATGCTCCAGGGTACCATAGGAGGAGGTTCGATCCTCAGAACAATTTTACACAGCATATTGAGGCTCTTCAGACTTTCAACTTACAAAAAGGAAAAAAAAAAAAAAAACCACAAAAATGGAAAGTTTCTCCTGATTCAGAGCTACTTTGACACAGCTTCAAAGCAGCAGCATCTCAAAGCAGCGTTGAAGGAAAAATGGAAGTATTTTACAATGACAGCTCTAATATCTGAACTCAGCCTAAAAGCTGTCAAATAAATTAATAGTGATCTAGCAGCTCTGGTAGGGAACCTTCTCATGTGCAAATGGCCTTGGGTTTTAGCCTATTTTTTTAGGACAATGAATTTGAGGAAGTTTTTTGTTTGTGCTACCGATCTGTGGTGCTTGACCACGACAAAGCCACTCAGTAGTTGTTGACTACAATGTGACAAGCTAAAAACATTTAAAAATGTGATTATCCAACTTATCTGAGCAGCCTGGTGTAGTGAAAGGTGTCAAGCCTTTCCACGTCTGGTAATTAACATGGGTAAGTTTAAAATCAACTTGCCCAAGGGAAAAATTAATTGAAACATTTGGAAAATTATCTCCAAAATCCATTTTACTTCCAAAAGGACAGAAGGAGAAAATCCTTACAATTACAGCCTGCAGAAAGTGTCTGTTCCTTGGATTTTTGTTCCAGGACTGCCCCGGATTTAATGCAACCACAAACGGGCTTTGACATCCAATATAAATTTTGGTATATCAAGACTTTGGGGGCTCTGCAGTAAGAAGTTTTTAGGATTATTTGGACATTTGGAAGTTTGTTTTTACCTTCCAGCTGCGTTCAAGTGAGACAGGCCCAGGGAGGCAGATTTCCAAGAGCTCCTGGAGTTTGTTGGGCTCATGTGGATGTTTCCCCAGCAGAGAAAATTCTCCCAGTGCTTCTCACTCAGTTCCCACTGAACCTCTCAGGGGAGGCTCACTGATGCCACAGCCAGCAATTAATTTTCTTAATGCTAATTTTTCCACACTTGGGATGCTTCTCCCACGAGCCAGAGTCGGATGGGTTCCTCCAGATGTGTTGGAGCTCAGGTTGGACCTCCCAGCTGCTGCTCTGCTGCTCCAAACCAGCAGCCCAATAAATCTGCATCTCTCTCTATGCTCTTTGTTTTCTTAAATTTTATGGGTCACATCAGAGGATTTGGTCCGTTGAGTTTTAATATTAGAAAAAAATAATTATTTGAGGATAAAAACGTAGAGAACTGGTTTGGCTTTTAGCAAAACCAACCTGCATCCATGCTAATAGCTCATTCTTTGAGGGCTGGAGGTTTTTTGGACTTTATGTCCACTCTCATTGCTTTAACCTCACTTATTTTAAATAATCCAGAGTTCAGCCCATTTCCTAAGTCAGGGCTTGGAGAGCACAACCATCACCCTCTTCCTTCTCCAATAAAACCTGAGATAACACCTTCAAACAGGCTTTAATGAGACAAATGAAATCTCCTTGGGTTGTGTTTTACCTCGGTTTAAAAGGAAATTATTCCCCAATAATTTACTGGAGTGTCTCTCTGCAAACAATATTAGCTGAAAGAACTGCACTTCATTATCTGTCTAATAACAGCACACAGAATTCAGGGTGCCTTAAAACTCCTTTGGACAGCACGACCTGTGTTGATAAAAGGATGTGAAACCAATGTTTTGGGACTCTCGGGAGGAAAATGATTTATTTATAAAGCACCTTTTCTCTCTTAAGTGACACTGAATCACTCCAGGTCACAGGTAATTAAAGCACAGGAAATGAAGGATGGGATTTAAGAGCTGGAGTTCCTTTACTCAGCAAAGAGCCCCACAGATCACAAAATCACGGAGTTATTTATGTTGGAAAAGACCTCGGGAATCATCAAGTCCAACCTCATGAAAGGTCATGAATCAACTGTGTAAATACAGCAGTCCAAAACTGTCAAATCACTGCAAAAGGCACAAAACTGGCTGATTTTTTAGAAATCCTCCCTGAATTTCTTTTTTTTAAAAACTAAATACACTCTATTTTTTTCATTAAGACAAATAAATAAATACAAATGCTCCATAAATAAACAGGTACCAGCGAACATCCTGGGAGCACTGCAGCTCTACCAAGTCGTGACTCCCAGCAAAAAGAAATGTGGAGGTCTTATCTAGACCTGCTTGTTATCATTGATCCTGGGAGTGCCAGAACAGCACAGGCAGTGATCTGAAAACACAAGGAAAAAAAAAACCAAAAAAACCCACACAGAACCCGAAGTGCTTTTCAGCTCTATTTGAAAAAGATGCACACAATGACGTTTTTTCCCTTTACCTGGCTGATGATATTTCAGCTGTTTGATCTGAGGAAAGGAGGCACCTGCTCGAAAACCCAGCAGTAGGGAGGTTGTTATACAAGCCAGGTTTTGGGGTTTTTTGGTTTTTTTTTTCAGTGGTTTTGGAGAGCAAACTTTCCCCCACGAAGGCTGATGACAAACATTTGACATCTGCTGCACGAGCTGAGTTGGCTAAATTGAATCCCCGCCCCTGTCTCCTCCAAACTGCCTTCATTTGGGAATAAATAGGAAAAAAAAAAAAAAAAAAAAGCTTTTCTCTGCCTGTTCCAAAGCTTTCCCAAAGAGAATCGTGACTGATGGGAAATGCAGTTTGTGAGTTAAAGAGGAGCAGCGGCAGTGGGGAATTAACACAGAATTTGAGAGGTGAGTTCTCCTCTGGAAATGTTTCTGTGCATATTTTACAGATCAATTTGGAGCTTCCCCAGCCTTTTCTCTGCCTTTCCACTTTGCTACATAAGAAAAACAGCCTGAAATTAGGGGCCATGCTCGTTTACAGCAGGTTTGGAGGGGACAGGTGACAGAAGAGCAGGGACACCATGAAGAGGTCTCAGGTGAGAAAGGTTCCCTGCAGGAAAGACAGGACACAGAGAATTAATTAATCTGCTCACTTCCACAATTCAAGGGGTTTTCTAAGTTCTTTTAATTGGGTTTTTTTTCCCCTTCAAGGACTGCCCGGGGAGGTTTGGAGTTCCCATCCCTGGAGGTGTCCAAGGAATGACTGCCCTGGGCAGGGTGACAAGGTGGGGATTGGACTCGATGATCCTGGAGGGCTTTTCCAATCAAACCCATCCTGGGATTTCCCAGCTGGTCTTTTGCCACTTTTCCCCTTTTAGACTTTTTTTTTCTTTCTTTTAATCAAATCTGCTCCTATTTCCCTGCTAAAGCATTTTAAGCCTTCAGGAGTGTGGGGTGCAGGAAATATTTTTAGTTTTGCTCTGGTAAGAGACTCTGTGCAGGAAATATTTTTGGTTTTGCTCTGGTAAGAAACTCTGTGCAGGAAATATTTTTGGTTTTGCTCTGGTAAGAGACTCTGTGCACGAAATATTTTTAGTTTTGCTCTGGTAAGAAACTCTGTGCTGTCCCTGTGTTCCTTTTCCAGCCTTGTCCCCCCAATTTGAGCAGCTCTGCTGCTGTTTTACCCTGCCAGGACTTTGACTCGTGGTTTTTGTCAAGCAGAAAGGGTTGTGAAGGATTTTCTCCCCAGCTGGGAAAGGATCTGGAGCCCAGGAATGAGCCCAAGGCAGCTGGGCTGTGTGAAACCTCCTGTGCACACCACAGTGAATCCCCTCTTGGCTGATTTTTCAATTACTGAAAAATGGGTTTAAATACCAAACAAGGAGGCCGAGACTGTATCAAAAGATCTATTTTGGCTCTTTGGAAATCGATTTATTGCTCAGAGCTGCCATTTAAGATGATGTTTGCTTTTCAATCACATTGAGCCTCTGCAGGAGGTTCAGTGTCCTACCATCCTCAGTGTGTGGGATTTTGGGGATGCTGGGAGGGAGGTTTGGAGGGATGCTCAGAGGGACAATCTGCTCTGCAAGGGGAGGAATGAATTCCAATAGTTTTGGAACTCCAGTCCTTTGGCATGCATCGAGGGAATGTTAAAAAATATCAATTAAGAATCAGATTGAAAAAAAAAAAAAAAGCAATTGGAAGTGTTTGGGAGGGGCAGGCTTTGCTCAAAACCTATCCCAATAATTTCAGCCAGCAGTGACTGAGTCCCCCCCAACTCCCCCCAGCCACTCTCTGCTTGTGGTGCTTTTTTTACGGGGCTGACAAAATCCAGAGGCAATTCCAGCTTTTCCATGGGAATGTGGTGTCCCAGCGTGGATATTCTGTTCGTTCAGTGAGGTTTCAGGTGAATTCAGATCAGCTCTGGGCACCCAGGCCAGGCTGGATCAATCCAGCCCCGTTTGTGTCACAGGCACTGACAGCAGCTTGAAAAGGGCTCAATAAACAACTTCTCCCTGAAAGACAAAGTCAGCCCTTCAAGGCAAAGTTTTGCAGGCAGTTTCTTAAGAAAGTTGGCCAGGAAAAACTGACTTTATTAATTATTCAGCTCATCTATTTGACTCCCAGTTAAATAGCTCCCTGCATTCTTTAAGTAGGCAAAAATCTCCTGAAAATTCCTTTTAAATTCTGCTTTTCTGTTCAGGAGTCAGGTGTGTTTGATCAACACCTGAAATATAAAAACTTATTTTTGAGCTAAGAGAATCCAAATACCAGGAAGTTACCTGCAATAAACATGGCTTTGCCTATGATATATGAAATTAAACAGCAAGAAATACGGATGGAGAGCCCAAATTAGCTCTTTGTAGAGAAATGGGGCTGGACCAAAGAAATTTATCAGCATTTCCAGTCAAATGACATTCAGATTTTTATATGAACAATGTTTGCTTAACAGGCTGAGATATATTTTACCCAAAATGAATGTAATTAATCCAAATTTAAATACTTTCTGTTACAAATATTCACCCACCACCAGCTCTGTTTTATTCCTTTCAATCCCTCCCTGTGCTCGTCTTCCAGCTCTCACTGTCCCCTTGCATTGCTTCCCATAATGTTTCTATCCACTAAACCAATTTTATATCTGTGACAGCATTGAAATAATGCCCTAATTTTCGATTTCAGCCAAATTTTTCCGCCCCTTTCCCCTTTGTTGAATAAAATCCCTGGGCATGCCCCGTTCCATCTGCACATGGATATGGATTTGTTCCTGCTCAGACACTCCACAATCACCACCTCCTATCGATGAAGAATCTCCACTTTGCAAACTAAGAGTGTCAATAATTCAATATCTCAGGATTCTGTCTTAAGCTCTGCCAGAAGTGTAACTTGCACAAGTGACAGAATCTGGCTTCTCCCCAGCTCCACAAGAGGCAAACACCAAAGGCCACTTTTTGCTGATGCAGTTGGAAGGATTTGGAGCATAATTAAAAAGCCAAAAGGATTTCAGAGAGTTGGAAGGAAAGGTGAGGAGGATAAAAGCAAAACAATTCAAAAATCTAAATCTGGGAGGGGGGGGGAAATGCAGTGCTCTGTATTCCATTTTTTTTTTTTTTTTAAATTCTAATTTTACCAATAATACAATTGTCCTCCTCAGACACTGTATGGGCATGGATGATCCAAACAAGGGTTATTGGAACCAGGGGTTGCTTTTATCCCAAGGCAGGGATTTAACACAATCTGGGGTGGGTTTTTTTGTTTTGTTTGAAGAGACAAGGAGAGTTTATGTGCTGGGTTAACACCACGCAGGAATTTCCAGCTCCCCTGCCTGGGACAGCATCTCTGCTTTGCCCTGGATCTGGGAAAAGCTCTCTCAGCTAAGCTGGAATGGAAAGCAGCACTTCTGGAAATGCTCTCCAGTGCAATTTAGGCATTGCATTTTCTCTTGGTCTTCCCTGGTTTTCTGTGGAGAGCTGCAATATTCCTGTACCTTTTCAAAGGATGATAAAATAATCCTCCAGATGGATAAGAATATCGGGATGGACATCTGCCCTTGGTGTTGTGTTGGGAATGAGCAAGGATTGAGAGCAGCTCAGCTATGGAGAGCTGGGAATGACCAGCCTGGAGGAGAGAAGGATCCAGGGAGAGCTGGAGAGGGACTGGGGACAAGGGATGGAGGGACAGGACCCGGGGAATGAATTCCCACTGCCAGAGGGAATGGATGGGATCTTGGGAAGGAATTCCTGGCTGGGAGGGTGGGGAGGGGCTGGGATGGAATTCCCAGATTTGCTGTGGTTGCTCCTGGATCCCTGGCAGTGCCCAAGGCCAGGCTGGATGGGGCTTGGAGCAGCCTGGGACACTGGGAAGTGTCCAGGGGTTTGGAATGAAATGGTCTTAAAGGTCTCTCCCAACCCAAACCCCTCCCTAATTCTATTTCTCTTATTCTCCCTGTATTCTGCTTTTAAAAATTCAGTTCTTTCACTGATGCTGGAGATTGCCTACAGAAAATCTTAGCCTAATTTTTTAGATTTTTTTCCATTTTTTTTTAAGCAGGAAAGTTGAGAGTTGAGCTGCTTTTTGGTGCCAGCAGCATCAAACTGATTGTGCCACAATCGCTCTTCGCCTTCCCCAGGAGGTGCATAGAAAAAAACAAAACAAAACAAAAAAACAAAACAAACAAACAAACAAACAAACCAAAAAAAACCACAGAAAACTCAAACAAACAAAAAAAAACCAAAAAAACCCCAAACAAACAAACAAAAAAAAAAAACACAAAAAAACCCCCAAAGAAACAAAAAAAAAAAAAAAAAAAAAAACGAGAAACAATCAAAAAAGCAGAGTGCTGAAATCTAGATTGTAAATGTTGTTTAGGAACTGGTAGAGCCCCGATTTGGGAAGCCACAAAAGGCTTGGACACCTTCGGAGAGAGCACAGGGAGGAGCTTCCCCAATGGCACATCCCAGTGGAAGCAGCCAGCCAGGAGACAGCCAGGATCGGATTTCTCTGAACCCCAAACGGTTCCGTTCTCTGCCAAAGGAACGGAGCAGAAAATTGAGCGGGAGGATTGATGGATCTGTGCAGCAAAACTCCTCCTTGGCACCAGCCCTGCACCGTTCCTTCCATCCCAGGGGGAATTCCCTGCCTCTGCTGCATCCAAACTCCCCTGGAACACTTGGAGATCCTCACCAGTGCCACTGTCACCTCCAGAGGGGACAAGCCAGTCTCAGGGGCTCTGGAGAGGAATTTTGGGCAGCTGGGCTCACCAAAAGCAGCATTTCTGTGGCCAGGAGCATGCAAAGATTTGTCACCAACAGCCATCAAAGGTGACTCTGAGTGACTTCAGAGCTGGAATCTGACATAACAAATTCAGGCTGTCAGCTTCCTTTGATTCCAGCATTTACCAGAAAAAAAAAAATATATAATCAATTACCCCTTCAATTTTTCAGGAAACCTGGGAATTCTCTGCATTTAACAGAAGGTGACTGCAGTACCTCAAACTCCTTTGGCATCATTTGCAAGGAATTATGATTTTCCCTGGCAGTGCTGAATTGTCGAAGGAATCTTTCAAATTTGGGAACTTCAGGCACCTCTCAGACATTAATTCAGGGGGGCTGGCACCGGTTTCACCGTGCAGAAAAATGCTGCTGTCCCTTTCTCAGGTGGGCCATGGACACTTTGCTTGGCTGGAGGCCAGGAGTGTCACATCTCTCACGTGGCTGCCAACACCAGCTCATGGCAATAACAACAGCCAAAATTCATGGCAAGCTCGGAATTTATGGCAGAATTTAAGGAGTTTGTGGTCTGAGCCCATTGGGCTAAGAATCCTTTAGCTGTGGTTGATGTGGTTATTGTTCATAGCCATTCTCACTCGGGAAAGGATTCCACAAATTAATTCTTTTTAATGCTAAAAATAACCAGATTTCCCTAAAAGACATCAGTGCTGAGGTCATTAAAAACAACTCAAATGCCACTAAAAACCCACTAAGACTCAAGTCACAGTTTGGGACACCACACCAGCCACTTTCCATCCCTAAAAAGCTGTAATTACCCACAAAGGGAACAAGGGCCAGGACTTTTCCAGAGGTCTTCACCAAGCTGGGATTTGTTTTTCATTCTCCTAAATGAAAATTTCCAATGTACAGCTGTCATTTGTAGGAGAGAGCTGTTTATGGATCATTTCCTAATATTTTGTGTGTTCTCCTCTCCTTTCAGCTATAAAAAGGAAATTGTTGGTTATGATTCATTGGTCAGACCAATGCAAATGCTGCCCTTTAAATATGGCGTGATTAATTTAATAGTTCACTTCTGCTGCAGGAAATTATCCCCTGGACAGAAACAAATAATCCAATTCCCCAGGAACTTCACATTGTTTTTACAACACTTCCAGCAATGGTATAAACAACTCAGAAATCTCTCAGAAACGTTTTGAGTGGTAATTGCCATATGTCACTATTAAAAATTATCCAAATTCTTGCTCAATTACAATAAAATGAAATATTTCCATGGAAATAACACCGGAGTGTTTACCTGGTGGTTTCCCAGCCTTTGGATGTTGTCACTCCCAGAGTGACTGGGTTTTTAAATTATTTTAGAAAGGGAAGGCTAAAATATGCAAATTAGTCCAAGGCACAGAAAGCAGTGAAATTAATTTTCGGGAGGTGCTGAATGGGAGGATTTTGAATAGAACTTGGTTGTAGGGGGGAGAAAAAAAAAAAAAAGAAACAGCACTGCCAAAATCCATCAATCCTCTCACAGGACCAACCACTGTGTTGCAGCATTCCATATTCATCATCTTTTTGGGGACAAGCAACTCTTTTTTTGTTCAGTGAGAGGCATAAAACCCCTCGGCTGCCGAGCACGGCTTTGTGATGTTCCCAGGGCAAGGATGGCGATTTTTTTACCTGGAATTGCAATGCTGGAGTGTGCAATTAGCCACGGCACTGTGCAGTTTGGCTGCCAGCAGGGAGGAGGAGATTCCTCCTCCCAGTCCCTCGGGATTTTCCTGCAGTGCCATGGAAATGTCACCACGTGCTGGCGTTGCAGGTGCCCGACGTGACAAATTCTTGTCCTCACAACCCACCTGCAACTGCCTCTTGGGGCTGGGAAAAGGCTGGAGTTTTCCCATGGTGGCTCCAACTAAACCAAATCTGCTTCAAAAGCCACGCTGGAGGGTGAGCAGCTACACCTGACTCAGTTTATTTGGTTTGATCCACAGCAAGAGCAGCCCCAAGTGTCACAGGGGGCTCTCCAAGGCCACACCTGCCAAAGTCACCACAGACACCCCAATAAAGTCACACCAGCCACCCCTTTTTGCCAAGATCCCAAGTTGTGCAGGTGATCCCCAGCACCAGGCTCACTCAGCTCATGGAAAAGGCCAGGAAGGGCTGGAGGTGGTCTCTGAAACTGGAGGAATCTCTGCAGGAAGAGCTGGATTGGGGCAGCGTGCCATGGACCCACAATCCCTGAAGTCCAAGCAGAGGCTGGATAACACATCCCCATTCCAGGGAGATTCAGACTGAGCACATCCATCTTTGATGGGAATGTCCTCTTGGATTTATCAGCTTGGGCTGTAGATTTTCGTTTCAAGTGAGCTCAATTTAACCTTTTGAAGAGTAGGGACAGGTACAGCAGCAGCCTAAAAAAAAAAAAAAAAAATCAGTGGGGTTTGGCTCCTCAGCCCGTGATAGGAGGCAAAAAAACCAAACCTGACTGTGCTCGCTCTCATCTCCTTCTGGAGAAGCTGAAGAAGAAACAACAAAGGAGGAAATTCCAGAGCCTGGACTCATCTCAGTGCTGGAGGTCAAACATCTCAACATTGTCACGTTCATCCAGACCCAGCCTGAGCCTCCCAGAGTCCCCAGGGACCCCAAAATATGGATGTGCTAGAGAAAGTGCCCTGGCCTGGAAAGGAGCTCACATTAATATTTCAGAACACATTTAGGCACAAATCCTTCAAGACAGCTTCCAGCACTCCTCTGGGTACCTGGAAACCCTCTGTTAAACTGCTCTCTTACCCAGGCACATGTGGGGCTGAGTCCAGCTGTGCTCTGCAGCTGCAAACATCTGCCTGGAGCTCTGCCCCCTGCCTGGGCCAGCTGTGGCCACACGTTCTGTCACCAGCCAGGTGGCGAATGACCCCGAGGAGTGTTCTGAGGAGGAAACCAGGGAATATCTGACAGCTCAAGGGGACAGAGCCTCCAGCTGTGCCAGGGGTGCTTCAGGGTGGAGATCAGGAGGAATTTCTGCGTGGAAATGGTGCTCAGGGAGGTTTGGAGTGCCCATCCCTGCAGGTGTCCCAGGAAGGGCTTGGGGACAAGGTGAGGACCTGGCACAGCTTGGACTCGATGGTCTTGGAAGGCTTTTCCAACCTTAAGGACTCTATAATTAAGCTAAAAAGTTAAACCAGCCGAATTTCTTCATGGAAATTATTTGCCCTTTCCCAGTCACCTGAGCCCAAAGCTTTCCCCCTTTATCAACACTGCAGCACAGCAGGGGAGCAAAGCTCACAGGGACACCCGGAATCAGCTCCACAATTGTCACCAACAATTATGGAACTAGATTTTCAACTTCTCAGCATTCCCTGAAGATCTTCCCAAGAAATAAACCTTTTTATATGATCAATTCATCCAGCACAAACTAGGAACACAGATCTGTATTACACACATCTCCCGGTCCAGGCAGTTTTCCAAAATACCTTTGCCATGAATTTCAACTAATTAAGTCATTTCCAAAGTACAATATTGCCTGGAAGAAGAAGTTAATGAAATGAGTATATGATCCTCTAGCTAAGCTTCATAGTTTAGGAAAGAATTTGAACCTGTCATCGGGTCAGTCTGAAATTATTCATGTTTAAGGCTAAAATGATTCTGAATTAGCCTTAAGTTAATAATATGTTTGATGAAGGTTTTTGTGGAAGGAAACCCTAAGAAAACTCTTGTGGAGTTTTTAGTTTAGCTTTTTTTTTTTTTTTTTGTGATGGAATTTCCTAGAGGAAAGACAAGCCATTCAAACAGTGCCTTTGATCTGCTAAATTTCATATAAAAATTTGTCTTTAGCACTCACAAAAATTAATCTTTCTGCATCCAGAGTGACTTATGCCATGCATGCTTATGGAGATGCACATCTCTACACTCTCTGTGATAAAAAATGAATTTATCAACCCCACTCACCCTTCAGCAGCTCTGATCACTGCTGAAGGTGCCTGGCCCTCACCAGTTCGTTTTCATCTGAACTATTTCTTACCATCCCCATCTTTGTGCTGCCAGCAGCTGCATAAGAACAAAGCCCTGCTCAAGAAACGTTTCCTTGCAGGACATGTAATTATTAAATTGGGTTCTAATTACAGATCAGAAATTACAGACACTTCTTTAGCGAGAAAATACCCAGAATGCCATAGAGAAATTCAATGCCTATTTTGAAGTTAAACTAAGACCATTTTGGTTTTTAAAAAAAAAAAAAAAAAGAAAAAAAAGAAGATATTTTGGGCTCAAATCATGCCTTCTGTATGAATTACACATGATCGTATTTCAGATGCTGCTAGGCATTATTGCACACAAATATTACTTCCTATTAAAATATCTAAAAACATATGTCACTTCTGTGAGGCGGCAGCGGCCAGAGGAGCATTTTGTGTGTGAAGAGAAAGGAAAGGTGCCTCTGGAAATGTTCTTTCTGTAAGAAGGACAGACACCAGCGTGCAGCCAAAGCCCTCCAGGAAAGCCTGAGCTCCAACAGCAGCACTCAGCTCCCAAAAAGCAACCGGGAGCCAAGGGAAGATTAAAGAGATTAAAGCAAGCAGCAAAGGCTTGGTGCTGGCTCCAGCTGAGCCTCAGTGCACAGCAGGGCCCTTGCAGCACCCAAAAACTGGGGGCACGCACGCCAAAATGCAAAATACAGCACTGGCTGAGCAAAGCAGAGGTGGATGGATGGAAAGCAGAGGATTTGTGGAGGAAAAAACCCGAAGTTTGGCTCCAAAGCCCTGGCAGGGAGCCCCGAGCTGAGCCAGGCTCGTGGTGCCAATGGCAGGGACAGGGGACAAGCCACGAGCCACAGGTGGCCACCCCATAGCCACAGCCACAGCCACAGCGTGGGATGGGATGGGACAGCCAGGGAAATTCCAGCCAGGATGGGATGGATCAGCCATGGGAATTCCAACATAGGATGGGATGGATCAGCCAGGGAAATTCCAGCCAGGATGGGATGGGACAGCCAAGGAAATTCCACCCAGGATGGGATGGATCAGCCATGGGAATTCCAACATAGGATGGGATGGATCAGCCATGGGAATTCCAACATAGGATGGGATGGATCAGCCATGGGAATTCCAACATAGGATGGGATGGATCAGCCATGGGAATTCCACATAGGATGGGATGGATCAGCCAGGGAAATTCCAGCCAGGATGGGATGGGACAGCCAGGGAAATTCCACCCCAGGATGGGATGGATCAGCCAAGGAAATTCCTGAGTGATCCCAGCAAGGAGAGACCACCCAAAGCACGGCTGGTGCAGGGAAGGGACAGAAACCAGAGCTGAGCCTTCAGCCCTTGGCCAAGGACATCATCACCCTCAGGAGGTCCCAGAGGTGTTCAGCCATGGCTGGGGTCCCTCCAGCTGCACCTGTCCCCCCAGTTGAGTGAGATGAAATTCCACATGGTCCTGGAATCCCAGCGTGGGTCAGGCTGGAAGGGCACAGAGAGTGTCACTGGTGTCACCTCCCTGCTCCAGCAGGGCCATCCCAGAGCACAGGAGTGTGAACAGAGGGCTCTGGAATGTCCCCAGTGGGGATCAGGGATCAGGATTGTGTCCAGAGGGCTCTGGAATGTCCCCAGTGGGGATCAGGGATCAGGATTGTGTCCAGAGGGCTCTGGAATGTCCCCAGTGGGGATCAGGGATCAGGATTGTGTCCAGAGGGCTCTGGAATGTCCCCAGAGAGGATCAGGATTGTGTCCAGAGGGTTCTGGAATGTCCCCAGTGGGGATCAGGGATCAGGATTGTGTCCAGAGGGTTCTGGAATGTCCCCAGTGGGGATCAGGGATCAGGATTGTGTCCAGAGGGTTCTGGAATGTCCCCAGTGAGGATCAGGGATCAGGATTGTGTCCAGAGGGTTCTGGAATGTCCCCAGTGGGGATCAGGGATCAGGATTGTGTCCAGAGGGTTCTGGAATGTCCCCAGTGGGGATCAGGGATCAGGATTGTGTCCAGAGGGCTCTGGAATGTCCCCAGTGAGGATCAGGATTCTGTCCAGAGGGTTCTGGAATGTCCCCAGTGGGGATCAGGGATCAGGATTGTGTCCAGAGGGATCTGGAATGTCCCCAGTGAGGATCAGGGATCAGGATTGTGTCCAGAGGGATCTGGAATGTCCCCAGAGAGGATCAGGATTGTGTCCAGAGGGCTCTGGAATGTCCCCAGAGAGGATCAGGATTGTGTCCAGAGGGCTCTGGAATGTCCCCAGTGAGGATCAGGGATCAGGATTGTGTCCAGAGGGTTCTGGAATGTCCCCAGTGAGGATCAGGGATCAGGATTGTGTCCAGAGGGTTCTGGAATGTCCCCAGCGAGGGATGCTCCACACTCTGCTCAATCTGTGCCACTCACCCCCACAGTAAAGATGTGTTTCCTCATGTTCTGGTGGAATTCCCTGTGCATCCATTTCTGCCCATGGCCTCTCCTCCTATTGCTGAGCCTGGCTCCAGGCTAAGGGCACTTTTGGGATCTGCTTTTCCCCGGCAGCATGAAGGGAGAGGCTGTGGAAGCACCTTTCCAGCAGCTGCCCTGGGAGATGAAGGCAGGGAGAGGATCCAGCCCCACCGTGTCTGATCCTCCTCACCTGCCCGGGGTGCTGGAGAAGGAAATGGGGTCAAAGCTGGCTCCAGCACAGCCCTCCCAACATCCCACATGAGTGAGGACAGCCAGAGTCGCAGTTCATAAGATTTTGCTGCCATCTTCTGATGAGAAGACACCACACGGGGAGAAATGCAGCAGCACATCCCATCCCCTGTGCCCTGCAGCGATCCCATGGCAAACCTGGCTCCTCTGGCTCCCAGCAGCCTCCTGGCACCGTCTGGATAAATGATTTCAATTCCTGCTCCAAACTTCAGAAAACAGCCCTGTGTGTACCACAGTGCCTCCATCAGTGCTCAGCAGTTAAACACCAGCACATCGTGTTTAACAGCAAATATTTTGTCACTCCAAACTCCTCCACGATTCCATTTCCAAAAATCAAAGGTTACATTAAAATTAAAGCCTTAAATCAGAGGCACGAATGAGTTTTCTTCCAACAGTTAATGGATTTTCTTCAAATTTTACTTTGTTCTCTAAAAGTGGGTTAAATATTTCAGTCTCTCACTTCATGGAATATTTTTCACGTTGGTAGTTCTTGAAAATAGAAGAAGGGACTTTATATAACATGCAGAAAAATCAACCTAGCATTAAAATAAACTTCTTCTGAGGATAATGATGAACAGCTCACTTCTGTTTTGCATTACAGAGGCACAAGCCCTGCTCCTTTCTCAAAAGTGCCACAACTCCAGCTGAAACACAAACCAGAGAAACTGGAGCAGGAACAGTTCCCTTGCAGTGCCTTAAGCTGCAAAGTTTTTTTGCAGTAACTCAGAGTTTGGGTTTTTCTGTGCCACGATGAAAATCAATCCACACAATTCTGTTCTAGTGCTGTTTATTTTATCCTCATTCCTCCGTTGCTCACTGCAGACAAACTGAAATATTCCTTTGAATGTCACAATAAAAACAGGACCTGGAATTGAGCCATCGAGGGGCTTTTCTCCCTTCTTGGGATCCCAGAATGGTTTGGGTTGGAAGGGCCTTAAAGCTCATCCAGTGCCAGCCCTGCCATGGCAGGGACACCTCCCACTGTCCCTTCCACTGGGACACTTCCAGGGATCCAGGAGCAGCCACAGCTTCTCTGGGAATTCCATCCCAGCCAGGAATTCCCAATATCCCACCCATCCCTGCCCTCTCTCCATTCCCTGTGTCCTGTCCCTCCCTCCCTTGTCCCCAGTCCCTCTCCAGCTCTGTCCCCTTCCTGCACTTCACTGCACTGGAGATAAACTTTTAAATCCCTTGTAGGTACTCCAAAATCCTTAATATTGTGCCTGAATATGTAATTAAACAGTAAAATTCAAAAATCATCTGTTTGTATTCATTTTTTTTTCTTCACTGTTCCTCAACTTCTGTGGCCACCTACATTTACCCCAGGAGCAAACACTGGACAGAGGTGGATAAAATTCCCTAATTGTGGAAGAGAGTTATTACACCTCAGTTGTAAATTTGGGCAGGAGAAAAGCTCTCTCCCAGCCCCATTTCCTGGCAGTCTTTGGAGAGGAGCAGTGCAAGGTGTGTGAGAGTCAGAGTGAATCAATCCACGATGGTTTTTGGAAGTTGGCACCAATTCCAGCTGTACTCGAGTCCTGCACTTTGAACACTTTGTCCTGCTTTCCTCACCACACCCTCTCTAGAATGGACCAGGGATTTCTCCCGAGCTTGGATAACCTCTGATGGAATAAATCACCAATTTCTTCTCTTCAGCAATGAGCTCCACAGCATCAGACTAAATTTAAATGATGGGAATAATCAGGAATCCATAATATCCCATGATTATTGCCGAGCTTTGTTTACTCCTGCAAACCTGATGCCATCTGATTAAATTTCACCATGTTTACACATCACACCCTGGAGTTCCTCAAACAGCAGAAAATTCAGATTGACTCTTCAACAGAAAGTGATAATGGAATGCAAATCCATCCATTCCCAGTGTAGCAGATTGCATTGTTTGTCATGGCTGGGGATCTCCAGCCCTGGCACCAAGCACATCCTTAACTGGCTCACAGCTCATCCAAAGTGCTTTCATTTAATATATTTCTCTTCATGCATAATTGATTGAGATTTCTTGCATAATTGTGCCTTTTTTAAATGAGTTTGATGGTTTTAGTTCATCAGTTGGGAACGGTGTGGGAATTTAGGCAGGGAAAGTCACGACCACACAGACACGGAGCTGCCTGCCAAAAAAATCCATGTTCAGCAGAAGAGAGCCACTCTCCATGAATTGTGTTCGTTCTGAACCAACCTGCTGAGAAAGGTCACAGCCAGAACGTGGATCAGCATTTTCAAAATAAAATATTTCTGTTAAACTTCTCTCCTCCCGCTGCCTTTCAGGAACACAAATAATCAACAACACCAAGGTGTTTTCCTGAGGGACCATTTCCCTTATCCTTGATCAAACGACTCTTAAACTGAGTTTTCCATCACAGGATATTTCAATCTCTGCCTGTGCTGTCTTAAAGTACAAAAACTTCTCTCTAGGCTTCCAAAGAAGCCTAAATCAAGATTCACTGAATAACACAAAGCTGATTAAATCTCCGGCAATGAATAAATGAGAAGCAGAAATGTTTGTTTCATTTTTCTGGAGTGAAGCATGGAAAGCAGCTTGTTGGGCTGAAAAAAAGCCCCACCCAACATCTCCATCCCTAAACCATCCCTTTTCCTGGGATGCCTTCAGAGTTAGACACCAATCCTGCTAGAAAATTCTGTGACACCCAAACCCATCACTGTTCAGCATTCCTGCAGTCTTAAATTATCCTAAACCCATATTGTGATAAATCAGGACTCCCCTAACAGTGCTGAGCCTAACCCAACACAACAATATTTCCCCTAAATTCACAATTGGCTACTAGAGCCTTCCAGGTCCTCAAAATCCATTTTATAAACTTATTTTCCCTTTTTTTTTCCCCCCCTAAGTTCAGAAATAGAAGCCTTTCCTAAAATTGCAGCGATACCAGCACAGTGATGATACCACAATGAAGGAAAACAATAAACAGCAGCCAGAGGCTAAAGCAGAATTTTTGAAGATCATTCAATGCTGTGCTGTAGAATTATCCCCTCGTTACAGAGGGTTTAAAATTTCCGGCAGAAATGCAGGTAATTATGGTTATAAAGGACACTGAGTCCATTGAAAGTTTACAAGACCATGGAGAAATGGCAAATCTGGGGAGAAATCACCTTGGTGACTCACAGAAATTGTGTATTTATCATGTTCAGAGGTTCCCAAAATGTTCTCATTTGCCCAATTTCCTCTCTGTTTTCCTGTTATCCATAAGGATCATCACATCCCATTCATTGAGTCAGGCAGTACCAGCAATCCTGGTGCACTTAATTCACCTGATGTTTATTTTGCTGAAGTTTTGAGCACAAAAATACCTTTTAGTCGTATTTAAAAACAACAAAAAAAAATAATGCATGGGAAATATAATAGTCTCCTAATAGCACAGTTAATTACTGATATTTTTTCCTATTAGTGAAATGTCATTAATGCCTCCCAACAATGAGCTCACACAAATATTAGGAGACATTTTTAGATGTCTTGTCCAGAATGTTGTGAAGATGATGATAAATAGATGTTCTCAAGTGTGGAAAAGATAAAAATCTCTTAGTCCTTACTGGTTAGTCCTTAACTATAAGGAGAAAACAAACTCCTAATGGATTTTGACAGATAATGAAGTTGCAGGGATGAAAAAAAATGTGTTCTGGTTGTCTTTGATGTATTGTTTCTTGAGGTGGTACCACGGTCTAATTTTGCTGCTAAAATTCCTCCCTGATAAATCACTCTGTCCTGACATTTAAATGAAGGCAAAAAAGAAGAGGCTTAAAATTAAGAAGTCTTTATGAATATGTTGTTGCAGTGGATAAATGGATTTATAGCAACAGCACGAAGATCAATAATTCTATTAAAATGGAAAAGTGATTTTCTCCTTCACCCCCACAGCCAGTGGGCTGCAGGTTACTCTGAAAATACAGAAATGTGATAAATTGAAAAAACATCAGAATTAGGGCACGAAAGGTGTGAGTATTTGGGGTTAGGACACTTTTAATGAGTGCTGCAGTTACTTGCTAGAGTATCAGCAATCCAGACAAAATAGAGTCGGGGTTTTGCTGCCTGATGTTAAATCAATTCCCAAAAACGGGAATGAAAATGGAACCAACTCCTGCACGGAGCCAGAGCAGCCAAAATCGATGGGCTGAGGGCTTGGAGCTGTTCCACACCACAAAGCACTTCCAGACAATCCGTGGGCACAGGAAAAACTGGTGCTCCCTTCTGTCAGGGGTGACACCTTCCCAAAACCGCCAGAGCCACAAAATGGGAATTCAAGTGACAGAATTGGTCACACGCTGACTTTGACTTGTGGGTTTTCCTCCTCGTCTTGCTTTTGGCAGGGCTGTGCAGGCAAGGAGGAATCAGACATGTGGGTATGAGCCCAGCAGAGTGTGGGGATTCATTTCAGCTTCCAGAATTGTAGGGAAGGACATTCAGCCCCATGGGATGAGGGGTGGGGGATGTTCCTCCCCCTGGGGGAGGTTTGTGAGATCCTCCCTGCCTCAACGTGGCTCCAGGGGGCACAGAAATCTTTATCCCAACCTGGCTTATCCCTGTAAAAATCTATATCCGACCTGCTTCCCGTCCCTGTGGATAACACCGGCTCATCACCTGCTCCAGAGCCCTGTAGTGGGAACTTCTAACCCAATTTAAACCACAGAAAGAATTTAAAAATTAGAATTTCACCTGAGCAGAGCACCAAAGGAGTACAGTGGGGACAAATGCGTTTTCCTGGTGGAACCTTCAAAAAAATAGCAATTTGTTTTCCTATTTTATAGCTCTGATTGGCACGGAGCTCCTCCTCCAGGTTCTCCCTGTCTCCATATCTCCATCTCCAAATGCCTTTTCCCGGTGGAACTTCCAGGAAAAATAACAATTTATTTTCCTAGTTTATAGCTCTGATTGGCACGGGGCTCCTTCTCCAGGTTCTCCCTGTCTCCACATCTCCATCTCCCTTTTCCTGGTGGAACTTCCAGAAAAATAACAATTTATTTTCCTATTTTATAGATAGCTCTGATTGGCACAGGGCTCCTTCTCCAGGTTCTCCCTGTCTCCACATCTCCATCTCCAAATCTTTTCCCACTTCCTCTGCCTGGAGTTTCCCAGTAAAGTCCCTTCTGCCCGGGGATGGGATTTTGGGAAGGAATTCCCGCCCGGGGATGGGATTTTGGGAAGGAATTCCCGCCCGGGGATGGGATTTTTGGAAGGAATTCCCGCCCGGGGATGGGATTTTGGGAAGGAATTCCCGCCCGGGATGGGATTTTGGGAAGGAATTCCCGCCCGGGGATGGGAGTCTGGGAAGGAATTCCCGCCCGGGAAGGTGATGAGGACTGGCACAGGCTGCAGCCAGCAAGGGTCACACCTGGCACCATCATCCAGCTGCTTCTGCCATGACAAAATAAACTTCAACATTTATTTCTCATCCTTGTCCACCTCGCAGCTAAAAATCCTGCTCCAGGAAAGTCCATAAATAAATTTCCCCCAAGTCCAAAGGAGCCCATTCCTCTCCGAGAGGTCAGCCAGGTGTTGGATAATCAGATATTTAGTCCTGGCAGAAGGGATGTGAAAGCCTCCAGGACATGCACACGATATTTATCTGTACCTGCTGCCTTGAGATGCTCAGTCACACAGAAATAATCGCAGCTCGGGCAGCGCTGAGATGAGACAACTGCTTTTAACCAGCACAGAGCTGCTCGAGAAAGACTTTCAGCAACAATTTTCTTAATTTGTCCTGCTGATAAATTCTCTGGGCGACAGCTTCCTCAATTTTTCCTGCAATCGAGCACATCAGTTTCCTTTCTATTTCGATTTTTGGTAATGAAAAGGAGATTCTTTTTATTATTTAAGCCGCCAGGCTAACCCTGGCTTTCAGAGAAGTCTGATTTTTGTGTCTGAAGCTCCCAGCCCCATCCACTTGTGCCACCAGTGGAAACCTGAAAGGGAAAGTTCAGCTGCCGAGGATCCAAATTAAAATGGTTCCCTCCATTTGAAAGGACGTGGAATTTTCTCCTAGATTGAATTTGACGCTGTATCACTAAAGTGAATATAATTCACTGTGATCTCCTTACCGTTCAGAACCAATGGCCCATTCATGTGTAAATGCACAGTTAAAGGAGAAAAAAGTCCAGCAAAGACAGACCATAATGTCATCTGTGCCCAAGCAATCACTCCCATTGTGTTCCTGGGATAAAGGAGAGGTAAATATTAAATAGAAAAGGGATTGTGGCATTCGGGAATGTCCATTTCAGAACAAAAATCCAGCCACTCACTGTATTTCTGTTTAATACAGAAATTGTATTTCTTTTATTAAATTAAAATATTTCTGTTTAATCTACAGATCACGGGAATGGATTGCAAAGGCAAATTCTGTTTAACACAGAATCCCACCTGCTCTGCAGCCAGAATGAAACACCCCTGCAGGCAATAATCCCGGATAATTTCCCACAAAAAAAAATCCCAGAGCAGGAACTTCGATGGGAGTGTGACCAACACAGTGAGCCAGCATCCCCAGCTGCGGATTCCAGGTGTGTCCTGAACACCAGGGCACGGAAAATGACATTTCTTTATCTAATTATTAAGCCAGAAGCCAAGCCTGGGGTTAACTGAGTCCTACAGCACAAAGGGAATAAGGAGTGACAGACACAAAGAGTAATTTTAAAATGATCAAGCAGGAAAATATTGAAGGCCAGTCCTCAAATAAAATAATAATCAGGGCACAAATAAGGGTGGGGGAAATGCCATCAAGGAGACAAAGGCAGAAGCCTCCCCCCTGCCAAAATTTTCGTGTAAAAGCCACTGATGTGGTTACAGAGCCAGGCCCAAAGGATTTTGGAAATTTCAGTTCCTGGGGGAGAGCCCTGAGGCTCAAAACCTTCCTCAGTGCTGCCCTGCTTGGAAAAGGAAAATAGAAATAAATAAGCAAGCAAAGGAATCATTAAAATGGGATGTAAATAATCTTTGCTTTTCTTCAGTGGTCGTTGGGGCTCAAGAGTTTTGTCCTGCAAATCCTTCCCAGACTGAGGAGCTCAGGAAAGGGCTGGGTGGGTTTTTTCCATGGGATTTTTTTACTGGGGGGAAAAAACAAAACAAAACACCCAAAAAAACCCCACCAAAAAAAACCCCAAAAAACACCAAAAAAACCAACCAAACAAAAAAACAAGAAAACCCACCAAAAAAAAAAAAAACCAAGAAAACCACCAAAAAAACAAAAAAAAACCAAAACACACCCAAAAAGCCAAAAAGAAACAAAAAAAACACAAAAAAAACCCCCAACCCCCCAAAAAACAATAACAAAAAACCAAAATAATCCAAAAAAATCAAACAAAACAAAAAACAAAAAAAAGTCTGAGCTGATCTAGTTTCTGATCACTCTTTCCCTTTGTGATGGAGATGTGATTTTGTGATTTCCTGGCAAGTCCTGCACTCTCCAAAGGCTCCAAAGTGTGGGAATTCTCTGCTGGAGGGTTTTGTTCCTGTCCAGCCCTGCCTGGCTCCCACTGCTGCTCGCTTTGCTGAGGTTGTAGATGATTACAGGAGTCATTAAGCAGCATAAAATCATGCATGCTGGCTAATTAATGTGGAATTGATTCTCCTTTTAGTTCCATTTTTTTTTTTTTTTATGCCTGTTGAAGTCCACTGGAATCAATGAAGGCCAGCTCGGTAAAGAGTGCAGTGAAATGGATGGAAGTGAAGGACGGAGGGTTGGAGTTTAATGAGTTCTAAAATGCAAAGAAACAAAGAGAAAAATCCAACTTCCAGCTCCATCCGTGCATTTATTGCAATTGTACAGGAGCATTTGGGAAGTTTTTCTCAACATTAAAGTGCAAGAGATGCATTGGGGCCCAGCAGAGGAGAAATGCAAGAGTGATCATCAATCTCAGAGTGATGCAGAAGGGGGTGAAAACCCCAAAAAAGTTCAGGCTGAGCCTCTGGAAGTTTCCATTCTTTATTCCCACCTCAAACCCACTCCAGATTTACAAAGAATCTTCCCAAACTTTCCCTCTGTTTGCCGAGGGTTGATATGTGCACCTCCTTTCATTTCCCACCTGCAGAGCTCAGCTCTGTCCTTACAGATCTCAGCTCTAAGTCAGGAAATCCTAACTCGATTTAAACAACAAAAAAAAAAAAAAAATTAAAAACCCAAAACTTCCCCTCTGCACCCCTCCATGAAAACTCGAACCAACCAACATTCCTTTGGTTTCCTTCCTCCCTCAGCCCACACTGCTCCTCTCAGAATTCCCAAACTTTGTGGGAATTCAACATTTTCAGCCACCCCGGGAGTGTCACCGTGCTGTGGGGCTGTCGTGTCACATTATGGGATGTGACACCACAAAATGTGATGGGCAAACCTGATCTGACACCACGACTCCCAGAAATTCACATTTATCCAACCACGAGCTCGTCTCACGCTCTCTGGGACAGGCACACAACAAAATATTTGCTATTTATCTATATTTTTTTAATTTTTTCCGATTCAGCCCTTGACCTTTCAGGGCTGGCTGGAAATGAGCAGTGCCAGATTTGCCTGCCATGAATGTTTTGACAAGAATTTTCCTGATGACAGGCTCAAGTTGTGCTCAAATCCAACCTGCTCTGCAGGAAAAAAAAAAAAAATGAAGTTTGCTTCAAAAATAGTCGTGTTTTACAGCCTTAATGATATTAGAGCTGGCTAGAGCACAGCTTTCATCAATTTCAGAAAACCAAATTATAAAAACAAAACGGCTTCAGAAATTGTTGATTCCTCACACACACACACACAAAAAAAAAAAAGTCAAAATTCTAAAAATTATGCTGAGGGTTTTTTGCCCTCTGAGGCATTTTCTATGGATATTTCATGGCAGCTTGAGCTCAGATTCCCATCAAAAATTAGCTCCAGCAATTAGGCAGAAATACAGGAATATTTCTGTCAGACACATGCCATGAAAACCACAGCAACACATCCAGGCAGCCTCTCCTCAGGGCACATCTATTTTTTAAAATGGAAATACACCAGAATAAGCTGAATTTGTTTCTTTGCAGCCTCTCAGCCCAGAGAAGGTACAGGAAGGGTTTTTTTTATCCAATCTTACTCATCTATTACAGTTCCATAAACTGTATTTTTCCTAAGGAGTCATCTGGAATTTGTAACTATTATAAATTATAAATAATTATAAATTATAACTAATTATAAATGGAGCCCGGGTAATTGGTCTAAAGAGGTTTCTTATTTATCCTCCCCATTTTGATGTTTAATATGAATTATCCAATGCCAATCTCTCCCAATCACATGGGAGATTTTAAAAATCGATTTTTTTCCCCTCATCCCTGGTAATCAATGGGATTCTTTTACCTTCCATTGCAATTTTGTCAGGGGAAGTTTGAACCAAATTCCTGCTTATTCCTCCAACTGTTGATACAACCCTAATAATCTTCTTTAGGTATTTTATAAACCATTAATAAATCATTAAACACTGATTATATTTCCTCTCTTCCCCCTTCCCTTCGAGCTGCTCCTTATTCACTATTGCTATTCCTGCCTGCTCATAATTCCCTGGATGTTTCCAGCCCATTCCAAGGAGACAATCCATGAAGGATGGCTCTTCAATCACCCACCACTCACGAATGCTCTGGGCCATCCCCTGTTTATTTAAAGGATTTGGGGGGGACTCATTAATCCAGAGCACACAATGATTTAAATTGTCACTTTGGGGCACTTTCAGGAAATTCTCTTTCCAGCCTTGGCAAAGCTCAGGGAAGATCCTCTTGGATTTATCCAGAGCAGTTGGATCTCCCGGATTTCCTCTGCCTTCCAAACGTGGATTTTTTTTTTTCAACTTTAAAATCGCTCGTGGCTCCAGCAGTGTCACAGCAGCCACTTCTCTTTCCAGAGGGTTTTTCCTCCAGGATTTCCTCACAACATCTCCATTTTCCTCAGGAGCACCGAGCTGCCACAATAAAACGTGTAAGAAAAAAAACTTTTCTTGACCCCAGAGAGATTCTCCACTGACCAAGGTGTTTAAGAAAGTCACAAACCTGTGCTGGCAGTGACAAAAATCAGATTTTTGCCAAATGGAGGCATCAGGATGCTGTCATTTATTTTGCCTTCCTGGCTGATGAAAATATTTCTAGCTGATTTTTTTTTTTTTTTTGCAAGAGCAGTTCCCTCTCAGTTTGTCACTGAGCTCATCCTAACATTTCATAACAGAGGAATGCAAGAAGGAAAAAAAAAAAGAAAAAAGGAGTTTTGTGCTGCTCCATTCTTAAAGAGCTCAGAAAACTCAGATATTGCATTTCAGATGTTAAAAAATTGTATTTTCTTTCAGAAAAACAGAAAGCCAGAACTTTTTAAGCAATTGAAATATGTACTCACATAGCAGCTTCGTGGGGATTTCTAAGCTCTATTTACCCAGGTTTGAGTTCAAAGTTTCATTCCCACATGAGAAACCCACTCTGATTTCATTCTCCTTACATCAAATGCAAAAAAAAAAAAAAAGTTTTCAGAAGCAAAAAGAAACTTGAAAAGAGACAAATTTTTAGTTTCAATGTCTTGACACAAAGTCAAACTTGTAGAAACTACGATTACCCTGAATTCATCAAAAGACAGCGGAATTATTGTATGTGATATATATATTATTGTATATAATAAATGTATAATGCAATATATTGCATTTCTGAAGCCGGGAGGTTCAGAATTTGGATTAATGAGCATTAATATTAGTGCTGGCTACGGAAAAGCTCCAAACTGCTGAAAACATCACCTGTACCAGCCCAGAGGAAGAACTTGGAGCCTCAATTTTGTTGGAATTCCTCGCAGAGCAGCAGGAATTGTCCCCAGGAGCCGTTTCCCGTGGGCACGGCCCTGCAGTGGGACACAAAACCTTCCTGCTCAACTGTGAGATTCCAGCACCTTTAATTCCCTGAAACCCACACCCAGCACGGAATAGAAACCACAACTTCGAAACCATAACTCTTTTTTTTTTTTTTTTTTTTTTTAAACTATCCATAATTTAGAACAACCTTCGGGCAATTTTGCAATTAAACAGGAAATTAAACTGCTCCCCCCGAGGTGGTGGGGTGGAGGCAAGAATTGCATTTAGAAATAAATACCCAAGGAGTCGGTGCTGCTTTTGTGGGGATTTCTCAGCACATCTCCCGAGCACTTCCCCCGACACGATTTTTAGGTTTTTACCTGAAGCATCCCGAGTTTAAGGTGCCCTAATGCCTCCAGCACGCTCCCAGCTCCCCCTTCCAAAGGTGTTCTCAGCCTGGAAAATTCTTCTCCTCCCATTTTAAATCCATTAAAAAAAAAAAAAAAAAAAAAAAATCACACCAGGGCTTTGCAAGTGCTGATGGCCGGGTGAAAGTGTGTGCTCCCTCCTTTTCGGGGGGTTTTAAATCAGCAGAGAAATGAAATTTGCTGGTTTTGTAGGGTGTAAATGAAGATATTTCCCTTTCCATCGTGCCTCAGGTAACCCTGAGATTTTTAAGGAAAGTGCTGATGCTCTCAAACCTCAGCCTGAGCTGAGACAAACATCTCCTTCTGCCAAGAAATAAAACCTGGGAAATGTTAAACTTGGAGTCAGGAAAGGAAGGGGCACCTGCAGAGCCCGTGGGATACCAGGAATGCCCCAAATTTGTCATCCCACAAAAGTGACAAAAATGGGAATTCGAGAAATAGGAAGAAATCACAATTCCTGTGCAAAGTTCATAATCCTTCCCTTCCTGCTGGAGTAAACTGACATTTTAGGAGTCCTGCATTTATTTAAATGCCACCCTGGCACGTAAATATTGGATTCCATAATGATTATTGGCAGTCGTGATAAAACAGCTCACGAGTTCGCCCCATGAGTTTATTTATTGCATGAAAGGATTTGCCCAGAGGCAAATTTTGGTGGTGATGAGAGCTTGTATTGACACAGAAAAATTAAATGGGAATTTTATTGTCATAAAATATCAGGATTAAGCTAATCATACCCCAGCTGCCAGTGACAGAGAGGGATTTATCAAAATATTGCAAAATTACAAGCTTGTGGAGCAGGGTTGGGTGTGGGGTGGTTTTTTTTATATCGTTTTGATATTAGATTAGACAAGAGCAGCTCAACAGTGCACTCTCAGTTGCAATATTTAACAGCTAACTGGGAAAATTCAGCTTTATGAACAGGAGACTATCAGTCATTAATCATTAATTATGAAACCTGAAGAGACAATACCATCAGGCTGATGGGATTTTATTATTTTATACTGACAGAAGAGCCATGAAACCACGGTGTGCACAATAAATGGCCCCAATTATTGAAGAAGCTGCTTGATGGAGAGGTTTATCTGTTCAGGGTAAACAGGATTCAGATTTGGGGCTAATTTGGAGGAAAATGGGGCTGTGACAGCCAGGAGGGTGGGAAGGAGCTGGGAACAGCTGGAATGTGGACCCCAACATCCCCAAGCCACAATCCCAGGAGGGTTTGGGATGGAAGGACCTTAAATCCCATCCTGATGCCTTAGGATTTTTATATTTTGATATATAATATGTTATATTTTTATATATTTGTAACCCTGCAGGTCTTTAGTGTGTAACTCCAAACTCCATCCCGTGTCAGCTGCTGCTCTCCCATTTTGGGCACACACAACAATTCCTCTCCAGGCTGGCAATCAAGGACCCCTCCCTGCCTCAGGCCCCAGAGATGGAAACAAAAGGGATTGGGGGCAGCAAACTTGGGGTAAATGACTTCATTACCTGGAGCTGGAATTGGGACATGAACCCCCAATGTGCAAATGGAGCAAACTGATAAAAGTGAGAAAACCTGTGACCCGTGGTCCATTTTGGGCTTTGTCTGCCCTAAATGTACCTGAATAATTCAATACATAGAACTGCTTTTTATTCCCTGAATTTTGTCTTGATCTAAAAGCCTCTGGTTTTGGTAGCCCCAAAAGGCATCAATGCCATGGCAGGGACAGCTCCCACTGTCCCAGGGAGCTCCAACCCCAATGTCCAACCTTGGGCACTGCCAGGGATCCAGGGGCAGCTCTGGGAATTCCATCCCAGCCAGGAATTCCCAATATCCCACCCATCCCTGCTCTCTGCCAGTTTGAAGCCATTCCCTGTGTCCTGTCCCTCCATCCCTTCTCCAAAGTCTCTCTCCATCTTTCCTGCAGCTCCTCCAGGGCACGATGAGATCACCCCAAATCTTCTCCTCTCCAGCCTGAGCAATCCCCATTTTCCAGCCTTTCCTCCCAGCAGAGCTGCTCCATCCCTCTGACCATCCTGGTGCCTCCTCTGGAGTCATCCCTCAAATATTTCCATGAAAAACTCCAAAAAGTTCAATTTTCTCATGGAAATCACATTGTAGTTGGTCACTTTTAAAGCAATTCCTCCTTTTTGCTAAGCCACAACATTCCCAACTTCCCCACCCTTACACCACACGTTTAGGACACACAAAATTCCCGGTGTGGGTACCTGGGAAAAATCCTGCCCCACCTCCTCCAGAACCTTCCTTTCTGTCCCACCCATGCCAAAGGCAAGACTTGTCCTCTCAAGGAGAAAAAATAAATTAAGGAAATGAAAAAAAAAAAACAAAAACACCTCACCCTCAGAGAGGAAAATGCCTTTCATGCTCTGGAAGCAAAATTTAGAGATTTCCTTTATCAGGGGTTTTTGTCCATCCCAAAGTCTCAATTTGTTCTTCTCTGATTGTTTTCTAACTTTGCCAATTATCTCCGGGGGGGCATCAATTTGTTTTTCAAAGTCAGGCATTCATTTAAAGCAACACTTGGAGCAATGCTGCTTGTTTCTTTCTGAAGGTCTTTCTAATGGCACAAGCATCTGCATAGCCCATCAATCTTCCCTGCTGGAATATCTGGAGAGCCATCTCTGTCCTTACACACAGGCTGCTCCAGGAGCTTTTATTAATTCCAAAAGATTCAGATATCTCATTATTCCTCACCTGGAGAGAGCCTCTTGCTGGCTGGGGACACGTTGGGAAAGTTTTGCTGCAATTGTCTCCAGCTTGACTTTTTTTTTTTTTTCCTTCTCCTCCCTCAAAAATTACCCCAGAAAGCCACAGATTTCATGGAAATAATTGTAAATAATGTTGATTAATAGGAATATCATTTTAGTGGGCCTGAGGTGTCTTGGGAGTGAATATTCCCCAGAGCTGGGCTCTCCTTTAGGGAAAAGGAGAATAATTTCTTTGTGTTTGTAGCCTGTGAAATCTTCCAGTGCTTATTTCGGAATTTAATTGGGATTATCCAGGCAATTCTCCATACTGCCCTTAACTGTTTGTAACTGAGTTTATTCCTGAGCAAACATTTGCTGGGATGAGTGGAAAAATGGGATCAACAGCTTTTAACCCTCTCCAAGGCACAGACTTGGCTGCTCTCCTCCCACTTCTTTCTCTCTCCTCAGAGTCTGTTATTTCCACACCTTTTCTATCCTTTTAACCAAAATTTAACAATTGAGACTTAAAATCAGCACCCAGAACAACCCAAAGTTTGCCAAATGCTTCCAGGGAGACTCTTCTGTTTCCCCGAAAATACCAGAAAATTTAATTTTCTTTAATTAATCATTTAAAGATGCAAAACACCACTGCATGCTTGGGATATTTTGGATGTGCCACGAATCTCTCCAGAAATCACACCCAGCTCCTTAAAATTATTTTGAGCTTGCAGAGTCCATCCCAACCCACACCATCTCCTCAAGCCCTAAATGAAACAGCTCATTAGTGACTCAATAATTAATGACAGCATTTTTTAGGACTTTCCCCTTATAATATTAAGGAAATGAAACAGAAAGAGGAGAGGAAAAGAATTTCCACCATCCCCTTATTAAAGTTTCTACTGCAACACTCCAGGTGTGATTAAAATACAATAAAAACGTAAAAGGTCAGATGTGAGGTGGAACTATGGAAGCATTGCACTTGAAAAATCAAAATATTAAGCAGCTGATGAGTCAGAACCCTGAATAAACTTAAATTGTGCATTGGGAGGACAAAACCCCTATTTTTTAGCTTAATTGAGCCTTGTGATGATTATTGAAAATTTGGGTCTTTTTCTTTATGATAAAAATAAAGGAAAAGCCCATTTTCCATGGTAATTATGCAGAGTATTGCCAGTAACCAGGAAATCAAAGGGACATTTCCTGCTCGGTTTCCCACATTGGTTACTCTGTTTCAGGTCAATAACTGAGCTCCAAACTGAAAATTAACACACAAAATCTGCTTACAACCGGATTTTAATTAAGGAAAGCACCTTACAGATGATTAAATGTAGCCAATCACAATTGATGGTTCCAAGGAAATCCTCACTCATGAGAAATCAGTGAGCTTTGTATGTTTTTGTAAAATATTTCAGCTTTCTTTATTACCAAGGCCCAGAGTAAAATCCAAATTTTGTGGCCATACCACGAAGGTCATTATCCCTCAGAGCAGAATTCCTTAATTCTGAACAGCAGAATAATTCCTTGATACAGAACAGAAATTCCTTAATAGCAGAATTGTTAATAAGGCACCAGGTTTGGGATGTGAGGATTTGTGTGGTGTGAGGCTGGGCTGTAGAACCACAACGTGTCAAAATGGCACATTTAAATAAATAATAGATAAATAAACAAACTGGTTAAATCAGCACTAGAGAAGTGCTAGTAAAATACACACATTGACCAAATTTATAGTGGAATATTCCAAAAGTGCTGGAAAATTATCACAACTTACCTTCCTAGACCAGGCCAAAGCTGGAAATTTCCTAAGTGAAATAATCCCTTCACTTTTCACACCTTTGCCACTTTTTAACCCTAAAAACACCAGCAGAAGAGGGGAAAAAAAAACTCTTCCTACCCTTACCCCAAATTCCATCCCACCTCAAAAACCACTAACGAGGCTTCCCTTTAATTTCTGCATTAAAGGAATTTAATGAGGCCCCTATTGCAGGCAGCTGAAAATGCAGAGCCTGCCTTGCCTTGCATTAAACCCAGTTTGGTTGCATTAGTGGTGAGTGATCACTGAGGAGTTGCATTTATTGGCCCAATCAGCCCAGGGACATTAGAACCAGATTAATTTCAGCTAATTGGGGAAGAAAAAAAAATTCTGCTTCCCAATACAGGAGAGCAGCACAATTCCCCTGGATTTGCCTGGGAATTTTGTTCTTATTCCTGGGATGGGAAGTGCCAGAACTCAGGGGATTCCTCTGTGGGAAACACAGAGCAAATTCATGGGGCTCAGAATTCCTCAGAAATCTGAGTTGTTTTCCTGTTTCAGGGAAATCTTCTCATTTCTGATGAGGAATTTAAACCAATTTTGGGGAAATCGTTCATTAAATATGCAGGGGGGGATAAGCATGGTGAGGTTCATCAGAAAATTTGTGCTGATTATTTGAAAAGCTGCTTTTTTTTATTTGCCTCTTTGCAACTCTTACACTTGCAAAGAAAATTATTGCAGCTCCAAGGAAGAGAAATCTTTCCATTGGGAGGTTTTCAAAACCAGATTTAAATTGGATTTTGGGAAGGAGTTCCTCCCTGTAAGGGTGAGGAGGGGCTGGGATGGAATTCCCAGAGCAGCTGTGGCTGCTCCTGAATTCCTGGAATTGTCCAAAGCCAGGCTGGACATTGGGATTGGAGCATTTTGGGATGGTGGAAAGGGTGGAACTGGATGGGCTTTAAGGTCCTTCCAACCCAAACCATTCCATAAAATATAGAAATATTGGAGAAAGTATGAACCTGCCCTTGTAGAAACCAACATAATAAGAAATCTTATTATTATTTTGATTTATCTGAGCACATGGATGGCTCCTGACCCAAATTACATCTTGGAACAAAATAAAATACAACTTCCCATGGCATTAAGAACAGCCATCACAAAGATAAGAACAGAAGAAGTTATTTTTTTTCTTGTTAAAATGCGGGTGCAATTTTACATTTTCTCATAACTGAAGCCTGAGAGTCCATTTCCTAGGAATATTTTTTTTTATTCCATTAAAGCTCTCCCTATGCCTGCACACACTGATGCATGAAAGCAGTGGTTTGGGATGTTATTACATTCCAACAGCTGCTTGCTACTTTTCATTAAAAAGGGACAGGCAGTGGAAATAAGATTTTTAGAGGGGAAAAAAAAAAAAAAAAACAACAACAAAATATTTTCTGATATTCTCTGGTTATCAGGTATTTTACTTCTGGAAATGAAAGGGGATTTGACAAAGCAGCACAGGGGAATTGTGAGGGCATCGCCGTGGGATGGTGTGTTGGGAAATTCAGTCTTTGTCTGGGCAAGGGGGTTGGGAAAAATTTCAAATTCAAAGGTTCCAGTTTTACAAGATATCGAGAATGACCTAAAATTCAGGATTTGGAGCTTTGCAGCTCCCCAGGCTCATCATCTTTGTGCCAAAGAAAATGTCCCAGTCAGCAAAAATACACCCAAACTGCAAGGAGAGTCTGAACAGAACCACTGAAGGAGGAATTCCATCCATTGGGAATTCCATGAATTCCATCCACACCACCCTCAGCTAAACTCAAGGATTTCAACATCCCTGGAAGCGTCCAAGGCCAGGCTGGATGGTTTGGAGGAATGTGGGATAGTGGAGGGTGTCCCTGCCCATGGAACTGGATGAGCTTGGGGATCCCTCCCCACCCAAACCTTCTGGGATTGGCTCTGTGATTCCATCATCCTTGTAATTTCCCGTGTCTGATCCCATTGGAATTGTAATATCAGCTCTCCTGGCACACCCCTCTCCCCCCTGGGTTTGGTATTTTTAAGGGACATCCCTGCAATCCACTCACGTGCAGTTTGTATTTACGTTGTGGGTTTGAGGGTAGCATGGCAAAGTTGGAAGGAGAAGCCTGGGCTGATTCCAGGGCTGTGTTTTCCCTGTTACCAACGGGAGCTCCTCACTCCTCATCCGTAATTCCAGCAGGAGGGATAAGGGAGGAAGCACAAGAAAAGTCCTGCAAAATTTCTCTCCGTGAGGAGAATCCATTTTCCCTCCTCTCACGCAGCAAATGTTTATTCCACAGAAAGCTGAAGGCATTTGCTGAGCAGAAAAATCTCCTGCTCATCCCAAAAAAAAACCTGGAGTGATGGAAAACGTGGTGTCAGGAAGAAAATTTGCTGGTGTTCTCCTAATTATGCAAAAATGCTTCCTCATCACAGTGTTCACGCTGTTAAAAATCAGTTTCCAGCTCTAATTGTTCCTTTGGGCTCCCCAGAGATTGGGATGCTGCTCCCTCCGTGCCATTCCAGCCCGGATCCTGCTGTCTCCAGAGCAAATTCCAGCTTGTTTTGCAGTCAGGGAAGGTGGCAGTGGGAAGGAGTTGGTCCCCACACCCTCGCACTCCTTCATTTTCATTCAATTCGTTCATCCTCAATTTTCATTCCTTTTTCCTGGGAAGGAGCAGCAGCACAAAGGGAATTATTATTTTCTAAATCAGATTTCAAAGTGGAGGATAAACGACCCCAAATCTGGAATTTTTTTGGCGAGAGGAAGGAAAGTGATAACAGATTCTGAATTACCACAACATCTGAGGATAAAACACGCAGAGAGCCCAGCCCCAGCTCGGCCCCCATTCCCTGAATCCCAGCATGGATCGTGTGCCTGACTGGGAACTCTGCAATAACAAACCACGACATTTTTATCATCAATTTGGAGCCTTGTGGAGGAAACCTCTTGTCCATGACAAATGGAGGGAGCTGGGCAAGGAAATAAATGTATTTTTCCCCTGCTGCTGGCCCGGGCTCTGCCATCTGGAGCAGCAAATATTTGGTGGGAAGAGAGCTCTTGGATCATCAAGGATTGGACTGGGAAGGTTTGGCAGCAAATCTCCACGAGGCTGCTCCCAGGAATGACTTCAGCAGGGATGGGGCTCAGCCCCCCTGGGACTCCCAATCTGCCAGGGATACCTGTGCCCAGGGAGAGGGAAAAGCGTTGATATTCCTGATAAATTTGGGTTTTTTTTTTTAAAATCCAGCCTGTCATTGAAAGCACAGCCCTTTATATTCCTGATAATATCAGGGTTATCCAGCTCGGGGCTGGGATAAAAGAGCTGCAGTTCACCCAGTGAGGGCCCCAGAAATTCCCGTTGTCTCCAGCAGGAGCCTTGCCTGCCTCTCCAACAAAAGGAATTCTGAATAGGGACCGAAATAACCCAGCACAATCCCAGGCTCTCCAGCGTTCCCCTCCCCTGTTCCAGAGAATTCCTGCACAAATCCCACCTGGATCTCACCTTTCCCAACCTGCAGCTCCACGGAAACACCAAGGGAGACCATCTGGGAGCTCAGTTTGGGCAGGAATTTTTGTTATTTGGGGTAATACAATAATGCAATATTAATATTGAAGTGTCCAAAGCCGGGTTGGAAAGGCTTGGAGCAGCCTGGGATAGCGGGAGGCTCCTGCCCATGGAACTGGAATTTTTTCCAACCCAAACTATTCCATGATTCCATACAATAATGGCACATCCCAATGAGCATCAAGCTGGTGAGGAGAGGATACAAATCTGCAGAGGGAAGTGCTGGCAGCTCCCGGCTTTGCCTTCCCCTGTGCCAGCAGCTGCAGCATGTTCAAATCCCAAGGGAATTAAAAACAACAAAAAAAAAGAAAAAGGGGGAAATGGATAGAAATCAGATCACAGTCAGAGGTGAGCTCGGTGCTTGTTCCCACTTCCCAAAGCCACACGGGATTTCCTTGGAAGGTGCAGCTGAGAGCAGGATT